>OX453234.1:445718-1645718 GCA_949709995.1 Arachnomyces sp. KDTOL00113
CGGGTTTTATTAGTATTATTATTTACTGGTTATTTAAAAAATTCCCTCCATTACTTCGATTTTTTGTTTTGCATCAATCAATTCGAACCAACCAGCCAAGGAACGAACAGTTTCTCTCGAAAATGTCAACCTGCAAGCAAGTAGGCACCACGTGAACGGGGAGGTCGGCAGCCATGAACTTCTTCCGCGGAATGAAGGAAAGGAGGAAAAGCCAAGGCAGCTTGGCGGCTTGTCGTTGAGGGCCATGTCGACATGTCAGACATCCCAAGAGTTTTAGGGAGCTTGGGAGCCTTGGAGAGGAGCTTGGGGCGTTTTTTCTCTCTTGGAAGATTGGAGTTTTTCACAGCAGTGAGGGAATAACTGCAGGGTCGAGGATTGGTGTATTCGGAGATATCAATCTAGACTGCATGACTTCTGTTCTTTTCTTATATATGTATATGATTATCCTTTCGACTCTCCTTACTCTTTCCCATCCGTGAAGAGTCACTCATAAAGATTACATAAAGTCGAAGGATGACGTACTCCACCCAACCCTAGCCCTAATTACTTGTTTTGGAAGGGAAAAGAGGGCCATGTCACAAGTAATGTCACCCTGTCTCTGATTGGTTAAATATCCATCTTGGCACCCTCTTGGCGGTGTAATGACTCTGTAACGGGTATTTTTCTTTGCTTGGAGGCGGACGATGAACCAATAATGACGGAGAGGGGGATGGGGACAGTGGCCAATCATCGGACGATGCCGACAGGATTGTTGCACGGAAAAGGAAAGGCGGGCTTGGCGGGGGAACAGTTTCCTTGGGGGAAGTCTTGGCAGGCGTATTTTATTTCCTTTGGTCTGTTTTTTTGTTCTTTCTTTCTTTGCTTTCTCTCTCTCGCATTTCGGGATCGGCAGTGAGAGTTACGAGAACGTCGTCGGTGGTGATGGTCGATGTTTGGCGACGGTGAGATGGAGATGAGGGAGATGGAGAGATGGCACCGGTGGTGGTGACCGTACTTCTTCTCGTCTGTTTACTTATATTGATATCTACCTCTTGATCCGATACAATGAACCGAACAATCCTTTTACGACATAATTCGGACCCCCCGCTGCTGTCCGTCATGCCAAGGGCTCGGCATCTGGGCATCTGGGCATCTTGGCGACAGCAATTCCCAATTCTCCGCCGTCTCTCTTCTCCCTTTCCCATCTTCTTTTCCCTCTTTTTTCCTTCCTTTCTTTCCCCCCATGACTTTCTCTCTGTTCTCCCGCCCTCCGCTTCTTTCCTCTCCTCTCTCTCTCGTCTCTCGTGCCCATCCCGTCCTCTATAAAAGGCCACTTCCCTCCCCGATCTCCTTGCTACCTCTCCTCGTGATTTTTATTTATTATAATTTTAATAATTCCTTACCCTGATGATATAACCTAACTGTCTACCTCCTATGCGATACTGTCGACAACCGAGATGAACATACCGTCTGTCGTCGAGAGGATGCCATTCTGATTCGGCTCCTTGTCCAGCATCCAGACATCATTACTTCCCCGATCTCTAGAACCAATCCACCTCTACCTCCTTCCTCCTCAAACCCGACCTATATAAACCCCGAGTCGAACCTTCCCTGCCGAATACCTTATCTACCAGTCACCCTGGCCTTGTCCACCAGGACGAACCATCCCTCTCCGCGCGCGCGCGGGTGAAAAAGAAAAAGAAAACACCTCCAGCACCCCATGCCGCACCAACAGGACATGACATATTCGCCGGCTCACGGTCAGAATCAGAATCAGATCGTAGCTGCGATCCGCTCGAGTAACCCACCACACCCCGACCCGTCAATATCACCGCCCTCCCCACCACCTGCTGTTGCGCAGGTGCCGAAAAAGCCTCCCGCGACACATGAACCCCGTTCGCTGCGTGCGTCGCAGACCTCGACGGTGACGACGACTGATATTCGGGGATCGGTGTCTGGGTCTTCGTCTGGGTCGTATCCGTATTCAAAGGGGGTGGTGGTTGATACTGGGAGGTCGAGTTTCGAGCAACCGCATCCGCATCCGCTGCAGCAACAGCAACAGCAGACTGCGTTCGTGCATCCGGATGTGGAGCGGGCGTCGGTTCAGGGGAGTCAGTATGATAGGCGGCGGGAGAGTCGTGGGGAGAAGTATCGAAGTAGTCGGGTGGAGGGATGGGTGTCTCCTGCTTCGATGGTGAGCACGAGTAGTCCGCACAGGACGCATTATCAGATGGCAGCTTTTCCGGGGGATGAGGAGGAGCAGGATGACGGGTTGAGTGAGGATCCGGATGAGAATGCGTTTATCATCCTGGTGAGTGGGATATTCTCCTATCGACTTCCCTCATAGACACCTGCTAATACTTTCCGCAGCTAAAACTCTCTTTCCTCGTCCCACCATACTCTCTTCTCGCAGCACTATATACCTTCTCCGTCCTCCTATTCACAACGCTTATCTCTCCTCTCCGCCTATTTCCTAAATCCACACCCTTCGCCCCTTCAAAGTCATATACCGCCCAACTCACCTCCCTCCTCTCTCCACCCCTCCACATCCACAAATCCCTAATCGGCTGCCACCGAACCTCTCCACAAAACAACCCACCACTACCGACAGACCCATACTCCTTCTCAACCCGTCTCTCCGCCGACTCATCCTCTACCCCTAATCGAAACGCAACCCTCTCCCCACCACCTATCCCTCCACCACCACCACCCCCAGAAGCAGTCTCCTCCCTTCCAAACCTCATCCTAGTCCACCTCCTCTCTCCAGTGCTCAGTCTCGGCCTCCTCCTCGCCTCATGGACAGCTGCCTTTTTCTGGGTCTTTGCCATGACGCTGGGAAACCCAGATGGTACGGAGCGGAGAGATGATGGACGGGCAGCTGCGTTGGGGGTTAGGAATTGGTGGAGGGCGTGGTTGAAGAAAGGGGGATAGCATAGCATAGCATAATATGCTGATTGATGAATGAGAAATGTGCTTTTTTTCGTTTTCGTTTTGTTTGAAAGGAACCCCATTTCCTCGACTTCTTGGTATTTCCCTATTTTTTTACTTGGGTCTACCTACCATTCGATTTATACATATTTGGCATATATCCTCATACCTTTTGGGTATCTATTTTTATTATTATCGATGTTTGGCGTTCTGGAGAATTCCAGGGAAGGGTGGTTTCGGGTTGGATTAATTGGGTTTGGGGATACAATACAGATTTATGAAATATTATTTGCTGCTCTGCTCAGGTGTTCTTCTTTCTCATCTTTCTCATCTTTCTCATGTGATCTCTTTTGCCTTTTTGAGTATATCATTGCAAACACTGTTAAGAACCCTGGAAGAGAAACGGAATCAGAGAAGGTACCTTCAGTACTCGGATTCCCCTTTCTTTCTCTTCTTTTTATATAACCCTTACTATTATGATCATAGAAGACATCTCTTACCGTTTGATATGTCGAAGCATTGCCTACTCAGTCCAATATCGCCGAAAGACCCAACCGACGGGTCTGTGCACTTTGATATGGGTAAATCTTATTGGCGCTTTAAGCGCGAATAAGGTTGGAAGGAAACGACGGTGACATAACATCAAAACTCATTTTCAACTTCAACAACGACATGCGTTCAATCAAGGCCCAACCTAATCCTCATGTCCTCGTGACCCCCCGTTCTTCCATCAAATTGCCTTAATCCTCGTATAAATCAAATCGTATGAGGATGTGAATGTGAAACGCTTATTTCGTGATTGCTTTGCATTGCTTTGCTGGCGGGCCAGGGTATTGGTTCCTCACAGCGCCACAACGCGGTCATTATGCATATAATCTGCCTGCGAGGGAGATTGAAATTTTTTTTTTTTTTGGGTTTCACCATTCGAACGCCGGTTATCGGCGTCTGTTGTCACCACATCTAAGATCGGTACCTAGTTCTTAATATGTTTTCCTTTGTTCCAGTGTCGAAAAAACTGGTTTATCTATCCAGTTCAGTGTGCACCAACTTTACCCTGCCAGTCGTGTTCTCAGTAATGATTTTTGCTTGACCTGTTGGACGTATCCTCTTGCTAGTGATAGGGATGAATTATCCCTATGATAATATTCACTATCTTCCCCCAACCTTTGCTTTTTCTATTTCTTTTTTTATACATAAATTTGGGTTCAAACTGGTACGATGAATGGTTTATTGAGTTGGGTAATATGCGCGTTGAAAGTTCCTCAAGCTGAATGGGGATAATAATAATAATAACAAGAAGAAGAAGAAGAAGAGGAAGAGGAAGAGGAAGAGGATACCCGAAAACCCAATCCCTAAGACATAAGAAAGAAAGGAAATAATCATCGTCACGTCTCTCCTCAGATCTCAAGCACATCGGCATCGAACGCTTCGATGCATGTGCAATTCTTGGACAGCGAAAGCTGTCCATTGTCCGAACGAACAAGAAGGGATGGCTGGTTTCCCGGGTCGAGAGACATGAAGCGGTCCAAAGGATGCTGATCTTTCTTGGGGTCTTGAGTTTGTTGTCCCTGAAGGATAGGGGAATGGTAGGGGCAATAGTGGAGGTTTTTCATGTTGTTCTTGGAACGATGATGATCATCAGATGAAGGATGCGGAGACGTATGAGAACTTCCTTCGGTGATGTTCGGGTTTGACTGCTGCTGGGATGCGTTGTTTCTCGACGGTTGGCTATTCTGAATCAGCTGCTGTTCTTGCCCGTTGATGCGTGCTTCTGGCGATGGGGTGGGGGATAGGAGGTGACTTCTCGGGAGGGACGGAGGGGCTTTCAGGAAAGTAGGAATACTTCTTCGAGGAGGAAGGAGGAGGGAGGCAGCAACTAACCCTTGAGCCTTAGGCATCTTATTGCGGAGCGTATTGTCTTCGTTCTTTTTGTTTTTGTTTTAGGTGGAAGAAGAAGAAGGAGGAGGAGCAGGAGGATGAGTGAATGAGTGAGTGATAGAGCGACGAGTGTCGACTGTTTCTTTCTCTCTCCTCGTTTTGGGAGAAAGTGTTAAGAGTTGAGCTGAGTAGAAGGAGGGTTTCTCTAAGAGGGAGATGCGATGTAGAGTCTCTGAAAGATGATGAGCATTACCTAAGTATCAGGGCGGGATGGTGGGGCAGCTCGACCCTTATATATATGTACCACTGAACTGGTTTTATATACGGAGTCGTCGGCGCCGACCACGTCTATTGATCGGGCAACTTGTCACACCCTGAAGTCCTTTTTCTCGGATGCTACCTTGTCTTGAGGCTCAACACGAAAAGCATGTATCTTGACCATACTATCTTTCTTTTCGCTACCTATGGCTTTGATGTCCACTCAGAAACCCTCTTTGGAGCTCGGAGGGTTGGGGTTGGATGTCGCAAGGTGTTTTCTGTGAGAAAACAAATATGCCGCTGCCTTCTTTTTGAGGCGGATCACCATGACGTCGAGAGAATAGGCGGGATGACTTGTAAGAATGGTGAATCGGGGTTAACTAGCTATAAGAAGGGGTGTGAAGTGTGAAGTTTTCGGGCTTGTGGTGTGTTTCAATGCTCCTTTAATTATTTATCCAGTTGTTATTTGAGAAACCTGGGCTACTATTAGCCAATCGTCTGGTTCAGCCTTCCAGGGTTTTCTCAAGGTTCCAGACCTTGGGATGACAGAGGCGGTTATTCGCTCAACGAAGACTTGTGCTCGACGCTTCATGTGTAGACAGGTCTCTTCTTCTTGTGCCCGACGAGAACTTCTGATCGGCTACTTTAAATTTAAAGTATGTCTGAGCCTGATTTCCTGCTCGTTCATGTTTTGATCGAGTTTACTTGTTTATCCTTATCTGTATATGACTTGGAAAGCGAAGAAGCTACTTCAAAATTGAGGAAGATGAAGCCATGGGATGGCCTAGAGCTCCACCCAGTGCAAACCCGAAAAGCTTGCGCTTAGCCCTTCCCAGTAAAGAGTTCCGAGGATCAAGAGCCTCATTTCATCATAGACGACATCGCTGCGACCTGAAGAGCTTCGTGTCAGCTGTCAGAATTTTGGGTCCAGTGACCATCCCCTGCCAGGGCCGCATCCCTGGGAAGAACATCTCATCGGTGTGATAAAAGATTGGGAGTTGAAGCTGCCACCGGTCACATCTGGAGGTGTGACAAGCCCCTATTCATCCCATCTCATTGGTGCCAGCCAGCCTTGGAACGTGTTTGGTGTCACACCACAGGCCAAGTTTGCAACTTGGACGTCCAGGGAAACAGCTACTCAAACCGCCACTCTATTTGACAGTTGGACGAATCTGATTCTCATCAAAAGCTGCCTCTTACGAAGCAGAGCTATTCTAATTAGAAAGTTTTGCCGATTCTTGGTGGTAAACGGAGTTCAGTCATCGCTATTATTCACGCCCTTCACACACGATCACTTCCCCTGGAATAGATAGTAGTAGAAGCTGGTCAGGACTCAAGAGACTGATCCCGGGTTCTTCGAACATTCTTCGAACATTCTCTCTTTATCAGATCAAGTGGGGTTCATCTCATCCTGCACATAACCCCACCTTCCAAGGTTGGTCAGGTACCCGTGGACAGGCCTGGACCCTTTCGAGGAGACGTCATAATCACGTGTCGAAGGAGCCCTAACACTCGTTCTAATTAGGAAGTTTGTTTGGGTAGGTGCACGCTCTCATCATATTATTCAACTCTTCCTTTCAGAACCCTTACCTGGCTCGGAATAACGCGATTTCCTCAAGAAAAATCGGATCAGCTTATTCGGGTTTGAACAGACAGCGGTTGGTTGAGGGGATGATTGAGGGGTTGACTGAGGGGGTGATTATTAGGGGACCCCGGATTGATCAGAGGGCTGATTGGATTCTCACAAACAACTCGAACTGTGTATGTTCCGATGGCTGAGGGATCCCTTCACACGTAAGATTCATTTGCCTCAAGTTACAATGATATCATAATATGAGCACCTGCTACAGTAGTCTTAACTTAAAACGGCTAGAGCTATATGCGCTGGACGACATCATGAAAGTCTCTTTTTCAATCCATTTTTTGATTTCCGTCTGGGAACGACTTCGAGGATCCATGAAGCACAAATCTGAAAGTGGTCACGCCCCGGTGGATGTGAGAGAATGTCGCTAAAAAAAAGAATCAAGAAGGGGAATATCAAACTGTATGAATATGACTTCCACAACTAGGCCAGCTAAACCCCCCCTTAATTCCCTTGTTTGTCTGGGAGACTTGAGAAAATGGATGCGGAAAACCCCGCTCACCCTCCAAAATAGGGCGCGCGCTCATTGTCCTTCACCATCTGCTCACATTTCAAGAAATAAAACTTGGAAAGAAGCTATTCGTTCGATGACTAGGTATGTATCAGTTCCTTGTGTCTTTCTGCTTCCCTCCTGAACCAAGTCAGCTTGTCCATTGGAAAAAATGGTGGCAGACTCTCTACTCTCCGTTGTTGGAGAGCTTCGTATTCGAATGCCAGGATTCGCACATCAACTTGGACGATGCTAACAGTTCCACGTCGAGAAAATTTTCGTCAATGCCTTATTCCACCAGGCTAGGGAGGAAGATCAAGGTCATTTGATCTAAAGGTGGGCAGGTTCTCACACTGGACCCTCTTGCACGAGATGACTTGGCAAAGCGTAGGGCTAAAACATCTGAGAAAAATGGCCGCAATCGGAGGAGATGAACGCTGTGGGTACTGAACCGATAGATACCTATATATCTGATCATATTGGCGAAAACTGGAGGGCTTTTTATTCCAAAACCAACTGAAATGACGAAATAAGTGGCGGTCACTCTACTCCTTCTTCAGACTTTCTTCTCCTGTGGAACGCATAGACCAGCCACAGGGCCGGTGCAAACGCTGTCTCTCCTAGAGCTGCTAAGGAAGAAAGTAACTAGGAAAAGAAAGCGGGAGATGGTTCAGCACAATTACCGAATCAAGCCAATCTCGGCTGCACTATTCCCAAAACAGAAGTATCCATGGATACTTCTGTTTTGGGAATAGCGTTGAATTACATCATCATTCGTGCTACTATTTATATCTCTGTCATAAGCGCATTAGAAAACTCTTTTTAACTTGAACTTCTTCAACTTCGCTGATTGTCGTTCCTACCCATCATCACTTGTTTCAATGCTTCTTCTAATTCAGATGGAGATGTGAAAACGCCTACTTCGTGATTGATTGCTTCGCTGGCAGACTAGGATATTATTCCCACAGCGCCACGACGCGGTGACGATGCTCTCTCTCCATCATCAAAGAGAGTCGGTCAAGGTGATATATATCTATTCTTTTATTTTCATGCGTTTGTGATGTTTGTGATGTTTGACGAAGATCAACTTGCACTTTGGGAGGTAACTGGGTTGGTAAAAATCACTCAACATGTTGAGTGATTTTTACCAACCCAGTCTAGCTTCTATGTATGAGTACGGAGTACCCTCTCTATTTTTCTCAGGTTTCCAACCAGCATGACAGGACAGAGGCAAGTCGCAAAATTTCCCTCCTCTCCAAAGGCGATCGGTCCGATAAATCGTTAGAATTTGGTTTCTGATGTCCTCATGCTTCAAATCATATTCTTCTGTCTGTCAAGATGATCTTTCATCGCGCTGCGCTGCTGTTGTTATTCGCCTTATTTCTGAAGCTCACGCGAAAATTTCGGGCAACGTGCATTTTTCCGATTCATGTCATCGAGTTCGAGAATAAAAACATCGGATTAGATGAAACGAGGCAATCAGTTTTGAATCTGATTTATCCTCAGATCTTCTTCCGTGATGATTTTGCTGTCTCTCTCATGGTTTGTTTCATCTCCTCTCTTTTATGGAAGCAGGCTACCCGTCAGCAGTCGTGCTGGCCAGCAGAAACCTCCAGCACTTCCTTGTCTGATTGTTTATCCAGAGTAGAGACGCCATGTGCTTGACCTAGAGAAAAGGTCAAATACGGATGCCTCGTAGTTACCCTCAATTCTCCTGGTGTCAAAAACTGGGTTACCTATCCAGTTTAGTGCGGCAATTTACTCCCGGCCATGTTCCCACCAACGACTTTTGGTTGATGTGTTGGACATATCTTCATCCTCTTGGTAGGGATGAATGGACCCTACCATTATCTTCACAGTCTTTCCCTCCTGTACTTTTTATATTTTTCAAAAAAGTTTAGGTTGAAGCTGGTCTGATGACACGTTCTACTGAGTTGAGAGGTAATATATCTATGAAATCTCTATTAACAACAAGAAGAAGAAGAAGAAGAAGAAGAAGAACGATGAAAATATACCCGAAATCCCTAACCAACCCCTAACTGACCCATTTCCTAACCCGACCCCATCGCTTACCCGAAACCTAGACAATATGTTACTTACACGCCAAAAAACTGAAGACAGAAGAAGGAAGGAAGCAACCATCGTCACTTCCCTCGAGTCCTTTATTGGTGATCAACTAGATCTCAAGCATATCGACACCGAACGCTTCGATGCATGTACAATTCTTAGATAGCGAAAGCTGTCCATTATCCGAACGAACAAGGAGGGATGGTTGATCTCGCGGGTCGAGAGATATGAAGCGGTCCAATGGGGTTTGCTGTTGATCTTTCTTGGGGTCATCGGTTTGCTGTCCCTGGAGGATAGGGGTGTGGTAAGGGCAATGGTGGGGTTTATCTATTTGGCTTATGAGATGATGACCCTCGGATGGAGGGTGGGGAGATATGGGGGAATTTACTATCGGTAGGGTTCGGGTTCGGGTTCGATTGCTGCTGAGGAGTGTTGTTTCCTGATGCTTGACTATTTTAAATCAGCTGTGTTCTTGCCTATCGATGCCAGTGTATTCCTCTGCTGATGTGGGTGGTTGTTGGGGTCGAGGGAGGTATGAAGAGACTTCTAGGGAAGTAGAAATACTTCTTGCAGGAGGAAGACAGGAACTGACTTTTGGGTGGTGGCATGGGCAGGCTCCTTGGTGGAACTCGGTGCGGCTTCGTTGGAAGGCATTGTTCTGATGTTTGGAGAAAGTGTTCAGGGTTGGGTTGAGTAGAAGGAGGATATCTCTATGAGAGTGTGTGAAATAGGTTCTCTGTGAATGATTATGGGCATATTGGGGTGGGATAGCTGGGCCTTTTATATATGCCATTGAACAGCTTCTATGCGACACCATACTTATGTCCCAAATTGATTTTTGACCGTTGGCCGGTCGCGATAAAAAGCGTTGATTACGACTGCTATGGACACGGAAGATAAAATACAAGATCCCCGTATTCATACTGCTTCCATACATACATTTTTTTTGTCCTGTGTCCGCGACTTACATGTAGACCTAGGGGAAATCTCCCTTTTCATGTTAAGAGTAATATCTCTTCAAGATGAAGAGAGGGAGAGAGCTTAGAGAATCGCTCTTGATGAGATCTATCACTCTGCCATCACTATCTACTAATCCCGTCTGCATGTGCGCGGGCTATCTATCAAGTAGCTCTCTTCGAGATATGTGAGTAATAGATGGTTCAGATATAAAATGCTCTTTGAATACAAATGTTTGTAAGAGCTTGTTTTAGCTGTGCCCCATAAAAGTGTCAGATCCGTGGCAAGAAAAGTAATGTAGGCTCTGAAAAGTACTTCGATACGGAGTAGGCATTTTAAAAACTAATAACATGCACGGTCGTTGGAAAAAGTCGGAGCCTTGTTTACCGGGCGAACCACTCGCGAACCAACGACTTGGGAAAGGACCAGCCAGCCGGGCTGGGTGTTGAAGTAGGCAACACCCCAGATGCCTTTGTTATGAATGACTGGCAGCACTCACGAAAACAAAGAAGTATGTTCAATACATACAGCTGATTTGGCCTGCGAGAGGAAATTGAGACTACTATGAGAATATTCTATCTATCTCTTCATATCATGACTCTCATGTTATGAAAGCTTCAATTCTTTTTGCTTAATGATTCTACGCAACACTAAGAAAGAAGCTGATATGATGTGCAACTCTCTATCATGTGAACTTAATTGCTAGATGATGAGATCATTGAACACTGAAGATACATATGAAGTAAGTGATATAGAGAGAGAGAGAAGATTAATTCTGTATACATGTTATTTCTTCATCTACAGACAGATTTTTTGAAACGTTTCTCTGTCTGCTATTGAACGCAATTAAGATATTGAATAGATCAAATGACTACATGTTGAAGAAGACAAAACACAAGAGATTCTTATATATAGCATGATCAGATGAGATCTGTATTGAATTTTATGTATTACAGAATCTCTGTGAAGTCTCAGTGTCTTTCTCTATTCAACAAAAGAAGACAACAGTCTCTTCTTAGCGTACATCAAGCTCACATCATAGAAGACAATAATAAACGAGAATTTCATCTATTCATCCATCCATTCATCAGAAAAGACCAAGAAAAGATGCAGGACGCCTTGCCAGAATGCTCGATCGGATCTAGACACAAGGTGCCCCATTAACTCCATCGCTCCCACACTTGTCGAAACAGAGAAAGATGTCTTCCCGAGGTTTTGAGTGGTCAAGAGACCAGGAGTTTGAAGACTTGTTTCTCTTTCGGTACCAATTTCCTCCCCTGTCGATGCAGCTGGAAACCCTTCTCTTCAAAGGAAACCGCGATCCAGATCCTACTAATCCTGATCCGGATCCGAGATGTCTGTCCCCTTGACATTATGAGATCATACTTCGCGGATCCGATACATTTGCGTCAAAATTGCCTTGTTCAGGACTATTTTTATTCTCTTCCAGTCGCCCTGGACAGGATTTACCCGGTTACGAGATCGAAAACGCTGACAACCGAATTGATGAGTGAGAGAGTGATCACAGACACAGACAGACAGACACACGACTCTTTCTCTAACAGTTCTTCCATGTTCGGGATACTTTCTTGTTTCTTGAAATTAAAGATGGATTCGATGCTCTTCGTTCCAGCCAATTGACATCACGTTTCTTATACGTCGTGTAAGTAAGTCGGCTATGAGTGGTGAGTTGTGCCTGATTTGCGTGTTGGATTCATTCTCGACTGAGATCGCAAGAGAAAACCCGAATTTACAATAATACGAGAAAAGAACACTCACGATCTTCATGCAGCAGAGATGGCGAATGTTTGTCAGTGCAAACATTTGCACTAATTAATATTAGTTCTCTTCTATTCCAAACGCTCAATTTTCGCATTATAAATGTATCTTTTTTCATCATATCATTGATCTCGGGCCGACGCATTGTGCGAGGAAATCCTTCTTGTCTCCGCGATCTTTTTCACCCGATATGCGCGGCATATCAGTTATGGAGAAAAACAAACCATCAATCGTGTTCTGCTTCAAGTTTCAACCGAAAATCAAGAATTTGCAGGTATGGGTTGTTGAAAGAAGAACGAGGCTTTCGGCGACGAAACCACCGAGAGCTGACACTACACGTATTAAGTGACCGTGTAATAAAATGTGAGATTATTCGAGAAGCCTTCCCTCTTCGAAGTGTATGTCACCACCTCAATCAATCACCGCGGCAAAACAATCATTTTATTTGTAACCCTGAGAATCGAGAAGGTAGCGATACGAGATTTTCTCGCTGATATCTTTGCACGTCTGCTGTATAACGGCCTGTGAGACGCTCCCTAACGGTTTCGCCTTCAACGAATTCGGGAAGTCGAGTCATGCCGTTGCTGTGTATAATTCTGAATCATGTTAGAACTCTGATGGTTCCTGAAGACTCAATCCATTGGGGAGTGTTCTCACGATGGAATCTTTCCAAGAGATCGTACAAAGGTGGACAAGGCGCAACCGCAGCCAACCATCTTGATTGCATGCAATCAAGATGGTTGCGATCAGGTGACTTATCTTCGGAGCTGGAACAACAGGACCCCTATCCTATACGATGACTAATCCCGAGTTTAACAAGCTTTCACTCACACTTACAGATGGGACCAACCTTATATTAATTCCATCCAATCAATATCATCACCGCATTTATTGTTTCTCCTCGGCCAAAAGTCGGGGTGAAAGTCAATCATGCGACCGGTCAAGACCGAAGCTTGTTTATCTGTGTGGCTTGGAAGGATGGAAGGTATGGGCGCTCGCCGTTCGTGCTTCATCATCTAATTATATTTCGAGGAAGGTCGTCGGGAGATATTCATTCGATGACTATTGTGCTGGAGTCTACAATGTAGCAGGCAGAGTTGATGAGATCTCATGGAGTTCGTCCCGGGGTGTTGGAGAACTCTCGAAGGATTCGACTACATGAACCTGGTTCCCCTCTTTGACGATCGTGCTACTTCAACTACGACCCCTCAGCTTGCCAGCGCGCGCTTCCTCATGGCTTCTTGGATGACCAGACACAATTGTTGGGAAATAACGACTGAGTGCTGCCGCGATGGTCAACAACGACCATCCAGATACCCCGGATATCGGGCAAATCGGTGATATATCCAGCAGCAGTGTAGCGCCGAAGACCCAGGATACCCCTGCAGACGGGAAAGCCGACGAGTTGAGCGATGTCAATATCCATGAATCCCAGACGAATCTGCCACAGTATGAACGTTTGCTAGGTGTCAGCGAGGACGCATTTGAGCAGCCGACGACGTCGCGAAAGGAGCTGTGGTCATACTATCTCTATTACAATGGCGATAGCGGAGTTGGGCCAAATAATTACGGGCCAACGCTGTATGTTCTTATCCCTGCTATTGTGTCTATGATCTGGACTTTTCTGATGCCATACAACCAGGTTTCAATCAAAGCTCAATGCCTCTGGCTGGGATCCGAGAAAGCCCAAAGAAGTCGGGAATTGCGAGGATGTCTGTGTCGTGCCCTGGGGAAATGGAACCCGCAACACATCCTCAATCGTCCTCCTGGCCAACGGTCTCTGCTTCGCGTTCATGACCATTTTCTTCGTATGGTTCGGCAGTGCTGCCGACTTTGGCTCCTTCGGTCGCTGGCTCTTGCTTGTACCCACCGTCGTCTGCTGGGCTTTCCAATACGGTATGATGGGTATCAAGACTCCTGGTCAATGGCCGACAGCGATGGCTTTGTATATGGTTGGTTTCATCGCCTACGGTGCGACGTTGGTATTTTATGCCGCGATCTTCCCACGGTTAGCGCGATATATGCCTCATGTGCGCAAAGCCAGGGAAGAAGATCTGGCGGAAGGAAAGATCACGCAGGAAGAATACGACAAAATCGAGTCTCTGGAACGGAATCACATCTCCAGTGTCTCGACGGCGCACTCGAATATTGGGTATCTGCTGACATTGGTGATAAATCTTAGCGTGCTGATTCCACTTCAGGGGGATCCGTATGCTGATAATTGGGCTTTGTTTCTGACGAACACTTGTAAGTATTCCTATGCTTTTGCGGGACGGTCTTCGGTGGTCCTTTCTAACGCTTTCCATAGATTGGATCGTCCTCGGATGTTTGTGGTTTATCTTCCAGCAGAAACGCCCTGGGCCAAAACTCCCGAAGGGGTAAGCAATAGCGACGGCATCAATAAATAATAGTAGGCTTACGCTGGGAACAGGTCTTCATATCTAACAATCGGCTGGAAGCAAGTGTACATGGCTTTAAGAGACGTTCGACATCTTCCACAGACATTTATCTATCTCGTCGCATTCTTTCTCCTAGCAGATGGGCTGAACACCACGAGTTTTCTCGTCTCGATCATTCAAGCGCAGAAGGTCAAGTTCAGCTTCTTGCAGACGACGTACTATGGACTAGCGCAGGCTTGCACCTCGACCTTTTCAACGTTTACCTTTTGGTACATTCAAAAGTACTTTAAAATGTGAGTAATTTGCTGCCCCGACCGTGCCAGCAGGAAGGTCTGTAATATCTGGTGTGTGTATAGATCGACGAAGCGGATGTTCATGGTCACCAACTTCTTCACGGTTTTTATCACCTTCTACGGCATGCTGGGGATATGGAGTGATAAAGTTGGATACCACCATCTCTACGACTTCTGGTTCTATAATATCCTCTTCGGGCTCTTCCAAGCCCCTTACTACGCAGTAAGGCTCACCCAGGTTGTCGCGAATCTGGCTATCGCTCACCACAGCTCAACAGTACTCCCAAACAATGATGAGCGAAGTCACCCCTCGAGGCTACGAGAACTTCTTCTTCGCCCTATTCGGAATCACCAATCGAGCTGTGAGTTTCCTTCCTCCCCTCCCCCGCTACTCGGTTTGGGAAGAGTATCTTCTAACAGCGCCATCCGGGGTTCATAAA
The DNA here is from genome assembly GCA_949709995.1 of Arachnomyces sp. KDTOL00113. Taxonomy (NCBI): domain Eukaryota; kingdom Fungi; phylum Ascomycota; class Eurotiomycetes; order Onygenales; family Arachnomycetaceae; genus Arachnomyces; species Arachnomyces sp. KDTOL00113. Next base: position 460,829 of record OX453234.1, read on the forward strand.
GTCCTCCATCATCGGACCCAACGTGGTCCAAGCCATCATCAACAAAACAAACAATAACTGGAAAGGATTCCCTTTCCTTTTCGCCCTGTGTGCCGCGGCATCGATCACGATCTGGTTCGTCGATATCGAAAAGGGTCGTGAGAATTGTAGGCAGTTTGTGAAGGAGAGGAATATAGCTAGAGTTGAGCAGGAGACGGGTGCGACGGTGAAAAGTGCGTGATGAGGATCAATCTGCGCTCTGTGGGTAGCCACAGTGGAGAGTGAGATGTGAAAGGTGTGAGAACTGGTTCTTCGTCCTTCGACTGGGGTTGTGGAGTTGCGGCTCTTCGGAACGGAACAACATTCGGCAGTTTATATTAGCGGGTCTCTGTGGTGGGGCAATTTCTATTTCCCCGCCATCCTTCTTTTCCCAGAATAACAACATCGACCTCATCAACCTCGTCACCGTTCATTTTCCTGCCTGGCGCTCATTGTACAGGTAGTCTCTATTTCGAGAGAGGCATTTGTTAATTTGCCACCTCATCTGTCCTACATCCCAGTTAGAAGATTACCTTCCTCTTAGGTTCAAAACAACCTGTGGATCCACTAGTGGGCGTTGAGGCTTGTTTCCTCAACTCCTTCTGTGCTCTGTCTCATCGTATTCTTTTTGCCACCCCGAATATCCGATGAGATGACATTTCTTGGCTTTAATCTTGATAGGAGGGGATATCCTATCAATTGCCTTTCATTTCCTTCTTCTTTTCGGTTTGGCCTGGTTTGAAACGACTAGCCTGGCATGATGATCAATCTAGGGCAAGGGAGGTATCCACAAGCTCGAGTGGCAAAAACGCGGCAACAGGAACGAACCTATCTTCTGTCGCCAACTTTATTTCATTACTGACATAAGCTTCCTGTGGTATGGTTTTGTACGGAAGGAGGGACCAATCCCCAACACCATCATGATCCTTAGGTCAGGGATCAGAAAGCCTGGGTGTGCGTCGCACCTAAGAAACAGGAGAAAAACGAGTGGCAAACCGATCTAAATTGACCTAAAATGAACGCCATTTAGGAAATCCCTCACTCCTGACGTGGCGCCGAGAAAGAAAGAAAGCAGAACTTGAAACGCCAACATGACCTGGGAATATCCATCCTTCTGACTAGATGTCAAGTGCCTCACCCTCCAACGCATTGATGCATGTGCAATCCCTCGTGAACGACAGTTGCCCAGTATCCGGGCGAACGAGGAGGGATGATTGATTCCCCGGGTCGAGGGTCATGAAGAGGTCCCACGGAAGTTTCCCTTGTTCGGGAGGTTGCGTTTGTTGAGGATGCAAGATGTGGTAATGGTAGGGGCATTTGGGACCTGAACGGAACTCTATTTGTCAAACAGTGCATTCGAGATAGGGGGGAGGGGGAGGGGCAAAACTTACTATCGGTAGTGGGAGGTTGCTGATGACGTCCTCCGTTCTCCGAAGGTTGACTGTATGGATCAGCGATGGATGCGGGTTGGGGTTGGAAGAGGTAATTACCTACCCGTTGGAATTGGTGGTTCCTCGAGAAGACATCGTTGTACGTCGAAGAAAGTATTGGGGTTGGCTTGGCAAAAGTCTGAAGCCTCTCAAGAATTTTGTCGGGGTGTTTTGAAATGGTGAAATGGTTAGAAGAAAGCTTCGAAATTTTGAGAGGGTCCGTCACAGGTATTTATACCCTAATATACCCTTTCAACTTGCCTTGAGGAGGACTGACGGCCGGCAGAGTATGCGTCAGTGGCGACCATACACGTTGATTCCACGAATTGCTCTGTACAACCGATATGCACGAAATTGGTGGGTAGCCTTCTACTCCACCCGGCACTGGTACCCTGCAGCTTGCCGTTCTGCTCCATGACCGTGGCCCCCTCGCTTAGCGCCTTCATATGTCTTTCGATATCAAGTCGCCTTTTTCTTTTTTGCGGTGAAAGATTTCCCCAATCACGCATTTCACTGAATGAAAAACTCCGCAACCCCGAGAAATCAAGGCTGTGTCAGCAAGTCCAGTTTTGAAAGCACGGAGTGGCAGTGTCTCGCCCCGATTCTCAACGGGTTTGCGATCACAGTGGATACGCCTTACTTTTTTGGACAGGTAGCTGTCAGAAATATTCGAGCAGTATATGGCGCTTTGGTTTGTCCTTGAGTCGACCGGAACCATGCGGCGGTGGACCGACGGGGGATGTTGCTGTTTAAGCTCGTGGAGAGTGTGGCGTTGGTTGAAAATCTGGGGAGATAATCATCCCACGAGATGTGGCCGTGCTCGGAGCCTTGTCTGTCCGTATCCGACCTCCCTTGCCTCTCCCATCTCTCATACCCGCACACGGGTTATCTTCGTTGCATTTAAAGGTAGGGCATCCAATCCCCCCATGACAGATCACTTATTTCCAGGGAGCCAAATCGGTATGTCCCGGTGAAGGTCTGAATCTGAACGAGCTAGTATTGGGGTTGGAAGTTTATTCCCTTGCATAAAGGGTCCTTGAAACGGCCATGGAAGGTTAGAACCGGAAGTTGATTGTAAATAGAGTACTGAGATAGTAATGGATGGTCAAATTACTGCTTCGTGTGAACTTCAGCCTAACGAACACGTTGAAAAATGATCCCATCCCGTCATTTTGTTTTTGATATTATCTAATCAAGAATATCGAGCGGGTCCAGTGGAGAAAAAGAGTCCGTGCACTTTGGGGAAATTCAAAAATAACCCGCACGGACCATACTCAAATCAAAAAAGTGGGCCCTTCTCTGCCCACGATCTTCTCATCTGACGTCGTAGGGCTTGTATTATCCGGGGTTGGCGTGAAAGACGAAAAGAGAAACGAGGAACCGGAAAAAAAAAAAGAATATTTTGTCATACCATGCGCCATAATGAAGATACTAAAGCTGAATCATAATCAAGCACATCGACTTAAAATCATCAAACAAATGGATGCCTGATCCCACAACAGGATTTTTTAAGTTACATTGTTAGGCATGAATCCGTTCCGGCCCATTTCCCCGGCATTTAGGGTTAAATCTTCGCATTTTCATTTTTCGTTTCCTTCACCCCACACACTCTCTCGTCTTACCGCCTGCCACCTCGACCCCCACCTCTCCCAACTCTAACACTTCCCCTCCCACTCCTAATACTCCCTCTACCACTTCCCCGTCTCTTATCCACTCTCCCTCCACTCGGTCCATGAACCTTCTGAACCCCAAGTCCCCTCCTCCCATTCAAATTCCCACCTTTACCCGCAGCCGCAGCAGCAGCAGCAGCCCTAAACTCCTCCGCCACACCCTTGGTCTCACCATCATCATCAATATCCATCCCATCATCATCATCACCTTTCTTCTTCCCGAACCCACTCTGTCCAATCTTCAGCTTCCCCTTTTGTCCACGGCGGACGGCATCTGGTCCCGAAACGGCGGATACGTAGGCACTTATCCCGCCTCCTGTTTCCGCAGTCTGGGCTTGGCCATCCATGTCCATATCGCCATCATGATGAGCGTCGTCGTTCCCGCCGAGAAGAAGTTTGCCGTCTGCGTCGAACTTGGCAGATCGTTTCTTCCCTGCTCCGGGTCCGGAGTTGAGGAATCGAATATTCGGTTTCGTGGAGGAGATATTCGCCAAGGCGTTCGGGGCCAGAAGATCGAGTGGGTTAGACTCGGGCGAAAGTTCACGGATATATTGCTTTGAATCTTTCGATCCTCTCGCCTTATTACCGGCTTGTTTCCCTCTGGAGTTCGTCGCGCGAGTATTCCCTTCCTCATCAACATCGATTTCACTCGCGTCATCCGAGCCGCTCTCATCCGAAAAGTCTGATCCGTAGACAGCCTTGTCGAATTCATTGGAGAAGGATTTCCCATCCCCTGCAGCACCGCCACCACTAGCGGCCCTGGCATTCCCACCTTCCTGACCTTCCTCATCTTCACCCTCATTATCCGCTGCACCTTCCTTCTTCTTCCTCTTCTTCCTCTCCCTCTCCTTCCTAATCGCCACAACCATCTTCCTATCCGCATCCCCGGCTAGACCTTCCACGACACCCGCTCCAACCCTGCGTATCAGCCGATCCAAGATCCCTTTGACTTTCATCTTCAACCGTCCCTTGTGCTCCTTACTCCAAACTAAGAGATTCGGAACCAACGACTCGAGGCGAGGCCGCAGCATATCCTCCGGTAAAGCCACGACGGCAACTTTCACGAACCCGAGCACAGATCTGACGATCTCGCGGTTATTGCTGGTAAGGAATAGATCGACCGTCTGTACGAGATCAGACAGCACCGGTCGTGGAAGCTGGGTGTGGAACTCGAATAAGAGTCGCGACAAAGCCGTCACAGATGCAGCGACCATATGCGGCGAACTACCCGCTAACCCAGCAGACACCATCGTGAAGAACTCCTCAATCGTAGCAGGCGCATCTGGTGCGTCATCCGGCATATGTGGCGCCAGGGAGTTACGGATCATTGTGCCCGGTTGATTTTGTTCGGTGTCGAAGGTCCGTTTTGCGAGGTGGACTAGCAATGCGAAGGCAGCCGATCGGGCCTTCTCGTTACTTTCCTTGCATCCGAGAACAACCTCCGACAAGACAGAGGGGATGAAATGGAGGTCTGAAGTCGGGAGGTAAGTAATTACTTCATCGATGGCAAGGAGACGATCCCGACGGGCTGGTGGGGGTGTTTTATCCGCTGTGGTGAGGATGAGTGTTTGCAGTTCTGAATTCCGTTCTTTGAGTGCGAGGATCCCGGTTTCCGTGGAGGCGAGACGAGGAAGGAGTTTGTACGCCTTTTTAATGAGTTGAGGATCAGACGATTGGTCGTTTAGGACGACGGCTGCGAGGGAGAAGAGGGTTGCGAAACTGGACCGGGGAAGGTAGATTGACATTGTGATTACGAGGTCGACAAGCGTGTGCGTGGTGGGAGGCATTTTGTCCGCAGGATCTTTGGGAGTCTTTGGTTTAGAGGCTTGCTCTTTCTGCTCGGCGAGAGCTGATTCGAGGAGGGTGGTAACCCGTGTAAACGTCTCACTTAGTTCCTGTTATGTGTTAGCACGGGTCGTATATACAATGAAAGGAGAGAACGAACCTGCTCAGGGGTAATGCTCAGATAAGCATTCACGCATTGAAGGATGTAGCCCCGATACTGCGGGAGTGTCTGACTGTAGATATTAAACAACACTGCAAGGATGTTACTCGAGAATCCAGCCAAATGGGCTATATTCTTCTTCGCATCCGCCTTGGAAATTCTCCGCTGAAGGATAAGATCATCCTCTTCTGAATCCAGAGCTAGGATCGTCTGATTCGACTCTACTAGATTCTGTAGCGCCCGGCAAATATCCACTCGTAGTTCTGTCTGTTTGTATAGAATATTCGATAGAAGCTCTGCGAAAGATTGATCGAATGCCTCCGTCAGATCCAAAGGAAGCTCGCAGTAACCGGGTAGTACAGCCCAAGTTTGCTGAACGAGGGTATCAAAGATCTTAACCTCCACACTCTTCTCCGCGGAACCGTAATCCAAAACTCGTTGGAACAAGGACTCGCTAAGAGGTACGAATTCAGAGCGGAAATGAGCTAGGTTGGTATTGGAGACGTGGTCTCTCAGGATAGGGAGAAGCCAGACTCGTCCTGTCTGGCCGGCCTTTTGCTTCGCTATGTTTAAAGGTAGGATTTCAAGAACTTTTTCAGGGCCCATGGCATTGATTGCGTGGCCTAGAACTTGGTCTGCCTCCTTCTTGCCGTGGAAAGACTCATTGCCTCTGAGTTCGCCAACAGTCTTGACGACGTCGTGGAGGAATGGGGAGGATCTCCACTTCAGGGAGTCAAACATGGCGGATAGAACGCTGAATACTTGGACCCAGGCGGGTTGGAATTTGATTGATAGGAGATCATTAGCGGAGGCGGCTAACTTCTCAAATACTTTCTCATCGTAAATGGATGCGTCTAGAATGACGCTGTTGGGTATGCAGTTAACTAAGAAGGATACTAGGCACTCAGAAGCTGAGACTCTGATATTGCGGGATGGCGAAGCAAGGAAAGCCGAAATCAGAGAAAACAGCTCGGGGAGCTTCTGGAATATCTCGTCAGGATTGACCTGGGCTGAGACGTCGTAGCCTCTAGAAAGGACAGCGATCCAAGGAGGAAGGAGCTGAGAGTCATTCTGTGCCGGTTTCAATTCCGAGATCGCTTCCATCAGGCGGGGTAGTTTGGGAGCCGAGAATTCATCGGCCATGGACTCGAAGATCGTTTCGAAAACCTCGAACGCTCCCATGGTGAGGAACTCATTGCTCGATCTTGAGACGTTAATTAGAAGTTCACAGAGCGGTTCAATCTTCTTGCTCGGCCATCCACCAGACGCTAACGCAATGGTCTTGACCAACTGCAACGTATGAATCGCAGCCGGTTCATGCGGGTTATCCTCGCGGTCCCGCTTCTGATGTTTCCCATGTCGGTTCTTCCTCGCCTTCTCCTCCGCAGCAACACTGTCACTTAGAGTCCTGAGAGCCGTCTCGGCGCACATATCTGCGGCTGGATGATCTAGCGACGGACTAGGAGGCGGGTTCTTCAACACTTTAACAAGCGCTTCCTGTGTCCTCTTTCGCACCTTGGGTCGATGATCAACCGCCAAAGCAAGCAATCCCGCCGTTGCCCGTCGAGGCCCAACCTGTGTCTGCGGTAGAGCCCATGCCGCAGAATCTTGTGCGACGAGCAGCGACTCCAGACATCCAATCGACGCTTTAAGCAACGGAGCCTCGACTTCCGGTAATGTAAGGGCCGGCGCAAGACTGCTCAGAATCTGAGAGAACTTCGAACGGAGGAGAGGAGCGGGGACGAATCCGGTGGTAATATCTAGAAGATAGACGACGGAGGTCGCGAGGTCCTTATTCACGATTCCCTGTTCAGCCGATATTGATTGACCCAGCAGGGCAAGGAGTGCTGCAAAGTATGCGGTAGCTGTAAAATCTGCGCGCTGGTCGCGCAGAGTGTCTTCCACGGCAGAGAGAACGACACCCGTCTTCAATGAGATTTGGTCTCGTTAGCCTAAACACTGATAGTGGACGTGGAGGAGACTCGGAGTGCGGTGCTTACATGGTGTTGATTCTGCAATTTCGGGGACTTGATCTTGTCAAGTTTCTCCGCCAGCGTCGCCATGTTGCGAGAACAACAGCGATAGAGCTGTGTGCGATGTGGAATTCCCTGTCTGTTTACAGTCCTTCCACGAAGTTTTAGTGAATCGGTCGAATATTATTCTCACAAAATAAAAAAAAGTGAGGGCTGCTATCGATAGCGAGGGTCTTTCTGACCAATCAAAACGGAGAAGAAGCCCTCGGATAATGTTGCTTAGTCAATGATTATTCATTACATTTTCAGCCAATGAGCACTTCGGGATTGATATCCGGCAATATCAAAGATCTGATAAGGAGCTGAATTGGTCTATGGCTATTGTTGTTGCAGACATTCTACATGTCTCGCGACTCGGTGAGTGAACGCTGAAGCTGACGACGCAAGGGGCCAAAGAGTTCGAAGAGAAATATGAGGACGGTATGTTTATTCGCAAAACACCCTAAAGCCTGGAGGTATGCAGAGCAAGTAAACTAAGTATGATCTTGGGAAAAATAGCTTTCATTTCGTGGATAATTTCTGCATATCACCTTCCACTCCCCCCGCCAGGTCTGAAGCATTTCACAATATTCTGCAACGCCTGGCTGTCTCTGGTACCCCTTTCCATACCCCCTCCGATCCCATCCCATCGTAACTAATTTATAGAAGATATGATGACAATTGAAGGAGGGAAAGCACAAAATTTTCGTACTCACCACCCCAATTGTAGTTCCCCTTCCTATGATTCGTTTCGCTCCATCTTCCCGATCGTAGCACATCCTCTCCGATGCCCCGCAGTTAAGCGTGTGTAGTATGGTATCTGCCGCACCGCAACTTCACTTCCTCAACAGGATTCCAGCATCATACTTGCAGTCCTGCGCGTCGCAGGTTGTGTAATCAAAATAAGATTTCCCCACTGTGTTCGGCCTCGAATCCGAGGTCCTGCATCTTCCCGTTCCGGCGTTTATCGTTTCGTTTGCGGTCATTCTCCTCTTTTTTCTTCAACTCAAATACTTCCTCCATGGGCGCTTGCTGGAAAGGTGGTGGGACGAAATCTTCTTTGTCAAGATCCTATTTGAGAGTTAGCTTCTCGTCGAAAGTAGTATGTAGGTTGTCCTATTGTCCATCAAAGCGTATAGAGTACGGAAGCACATGAACCCGAGTAAAACGTACAATCTCTCCAAGCAAGAGCACATTCTCCCCTCTAACTAGATATACACCTCGCTGCATATCAGCATAGAGATTTCCAGCGTAGAGTCGCTCTACTGTATCTTGGAGAACAAGGTTTGCTATAGACCGGCAAAGAATTAGCAACAGTAATTTTTTGTTGTCGTATTATGCCATCGTTTCAGAAGTAAGAGTATCGTCGAAAAATAGCTATAGGTGCCGGTCGCGGGGCAAAGACTGACCGAATTGATCCCAACTCCTTAGGACACCGATAAGCTTGCGTCCATCACGAAGAACCAAGACAAGTTTTTCTAAATTTCCAAACGCACACGCTCATGTCAGCTAGTCTGAAATCAATCGGGCGTGCAAAATATTCCCCTTGCTTCGTTGTCACTCAGGTCACACGAAGCGCGTGCGCCTCCCGGATACGGACGCGAGTTCGCAAGAAATCGAAGGGTATATCTCACTGTCAGTCATGTCGAGGAGCTGCGCAGCTGTGGTAAACATTTGAGGTGGAAGCTGAGGTGGGGCTTGCGCCCTTGCTGGACCCTGCTGAGACGCGCCATGTTGTGGCTGCTGCGACTGTCCCTGAGCATGAGGACCTGGCTGCTTCCCACCGGGGTTATCGTGAAGTGAGAGGTGTTCCATCTTGAAAGGAACAATGAGGGCGGTGGTGGGAGTGAGAAATGTTTGTGTGGATTTAATCAAGGTAGCGATCACAGCGGTATGGTCATCATGAAACTTTGGGGTTAGATGGCTCTCGAGGCAGATGTGTTCTCCTGAGGAGAAAGAGATAATGAAGGAATGAGCTGCCCTTTTTCCAACTTCGCTGTCTTTCTCTTTCTTTGCTCAGAATTGAATCATTCACGATGATGCTGTTTGCTCTGTTTGACATACCTCGGGATTATATAACACCGATCGCCTCGTCTTTGTTTTCCGCTTCGAGCAAAACCTCAACATCCTCCAACTCTTCGCATGCGAGAAATTCGAGTCTGGCCGACGAGATTCGAGTCAGGTATTTGTTCTTTTGGATGAGTGTAAGCTCTCAGCGTCTAATTTTACCCGTAACTAACACAGCTATATAAAAGCGCATCTCACAGAGTCACTGGCCACTTTGTCCCTTGCTCTGATTTTGAGCTCCCCCAGGACACCTCGGTACCTATTGAGTGAGATCTTGACATATCATCCGAAATTTATGCCAGATGCCCTTTCCCTTAGGGTTGAGCTTTCACTCCACCTATATTCTTATATTCTTTGAGCCCAAACAAATATCAAACGGACAATACGGATATAATAATGAGGCGCGTTAGAGTGAAGCGCCGAGCAGCGACACCCGATTGGAGATCTTGATCGGGGAAAGATCACACGGTTCTTCTCCGCTGTGGATGTTTCATGTTCCACTAGTTGATGAAGTTGAATGCCTCATCTTGCTTTTAAAATGAGAGATTTTGCCGTTTCACGAATTTCGTCTCTCATTTCCGAGCAACCACAGCAACCCTTGCTTTCAAGCTTGAGACCAGGGATCGGCGGCCTGGAATCTCAACGGTGCCGTCTTGAATGGCTGATGTTTGGAACTGGGTAATTCTTCAACCAGCCATACGAAATATCGCACTGAAGGGATTCTGACTGGGGAATACGAATAGTACGCCATAAATCTCTTGAGAAATTTACGCTCGGATTCGTTGGTTCGTTGGTGCGGAAACTAAAGTCTCCAGGGAATATCTTCAAAAAGCAGTCCGCACCCCCACTATACCCCCGAAGCTGTCGAAGACGAGTTTCTAATTCGTTGTTTGGTCTCTTGAACCATGGAGTTGGTCTCTGTTGACCTGTCTAAACCGAGTATGACCATCCGTCATACCATGAACTATATGTCTATACCAGACCCCCATGATAACTCCGGGCGCTTCTAGGCGATTTCGAAAGGGATATTCTGGCATGTCTCTAGAATCCCAGGACAGAAAACCGTCCCATAATTGAACTAGGCTCAATGATATCTTTTGGCTATCGCTTACTAGATAACCGCCGGCCCATCCATTCAAGAGTGTTGAATCTCGACTGTAGTTGCCGCCTAAGGACTAGTTCTCGGGGTTCAACAGGGCGAAGTTTCACCTAATTCGGAGGGTTACATGAAAAATAGGAGTAGTACTCGTGGACGGAAGCGCATTGCCCCCTTTCGCCGAAAATTATATAGGACTAAATAAACACGATGCCCAATGGCCCGAAAATCTCACCATCCATTTCCCCAAGTATCACACCTGGGTTTTCCAAGCTGCATGACTACCTGAAAGATGAAAGAGCTCTTAAATAAGAGGATATCAATTCCTAGAAGTCATAGAAGGGTTAAATTCAAAACAACGCCTTGGTAAAAAAGTTTGTCGTAGTGGATGAGGGATTCAGCCCCCCCCTGACTGTGCTCGTGCACTGCTGTCAAGGCAACCACTGATTATTTTTCTTATATACTTGCGGTAGATTTATTTACTCTTAGATCTGAAACGGATTATAAATACTTCGCCGGAGTAAATCTTATCTTATTTCCTAAACTTATCGCGTAAATAGACTCTTTGTTTTGATCACTTTGTTGCCTTTTTTCTACTACACTTGATAGTAAACCTTATTCGAACCATCAGGGAGACCTCACCAAAACATTCTCTAGAGAACGACATATCCAGAGGGAACTCACAACAGGTCGAAAATCAAAGAAAACGTGTCCTCTATCGATCATCCGATCCTAAGATCACGGTCAAGCATGCTTATAGGTGAACACAGGCCCCGTGTGGCGACTTTTTGCCTCTCTGACTATCAGGTCGACCCAGATTCTTCATTAAAGAAAGAGGCTATCAAGCTCCTTCAAAGGACCGGAGAGCAAGTTTTATACAGTTCCTAATTTATATTTATTTAACAGACAGAAGCTATGCTTGATGAAAGAAAAGAAGGAAACCATATAACAAAGTACAACCCTATGGAGAAGGCCTTTTAACATCTCCTATCCAATCTATCCCCTTACCCGACCATCCGATGCAAAACATCAATTTCCCTAAGTATGGCTGACAGAAAGATATAGGAACAAGAAGACAAAACATTTATTCGAGACACTTTTCACGCTGTGAATGGGTGGGAACAACGGCTAAATATCGACGATATCTACCAACACACTCTTGTCTGTCGGACTCTGTCCTTCAGCACTCGCCGGGAGGGTTAACTTTTGGTTACCAGCCATGTATGTGCCCAGCACAATGAAGATATTTGAGGAGAGATGCAAATAACGCTCCAACAAAAAGGAAGAAAGAAATCCGGAGGTAAAAAGAGAATGGATACGAAAGGAAGATACCTCGAGTCATGATAGAGAAGAATGAAAGCTGCAGCATTTCTTCTCCAGCTTTCAAGAAGAAAGAGAGAGAGAGAGGCAAGAACCCGCCTTGAAAGAGGGGTGTCCAGCATCCCATGGTGCACGTACGCAAGAGAAGGCGGTCTACCTATTTCTTAACCCCCGCATTCTTCGTTCGCGCTTCGAATTTGCAGAGACGCAAACCGGATCCGAAGCGGACCCGACATCCTTTCCCACCCACTCTTGAGAGTGATTATATCCTGGACTCCACGGAGCAGAAGCGAGTTGCACCATCTTGAGTTGTTCAAAAGTGATGACCTTGAGTTCGAAGAGGTATCGTATCAACTCGAAATCGGGACGGCTCCAGGCCAACGGATCTCCACGCGGGAAGTGCGTTTCTGCAACATGATCCAGCATGGCCTCCCATGCGACATCTCTCTGAGAGTGAGAGACCGAACCTGGGCAAAGTGGGCACCGAGCATCCGTCGGCGATGGGTGTGACCTGAAATGGCTCAGGACATGGATCTTCCACGTTTCCGTGTCTCCGAAACTCTGACCACAGTCGAGAATATGAAAGAGGCACTGGTATCTACACCGAGGCTGAGGAGGAGTACGATGGAGAGGATCGGGAATGACAAGGACCCCGTTGTCGGATTCAAGGAGCTGACCACCAACGACGCTCGGATCAACAGTTTCGGAAGAGGTCGACGATGATGTAGACGTTGAGCCATCCAACTCTGGCAGCGTATTGGCCGTGTCCATACTCCTTGACGACTGGGATCGTCCGCCCTGAGCGAACCGGGAGGAGACGTTCGAGTTTAGACCCTCTTCGTACGTATGGCCGGTGAACGATAGAAGGGGTGGTTCGGTAGTGGTTTCGGGGATGCGAGAGTTGGTTGCAAGTCGACTTTGGAAGTCACCTAATTCTTCTCTTTCCCATGCGTCTAGCATCGAGGAAGCCACTAGCATCGACGATGATTATCAGCATCCTCGTCACGGCAAAGAACGGGAGACTGATATGCATACTTGAGAGAGTGTGTGCCTCGCGCTACACGGACAGAATATATTCACACAACGCAAAGGATGTTTCGTGGAGGGAAGGAAGACAAGTGGGTCATATATAGCAGAGAAATCTCGTCCTGTCACGGAGAAACGGTTTCTGCATCTTCTGGGGACGACAGGTGAGGTGGACGAAGACAGGACTAGTAGTGCTCCTGATTCTATATATGCTTAAGGTATATATAGGTTCTTCGAAAGAGGAGCAAAAAATGTTCTTTTCCCTGTCACTTACCCGAAGATGACATCGACGGGCAGGTGCTAGGAGGTTAAAGATATTTATTAATATCGGAGGATGATCTTCTTTATCCCCGCGATCCCGCCAGTGGCATACGCACTAAACTAATGGTGAATTGAACCAACGCAAGAGAGAAAAAGCAATCAGCAAAGTGACAACTGGGGTGCGGAAAATCCTGCCCCAGAAACCCTTTTTTTGAGGCTCTTACGGAAAGTTGTGACATGAGCAAAGGATTCAACCGTCACTTGCTTCCGTTTCATTAAGTTTATTTTATTTTATTTTGCGTATGCCTGTGGTTGGTTTGCTTTGTTCATTATTATTTGTGAGAGACGGACATCGATCCACAAGGAGGATGCCACGCACTCGATCATGAATTGTTGAGCTCGAGGATGTTTGAAGCTGTAAGATACGTCCAAGATTGGACCAGGGGGTACGTTTGCAAAGAGCATTTCCTTGTGAGTCTTCGCTCACTCTCGAAGAAATAATTTTCTTTTCTCCTCGGTATCTTCAAGTCATGAGATAGGCCAAACAGGAAAATGCCTTGGGAGGGGATGGAAGAGAAAAAAAAAAAATTTCTCTTCTTTTCTGCTTCCCATCTTCAACCATGTTCCACGGTTAATCTCCAGACGTGGGGGTTTTCTTTTTGTTTCCCTTCATTTCACCCTTATCAGCATCCATTGGTACAAGCGCCTTTTCATTTTTCTCTTCCCCTCCTGTTTGTTTGTTGCCGTCACCTTTTCCTCCTCTTTTTTCTCTCACTTTTTCTGGTCACGCTTTTCTTTCCTTTCTTTTTTTCATGCAAGAAACCCGCCTGCCTGACATCCGAATCCCGACGGTGCAGCGAAAAAAAGAAAAAAACAAAAATTAATGGTTTCTTTTCACCTGGTCGCCACCTCCGCCTGATTACGGCAGAACGACCAGCGATGAAGGGGGAGAAATATTCAATCCAATGACTGAGATAAGCATGCGCTTTGTTGGTTGCTTCAGGGGTTCGTTTACTGGACGATTTCCTTCTCTTCAAAGTAGATGGATTCAAGTTTTCTGTAATGCGAAAATTTTCGGAGCAGCTGATAAGATGATTACTCGAGAAATCTGATTGTCCTTGGAAGGATATTGATCTATGAAGCTCTCAACTAACCCATGTGAAGTTCCATAGCAATTAAACGAGTGCAAACATTGACGAAGGGCAAAAGTTTTTTTCGAAACCCTTGCTCTAGAAAAATTCCTGCCGCTTTTACAATGCAGAGATTCGCTCAGTCAGTGACGGAGGAGTATTATTCAGGTCATAGCCCCTGGTTCCTTCACCCAAAGTTATATGGCGTGTTCTTCTAAGTTATTGTGGCACCCCGCTTCCGATTCAACCACTCCATATACTCACGAACACCCTTTGCCACAGTTTTGAACTCATGCTGAAAGCCCGCTTCGCGGAGCTTCGAGGTATCCGCACATGTATAGCTCTGATAACTCCTCTTCAGCGAGTCAGGGAACTCAATGAATTCAATCTCCCTCTTTCCACCATAATAATTGATCACCGCATTGGCAACCTCCACGAACGGCTCAGCACGGCCGGTTCCCACATTGAATGTACCACTTACTTCCCCGTTGTCGAAGAACCAAAGGTTAGCGGCAACGACGTCGTCAACGTGGACAAAATCCCGACACTGCAGGCCCTCTTCGAATCCGTCATAAGCGCCAAATAGCCGGGGTCTCTCGCCGCCCAGCATCTGGGTGTGGATTTGGTAGGCGACGCTGGCCCTGGAACCTTTGTGCTGCTCCCCTGGTCCGTACACGTTGAAGTAACGCAGCCCGACTATTTGAACATCGAAACAATCGGAGAACTTCTGTACGTGCTGGTCGAACAATAGCTTCGAGTAGGCGTGGAGATTGAGCGGTGACTCTAGACCTGTGTCTTCAGAGAATGGCGCCATCTGATCCGCGTGTCCGTAGACAGAGGCCGATGACGCGTAAATAAGGCGTCTGCAACGGCGTTGGCAGTATTCGAACAGCTCCTTAGAGAAGGTGAAGTTGTTGTCCATTATTTGCTTTCCATTCTCCCGCGTAGTTGAGGAACAGGCACCGTTATGGAAGAAGATACTGACAAATAGTAGCGTTTCCTTACGAATGATCTCGCGGAATTCTTCCACGTCGAAGTAGTCGGCTATCTCACAGTCAAGAAGGTTCTCGAATTTCGATCCATCAGTCATATCATCTACGGCCACAATGTCTGTACGTCCTCTCTCGTTGAGGGCTTTGATGATGTTCGAGCCGATGAAGCCCGCTGCGCCGGTGACTACAATCATCTTCTGAACTCTTTAGAGAAATGGATATTATGGTCTTGCCTAAGTAGGATACTCTCGAGGTTTCTATGCGAGAAGGTGGCGTCTATCCAACCAAATCTTGGATTTCACAAAAGCACGATAGCGACTTTGTCTCTAGAAGTATACGATGCAAATGGGCGCAACGGAAGATAAGGAGAATCTACCTCCGCCCATCTATTTTTTGTACTCGGTTAAACAAAGAGGATTTCTCGACAGCCGCGACGTTTTCGGCCCTTTTATGCCTAATCAGGTGATTAGACGGAGAAAGACGAAAACGGTATCTATGTGGACGAATTCAAGCACCTAGTCAGGCCTCAAAAAATACCTCGTTAAGGTTTATGTTTGTTCGGAAGAAATTTGCTTCTTTGACTTGAATGCTGAAAGCGTCGGGAAGCATGCTTTCAGCCCACGAACATTCTCTCATCGGGCTTCATCCAAGTATAACGCATGAGGTTCTTACAAATAATATTAGTTAGACTTGGATTCTTCTTAGATCGAGCCAAAATCACGCTCTCTAGCTCGTCGTCAAAAGGGCTATCCTTTGTATAGGAAGTCGAGTGTTCTATCGCTGCCACTTCTGGGGAAACCAAGCTGGCTGACGTCATATCTGATAAGTGTGTTGAAAGATTATTACCAGTAGTGTATCGAAAGATTCAGATAAACGATAAGCTTTAAAGTTATCCATTATCTTATCTCCTGAAACATCGTGAACGACTATGTTGGACAGTCAGAAAAATGGCACTGCAATCTTAGAACCCTCCTTCCAGGTCACTGACTAACTTGTATATACAACGGTAGGATAATGCTATTGGCCTTTCCCATCGTCTCTTCGTCAGTATCAGCTTCAAATCACAATGAGAGGACATCCTCATCCCTGATGGAGATCTTGTTGGTATTATTAATATCTTCAGCAGAATCCCCATACTTTGTCAACATATTCGGTCTTTCGGTCTTCGGCGAGCTCGGCCTTCATCGAATGGCGACTTTGACCGAAATTATGGTTCCAACAATACGAGACCGTCCAAAGCGTTAATAATAACCCGTTCATTGATCATTGATCATATGGGATATAAAACCCTCCTTTTTTTCTCGACTCAGGATGATTAAACAACGCAATTCAATTTCTCACTTTCTTATCTAAGAATTGAAAAGGAACGGGCAGAAACAATGCTCATCCTCATCGCCGGTGCAACTGGCAACATAGGCCAACACACTATAACCTCCCTCCTCTCAAAGGGTCACAGAGTCCGCGCTCTCGGCCGTACCCCTACAAAAATACAACCTCAATCCACCCTCCAGTCCCTCGAAAGCTTCATTCAAAGCACTTCCTACTACGACATCGATGCCCTAGGTCGTGCCTGCACTGGCGTCGATGCAGTAATATGCGCCTACGCTGGCGTCCCCGAGCTACAACTCGAGGGACAGCTTCTTCTCCTCCGTGCCGCAGAGCGGGCGGGGATCCGCCGCTTTATTTCGGCAAGTTGGAACTATGACTGGAGTGAGATGCAGCTTGGAGTGCAGGAGAGTTATGATCCGTATATCTCGTTTCGGAACCAAGTAGATCTCACGTCTAACATTAAACCGATATATATATTTTGCGGAGTCCTAGCTGAAGTTCTCTTCTCTGTCCCTGGACATGGGGACTTTTCACCTGCAAATCATGGGGTTTGGGATCCCGAAAAGAAGAGGTTAGAGATCTGGGGTTCTGGAGAGGAGATTTGGCATTGGACAACTGAGAAGGATGCTGGGGAGTTTGCGGCCCAGATAATTCTACGGGATGATGCCGAGGAAGGGGGTTTTTGGACCGTTTGTTCGGGGTCTAGTACGTTAAAGGAAATTGCGTCGACTTATGAAAAAGTGAGAGGAAAGAAAGTGGATATTGAGATGATGGGTACGGTGGAGGGGTTGAGAGAGAGAGCTCTTGAAGCGAGAGCGAAGGGCTCACCAAAGAATTTTTGGGAGTATATTGGGTGGTTTTACCAATTGCATACGGTTGATGGGACGTGGGAGCTGAAAGAGCGTCAGAATGAGAAGCTGGACGTTCAGACCACTACTTTGGAAGACTTCTTGCGAAGTAATCCATCGATTTAGATTAAGCTATAACTGCTTTCGGCTTCTGGGGATTCGTATTTCTACTACGAGCCCCTTGATTTGTCCGAATGAATGAACGAAACAATTCGAAACTCTAGAATTAATAAGAACATATCTATGAATTTTATAAGCCGTTATCCATGCTAGAATACAATCAAATATTATGTTAACCCACCAACAAAGAAGATCCTTGATTGGCAAATGCTTCACGAACGCCTCGTCGTCACCCGTTAACCATGAACTGTCATCACCGACGAATGGCCGTTGAAAAGCGAATGTTCGTTACACAAAAAAAGCAATTGAGTTTCTTTTCTTTTCCGGCCCGATGGTTCTTTTCTTTGCTTGTCTGCATTTTAGACCGATTTATTCTGCAACAGAGATTTTTGTATCGGGTGACAATTATTCCCCTAGTATTGAGGAGGCTCTTTCCTCGCTAGAAGTCGTCATTGATAGGATATCCAGATCACCCTGGGCCCGTCCATTTCTATTCGAGTCATTCGCTATTCCATCTAGATCAAGTTTCAAAAAGTTTCATTATTTGAAATCGTTAATCTTTGGATGTTATTGGTTTGTTAGATCTCCCGAAATATGGGAATAATAGGAAAAAAATCCCGAAAATATAGGGGAACAGATGGAAAACGAGACCAAATGAGCAAGAAAACCCGCAAACAAGGCTCCGCAAGATGTTAGCAATGAATAAATCACGCATCAGTCATTATTTCGTTGTCGCCATCGCCACCCTCTTCATTCAAGGCTGTCTTCCTATCTCCATCTAGGACCACCAACGCAGCGTCAGCAGCCCTAGTTTCGACCTCGAGTTGGCTCACCCCGTCACCAACCTCAACAATCGCCTCATCATCCACAAGAACGCGGCACACCCATATGCGAGCTTTTTCCTCCTCACTTTCCGTCAGCCTTGCGTCGTAACTAATTCTTGAACTACCAGCCACGAGCCCCAAGCGTTGTTTAGGATGTAGAAGTCGGTGAATTTTCCCCGTCGTAACATATCGCACGTAACGCATGAGCCCGATACTTTCCAGGAATGTCCGACATGCGTCTAGGGATCCGTGCGAGTCGATGAAGATGGCGCCCAGTAAACTTTCTATCAGGTCAGAAAAGAATTTCCCTGCTTCCAGTCGAGAAAGAAGGGCCCAGGGGTATGTTGGCGAGTGTTCCAGTGCCCCAAGGATATCATCTCGGAGTAGTTCGTATTGTTTGAACGTGACTTGTTGGGCGTTCGAAATCTCCCATGAGGCGGAATGTCTCATGAATTGCCACAGATACCGTTTTCTGGTCGTTTCTTTAACCAATATCTCAACCTGACCACCCTTCTTCTGAGGTGGCTTTTCTTCAACTTCTCCTCGCTTCTCTTCTAACCATGTATCCAAACATAGGAAAGCGAGGAAGTCAGCGTTGACAAGCACAGTGCGCATCAGATGCATGTCGTAATGCGCATACTCTTGTGGTGAATTGAAAACTTCGTGAACCACAAGATGGTCAAGGATCGAGTCCCCAACGAATTCCAATCTTTGGTATGACATGGCCAATCCTTTGCTACAAGGATGCGTTAAAGCTTCCAGTAGCAGCATTTTCTTGTCAAATGTGTAGCCAAGCATTTTTTCAACTTCGGGCACAATGACCAAAGGTGCTCTGTCATCAGGTTCCGGAACTTGACTACAGAGAAGCTCAACCCGCTTATGAGGAGCCACCCATTTCACTTCCGGTAGGAAAACTTCCAAGCACTCCATCGTCTTCTCTTCACCTCCATCAATGTCTGCTGCACCGATCAAGGCTTCGACCACATCCGCAAGTACCTTTGTAGATAGTTCTCTCTTTGGGATCCCCGCTGCTCCAATCCCGAGAAGATCCGAATTGTAGATTGGCTTCCATTTCGATCCGGTAAATGCTTGGGTTAGGATAAACCTATCTAGACCCACCTCGACCGCTGCTTTGGAAAGGCGGTTATTCGAGACGACTAGATCCTTGCCGTGAGATAGAAGGCCTTCGGGCCAAAGAGGGTTCACTGCTGTCAATTGCAATGAAGTGTGTAGCTTGAGTAAACTATCACCCAAAAATTCTATGCGTTGATAGTTTGATTCCTCCCTTGCTGAAGATGCACTTATCGCCGTCGCGACAAGGCTAAGATCATCGAACCCGATCGAGGCGAGGGCCGTTTGAGATAGCTCCTGCGTAACCATGGAAACTTCCATTTTGTGGATGATTGAAGGGATGAAAGCGGCAACTCGTGCGTATGCCGCAGGTAACTTATCAATCGAACAGAGACGGACTGGGAGGCACGCCCTTGCCGTATGTGCCAAAGCAACAAAGTTGCTGCGAAACACTGGGTGCAGAAAATCTGTTCGTTTCGGTATTTTCATGCCTTCAACATGATACTCCTCGACAATCTCATCATTCTCAAGATTTTCTCCCTCGCAATCTGGCTTGTCTTCATCAATGGGTTCCATCCAAACACCTTTCTCGATGATAATGGGGCGTGAATGCCTGTGAATGGTCCTTGCCAGTCCTAGTTCAGAGAACGAATTTGGATCACGAGATAAGAGATCATGCGCTGGCACAACTCCCTTCATAGCAGCGTACCAACTCTCAATGGATTCCAAGGTTAACTCGATTTGCGGCAAGAACAGCCAGGGAAAATCTTTCCTGTCTGGAGGCATCCGACCGGAAAACATAGAGGAAAGTAGCAGATGGGTAATATTAGCCGCGCCGGGGACTACATCAGCCGGGATTTTTGTGGCTTGTTGGGTGAAGGAGACTGTAAAGTTGGTCTCTTCGTTCCAGAAAAGCTTGAGTGGGATATGGCTCGCCAAACGAACTGGGAGGAGCAGGGTTACCGGTGGGAGTCGCAGGTCACCGGAGGCTATGTCGATAGACGTCTGATAGAGCATTCCTCCCTTCTCCCACTCTTGAGCGATGGCAACCCAAGGGTTGATAGAACCTTCGACGTTTTCAAAGTTGGCTCGCTTCTCAATATGTACTCCAACTTTATATCTGGATTCGCAGTGGCGAGGCAATAAATGATCATTCACTAGCCCTGCTTCATAAAGTCTTACATACGCTTGGAACGCCGCGTCTCTTCTGGCCATTCGCTCGGTCTGCCATGCCGATATCCCTTTTGTTTCGCGAAGTGACGGGTCGATCAAGCTGGGAAGTATTACTCTAGCTGTGAAATAATCTCCAGCTGGGTCTTCGATCATGATAAATTCAGGCCGAGTTTCGGTGTAGGAACAGGACAGGGTTGAGCAGAAATGGTCAAGATGCTGCCGAGCATTGTCGAGAGTAAGGAGAGCCCTAAAAAATTTAGCGTATAGAAGATTTATGCGGGGATGCTATACCTACCCAGTCGACTCAATCGGGAAAAAGCGAGATCCATCTTCTTGAATGTCCTCTCGAACCTGGATTTCTTCCAATACGCGCATATCATCTGAATATACATCCTTCATCACTTGTTCCATTTTGTCCCATTTCGCTAGTGAATCGGAATCATCCTCATTAAGAAAAATGATAAACTTAGAGGCTTCCCTCCTCGCTCTTCCTCTTCTCTGGATAAAAGAGCGTAGATTGCTAGGCGGATCAAAACCCACTACAAGGTTGCAAGCAGATACATCAATCCCCTCTTCGAGGACAGATGTTGCAATAAGTAGATTTTTCTTTCCGCTGCGAAGATCACCTATAGCTTCTTTTTGGTCATGCGGGCTCGTTAGTTCCGTGATGTTAGTCTTCTTCCCGGCGTAGTTGGAGTCTCCAATGAATGAGCCAGGTATAATATCTGCCATTAAAGGATGGTTAGAGAGAAGATGAGTGAGCATCACAACGGTAGACCTTTGTTGAGCGAATATGATACCCCTGAAACCTGGTGAGTATTCTGAGGCGAGGAGCTTTATCAATTTGTCGGCTTTGTCAGACAAAACATCTGGAATCCCGCGCATTGGAGATCCGATACCAGGGACATTCGAGAGAATCCCCGAGATATATGTTTTCTCGTCATACTCCCATTCAACGAACATGCTGCCTTGTATTCTTCCCTTGACGAGCACCTGGACTCTTTCAATGCAGGACGCCACAAACATATCAGCGGCCCAAGGGCCTAGTTCAGAATGTATGGTTTCCGCACGAGTGAAAAACATTTTTAGCTGGTCTTGGGATGGGGTTTTGCGTTTCTCTAGAATTCTCACCAGCCATTCTTGGCTTTTGGTTCTTCCGTCAGCTTTGAGCTTCCTGACGAGAGGATCTTCTAAAATATCAAGCCGATCACGAATATTCAAAAGCCCTTGTAGAGTGGCGGAGTGAGCCCATTTGGAACCTTCGAAGGTAACGGTTTTGAGCTCCGGACGGTGGACGTATTGCATCATTTCTTCGCGATGTATCTTGGGGGTTCTGCATATAGCGTCGAGGTTTCCCTCAATTTTCCTGAACACAATTAGCTTCGTAGAAAATAAAACAGGACCGGGGCGATCATATACTCCAGGCCTGCCGTGTTTCCCTTTGTCACTGGGCTGGCAGTTAAACCCAATATTGAAGGGAGAGCTTCTTCTTTTTCGGAAGCTTTGAGAGGGTGGTAGAAGTTTTGCATTATTCTGTTCGCCGGCGCTGACGAAACGCAATGATGTGCTAAATTGACTTTAGTCTCACCAATTTCTCAGTCGATATATAGTAAATAAATTTAGCGTAAATACCTTCATCAAAAACTAGCAATGCTATCCGGCTTAATTTTAGAAACCCGTTTGACAAGGCATCTAAGAGCACTTGAGGTGTTGAGACAACAATTCTTATATTCGAAAGGATTGCATCCCATATTTCCTGGGTAGTCCAACGTTCCACGTTATCTGCTCCAGACAACATCTTCGTCTGGAATGCAGGAAGCTGAAGTGAAAGCACCGTATGCTGCTGCTCCGCCAGTGCAACGGTAGGGGCAATGAACCAAATGAGCTAATTTCCATAGTCCGTTAGATACCGATCACCTTCGTATTACCCAGGAGGGGTTTCATTGTTTACTTTATCTGGAGAACATCTTCCTAACTCTTCGCGAATCCGAAGGACAGCTCTGGAAGGGGTCAGTAACTGGTAGTACCGTAGCCGTAATAGATATAGCGCTTACATCTGTGTCTTCCCGCTTCCTGTATCCATCTAAAGTATATAAAAAAAGTCAAAACCCGTCTCACATCTTCGAGTCAAAATCAAGGACTGACAACTTACCGCAATAATAATATTCTGGCGAAGGCTTTCAGCCAACATTTCTTCCTGGTACGCCCGCGGTTTTAGCATCGATGGCTTCTTTGTATTTTCAAGCTCTCCATTTCCATCAGGCAAAGCCCCGTCGGGTTTTAGTAGATTGGGGTCGAAGCCATTTGGCTCTGTATCCGGAGACTGAATGGACATCTTTGCCCTCGCCATTATAGACGATTGATGTCTCCCTTCTGCTCTTTGACAAGAAATGTCCTGGTGTTGTCCAGGAAATGGACTGCCTTGTCCTTAGATTCTTCCTAGAACGGAAGTGGGATAAGATGGAGCTCTCCATGCGCAATTTCACGCTAGGCCATATCGCGTTAGTCTATAATCATATCATCCCTAGCACAAATCAGCTTGTCCTTCATTTCTATGCTTCATGAAGTTTTCCACAACAAGGGGTAATGAACAAAGAGATAGATCACACTGTGGGGCAATCGTTGAATTCTCGAACCTATTATTAGGGCTTCAATTGGGGAGGTTGTTAGGGGGAAAAGGGTCATTCCTGGTGACGCTATCCTCACAAATGCGCAGGGTTGAGCTCCCAAAGCCAGCATTCTTCAAGATAGATATGGGCTCCAGGTTTAAAGCAATGCCTTTAGAATTAATCGCAGAGTGTTTCTAGGCATTTAGTCTATCTTGAGAGAGATTTTTCTCCACCTAACAATCCATATATTCTGTTCTAATTGGAACATCGTTGTCGGATCGAGGCATGACGCGTCACTCCTGTTGTAGATGATCAAGACAGCGAACAGCTTTCATAACCATAAAAAATCCTTTCAGGTCCTCTCATAAATACATCCGATGGCCGCGAAACTGGTAGAAGACCTAACAGAAATCAAATCACTAAGAATAGCGGCAAAGAGAAGCTCATCGGAGCTATCATCACGTCATCGCCCATGCGGGAAGCCGTCCGTCGCTTAAGCTTAACTTCACTTCAGTTTCCCGTACCTAGCCTTATATTTAAGCTTAAATTCTCCGTGGGCTTTCATTCGATGCTACCTACTCGCTTGCTTCCTCGTCCTCCTCGTCAACACTCGCTGGCGTTTATATATCGAAACTTTGGATTCAGAAGACTCTATGAACGAATGCGGAGAACGGAGGCAGGTACGCTTCGTAATATTGTCTTGAAAACATATATCCATATATCTAATAATACTTTCAGTTCCACAAATTATAAGGTAGTAGTCACACTTCTATCTATATATCTCGAGTCAGCGCAGACATTCTTTCGGGGCAACTTTGTCGTCGGAGATCAAGAAAAAAATAAATAAAATAAAAAACAAAATAAAGTACAGCACCAGAACGTCCAAGCTGGTCTCGGCACGGATGGAGTTCGGAAATGGGTATAAAAAACTTGGCCATCATGAAAAAGAATAAATGCATATTATGGCTCGTTATAAGCGTGGTTTTATGAAGTCACACAGGGAGACGACCGAGGGTGACCGAGAACCGGGGTCGGGATGGTATTGAGCACCACCACGGTGACGATGCGCATCAACTATGGGCTTTTGAACAAGGTCAGAACAGAGCCAAAGGATTTAAAACAGAGATGACGTTGCGGAAATGGATACTTACTCGGCATAACATCGTCCGTCCTTCCCGCAGTAGGGGAATCCGCGAGCGCAGCAGAAGGTCGGGCAGCACCACGGGGAAAACGTGTCGCAGCACAGAGATTTATTGGGGCAGAGAAGAGGCCATTCCTGCTTGTGGCACACACGTTGTTGGACTTCCTCCAGATCGGTCTCGCCGTCCTGCAACTCAGCGACCTTGTCGAGTTTGAACCCAGGTTGAGCATCGGTAACGCGGTCGTCACCGCCCTGGTGAGTGGCGAACTTGCCTTCGGTTAGGATCCGGTTGGCGTTTTTGGCCATGTATCCGGGCGTGAGGAGGAACAATGCCAATGCGAACACGGTGGACTTCATCTTTACGACAGGACAGCGAGGAGTGGAACCGTGACGTTGAAGAAAGTAGGTGTCGGCCGTCAGTGATCGAATAACCGTCTGTTGAATAATGTCTACGAAGGCGTACTCGCTGTCGGGGAGAGGTTTGATGGAGATGAAGTGAGATTATTATTATTCACGACGTTCGGCGACAATTTTGTCCTCGTCTCAGAAAATCTGGCCACACCCTGGGCACATCATGCCCTTATTTATATGTGGCCCTAAATCTCCGCACTACCAGGGACCACTCTCCTTCAAGTACGGATACACACGAGGGCCGGCTGCCCGCAAATAACCCATGGAGCCTTTAACCTTGAACCCATGTCCCCTCTAAATCACAAAAAGGGCATCCTTTATCACCTTCTAGCTCTTCATATATATAAGAAAAGTTTGCTGACCAAAAAGCCGCCACCAGATCCAATCCAAAGAACCCTGAAGACAAATATATTTGTATCTCGTGATATGATAGTCTCGGGATCGTGACTGTATGGATACACGACTTCTCCCTTTAAAGACTCAAATACCGTTATGGAACAGAGAAGCGAAGAATACACCCCAAAACTTGGCCCAGGCCCCGACACAGTTCTGTAATAAATTGGTCCCAAATTCCCATCTTCAAATCCTTCAGTTGTCGGGTTAAGCTTATCTGATGATTGCAAGTTGTCAGGGGACGGACGCTTACGGCCAATCACGAAATTGTTTCGCATACCACTAACTGTCATAACGCTCTTTTCGATAGCGCAGAGCATGGTTCTCCGATACCAGGTGCTGAGGCTTTTTTTTACAGTTTTTCTTCTTACCCCATGAATTTGCACCCCTTTTGTTTCCACCGATGTCTTGTCGAAGCGAGTTTTACATGCATCTCGAGGCGGAGGAGTCACAAAGTCACAACTCTTCTCTCATAGCGAACGCCAAGAAAAGGCAATACTCACAGGTGGAAGAGAGACACCTCGACCGAGTATCTGAGGCCTCAATTGGCCTTTTGAGAAGAGATATGATGGAATTTCTAGCGAAATTAAGAAGAACATTCTCTCAATAATCGGCTCCATCATCCAAGTAGCTCCGCAGGAAATATCGACTAGGCTATATACGGAAATTCCCAATAACCGACCACTAGCGCTATCTTGTCTGATTGGCTTAATTACGGCTTTAAACCATATTAAGTTGGGCCTTAGTCTTATTCAGGCTTAGTGTATAAAGGTTGTCTCGGAGAAACTATCTGCCTAATAAAGTTACCAGCGGTCAGGTGATGTATATATTTCTTGCCAAGAGTGAGATATCAAAGAGGGTTTTTTGAGTGAAACCAAAGGCTGGCGGCGGTGGCGAGGAGGCCAAGGAATTTGCTGACCGCAAATTACACACGGAGCGGAGGCGCATCTAGGCGTAAAAAGAGACCGGCCTTCATGATAGGCCATAGCTGGATGAAAAGGTCGTCGACCAAACAGAGGCGGTTCAAAGAGTTCCAGATCGTGACGGAACGTCTTCTGAGCATGGAAGAGTTCCTATCAAGGGTGCACACACTCGTCTTTCGAGAAAAGGGATTGCAAGCGCCTGATTAGACCGGGCCAACAGGGGTACAGACCCTGATCGAGCTTAAATTTGACCACACCCCGACTCGGGTCTTTGGTACGAGCACGGTTGATGCCAAGCTAGAGATCAAAT
Organism: Arachnomyces sp. KDTOL00113; assembly: GCA_949709995.1. Lineage (NCBI taxonomy): Eukaryota > Fungi > Ascomycota > Eurotiomycetes > Onygenales > Arachnomycetaceae > Arachnomyces > Arachnomyces sp. KDTOL00113. The sequence goes on from OX453234.1 coordinate 486,948, forward strand.
AATACATCAACTCCAAGAACATGAGCTTTCAGTTCCCAGATACAAACGCGCCTCTATTCATAAGCACATACTGTATTTTGCCCGATACCATCGGAATAACCACTGCTTCCCTAGAATCATAGATAGACTAAGACCTAAATAAGTCTGTTATTACGGGCTCGGAACCGATTTTTGTTTAATAGTATGGACAATATGGCCATCAAAGCATGCTGAATCTATCTATCAATCACAAGTTGGTGAGGTAGTCCTCGATCTCCTCCTTACTAAGCTTTCTAAACCTTGGGCCCTTTGCTCCCTCGACCCCTTCGAAGCCCATAAGATGATCGGCGGGAGGCCCAACGATTCCTACATATCAATATATTAGTATAACAAACGCATAACATATGTATCATAAAGAGGATGACGAATAAACTGACCGATTTCAACGGTCTCACCGTTCATCTCACCCTCAATAGTTTCCTTCAGCGTTAGCAGAGCGATATGTACTGCATCCTCAAGCTCGAGACCCTCAGTGTATCTCTTCTCAAGGAAGGTCTTCGCGCTGGTTGCGCTCTTTCCAATCGCCGTGGCCTTCCATGGGAAGTAGCTTCCGCTAGGATCCACCTGGTACAGGCTTGGTCCACCTTTCAGAATGCCCCCAGTCTTTCCTGATGCCTTCTTCTTCTCTGCCTCAGACTCTCCTTGCCGAGCTTCCTCAGTCTCTGGCTCTACTCCATCATCCCAGCCGGCGATCAATAAGCTGACACCATAAGGTCTAACACCACCGGACTGAGTCGCCTCTTGGACAACTCTCGCAACATCCTGGACTAATATTCGAGTGGGGGGGTACTCGTTGTAGATCCGCTTATAACCGGTATGTGAAACTTTGCGGGCCTTATCGACGAGGACGCGGTAATCAGGACCCATCCCAGAGTAAACCATCCCGATATCAGGGGTGACGAGGGAGACTTTCGAAAGAGAGGGAGGATCAATCAGCGGTGAAGAGGACTTCTTTTCCGTAGCAAGAACGACGCCATTTGTAGCTATCACATAGTATCTCAGTCAGTTTTGGATCAAGTGCTCAGATATATGGGAGAAACTACCTTTGATTCCAAGCGCTGTGACACCCTGGTTCACTGCGTTGAGTGCATATTCTACATGACATCAGTATATTCTCAGCCAAGCGATTATCGTAATGAGCGTCGCATACCGATCTGAACCAATTTGCCGCTAGACAGCTTGTTAGTTGAAGAAGCACTGTTTGGGAAAGGTGGAGGGAAGCTCAAACCTAGGCGAGAATGTCGTCAATGAGAAAGAGTAGCGGTCCGCCATGATGAGAAATCTCTTTCTAAAAGCTTCAGGTTAAATCGTAGAATCAAACTGCAGCTCCCAGATGAGGTTTCGTAGGTTGAAATGGAATGTAGTCGTTGAAGTTTGAGCTCTGTCACTTCATGAGCGACAACCTGAACAGGCGACCAGGTGTTTACGCGGTTCAGAAAGCTAGCGCCAAGCCGCGGCTAGCGTGGAAACCCATTAGACGATTGGCGAGCGGATCACCCCATTTTGGTAAAGAACAACGTGGAGGTTCTCGCAGCTCTCTCACACCAGAATTGAACTAACTGATGGCTCTTATCTTCATTTCTCAATTTTGAGGGTTCGATTCGGCATTCCATCCTCATTGACCTACAAGTCATGTATTTGCCGCCTTGCTTGCGGCCGGCTAACTATTTAAAGTCGGATGCTGGGTGATAAACCATATCCTTACAACTACCTTCCTACTACACATCTTTAACGCAAATACTATTCGTACCCAAGTCCACAGCAATGAGTTCTACCGGTCCCGGGCAGGAGCCAAGTTGGCACTGGCCCGAGAGTGTCTCCGGTGCCTTTCCAGAAGATCCGCCACAAACCGCCCAGGATTCGTCCGGCCCCTCAAACAGCTCTTCCCCACCGCCAAAGCGCAAGCATTACCCCCCACGTACTTGTCGAATATGTTTCGAGACGGTTCTCCCAACATTTCAGCCTCCGTCTGAAAGTCTACCAGACTTCCTCAAATCCGAGCCCCGTGTGGTTTACGAATCCACCGACCCGGAGCTTGGCCGACTTCTACGACCTTGCCAATGTCGTGGATCATCGAGATATGTGCACGAGGGCTGTCTACAATCTTGGCGGCACGCGGATCCCGAATATAGCAAAAGAAACTATTGGCATTGTCCGACATGCGGCTTCAAATACCGGCTGGAGCGGGTGCGGTGGGGACGATGGATTAGTAGCAAATCGACGCAGATTTTCCTCACTGCGAGCATCTTGCTCCTCACCATGTTCTTCCTTGGATTCATTGCCGATCCGATTATAAACCTCTATGTTGACCCATTCTACACCATCTCATCCGCACAGTTTTGGGAACCCGTGATCGAGGAAGATTATCTAGCCGAAGAGGCAGCCACTTCGTGGATCCAGCATTTCATCAAGGGACTCGCCTCACTCGGTGTACTATCATTTGTAAAGGTTCTCTTCGCGCTTTCGCCATGGCAATGGTGGAATTTGCGCAGTTCTGGGCTGGTGGGTGGCGGGCGACGAACAACCGGAAGAGACCGAGTTTCATCCATCAGCTGGATTGTCGTGATGATTGGTGTTGGAACGTTTCTCTGGGTAAGTTTAGTTGTCGACCCTGACTTGGATCACTTACTAACGGAGTAATAGGCTGTTTACAAAGGAGTACGTGCCTGGAGTCGACGCACACTCGAGAAGGCCGGTGAGCGTATCATAGACGTTCCCTTGGATGGCGAGGATGACGGAGACGAGAGCGACGAAGCGGATGCATCGTCACATACAAATGAGGGATCCAAGAAGGAAAACTGAATTAAGCCAGATCTATCTTGTACTCAATCGAAGTTTAGAAACTTGAAATAGGGAAATCGACATTCTGCCGCCTTTTTCATATCAAGTTTCCTCTGCTTTTCATTACTGTTATCTACAAAACGTCCCGCACTACTTAAGTTGTCACCGCTCCCTCCTCCGTGAGGTGCCAATTAGTCAATGTGCGCAGATCAATACACCCCGAAAGTACGCCCTCCATGGAACCCTTTTCTAGGGAACTGTTGGGGGTCTTTCGTGTCCGTCCGTACCCTTAAGATATAACCCTTTCCCTCTCCCCTATTTTAGGGGTAGTTGGGTGGGGTATCAATTGTTCGATCGATATGAATTCGACTGCGCCGACCTTGTTTTTAACCCTTTTCTCTGGGGAGGAATATGTACGAAGGGAGGCTATGAATAGGGAGATCTAGGAGAGAAAAGAACAGGGGTGGCCGTTTTGGTTTTCTCCCTTTTATCTTTCTCTTTCTTTTCTTCTTGTTTACTCTTTTTCTGTCTTTGATTCCTTTCTGTAGATTTGGTAGAGGTTCTCTTTTCTTAAAGCGTTCTTATTTTATGATCCGGGTACGGTACATATTTTAATCTAATATCAGATCAATCAAAACCTTATCAAAGTTCTTGTTTTTTATACTCCATGTGCTTGCTTGATGCTTCTTCATCTCCTTCGTTTCCTTCCCTTGCTGGGAAAGAGGCTTAGTCGAATTACTTCTTCAATTTCTTCTACGTTTAATATAAATATACAAGACTCCCAATTGCTTGCGTCTATATTAATAGGGACCAATCGAGTAATACCAATCTGCGGCCAGACATATCGTCTATCTCAATCCTCCATCCCCATCACACATCTAGGCACCTAGGATTCCATGACACCAACGAGATATGACGCCTTCCCTACCACGACGAAATAGAAGTTTCGCAAGTGATGCCGACGCATGATCTGATTGTTCTTCGTGAGATGCATTCATTCCCGCCAGGATATTTCATGTCACTTACGTTGGTATGATGTCTTTCTGGGGTCTCTCTTCCCTCGAACGTAGACATATAACTCACAGAAAGGGCATATTTAATTTTCACATAGCTCGTGGTGTAGAGGTTGCATAAGTTATACCTCTCATAGTTCCGACTTCTGCAAAACCGGCAGGGAGAAGGTTTAGGGTTCGACTCCTGCCTACAGTAAGAATTCTTGAAGGTCTGTCGCTGCTTCTCGCCTAAGTATGGCATTCTTTTTGCTTTTACGTAGGGAAAAATAAGCGAGAAAGCGAGTAGGGAAGGGATGTTAATATGGGGCCGTCAAATAATGCCTCCGACACCTGGTGTGAACCTGATAGTAGCCCACGCGGCTAAGAATGATACGAGAACGTTTATAGTCCCGGTCAGACAGGTTATTAGAGCAGGGTTTGATTTTGGACAGCCATTAATACTTCCAGTGAGAAGAGTGTTCATCACTAGCTCAACAGCAAGACTAATGAGCGGGTGGAGAAGGATGACACCATAGGAATAACGAGATAGGAGATGGGACCTGTTGTTCTCATGGGTATGGGTTAAGGTGGATGTATTCCTGTCGTTGGAAACCTCGGTGTTACTGTCATCTGGCACCTCATCGCTGTTGTAACGGCGAGTGGTGGGCCATATACGTGTTGGGAAGTTGAGATTGTTTGTGAAGACAGCTATCAGGGCCGGAGCTATTGTCGCGAAGGAAACTTCGTTCCAGATCGTGTAGAGGAAAGAAGTGCAATTGAAGCCGCTTGTCATATGAAAGAGGTCTGGTTGATTGATGTCTGATACTGACGAAGAGGAGAAACGGATAGAAACGCTAAATATGAGAATGAGGGTGACCATTGCATAAACAATCCACATTGCAAGATTAGATAAAAGCCGACGAGGGTGGTTGGCGTAGTCGGGGAATAGATTAAGGATATATATATCTCCCGTCCAGATAGATGCGTGCCCGGCAACGTAGGCAATTATATACTGGGGTAGGTAACCCAACTGTTGCTTCAATGCGGGAGGAGGATAGCGATGAGGAGCTGCCGAGACAGTAGGATCTTGACTATTTTCGGAGGAATAGGAAGGGAAGAGAACGCGCATCGCGAAGCTAGCTAGGATAACAAGGGCCCATATCTGTGGCACCCAGACCCGCTTCCTTCGACGCTGGGTCTCCCCCCACCTTTCTCCGGGCGGATGCGTTGCGGCTATGATTTCGAGGAGGGAGAGGAATGCTAGGTACCAGATGATCGGGCCTCCACCCCCGACGTTCCCGCCATTGAATATTCCGGCGAATTTAATCCAGTGGGAAAAATAGACTGACAAAATACCGCTGTCATGGTTGCTGCTTCCTAGATACATCATTGCTGCCAAAGTAGGCACCACTAGCAAGGTGTAGAGGATAGCGGGGACGAATAACCGATACAGACGTTTCCGAATGTAGGGTTTCGGATTCATTCCTCCTCTTCTAGCTGTCCCAGATGTTGTCATTCCTCCGACGTTGCATCGCGAGAGCGTTCTTTGAGAGAACCGCCCACAGAGGAAGAAGAACAGGGCAGGGACGAAAGATTGATTGAGAATATTGAAAGCGGCTAAGAAAAGTGATAGACGTGAGGAACATCGCTGTTCTTCTTCATCGTTCTTGTTCTTATGCGGGCTGCCATAGCCACCGTAGAAGATAGCTGTGTGGTGCACGATTAGAAGGACAGTGAGGAAAAGTCGAAGATTATCCAGGCCATGCTCGCGTCGGGTAAGATCATGACTGCGATTCGTTGAAGGGAGGAGCCCATCAGCTTCTGTCACTAGGATTTCTTCACCATCGTCGCTGTGGCCGTCGCCGTCGACGGGAACTGAAACGTTGCGGTTCTCTGGATCTGGAGATGAGGCATGTGAACTGCTCATCTTGTCCACGGGTAGCTGATAGCTACCTCCTAAGTATCGAACAAAAATCTACGAGCACCCTGTCCGCTGTCCGTCTTGGTCTAGTTGATGAGCATCGCCGCTCTGAGATCGTGCGGCTGATGTGTGAGACTGATGAGCGTCGACATGAGTGTCAAGCAGAGAACTCCTCGTCCGACACATCTTTCGTGATGAAGAGTTGGTCACGCGGCGCGGGGAAAGCTTGGCATCGTGAGTCTCAAAAATCTTCTGAGAGATTGTTTTCCGAACCAACTCATCATCTTTTGGGGGAGCACCAAACATGGCCAGGCACCCTGGAGCATTGTCATCACTTGCTGATACTGTCATGACCATGAATGCATAATGAGACCAGTTACCAGCCAACGGCCAAAACGTGTTTTGGCTTCGGCCTCTGCCCCAGTTGCATCTCGCGTCGGAGGAAGCCGTCGTACCTGGCCATTGATCCCCACCGAACCTGCGGACTTTGTGATAATGCAGATGTACTTCAAGTTTGCTTCGATTCTTGAGAACTACTATACATAAAGTAGGCAGTCTCAAACACTTCCCTCGCTGTTTGATATACATGCCCTATTATATCCAATCAAAGGAACTAAGAAATGACTGTCGTATCTTCCACCGGTGTGCACAATAATCTTTCCCTTATTACACGTTCGCCCCGGTGGCGTCATCCAAGTGAGTTCAGGACGCAAGTTAAACCCAGCAACAGACAATTGAATCTCTTCCCCCTTCTCCCAGACCAGTCCATGAGGCCACATACCAACCTCCACAGGCACTATATCCCCGGCACTTAGGAACTGTGGGTTTAGAAGGGTGTACACTGGTTGATGTGGTGTACTACGCGAATCAAGCTCGTGGTGGCTGACACGTAGACGGCCGGTAGCTCCTTCCGAGAAATAGACGTCCACATGCTTATCGCCCGCGCGGAGCATTTCTTCCAGTTTTTCATATTCAGCTTTAAGGTCATCCTGGAGATACTCAACATCAATGCATCTTGTCTCTAAGAGCACTCCGTTCTCATCTAGCTTGGAGAATTTGACAAACAAGTCCATATCATCGTTTTCTTTAGATTGGACGAAGAGCTTTGTTTTGAAGTACCCAGTGAGTTCAGTTCTTTCTTGGAAGGTATACGCGAACAGTGCAATCCCATCGGCAGCGTCGAACGAGACCTTGTCTCTGTTTCGGGTCGGTCAAGAGACATCAAACCTGTTTCTGCATTGAGAAACAACTCGCATGATCTCTGCCTTGACAGCGGAAATTCTGCCTCAGGACGATTTACCACAGTATCGTGTCCTGGGTCTAGGATAGAAGGCCAAGGCCGCAGCCGTGGAGTGAATTCCCGGCCGTTGGATTTGCCTTTCATGAACTGGACGAAGAACTTGCGCAAATCCTCAAAGTTCTGGGGATGATATAGATCTATACATAGGGTTAACATCAACAACCCAGTACCAAAATTAGAGAATGAGGATAGCCACCAGGCCATTCATGGCTATCGTGGACCCGCAGCCATTTTTCCTCGCTAGAGGACTCAATCCATCCCTAAAGGTGCCTTGAGTGTGGAACATATTCGTCCAGCTTTCAACAATATACATTGTACCTCAATATTGTCACAGTGAGCCCGCCTATCTTCCCAATAACTATTCCACAGTGGATATTTATGAGCCGTCGCAGCTATATCCTTAGTCAAACCAATGCCAGACGTGCAATTGTCAAGGAGCCCCTGTTGAAATTCTGGATTTGAAATGCCTCTTCGTTGAGCTGTGTAGAGATCGTTCCAGCCTTCCCAAGGAGTTAGGCATGTCAAGTGTGGCAGCTTCTCAGAACCAACGAACCACTGCGCCTGCCCGATGTAGAAGTTTCCGCCATGACAACACTGCTCGTCTATTTATTAGCATCTAGAAGAGTGAAGTCTAACACGTCTTATTAGTAGCTTACGTCTTCTTGCTCCAAGTTTGTTGTTCAATCCACTGAATCAAGTCATAACCGTCTTTCCCGTCCTGCGTTGAGTTGATGTATGAATCACCCTCAGACCTCCAGCTACCTCTAATATCTGAAAACAGTCAGAAGTTGAACGCACTCAATCGCAAAGCATGGAACTACCGAGGTGGATTAATGCATAGCCATACAAACACCAATAGGCTGGGCGCATCTAAACCGTACCACACTGGGAACGCCTGTTACCGATTTATAATAGATGTGGACGAGATATACAATGATCTGGAGTGTCTTCCAATGAGACGGAGAGACGATCGATGCCGGATAATCATGTCTATTGATAAGCGCGTTGTCATCTAACCCTGTCGCAATGGAAAGCTTCTTAACTTTGCTTGCATGTATTCGGATAGTTCAGCGGAGGTGGTAGAAGGTAACCCCGGCGCGCCAATGGGAAATGTGGCAAATCCACTGACGAAACCCTAGGCTGGAATTCGGCATCTTCATCCGATGCTCTCCTTGATACCTTTTCTAATTTTTGGCCCTCAGGTCGTCAATTACCTTATAAAGGCGAGAAACGTCAAGCGTTGGCAGATGCTGCAGCGCACACTCGATCGAAAGCTGGGTTAAGGGAAGGGCGTGCTTGATCGGAGATGCCGCTCATCCAATGCTGCCTCGTAAGATACTCTTTGTCACATATAAAGCTTCCCTTTCTCTCCTTTTCCCTCTCTTTCTATCAAATAGTGTATGAGCCATCAGTGTTGAGAGTCACTTGTCGACGAAAGCGAAAAAGGACCAATCCCAGATTTACCATGCCTTGTTTTGCTCCCTTTCCCATTCGAGATGAGAGGTGCTTCACTACACCTCCATCATCCATCACAGTGCTAATAGTTGGCGCTGGTGTAGCCGGACTATTCGCATCGTACCCCCTCGCCAAACATTCTATCCGGAGCGTAATAGTTGAACGTCATGAACTACGGCTCGGCCAGCCGAAAGCACATGCCATCAACCCACTCTCATTAGAGATATTCCGGCAAGCTGGACTGAATACTGACGAGCTGCGAAGATTGGGTTCTGGTAGCAATGATGCTTTTTGGGTTCGATTTAACACTCGAAGCCGTCTGAGACTAAAAGGAATCAACCTTAAATTAAACTTTCGGGATATCCAACTTAAAAACACCCCTGATGACATCATTGATCTCCAGCTATGTATATTTTGAACCTCGAGGTGACGGAAAGCTGTTGGACGTACTAGCGTATCACGTGACCTAGATCCCTTATATAAGCTTAGCTAGCCACGTATTCTCAATAGAATCACACTTTTATTCTTCTATACTCGTATTATTACGTTCAACAGTTATGAGCTCGAAATCACTCTGATTTTTAATTTTTTAACGTAATTATATTCTTACGTCTCTAAAGAATATATAGAAGAAATTTCGAACTCAATTCGTTTAATATTGAATTTGTCAGCTCAGTTGAAAGTGTCAATGTCAATTGTAATGACAAATATTTTTTTCAATTGTGTTTTGTTTTGAATCACTCAATCTCTTTTTCAATTTTTTTCGACAATTCATTTCGATTAAGTTTTATTATTTTATTATTCAATTAGTTATTCATTGCTAGTTACTCATTGCGCGTATTCTCGTTTCGCTCGTGAAGTCAAACTCGTTATTTATGATAACATTTGAAAGAATTATGTCAATTCTCTCATTCTTTAAAAGCTAAGACGATTGATTCATGATCATTAAGCTTAAAGTTATTTTTTTGAATGTTTAAGTTTACGTTAACTTTTACAAGAAAAATTTTATTCAGCTCAGAGAATTTATCTTGATTAATGTTATAATCAGATTTATTTTCTTGACAATTAATGCTTTTGCGAACATTTTTTTGTTTATTAAAAGCGAAAAAAAAAAAAGTGTACAAATCACTGATTAACTTGCTGATTAATTAAAATCTCAGTTTCTTATTGTCAAAGAAATTCAAAAAAAAAATTTAATTAAAATTAAATAACAATGTTTATGTTGACTGAAAAAACAGTATAATCACTCTTAAAAAAAACTAAATGAGTTTCTTTCTTATTTTTTTATTATGATATTAACTTATTACATGAGCGAAATCGTTCGAGACGATACATTTTACGAGATAATAATCATTTTTAAGAAATCTCTTAGTCTTTTTGAAAAAAAACGAAAATATTAGTTTTGAGTCAAATTAAAGTTTCTTAAAAAAATCAAACGTCATGAACTAGAATATTAAATTTTTAAATGAATTTAACTGATTTGAAAATTTGAACAACACGATTGTCTAAATACTGACAACATTAAATTTCATTTTATTAAAACGAATTAAACTTTAAATGAGATTTAAGTTAAGTAAATGAAAATCAAGATTGACAAACAAGATTTTGAGTGACTAGTCAATTTCTTTAAATTTTACTATTGAAAAAATTCGTCAAAATAGTCAAAAAATCATGATTTTTATTTCATATCGAAACTTCAAGAAAAAGATGAGAAAGAGAAAGACAACATTAAGCAAAGTTTTATTGCAAATTTTGACGCAAAAAAGATTTTTTTAAAAAAATGTCTTTGCGATCAGTTTTATACGTTTAAAAACTATTACTATCTTATGTTTAGCAAGAAATTTTTCAATTTTAATTAACAGAAAAATATTCAAGAAAAAATCAATATCAATTACAAATTCGTCAGTCAGAAAATAAAAATCTTAATCAATTATTTTCGTGACAAAATTTTTATTTCAAAGTTTTCGAAAATGTTCATCGCGTTCATAGAAATCTTAATCAAGTTTACAATTTAAAACTTTCAAATCAAGTTTATGATTTAAACAAGAATTTTAGTTATGCTCACAATTCAAAGCTCTCAATTTATTTACGTTTTAAAAAACAATTAAATTGTGAATAGCGAAAACGAAATTCACATTATTAATGATCGTTCTTGAATAATCAATTTTACACTTAATGATCAATATTTATTAATTGAAAAGTTTTCGCTCATAATAAAAGAAATCGAAACTGTTTACGTTTGACTTACGAGCTCAAATGATTGATTTAAACATTATCTTGTCAACACTTTTTACGCTTTTAATTTTTATATAAATATTCTCTTTTTGCAATTAGCAAAGCGAGCTCGTTATTTCTTTAACACTGAAATTTATATTTTTCGTTATAATAATAAAATTTTCGCTCAAGCTCAGAAGTTTCATAATATAATAATGTTTAAATATAATTCGTTAAAATCTGTTTCAAAAGATTCATCGAATTTTGATAGTTCGAAGTTAACTTCTTTCATTTCAAAATCTCATGTTAAACTTGATTCAAAAATTTTTTAATATTTTTTTTTTTTTAATGAATTTTACACTAGTTCTCGTGTTAATAAAATTGAAGCGTTTTACACATGTTTAATGATTTTTAAGATTTTCGAGAGAATTCTAGATCTTTGACATAAGTGATTCGCTCATATAAATTAAAAAACTGTGAAACATTTTTCAAAAATGACTTAAAAAATGATTATTATCAATATTTAAAAAGCTTTAATATTTTGTAATGAATTGAAATTTCTATGTCAAGCGTGTCAGCTTTCTCATGTCAAAAAACAAATTTTTTATAAATTTTATAAGCGTGCTGATTGTCTTTTCTATCAATTACACGCTAATCTTATTTCATTAAACTTTTTTAACAATGAGAATAAGTGAATTTTTCATTTTTTTTGTGATTATTTTTGCTTTCACATCGTTCTAATCAATTTAAAAAAGAATATAATCAATCGTGACATTATTTACGCTATCAATTGAATTAAGAATAAATTTGACTATGACGTTATTATCATACGAATTAATGTGAAACAGACAATGAGTGACATTTTAAAAATTTGACATGAAAAAAATAAAAATATATTTGAAAATTTTGTCGAATACACTAAATAACAAAACAATGAAGCGAAACAATCAGACAAAACACTCGTTCAAAAAAGCAAAATTATAACAATTGAAACTCGTTTGCTTAAGAATTTATGAAACGAGATCATTAAAATTGCTGACTATTTAGTCAATTAAATTTCTATTAAATTGTATTAGTGATTGTTCTCGATTGAATTGCTATACAAGCATTTAAAAAAGAAGAATTTTCATGAAAATTACTCTTTTTTTTTCATTGCTTATTTTCGAATTCTAGACACTCAAGCATACGTCAAAATTTCTATTAAAAAAATCTTTAAACTGAAAAAGATATTATTTAAAACTCACGTAAATCATTTAATTAATTACAATTTTATTAATATTTTTCGCATATAAGTTTCGAGCAAGCATAAAATTATTCACGCAAGAAATGTTATTTTCGATAAAATCAGATTTTTTAATTTTAACGAAAATTCAATTAAAATTCTATTTATTATTGAGAATCTTGTCATTACGCTTAACATAAATGAGAATAATTAAAATTCTGAGTTCAAATATAAATATTCAGAGTTTGAAAACGAAAGAGTGAATGAAAAACTTATCAATTCTATTATTACGCTCGAAAATTTTGATATTATTATTATGAATTCATTTACAAATAATCAAGAATTTATTGAATAGTCACTCGTGTTAAATGAAAATTTTACTATTATTAAAAATCTCAAACTCGTTGCGAGATCACTAACTCTCGATTCTATTTTGACTTTTAATCTCAATATTAGTTGAGAAGTTATTATTAACTCACAATTTTTTTTTTCTCAATTTTTGTCTTAGTCGAAATTTACATTGTTAAAAAACTCGTACAAAAAGAAATTTATGTTAAAAATTAATTTTAATTTTCGAGAGTTTCATGTAATTGAAAAAAAAAATGTCAAAAACGCTTAATTAATTGAAAAAAAATTCACGAGCTTCACGTTGTTATGATAAAAAAAAACATTAAACTCGCTCATGCTATTTTCATGTCATTCAGAAACTTTCATGATTATGTCATGTTTAAATTTTTTATGCAAAGCGAAATTTTAAATAATACTCATTGAAACAACTTACTCGCTTTTTTGAAAAATTAAAAAAAACTGTTAAATTATTTTAAAAAAAAAAGTTTTTTACAAGCAACTCGCAAGAAATAACATGATTTTTTTTATCATTTTACATACAAAATTGTTAGCAAATCATCAAAAAAGCTCATTTTATTTTTAAAATAAGTTTTTTTTACAAGTTTGATAATCACGAATTTCTGATTAAATTCAAAGCTCGCATTTGTGTTCATGAAAATTTTTAACTTATTAATGAAAATAACACTCGTGTTATCACACTCGTTGCTCATATGTTTCGCTCAATGATAACTTTCACTATCGCGTTTAACATGAATAGTAAGCAATTAAATGAAATTAACATTTTCATAAATAGTAAGATAAATAGAAAAATTTATTACTTTTTTCTCAATGAATTTACAAAATTAAAATTGCTTGAAAAATTTGTCAGACTAAAGCATTTAAATTTCAATTTTTATGCTTTACTATTATTGCAAACACTTTACGATTTTCGCAAATTTTCTTTTTTTTGACTAAACGAACTTTTCGTCACATTGAAAAAACTAAATTTTCGCTTAATTCTTGAGAATAAGTGTTTTTTTATTAATGATCATATTATCGTATTCTTTTACATGAATGATATTGTTATATTATTTCATAAAAAACATCACTTTAAAAGAAATCAACTAGTTCACGAGCTTTGCAATCATTATGAGATTCGCGATATGAATGAACTGAAATGATTTTTTTTCATGAGAATTATTAAAAATTGAAATTAACGTAAGTTCTGACTTTTTCAAAATGCTTATATTGATAAAATTGTCAACATTTACAATCTTAAACATGACTTGAAAGCTTATACTTTTTTATTCGAGATTGATTTTTATGAGTTTATCGAGTTCGTAACATTTAATTAACAAATTTACATTTTTTAATATTGAGTCGATTCAATAATTTACTTAGTAATTATTTCTTGACTTGACATTATTATTGTTGCAAGTCGATTATTCAATTTTTTTACTAATTCGTCATCTCATCACTTAAGCGAAGTAAATCGAGTAATTTGTTACTTACAAAACATTAAATATTTTTATATAAAGTACTCAGATTTTGTCGTCTCGTCATTTTATACTAAGAATCAGAAATCTGACGTTTCTGAACTCAAAATTTTTGAAAAATTTAATAATGTGATTTACGCTGATTTTAAAAACACTTGTCATTTCATCGAGAGTTTTTTATTTAAACTTTTTAACAACTCAATTGATTAATGTTTCATAAAATAACGTATGATCATTACGTTTATTATGAAAATCAAACTAATCTTTTTATTCGCAATAAATCGAGAAATTGAGTGATAAAAGCGATTCTTTACTTGTAACAATAAGATCGAATTTTCTTAAAAACTTTATCTCTTGTCATTAGCATACTAGTTAACGACAATGAAATTGACAATAATAAAATCAGTGATAATAAAATTGACAATAATAAAATCAATGATAACAAGATAAATAACAATGAGATCAATAACAATAAAATGTTAAATTGAAATTACAAAATCTTGATCGAATTTTGATAACGAATCGATTATATGATGCGCTGACAGAGTCTTGACATTAAAACAAACTTATTTAAGTTTTGAATTTGAAAACATTAATAATTTTTAACAAAATAACAACGATCTCAATGACAACGAAAATGACGAGAAAATAAAAAATAAAAATAAAGCGAGATAATTTCTGATAGAAAGAGATTTCTCATTAATTACGAAAAGAGACTATATCGCATTTGATGAAAAGTCTTGATGAATGTACTCAATTAATAAGAATTCTCAGACTAGATTGAATATATATATTCGTATCTTTCTTTACGAACTTAGTTTTTTTTTCTTTTTTTTTTAGCTTAGTTTCTTCTAGTGAAATGCAATACAAGAATAAGTTTTTTGTCTTTCTTTCATTCTTTGCTTCTTATCACATTAAATTAAACTCAATTATTACTTACATTTTTTTTACAAGACTTTAACAATTTAAAGTTAAATATCTTAACATTTTAATCTTAACTAAATCACGCAAAAGTTTTTTTCATTTATTCTTACTTAAAAGACTATGACACTTAAAATCAAAGCTCATTGAAAATGATATTAGAAAAATGATTCGAAGCGCGAATTTCAAGAAACTTTAACATAACAAACATTATCAACTTGATAAACGAGATACAGACAGAAATATAATATCAGTTCTCGAATCTCAAAGATAAATCAGATTGAGATATCATGAAAACAGAACTTAACATAATTAAAACAATGTTTCAGACATTAAAAACTCAAGAATTAGTCAAAAATTTATACAAACGAGTATTGACGAAACTGAAAAAACATTCAAACGTAATGAAAGCTCAGAACAGTCTGATCACGCTGTATAAAAAATAAATGAAAACAAAAAATAACACAATGAGAATTTAAGTAGAATGAGACGTGACTAAAAAACAATTAAACACATTAAGAAAAAAAATGAAAAAGCTTAGAAAAATCACGAGTGAGATTGAAATTAATAGAAATTTAATGATTAACGAGAAACAAACAATCGCGAATGATCAAAATGAAATCATGAAAAAAAAAAACAAGATGCGAAATGCGTTAATCAGATTAATAATCAATAAATTAAACAAGAAAAAAAAAGAAAAAAAACTTTTAAAAATTAAACTGAGTGTGAAACTATCAAACTCATTGATTTTAACGAACGAAAAGAAATCGAAATTTGACAATTGAATGATAAAGATAACAATTAAACTGAATGCGAACGTGAATTATTATTTAATAATGATTTTGCAAATCACATATTTGACAAGTCAAATGAAAAAAAAGATCGCGAATTATTTAAAATCATAACTAAAATATGACTTGATCAATCTTTTTAGCATAATAAAAAAGATAATAAAGTATTTGCAAGAAATTTTCTACGACTCAAACAAAGTGAATAAGACGAGAATGAAATTGCAAAAATTAACATTCAAAAACAAAAACGATTATCACGAGTTCTTTATTAAATTCGTGTATTTGACGAGCAAGATAAATATGATAAGCGAGAACTATAAACACAAATTAAATTATTAACTTATTTTTAAGTTACGAACAGCAGTCGCAATGACATACATTTAAAAAAAAAGATTTAACAAGTTTGTCAAACATTGTTTCATGCTAATCAACATTTTGCAAAAAACATGAAAAACAGATTTCAAGACAAAAAAAATCATACGAGTTAAGCGCGACGCGAATAACAACGCGACAATGACTAAAAATGATAATAATTCAAAAATCAAAAATCAAAAACGCTCACAAAACGCGAGATTCATTAGTGAGAGAAAACTGTCAAGAAAGAAAATACAAAAATTAATGAAAGAGAAAAAGTGCTTTTTTTGTAAAGAAAGTGATCACATAGCACTCAATTACTCGAAAAAAAAGTCAATGAAAGAAAAAATGAAATTCTTGAAAAAAAAGAAAAGCGACAAGAAAGAAAAAAAGACAAAAAATTAAACACTCTGAATAAAGTCTCGTATCAAAGAAAGAGATATATCATCAACTTTTGTGAACTGAATTTAAGAAAGTTATTGAGCGATGAGATCTTTTCTTTAAATTGTAAAATAGCTTACAACAATCTAAAAATAAAAATAAAATTTTTAACAAATACTAAAATAAATGATTACATTTTCATTGACGCACAACTGATAATCAAGATAACGAAACTGTTTGAACTTAAAATAATTAAATTTCTCACGACATGCTCAGTAACAGAATATAACGAAAAAAAGAGAGATGACATTACACACGCGATTATTATGTATCTCGCGATAAACAAACGAAAATTCAAAAACACATTAATGCTAATCGCGAACTTGAAAAGTCATGACATGATAATGAGAAAAAAGTGACTGACAAAAAAAAACGTGTGACTGAATGTGAAACACAAATAGCTAATATAATTGAATAACAAAGACAGAAATCAGATCAACGAAATGCTAAATAAGAGATTTCAGCTTGCGCATGAAAAAGTAATTTTTAAAAAAGCGTTAATTAAAAAAACGACGAACATGAAAACACAAGAAAACGCGAACAGAAAAGATCAACTGATGAAAAAAAAGTGCGAAAGCGACTCTCGATTGAAAAAAATGAAAATTTTAAAAAAAGACAAATCAAGTTCTCAGAAAATTGACAGACGAGATAATTTGCGAAAAATGAATAAAATCTTAAAAAATATATCATCGCAAAATAAACAATCATTCAAAAAATAGCGAGAGAAATCGAAAATGACGATAAAACTAAACATCGCAATCATAAAAATGATAAGATTTAATAAAATCTTAAAAAAAATGAAATTGAAAATATTTGTAATCAGTCTCATGAAAATCGATTGATAAATCGAGAATAAAAAAGCTAAGAAAAGCAAGAAAAAGCGAGAGAAAACGAAAAAAAAACTTATGAACGAGAAATTATCAAAACAATATGAAAAATTCAGAAATGTGTTTTTTAAAAACACGTTCGACAAATTATTATCATATTAAGAATGCAATCATAAAATCGATTTGACGAAAAAATAACAAATAAAATATTGCTCGTTATACAAATTATCAGTTAAAGAATTGAAAACAATGAAAAAGTATATTCAAAAAAACTTACATAAAGAATTTATCGTATTGAGTGACGCTTCATGAGCATTGTCAATGCTTTTCGTGAAAAAAATTGATAAAAAATTGCAATTTTGCGTGAATTACAGAAAACTGAACGCAATTTCAAAGAAAAACAAGTATTCACTGTCATTAATTGCGAAAACATTGCAATGATTAAGCGAGACAAAAATATTTACAAAGATAAATATCAAACAAGCATTTCATCGCATTTAAATGAACGAAAACGTGAAAAATCTGATGATTTTTCGCATGAGATATGAATTTTACAAGTATAAAATATTATCTTTCGAATTAACAAACGAATTAACGATTTTTCAGCGATTCGTCAATGAGATTTTCTTGAATTGCTTGAACAAATTCATGACTAGCTTTAATAATGACATAATAATTTACTTGAACGATAAGACGAAACACGAGATTCACGTAAGAACAATCTTGAAACGATTATGTAAAACTGAATTACAAACAAATATTAAAAAATGCGAGTTTCACGTGATCAGAGTAAAATATCTCGATTTCATTGTGTTCACGAAAAGCATTGAGATGAATTTAAAAAAAAATCGTAACAATTCGAGAATGAAAAATTTTAATCATGATAAAAGAAATACAATCATTTTTAAATTTTGAGAACTTTTATAAAACGTTCATACAAAATTTCAGTCGAATAGCACGATCATTAATGAAACTAATAATAAAAAGAACACTTTACAAGTGAATGAAACAATATCAGCGAGTATTTAACGAATTGAAAAAAAAATTAACGAAAACATTAATCTTGATACATTACGCATTGAATAAATTGAGTCAATTGAAAACGAATGTCTTGAATGAAATTATTGACAAAATATTTTCACAAATGTACGAAAACGAAAAATGACATTCAATAAAATTCTTTTCAAAGACAATAATGTTCGCGAAATGTAATTACGTCATACACAACAAAAAAATGCTAACAATCATTCGAGTTATGAAAAAATGAAAATTGAAACTGAAAAGTTTAACTGAGACACTAAACGTTTTTACAAATCATAAAGTTCTGAAATATTTCATGATCATAAAGCAATTGTTTTCAAGACAAGTAAATTAAGCGAAATATTTGACACGATTTAATTTTAGATTCAGATATTGATCGAGAAAGCACAATAAACTCGCGAACGCACTGTTTAAACAAAAAAACATGATAAATGCGCAAAACAAAATCAAGAAAAAGTTTCGAAACATGACACTGATTCGATCAGAATGAACGAATAAGAAAATTAAAAAAGACTTGCGAATGACTAACGTGAAAATAGTGACAATGAAATAAGAACGATTGAATTTAATGAACGAATTGTTGAGAAATAACAAAAAGTCGAACTCATGAAACGAGTTATGACGTGAAATGTAAAAAAGCAAGATAACGAACAATTAAATTTTAAAAAATGATTTACTTAAACATAAAAGATGACTGACGATAATTGATGACAACGAGCAATGAAAGCGATTACTTAACGAAATACATTGACAAGAATTTATAATACATTTCAAATGAAACAAAATCAGAAATCTGCTCAATGTTAGATATTATTGATTAAAAATAAAAGCATTTGTGAACAGATATGTGAAAAATTGCAAAATATGTTAACGAATGAAAAAATCAAAAAACAAGAAATTAGAACTATTAAAATCTTTATTTATATTTCAACAATCATAACAGCACATTTTCATGAATTTCATGAGTTTCACTAGAAATAAGAAAGAGTTTGACACAATTTTCATGATAATTTGTAAATTAAGCAAGCGCTTAAAATTCATTCTTTGTTACAAAACAATTAACGCGAAAAAGTTGACGCAACTGTATGTAACACACATATACTTGAAACATAAACTCTCGAACAGCATAATGTTGAACAAAAAATTTCAGTTTATCTTGAAATTTTAAAAGAAATTTTGCAACATATTAAAAATAAAGTTAAAACTGTTAACAATGAATTGTTCGCAAACGAACGAACAAATTGAAATCGTGAATCAGATATTGCAGCAAAAATTAAAACTTTTTGTTAATTATTATTAGAATGACTAATTGAATTGATTGTCAATGATAAATTACGCGATGATTAACGTGAAACATGAATTCACAAGTTTAACATCATAAAAAGTCAAGAAAAGTTACAAAAGAAAAATGTCATTTGACTGAAATTAATACGAGAAATCAGCGAATGTCATGAAACGTTTAAACAAAAAAAATGCTCGAATCATGACAAAACGAATGAAAAAAATATAAGAGAGAGTAAGAAACTTGATTAATGTGAAAATGAATTTAATAAATACAACGAGAACGATGAATTAAACTCAAAAGTGCGTTAAGCGCGAAATATCAAATTATGAAAGCGTGAAATGCACGAATTAATGCTAAGAAAAACGTGAACTGTGTGATTATAAACTTATCGCTAATTTTTTGAAAAGAAAAATCAGAATGATAGTATTATATACAAATCAGATAAAGTGTAATGATTATGTCATACATGAAATAAGATGAAATTTCATGAAATGTTTTACGTAAAATGCGAGATTTCACTGATATAATTACGCAGTGAGCGCGAAAACGCATTACAATTGTCTCTTTTCTTAAAAGAGCTGATTTTTTAGCGATCTTTGACATCAGATCAACAGATAATGCGTTGACTTTGATATACAAAGAACGTCACTGATGAGAAGATAAAAAAGTACTATTGAAAACAGACAGAGAGAGAGAAAGAAACAAACAGAGTGAAAAATGAATAATTGAGTGATTATGAAAAGTTTTCGAGATTCTCACGCGAAAGAAAATATTTATTCGCGTGCAATGCTCGTGTGAACTCTAACAGTAATGAAAATTTAGCTTTGATAACTGTTTCTTGAATGTTAAATACGTTGAAGCAATTAAGTAACAAGATCGACAAAATGTAAAAAATTATGATAAATTTGAAAAAAGTAATGTTATGATGAAAAAAGTGCAAAATTAAATTTTATGAGAGTTGTCATGACAACGTGTTGTTGTGACTGTCACTAACATGTAAATAGAGAAAAATGCGAGAAAATATTGTTGCGATGACAAAATAGAGAAAAATATTTTTTGCAAGATTTTTTCTTTCTCTTTTTTTCTTTCTTTCTTTTTCAAACATTATCAAAAAAACGTGTTTTGCGATTGTGTCTTTGCTTGCTAATGTTTTTTTCTATTTTTCTGTTCTTGACTTTGAAAAAAGTCATGTCTCAGTAAGATTTTCTTGACTTTATTGAAACAATTAGTTGTTGTTTGCGAGTTTTTTTCTTTGTTTTGAGTGTTTTTAATGTGAAATTCACACTGTTTTTGTTGTTTTTGAAACTATGTTTCTTTGTCTGTATTTTGAAAAATGCTCGTTTAAACTGTCTTTGAATTTGTCATCTTGAATTTCGTGAAATACGCTTTATCTTGTTTGAATACGCGTGTGATTTTAACTTGTGATAAATTTAAAGCAATTTCTCTTTCGTGCGTGCAATATCTCTCGCATCTCAAGAATTCTCTTGAGAAATGCGTGCGTGACAATTTCAATTGTTTCAAGAAATACGCTTAATGCAAAACGACACATCGAGCTTATGTTCTCATAAGTTTTATGAGTTTGTCATTACTTGTCACATAATGCGCGTGCTAATTAAGTCATAGCTCGAGAACTTTGCGTCGATTCACGAAATCGTAAATTTGCGAGATTTCATTCACTTTAATTTAAAATTGAATGTTGCTCTTTCTCGCGCTTGTCACTATTTTCGTGTCACTGTTTAAGAACACGTCGCAAAATTGCGTGAGAACGAGAAATTCGAAAGTGAACTCTTAATTTATTCGTTTGTCACGTGTTCTTAAAAAAAGAATGTGATTAACATTAACAGCGCAAATCAAGAGTTAACTGTCATGACTTTTGCGCACGATTCAAAGAATTTCAATGATTTTTTAATTACACAAAATGACGCTTTGCAGCGCTCGATAATTTGAGAGACAAAAAAAAAAATGAAATTGAAAAAAACTAACATTGACAGTGACAGTCAAGAGTTAACTATCGCGTTTTTTGTGCAAGATTCGAAAATCTTCAACGAGTTTTTAAGTACACAGAAAATTGTCTTGTAACACTCAATAATTGTGAATTTGTCTAATCTCTCAGAAAGTGAGAGTTTCGTGTACAACTGAATCGCTCTCAGTGACAAGAGAGACGAGAAAAACTGAAAAATGAAAAAAAAAAAAATGAATTTGATTCTTGAGAATGAGTTCGTTTCTGAGTTCAATTTCACAGTGTCAAAAATTCTGTTCTGTTAAATGATCAGATAAAAAGAGATGATAAAATCATTAAAAAAAATCAACGTTTAATTTGTCATGAAAAAGTCAACTATCACGTTTTTTGCGAGTGATTCGAAGAGTGAGAATATTTCTTTAATAATGCAAAAGAGTGTCTCGCAACGCTCGCTTTCAAAAATGAATGTGAAAATGAAAAACATTAAAAAATGAGAGAGAGAGTTGATAAGCTGATTTAATCAGCAAATGTCAAACTTTTAAAGTTTTGTTTTTATGTTTTCGTGTTTTCGAGCGTTTTGTCTCATTTTCGAGCATTTTTACTTTTGTGTTTTTCATGATTTGTGAGTCTTTTAATTGTTGTTTTTGTGTGTCGAGTGATTTTTCGTGATTTGTTTTTAAATTTTATTTTTGTCTTTTCGCGATCTTCGAGTCTAAAATGAACGTGATTTTTGAGTCTTAAATTTTCAATTTTATTTTTCGTAAATCTCGTTAAAACATGATATAAAAATTTTCGTGAGAAAAAACATGAAAGAGTATTTACTAGAGAAATACTGTAAACATTTATTATTATTCATTTTGTATTTTATCTAGTCGCGAATATGTACATGATATGACGAACATTGCGCACTTTATCATTTGTTACTTCGCGTTTAACGTTTCTTGAAAAAAAAAAGTTTTTTCTGTTCTTTCAAGAAAATGTTCAATGTTTTAGTGTCTTGAAATTTTTTTGCTAATTCTCAGAAATTTTTTTAAGATTCTCATTCAAGTTATCTTACTAGATATTAAAGTTTCTTGTTAAATTTACGTTTCTTGAGAATTTTTTCAATGTAATACTCATTCTGTTCGTTAACTATTTTCGAAATTGACAAAATTTGCGTCTTTTCGCGTTCGTTATAATGTTTCAGTAAAAAGACATGAAACACGAGATGAATCATATGAAAACGAGATGATAGATTAAGTTTATAAGTTTGTTTATCTCAAATGTCAACAATTTCAAATGATTCAGAATACTTATGATTCAGCTTTCGAGAAAATCTGAAAAGTTTCATATTTTGAGTTTTAATTAAAACTCTGTTCTCAATTGAAAATTGTTTAGAAATGTGTGTTTTATCGTAATATTTTTTTTGCGATTGATGCGCTTTTTCAAGATGATCAGTGAGTTTCGCACGCATATCTTTAAGCTAAGTGACGTGATTCACAGCATTAGTCACTCGTTTGTGATTGAAATTAGATTTTACGTTAATGCACAGATTGAGTCTGAATCTCATGAAAATTTTTGTCAAAAACTTTTCTGTGACATTATGCTGCGATTTATTATACACAAATTAAGTCATGTATATTTATCGTGCTCAGTTATCTTGATTAAAATTAATGTAATATCGTAAATAATGTTCTAGCAATTAATTCTGACGCTTCGTTTGTTCATTTATTTGCGAATGATGCGCGATTGACAAACGACGTTTAACGTCGAGAAAATAGCAAAAACTGAATCAGAACTTGCTCGTGAACAAAAATTTTCTATTCAATACGAATGTTTTTAACGAATCGTAAATAGTAAAGAAACGTTCGTAAAGTAATTCTCTCAGATCTTCTGCTATAATATTCTCGTTGCAAAAAAAATATCAAACGTATTTTATATAAATATTGACTAAAACAAGAATGATATCGTAAATACGATCTTTTCAATGAGAAAATGAGAGTTCTGTAATAAAGTTCATGATAATTATTTCGAGAAAAGCTATTGATTGCGAAATTGTCTTGAGTTTATCATAAAAACAATGTTAACGCGTTTTTACTCGCTAACAAAGATCGCATGTGTTGCAATATTTCTTGATATCATTCGTCATATCATGTCAAAAGTATTTGTCACGAATGATTTTATTTGTGCGTTTTATTTCGAAATGTTTTTCTTGAAAGTCATTGTGATTGACTCTTAGAATTTTCGCGATTAATGCGAATTGACGTGAAATAAAAACACGCTCATTGAATCTCAATAAATCATTTGAAATGATGCTTTAGATGAAATTTTCAGTGACAATCACGTTTTTTTCTTGCATTTCATGCGCGCGCTGTGTAACTCAAGAATCTTTGTTTTATAATTCTTTGATAAGAGTAACAAAAGAAAAAAGTGTGTCAATATACGCTGTCTCAGAAATAATAATAGCGTTAATTACGTTTCGTGACACAAAAAAATTGATAAGTTTTCTATTGTCATAAGTAAGATCATGAGTGACTTGTCTTATTGCGCGTCAGTACAATGAATATTTGTTATCAATTGCGTTTTTATTGAAAAAATCATGCGCTCAAACGCAGACTAGAAAAAAAATCTCAGTCTCAATAGTTTCAAATTTTCACTTTTGATCGATTTCATATCTAAGCTTTTGCTGTAAAGTTGACAGAAAAATTTTATCATGAAAAAAATCGAAATAGTTTGCGCGATGACTTGACGCGTTTACGAGATTAATTTTTCTCGAATGATGCAAAAGTACGAAATTATAAACGCTTAAGACTTTTGCTTATCTTGTCTGACGTTAATTCAATTCTTTAATTATCATAAAATATTGAAAATTGACATGATTAAATAGTACTTCAACTGAATGCTTAGAGTTTTCAAGATAATGTTTTCAGTGTTTAAAAAATGCGATAATAACGAGAAATTCGCTGTCATGAGTCTCATAATGCGTTTCTGAATTCTGTAATTTGCGTGATCAAAACACAATTGAATGTCAAAGTTCATCTTTTTGTAATTGAGAAATGATTGCAACAATGACAATGTCAAATGCATTAAATTCAATGCAAATACGTCACTTTGAATCGAAATGAGCTAATAACGAAGTCTTTGTAAATTTGTCTTTGAAATTTTAAAAAGCGTTTTTTGCTTTCTCAATTATCACAAATGACGATTTTCGCTCTTTTTTCTTGTCACTCTTGATAAAATCGTGAAAAGAGATGATTACTTTAGAGTAATTCTCGATGAATCTGCGATAAAAGTTCACAAATCTCAAAAAGAAAGCAACTTTTTTCGCGTTGTTTGATAAAGATCATTCAAGAATGATTTTAATTTGATTGAGTTTTATCTTAATGCTCTTGAGTTCTATCACGTAATTCAGAAAAAAAACTTTGTTTGTTGCAAATTCGCACTTGTTTTATTTGATAAAGAGCTTGACACGTTTAAGACATTTCAACACGATCTGAACGTGCATTTTATGCTCAGTTTTCAATAAGAAAAAAATGAGAATATTGTTAAAATAAACAACGCAGCACACATTCAAAAGATCGCAAAACGCGTTATTAATGTATACTTGAAATGTCGCAAATGCGTTAGCTAAATCGAAAAGCATGACTTTGTATTCGAAATAATCATAACGAGTGCGAAAAACAATGAGTCAACAATTTGACTTTTTAATGCAAATGCGATGATAAGCATCACGAAAATTAAGCTTAATATAAATTACTGAGTTAAACAAGCGATTCAAAGTATCACTGAGCAAGAAAAGTGAGTAACGATTCTTGATCGTGATGTTATTAACATTTCTATAGTTTATGCAAAGACGTAACTTATCATTTTTTTTGAGTACAAAGAGCACTGATGCTTTTGCAAAACTTTTGAATTGTTAAATTCAATTTTTGACTAAAGCTTGTTCAATATATTTTTTAAGTTTTTCAAGCTTTTTCAATGACTGATTATAAATCAATCTAAAAGATAATTGCTTGTCAAGCTCAATATTAATAACATGTTCAGTGTTATTTTCTATCAATGTTTAATTTGTCAGAAACTTTGAGAAAAGTTCGACGTACGATTTCACGTACTTTGATAAATCAGTTAAATCAACATCATGAAATGCGCTATTTGTAATGATAAGACGCGTTTCTTGCGAGATTGATTTTATTACTAAAAAATAAATCATTGTTTTTGTCAAGATTTCATTGATAATTGTACAAGCATTGACGATCTCGATAAGAGATTTCTTAGCTAATTTAGTTTGCTTGCGAAATGTTCAATTATTACATTTTCAATTAATGTCTGAGTTGACTTGCTTAAGTCAAAAAAATTTAAGAATAAAATCATATTTTTGAATGCGTACGTTTTCAGCTTTAAAAAATTGTTCGCGCGTTTTTTCGCAAGCGTTAGTGACGCGCGTGTCAAGATTTTGCATGTCATAAAAACGTATGATATGTTCATTTAACGTTTTAATCATACGAGTTCTAAACTGCGTATGAGAAAAGTGATGTTAAATTATTCATGCTTGATTAACAAAATTTTTTTTAATTTTAAAATTTATGAGAGCGTGAGCAGTGATCTTACTCATTGAAATATTGATATCAAGATCAAGAACTAAGAAAAGAGTTTGTCACTTAAATATCACTTTCAAAATCATTGCGACAAGCGTCATCTTGATTATGCGTTTTTTGAATTTTTAAATTTCTGATTTTTATCTCTTTGTTTATTTTTCTTGCTTTTTTCTTTTTCGCTCTTTGCATTACAGTCTTTCGTGTTATGCGAGCTTGATTTATAAAACGTACATCACTTGCGATTATCATAAATGCGCTTACGCTTGTGTTTCTTGCAATCAGATTTGAAAAAAAATTTATGATTTTTTTCAGATTTATCTTTGTTAAATAAGCATTTAATTTTTGAGATTTGCTCACGTTCTGAGACGTTGTTTTTTGCAATAAAAAGACGTGAGAAAAAGTTTTAATAAATCATATTTTCGTATCTGTTAGCAAACTTCTCGAGTTCATTGCGCACTTTCGATAAAATCTTAGCGTAAATGTGCGTCTTGCGCTGTTCATTTGTATAACTAATTGTGAAATGTTTCTCTAAATTTTTCAAATGAATGATAAAATCAAAAATGAACTGATTGTCATGTTAACGCGTATCATGATATTTCAATTTCGTTTATCGCGCTGCGAGTTGAGAGTTCATGACTTGCTTTTTTAATCAAAAAACAAATTTGTCTTATGTAAAAAGCTCAATTAAATCATAACTATAATTCTGTCACTTGATTATCAATTTAATGTCAAGATACTGTGCAGCTTCAAGCACTTTGCGATAATTGTACTCATTAAAATACGCAAATTAATAATAATGAAAAACATTAAATTGAGTCACAAATTTCTCTCATTCGCTCAAGTTTTTTGTTCGAAATAGCTTGTTTGTTTTTCTAATGAGAGTTTTGCTCATATTAAAATCATTAAGTTTCTCATGTCACTTGCGTTGATTGTCAAATGCGTGACTTGAATCTAAAAATTGCGTGAAGTTTGTCTCTTTGAAAAGAAATGTCGCGACTCATGACTTATAATTATTCTGAGTTTGAGTTTGTTCATTTCTAGTTATCTGAAAAGTATTCTCAGTACGAGATTAACGAAATCTTTTTTCTGATGTCTGAGCTTCAGCTCTAAGAGAACGAAAATTCTCTAGCTTTTTATAACGAGTTACGTGAGTCTTTTTCACTTTTAAAGCGCGTTTTATTTTCGCATTTGAAAGATTCTCAATGTTTTTTTGCTTTTCAGCGTGAGATTTCTCAGTGTTTTTTAGCTAATTTGCAAAGTGTGCTCTTTGTATAGACTCGAGATCGTGAGATGCGTTTTTTTTAATTGAGTTATTCGTATCTCGTGTGAACATTTTCGAATTTAAATAAATTGAGAAGTTTTAAATAACAATACTAGTCTTTGATCTAACGAATCGTCTCTTTTTTGAGAGCGATGAGAATTGTGAGAATGAATTTAATAAATACAACGAGAACAATGAATTAAACTCAAAAGTGCGTTAAGCGCGAGATATCAAATTATGAAAGCGTGAAATGCGCGAATTAATGTTAAGAAAAACGTGAACTGTGTGATTATAGACTTATCGCTAATTCTTTGAAAAGAAAAATTAAAATGATAGTATTATATACAGATCAGATAAAATGTAATGATTATGTCATACATGAAATGAGATGAAATCTCATGAAATGTCTTACATAAGATGCGAGATTTCACTGATATAATTACGCAGTGAGCGCGAAGACGCATTACAATTAACATGACGCAAGAATAACAAAAAACACAAGCGAACAAGCACAAACAACTCGTGAATTTCAAGATAAAACAAATGATTTACGTTAGCATGAAAAACTGAAAAATTGAGAAATCTCAGAAAAAGCTCGACAATCAGCAATTTGAATCAATGAAAATTTTAAAAAAGATAAAGCACAGCTATAGAATCAAGTTACTTGAGTTAATTAAAATTTATCTCATATTTTTATCAAACAAACTGAGACTAGCGACGAAAAATTCAGTCTTAAAACAAAAAAAAAACAAGTTTTAATCAATGACAATCAACGACGAGCTGAAATACGAGATGAAAAAAATCTTGAGAGTGAAATTACATTGAAAAAAACTGAAATATCGAGTCAAATGACTAAATTATGACAAAGATTCAGAGTGATACTTAACACAAAGTTTCATTAACGCATCGCACAAGTTACGACAGTTTCACGACAAGTATTCGAAAAAATTAAAACTTTCGAAAAATCTGAAATATTGACTAACATGCTAAAAGAACGATCAAGACGCGAAAATATAAAATAACAATAATCACGTCTGAGAGCAAATTAAGACTTAAAACGAGAAATGATGTGACGACAAAATCGAATTTTTTCAAAAATTTCATCTCTTATCATCAGCATACTAATTGATGACAATAAAATTAATAATGATAAAATTAGTGATAATGAGATTGATAACGATAAAATCAATAATAACAAAATAAACAACGATAAAATTAGCAACAATGAGATGTTGAATCGAAATTATGAAATCTCAATTGAATCTTGACAATGAATCGATTATACAATGCGTTAACAAAATTTTAACATTAAAACAAACTTATTTAAGCTTTGAGTTTAAAAACATTAACGATTTTTAACAAAGCGATAGCGATCTCGATAACAACGAAAATGATGAAAAAATAAAAAACAAAAATAAAACGAGATAATTTCTGATAAAAAGAGATTTCTCATTAATTGCGAAAAAAGACTATATCGCATTTGACGAGAAATCTTGATGAATGTACTTAATTAATGAGAACTCTCAAACTAGATTGAATATATATATTCGCATTTTTCTTTACGAACTTAGTTCTTTTTTCTTTTTTTCTTAGCTTAATTTCTTCTAGTGAAATGCAATACAAGAATAAGTCTTTTGTCTTTCTTTCATTTTTTGCTTTTCATCACATTACTCGCATACAGTTTGAATCTAATTATAATTTTATTCTTAAATGTGACAACGCTTAGATCGTTAAAATTATGAATAAGTTCAAACTCATGTTAAATACGAAATTTTGTTATATGAATATTCATTAGCATTGACTTCGCGAGAAAATTCAAAAGAGACAAACTCACGTTTAATGAATTTTTACTGTCAATATGTCAGTTAACGAATTAACGAAACATTTAAGTTAATAAAAGCATGAGATTTTCATTCATCATCTTGACATAATTATTAAGAAATTTATAATTTAGTCTTGAGTCAAAAGTTTACTTTTTACTCAATTTTTCTAACGACTAGATTCTTGATTATTTTTCAATTCATACTTGATTTTTTTATATAAGTCAATCAAGACTAAAATCTTTTGTATTGTCTAAAAAATTTTTATTGATTATTTTAAGAGTTTATTAAATGATTAAGACTTACTAAGAAAACAGCTCAAGCTATCTGAATTTGAATCTTAAAAAATTCACTTTTTTTTTATTTTTTTTTTTCGTGTTGAAATCTCGTGCTCTAACTATTCTGAATTTCTCATTAATTTTTTTTAATCTTATCAATTTTATTCTCTCGCTTTATTATTTTTTTTTACGATTTTTTACTTATTTCGTTTCGTTTTACGCACTCATCGCAGTCAGTCTTTATATTTTTTCTAATTAAATAGTTTCGCTGACTTCAAAACTCGTTGCTTAGCTTTGAATATGTTCAAATCTGAGAGTGTGTGTTGAACGTACTAGCGTATCACGTGATCTAGATCTCTTATATAAGCTTAGCTAGTCACGTATTCTCAATAGAATCACACTTTTATTCTTCTATACTCGTACTACTACGTTCAACAAAAGCTTTTTCTCTGGGGACGCGGTCAAAAGAAAAAGAGCACCTGACAAATTGATAATCCCTAAATCGCCGCTTGATCTAAATATTTTACGATCCGTTGGATGAACGAAAGACAAGCCGGGTTTAAGATGAGTTCCGAACCCTTCCTCTCGACGAATAGTTTAAGTTCGTGAAACGACTCTGTCACAAAATTGATACCACATTCCTCTTATTGATTAATACCTTGCGTGTTTACGGTCGCATGTAGCTGGGGCAGGGACGGCGAGGTAGACTTCGCTAATGCAACAGCGAGACGCTACAAACGACTGTAGTTACAGCCATAAAGAAGAACATTACTGAGGTAACAGAGTTTATCATTATTTACTATCAATTACAGATAGACCACTCTCTTCACAATCAAGCATCCGGACAACTCACGAACACCAGGTGAAATTATCGCCGTCTTCCAAATCCGGAGATCTTGAGCTTTGAATTGACTGAACTTCGTCCCCGCTGTTGCTCCTGGGCCTTGCTCGCCTTTTCAAAGCTAAACCAGTTAGCTGGGTCACACAAGCGACTAAAAATGAAAAATATACGCACCTAATCTAATCATCATCACCGATGATACTGTTAATCAACTCGTCGATGCTGTCGGTATTAACAACTTTCCCGACTGCTGCTAGCCCGAGAAGATCGATAAGATCATCCAGATTACCAGTGTCAATCACGGGCGGTGGGCTATTGCCATCATCGTCCCCGGCAATGGTGTTGATCAATTCATCCAGTTTGTCGGTATTAACAACTTCCCGCACCGGATCTAGATTGAGGAGCTTGAGAAGTTCATCCAGCTTATCCGCGTTGATCACTGGACTTGACCCCTCGGACTCCTGTCGAGGAGCTTTATTGTCGCCGGAAGTCTTAACGCAGCATGTCCAACATGACTCCTAATATCCCGATCAATTGGATGCTTTCATGGATGGAAGGATTCCAGCTCTTACCGTCATTTGCTTGGAATACTGGGGGTAGACGTGTTAGTAATCTCAGCTCAGAGAGGGGAATAAGACGAAGAGGGTTTGTAGCTATTACTTACGAAGAGATCACCACATGTAGGCTCGGAAGGCTGGCACATAGGCAAACATGGTTGTCCTTCTTCTTGGCGGTTCTTTAAGGTGGCGGCCTCAGCTCCGGAGAACAAAAGAGCAGCTATAGCCAGGGTGAGGGTTGAGAATTGCATGTTGATGATAGGCAGCGAAGAATCCGACTTGATAATCTTCTAGTGTTACAAATGAAGCGAATAACGGGAGAAAGCAGAGTCGTAGTATTTTCTTGTTCTCTGACAACGTAGACATAACCACGAGGGAACAAGACCAATATATAGTCGTGGATATTCGAAAAGGGGAGGGGAAGTGAGCGTCAAGGAGTGATCGATCAACACCTCTATGGCCCGAGCATCTGCAATATCTCCCTGCTAAATCGTGCTCACAATCTCCGATTGTCCAAATCACACATGAGACGGACCAATGGTTACCTTGAACAGTCATAAGACTCGCTTGGCTGCTGGGACGATCCTGATATGTATGCATGCCGAGCGAACCCTCTGGCATCTTCGGTTCGCTACGACATTATTCCTAGCGTTGATAGGTCGGGTCTTTCATGTCAAAACCAAGAACATGGAACAATGAAACTTTTGAGAATAAGGAGAAGTGAGATATCTCAGTCCAAAATATGGCGCTGATCGCTTTCAGCCAGTGAAAGAAGCCAAAAGAGACGCCTCCATAAGAAGCTAGAGTCTTGAGAATCGGGATAAACCATGGTGCCTTTCATTCCATTGGAACCCAAGGGCGGAGCTTGTTCTTGACTGTCGAGTGTCCATCTCCAGATCGTCAGTAGAGACCCTGACAGAAACCTTGCCCTAGCTGACGGCTTGTGGACCCGATCGAGCGCCACATCGATCAAAAACCTGATATCGATGAGAATGCTTCAAGAAGATAGTGCAATCTTTCTCCCACCTCTCGGCCTCAATTCTTGCCAATTGTCCTTCTTTTCCTTTTGGATCCAATCTCATGACTGAATACGGAGATAAGTACAGAGCACAGGGTATGTTGGTATTTGAAATGAACATAAAACCACGAGAAATCAAAAAAAGGTCAACGATGTGCTTCGTGTTTTTTTTTTTTTTTTTTTTTTTTTTGAGCCACCTGTCAGCGCGAGCACAAGCACACACACCAGATGCAGATTCTCGGTAGGAAGGGCGAATTACATTCCAAGAGCGCGTGGGTGGGGGAAAATCCCTTCCTCTGGAGAGAAAATTCCAAATTTTAGCCCTTAACCGTGGGTGTCTTTGGCACGGTTACTACCGAGCATCGGCCGCTGGACAGGAACTTGGGTGGTGCCAGCAACAATTATCAACATCCATGGATTTTGGCAGAACCGAGGGCATACCTTAATTGGATTGGATTCGCTGGTCTTTTTTTTTATTTAAAAAAAAAAAAAAAGAACTAAAGTTCAGGACTCACTGAGAACGAAGCTGACAAGTAGAAGCACATTCAGACGAAGTTATAGGTCGATAAATTTTGAGGGCTCGTCTCTGAGGTTTTAAGATACAAGAGAGTTCTTTTCTTCGACGAGAGATGTTTGTTCTCTACCACGAAGATAAAGAAGCTAGAGAATATTTCTCGAAATGATGAAAAGGGAAACTCAAAGACTTTATATTGCTGTGCGCCTCCCAGAATAAAGAAACCGGCGGCTTACAACCGCAAGCCACCCGATCAGGAGAAAAGGGATCAAAACTCTGCTCGGCCCGAAACAACTAACATTCGTGCCGCTGACAACATGTAGATTTCTCGCTGTCTTGAGAAGACATCACGGACGTGACGTTCATTACTCATCACTATATATCGGAATCAGTTTTCATCCCCGGTGGATGGAGATCATCGTCACCCCAGCCGCCCCCGTCGTTTTAGCGCTTCTCATAGGAGAACATTCTTGAGATCTGCCTTGAACGTGACTCGATGACGAGGGCTCTCTAAAGAAAACCCCTCACCTTTGA
The DNA here is from genome assembly GCA_949709995.1 of Arachnomyces sp. KDTOL00113. NCBI lineage: Eukaryota > Fungi > Ascomycota > Eurotiomycetes > Onygenales > Arachnomycetaceae > Arachnomyces > Arachnomyces sp. KDTOL00113. The sequence continues at coordinate 519,712 of OX453234.1, forward strand.
GAGACGGGCACGGAAAAAAGAATTCAAATCGTCGGAATGAAGAAGGCAAAAGAACGGAACGCCTTTAGTCGTCTCTCTGGCTTAAAAGGACATTTTTACCTGAACGCCCCTCACCACAACACAGACCATGGGTTCTGAGACCAATGCGAGAGATATTATTCTATATTATGAGAGGTGCACTTGGTCGACAAGAAGAGTTATTTCTTTCTCTCAGAAATGCTTTTTCTCTCAATATCTGTTTAAAGATCTGACGATTTCCATCCCGTCTTTCGCCGTCACATTGATGAGACGTTACAACATCGCGACGAGTCAACGACGACTGAGAGGCAGAGAGAACAGGGTTGAAAACGTGGTTGAAGCTGACTGTCAAAGTTATTTTAGTTCAAATCAAGGGGCTGAGGAATGGATCGATTGTTGTTTTGTGGTTCTAGCCGGCTGGACGGAGAGTTTCCACTCAAATTCTCCATTCTCACCCATGGACTGGAGAAGGGGGAGAGCAAGTCACCGCAGAAAGGGGAACAACCCTTACTTTTTCATTCCGAACGTGGAGATGTCTCGAGACCTACAAGAACCGTTGATTCCCATCCACAGTCCACCAGATATCCAGCGTTTATTTCATCGACAAATTCTACATATTCCACAGACCTTGTTTCGTTTTGTCAATGAGCCCAGTCCAGTCGAATCGGCGAGCCTCGACAACTCGGAGATGAAAAAGAAACAAAGAAAAAAGAAAGCAAAAATGCGCGAAATATGGCCCCCACAAAGATCGTCCTGTCGAAAACAAGAAAAGAACCTGGGGAAACAGAATTGAACACGATCAAACAGCTGCAGACAGACGGCTACCAACCTGCGTGTTGAGCTTGAGGAGCCGCTTCACGGTCAAGAACTCAATCTTGAAGACTTCGGGTCAACGAACTCGCGTTTATGATCATATTGGATAAGAAAAGGTCTGCGCGAAAAGTAGAAAACCGTTCGGAGATTTTTAAGTGAGGAGAAGAACGAGAAGGGATAAGTTTAGAACAGAGTCATGCATCGATTCCAACACAGCCTCCTTTGGGATCTCCCTTGCTTGATGCTGGAAGAGCCAAGACGCTTCGCCGCAAGATGAGAGAGGTTCGATGATGAAGAAGACGGAACCTGAGAAAGACGAAGTGTAACCACGATAATTAATGTGATTGTATGAATAGACCCTGGGAAGAATAGAAAGAAGACCCCGTTTTACCCTTTTAAACACTCTCCCCACTTGGAGCATCTTGGCCGTTGAAGAGAATCGCGTCCTTAATTTCTTCCTCTTTCTATGATTCTATCCCTTCTTTCTCTCCCTTCTTTCATTCCTCTATATACTTCTTCATTAGACTCTTTATACCTGGACTCTCAATGTCTTTGATCTTGCCGGGACTTGACAAGAGGGGATTACTTCCTGCAGGGTTCGCCAATTGTAAGCCTCCCGAGTCATCCTGACAATTTCCTCCTCAGCCGCATTCCCGCTTCCCCAGCCTTGTCGCTCGCTTGATCCTTCGGCGATCCTTCTTCATAACCCACCGCTCCTTCTACACCGCAGCAAACATTCCTTCGATCACAGACAGTTCGAACCGATATCGAGGTGATCGCATTGGCGCACACGATGCCGGCGGACAACATGGACAAATGGCGAGGAACAGATGCCACTTCCTCCGCCGACTACGACTCAAATCCAGGCCGATCGGAACACCATGAACTTCAAGACCAACTACAGTTTCAGACAAGCTATCAACAGCAGCAGCAGCAAGAAGAACAGCCATACCAGCATCCCTTTCAAGATCGCCCCGCCGTGTCAACCCCGCGTCGCGACTTCCTCTCCGCTGCAGACCGCGCAAGGCGGAATCTCAATGCAAAGCTCGCCAACCCACTCGCAGGACTGAGTCATGACACTTTGATTAAGCGGGGTGGAGAGTATGCCCGAAAGTTCCAGATTGGCGATGAGGAGGATATCCGAGCCTTCGAGCTCGGTGCGGTCCTGGCGCAAGCTCCGGAACAGTTCGATAACATCGACGGTCTGACCCTCCACGAGACCGATATCCTTCGGCGCGAGTTTACCAACCGATGGTCACAGCCAAAACTGATGTACCTGGTCATTGTCCTTTGTTCCGTTTGCGCTGCTGTACAAGGAATGGGTAAGCTTATCCCCTACACCCAATGCCCCTCCCCCAAGTGATATGAGCTGACCGTTTTCAAGATGAGACCGTGGTCAATGGCGCCCAGATCCTCTATAAGCACCAATTCGGCATCGCCGGCAGCGACTCCCGCTCTACCTGGCTAGTTGGCGTTGTCAATTCTGCACCCTACCTATGTTGCGCCTTCATCGGTTGTTGGTTGACTGTCCCATTCAACCACTGGTTCGGTCGTCGCGGGACCATTTTCTTAACCTGCGGAATCTCAGCTATTGCCTGTTTCTGGCAAGGCTTCGTCAATACCTGGTGGCACATGTTCGTTGCCCGTTTCGTTCTCGGCCTAGGAATCGGTCCCAAATCAGCAACCGTGCCCATCTATGCAGCCGAGACCACTCCTCCAGCCATTCGTGGTGCTCTTGTTATGCAGTGGCAGATGTGGACTGCTTTCGGTATTATGCTTGGTTATATGGCCGACCTAGCCTTCTATTATGTTCCGGACCCTCCAAATATCACCGGTTTGGGTTGGCGCCTCATGATGGGTTCCGCCATGTTCCCTGCTCTCGTCGGTTGTGCCTTTGTCTTCTTCTGTCCCGAGAGTCCTCGTTGGTACATGAGCAAGGGTCGCCATGACAAAGCTTACGAGGCTATATGTCGTGTACGATTCGCCAAAGTCCAGGCTGCACGGGATCAATTTTACATGCACACCCTTCTCGAGGCTGAGTCGAACATGAAGCTGGGTCAGAACAAGATGATGGAGTTGATCACTGTTCCGCGAAATCGCCGTGCGCTGTTGGCTTCGGAAATTGTCATGTTCATGCAACAGGTATACCTCTTCTTACTTCCCTCAAATTTTCCAGCCCTTGCTAACCTATCATTAGTTTTGCGGAGTCAACGTCATCGCATACTACTCCTCTCAAATCTTCCTCGACGCAGACTTCTCCCCAACCTCTGCCCTATGCGCGTCACTCGGATTCGGCATCGTCAATTGGGTCTTCGCCATCCCCGCAATCTATACAATCGATACCTTCGGTCGTCGCAACCTCCTCCTCTTCACGTTCCCCCTCATGTCTCTCTTCCTTTTCTTCACCGGCTTCAGCTTCTACATCCCTTCCAAAGACACCCGCGTTGCCTGCATCACCCTAGGAATCTACCTCTTCGGAATCGTCTACTCTCCCGGTGAAGGTCCAGTTCCCTTCACCTACTCCGCCGAAGCTTATCCTCTATATGTCCGATCCTATGGTATGTCACTCGCAACCGCCACAACGTGGTTCTTCAACTTCATCCTGGCCACCTCATGGCCGAGTATTCAAAACGCCTTCACACATCAAGGCGGATTCGCATTTTACGCGACCTGGAACTTGATCGGGTTCGCGTTGATATTACTCTTCATGCCCGAAACAAAGGGCAAGACGCTCGAAGAGTTGGATCAGGTATTCTCAGTGCCGACGAGACTCCATGCCGCCTGGGGACTGAGGCAAATACCGTATTTCTTTAAAAGATATCTTTTCCGGCAGACGGATCTGAAGCCGGAGGTTTTATATGAGAAAGAAGATGAGGATGTGAGAGATGTTGGGTTTAATGTTGCATGATTTATTTCACTCTTTTTTTTGCGTTTGTTTGCTCTTTTGATGATGCGTTTGATGCGTGATGGTTTTTGATGTTTCCCTTTTTAGAACTCCAACCTCAAATTTGGGATGGTTTTTCTTTGAATCTTTCTGTCTTTTCATTTTCGTTATTATCGATATATCCTCTCCTTTTGATTCCCCCTTTTGCCGTCTCATTGCTTCTTCTCTTCTGGAATGATAATATTACGAAAGGTAATTGAACGTATAAAAGATAAATATTAAGATATCTAAATGAGAAAAATAATTATATAAATATCTTTATATATCCAAGGAATTGCCCATACACCGGTGAATAACCATCGGAGTCCCTTTCCTTCATCAACAGTGAATCAACCCACCTGTCAAACGGCGAATCAATTAGGTATCAGCGAACCCGCTCGCATTCACTGCCTCGTCACCCAATTCATTGACTCCGCCGCAGGCCGCACGCGATCCAGGACCCCCGCGGGAGGACTCGGTCGCAAACGACAAAGAGGAGGAATGAATGCAAAAGCAGTTCAGTTGGTCTCCTTATTCGAAAAAAAGCGCCGGTTCGACTCCCGCGTCTCAAGTATAAGAAAGGAGAGACGACCTCAGGAAGCGAGACGAAGTTGAGATCATGTTACACATCACGTGATACATGAAGAACAGACCTCAAACCGCTCACTTTCACTTTCACGATCATTCCACCCGAAGGGCAACCTTTTAGAAATCTCTCTTCTCGACTCAGGGTATCGATAAAACCGCCGAGATATCGAACTATAGAAGATGTTTGCCGTTTCCTATGATTAAACATGAAGACCGTTCTGACTTGCTCCAGCGAGGTTGAAAGAGTCAGATGTTTGAATTTAGAATTTCGTCAATGGACAGACAGCTCCTACAAAGTTGGCTTTTCTTTTGTTTCACTTCATTTACCGTCAAGGTAAAGTCTTTCCTAGTGCCGACTATGAAGGACACCGCCTAATGGTTCCTTTTTCATGCTTGCATGAAAGACCACTGCGACCCTTCGCAGGATGAGGCCCATTGGAAGTCGTTGAAGCTGCATGTTCAAAAAGAAATAAGGGGTCGTGTGCCCTATGATCTATCTTGGTATTATGATACATTAAGCTCGTTCGAAGTCATTATATAATAGTCGATATATACTTGCCATTGATGATCCAACGCTAAACCAGCTCTCAAGGCCCCATCGATCTGCTACCATGGAGAAGTTGTTGGTCATCATATTCGCTGTTGTCGAAATTCACCCTCATATCCACAGTTTTCATTATTCTGAACTCGTCGTTTTCCATCCGGTTTTCCTCGTCGCTTCCATTATCCGCGTAACTGCTTCCTTCCGCTGATGTTGATGGCTTCGCAACGCGCGAATGGTTTTGCGACCTCTCAAGCGCACCCGAGTTATCTTTTTGGGCGTATAGCTCAAACGCGCTATCCCTCGGGGCAGTTCCGCCTCCTGTCCTCCGCCGTTGTTGGCGTGAATATGGTGTACTTCCCCCATAATCACTAATTCCTCGGGATCGACTAAATACTGATGAGCCATGGAATACGTTTTTGAATAGGGGTCGCAACGCGGGAGTGGAGGCTGTGATGATGGCAACATTAACTTCGATTTGCGACCAGAGGAGAATCTACACCGGAGTACTCATAATTAGCTCCCGGGGAAATATATTTCGAAGGAAATGAAAGTGGGAAGAAGTCTCACAAAAATGGCATCCCAAGATACATCCTCAGTCACGGTATAGATGTACAGAGCATTCAAGCGGACGATCGAAGCGATTGCGGCGACACTGCCAGTCAGGAAGATGCCCACGAGAACCCCTGAAAGAAATGAGTGAGCATTTTACAGTGCAGCGAAGGGGATAGGATGGCACATACATTTCTTGCGCTTATGGAGGTTGAGTCGAGACAACACCCGCATCGGCAAGATCAAGATCACAATGTCTGTGACGATATTTATCGATGCCATGGAAAAGTATGCGGCCGACAAATTATTACAACCTTCAGGGAACCGCGGGTCCCACGCGAATGATGGATCTTTGGGGCATTCAAAGGCCTAATCCGATAAGTCACACTTCACTCTCCATGGATTGGCGGAATACGGAGACTTACATTGACGAAGACAACGACGACGGTATACACAAACACGAATCCGCTAACAATCCACACCGCGATTCGGAATTTCTTCGTCGGGAAGATTCGATGGTATAGCGATAGAATGCTAGCCTTGATGAAGAATAGAGTGATCGGATATATAAGCTGGTAGGCATAGAAATGCTGTAAAGTAGGCACAAGAATCTCGAGCAGCGGTAGATCTGCTGAATGTCTCCTGGTATCTTGTCAACTTTTTGGATTTGCATATATTTTTGCGCTGCAAAATCCGGATAGCCCTCACTCACCCTGTACCATAACTAACATGGAAACCATTCATTACTCCCATGGCAATGACGAATGCTAATGCGACCAGCATGAAATAATCGTCGAGACCGACATGGCGGATATGAAAAATGCGGCAATAGAATCTGGATTCACCTTCGTCAATACACTGCCAAAAATATTCTTCAGATTGGGGGGCAACGAACCTCAGAGCCACGGTAATTATAGATAGGAATATCAACAAGCTCATCACCACCAAGAACATCACCTGCCGTGATCCATTTTCGTTGGTGATATATGACATGTTGCGATCGCGTTGAGCGACAACATGTATCCTATCCCCCCGATGCAGCCCTCAAGGTCCCTCGTTTGCAACTCTTAATTCTTGCAAACAAGCAATTTTGCCTTATGAGGTTCTCGCCATGTTTCTGTCTTTTTTTTCTTTTCTTTCGAAGCTTCGTGGAATCTCAGTCCCAATACGGAGTATTTCTTGCAATATTTTCGATGCCACGTCCTTGGGAAATTTGGGCCCATGTACTCCGTATCCATGCAAGATGGGTTATGCCCTGTAGTATATGTAACTCGGCTTGCCCCGGACCCTACCTCGACACACTCAAAGTGATGGTTTCTGTTCCTGAGCAGTGAGCAGTGAGCACCCTTCACCTCCGTCCCAGACAAGTTTAGCAACGACCTGAAGAGTATTGATCCTCCGACTATTTGAGAACCGGGGTCTGGATCTACGGTACTCCCAAAAAAGCAAGGAGGCGCGTTGTTCAAGCACACTTCTTCAGGATCTTCTCTTTCCACTACTAGTAGTAAAACGTGGATAGTGTTGTCTGTTCTTTTTCATGAAATACCCTTCGGGGAATACGGAGGGAATCGACACATGAACCGACAGACTTTTATCAAGGATATATGCCTGTCCCCAAATGAAAAGATGACCAGACAAGGAACAGTCTCCGAGATTTTAATCTCTTTCCTCTCTCATTTACGAAGTGGCGGAAGATATCCGATGGATCGGGTCATTTGGAAAGGGATTACATAGCCCTGGTTGCATTCAGTTATCTGTTACAACAAGCCAAGGTTACCAAGCCCATACTCCTCCGCTGAAAGATAGACATCATCATTCGCATTTCAGTTAGACTAGTGATAATGCGAGAAATCAATAGTCAACGCCAAAAGCGGGCCTCTTATCAATCGGTCTCTTGTCTGGGCTGTGGAAGGAAAATCGAAGGATTCGGAGCAGTTCCTTCGCCCACAAAAGCGCGCTTGGAAAGAAAATCGTTGATTCTTTGGGAATATCAATACCTGTTTGAACTTTGGGGCCAAACCAAATGTAAATTTTGAGCAACAGGGAGCAACAGAAGAAGCCACATGTCTGCAGGCCTGGCCTTGCCTTTGGTAACTGGTTATGCAGTTATGCAGTGTGACCTGAGACTTCCCTCTGCAGAATGCTTTTTGAAGCTCCAACTATCACATGGCTTCCAGGGCATGATGGTACTCTCATTTCCTCACATCTTCTTATGGAGTAAATAAGGAGATTACCATGCTATCTCTCCTTTGCACTTGCTATTTTCCTCGGCTGCGTGGAGGATTAATTGATAGATTCGGACGCCATTCAATTGAGGTTCCTTCTTTCCGAGGAAACTTATGAAGACCCTGACCAACTTGTCCACCAAATAAGATCTCAGAGGTGATTTTCGTATGATCAACTGCCGAGCGGGGGGTGGAGAAATTTGGTTCCGGAATTCCTTTTACGAGGACCACCCCCAAAGGAAACTTACGCTATCGGGTAAGTGGAGATGTTCCGATGGGCACATTTGCAACAATGGAGCCATGGATCATGAATCAGCCGCAAAGCTGATATCATGTCCGAAGAGAAACAGTGCTAATTCAAACTAAAGTCTGCAAGCCATTGTTTCATTGTGTTCTTCTCACCATTTTGATAAGCCCTGGAGAGACTGATGTGATGGTTTCGTACGGAGTACGCTGTGCATATTCTGGGTATTTCAATGATAAAAGGCTCAAGTTTCCCACACGATTCAAACCAAAATTACATCGAAACGACCTCGTGACGTCGCAACGTGAGAGAAAATCGGTTGTCGATGATTGTTGATCCCTCTTCGGGGGAAACGGCGGAGGCCATGCCTCTTGAGGAGGGGGCGAGTATTAATGCACGATGTTGCAAAGGAACATATGTATCTTGACTCTTCGGTCAAGAAATATTGTTGTTGGCTCTGCCTGTAACGAGTCATGATATCGACTATTTTAGGGCTGCAATCCCTCCAATACCACACCCTGTTGCAAAAAATAGATCCAACCAAGGTTTGTCGGAGACAAAAGCGAAAGTGAAAAGAGCGTTGGCTGAGCCTCAACCTCAGTAATAATACAACCAGAGGAACCAGCTCAACAAAATTAGCCAAAGGGTATCGGGAAATTGCCCTAATCGGTACGTAGTAGAATATGGAGATTCATGGGTCCACGCTTTCACGAGTCTGACACAATTCAGGGTCAAGGTTCATCGCATCCACGACATGTCAATTATGCCTGTCCACTGCTTCTGAGAAGAGGCTGCACTTCTTGAGCTTTCTGGAGCAATATCTTCACCTGCAGGAACATTTCCAACGTGTGTCCCACGTGTAGTTTTGACAAAATAAAAATATAATACAATGGAATAATGGAGAAGGATATGTACGCTATGGCCAAAGATGAGAGCTGTCTCTCCAGTTTTTTGATGATCAGTCCTGTCAAGACTCAACAGCAAGCTTTTTTCATGATCCTTGTTTCATAAAATTAGGGCTTCGGAGCAAAGTGAAGCGAACTCCCCGAAACGAACTGACTCGGCGGCGAGCCAAGTTCCCTTCCAACACACGCCGCTCGGTCAGAGGTTAAGACTTACCGGGATGTTGGAAGGCGCGGGTAAGCTGCGATGGAAAGGCTTTGGCGAGGAGTGCGAGCCCCCCTGACAGTGAGAAGAGGCATGGAGCAGTTTAACTTATGACCCTCGCAAATCTCTCTGGGTTTGCGAATCCTTTTTTCCAATCCTACGTTTTCTTTAAAAGTAGGTCAACAACTGTTTCAGCCAAGACTACTGTCAAGACGTGAGGTCTTAATAAATCGAAACATGCGGTTGCCGATCATCTCTCTCGCGGCGCTGTGTTGCTCCGTGCAACTCGGATTGGCACTTGAAGATTGCTGCTCTGATCCTCCCCAGAGAAAAGAATGGTAGGTAATTCAATGACACAGTTATGTACTCAATAGATAGACATCCGCCTCTCCATAATTGATGAGTTGATCCAATGCCTGACAGACACCGTTGTTCGCAACCATAGGAGACAGTTAACGGTTGCAGAGAGGCTCTCATACCTCGAAGCTGTTCAATGTCTTGCCAGCACTGAACCAATCTCGGGTCTCCCGTTGGTTCAGAACCGCTTCGATGATTTCCATGCTGTCCATAATGCCCAGACACCAAACATTCACTTTGTCGTATGTGTTCTGGAATTCCTCATTAGCTACTATAGCATTGTTCTAAAGCTCGTGATAATAGGGGCACTTCATCCTGTGGCACCGATACATGCTCGCGACCTACGAGAAAGCATTGAGAGAAGAGTGTGGATACACCGGTGGTCAACCGTACGTGCTTCTGTTTCCGAAATATTTGTCTCTCGGCTTTCCCGTGTCTAACAGCGCTACCAATAGATATTGGGATTGGTCACTCGATGCCTCTCTCGACCCTGAAAGCACCGCGATCTTTGAAACTGAAATCTTCGACCCAGTGATTGGCTTTGGTGGAAACGGGTACTATGTCAAGCCCACGCCGGAGGAGAACCCGTTGAATATCACAGGCGGCACAGGAGGCGGATGCGTGATGGATGGACCTTTTACCGAAGATAAATTCTCAGTCAACATCCCCGAAACTATGTGCCTGAAGCGTGACTATACCCCCTGGATCATGAACACGTTTGCGTACCCGACTGTGGTAGAGCATGTCGCTAGCCAGCCAGACTATACGACTTTTGTGCGCGCATTAGAGAATAAGCCGAGTTTCGACGAACCGAACATTCATGGTAGCGGTCACTTTGGTGTTGGTGGCGTGTTGGGTACTCTTGGCAATGTGAACCATAGCCCTGGTGGTAAGTTTTTTACCCCCTTTGTATATGATATTTAAAATGCGTGATCTAACACAGATTCTGCATAGATCCCCTCTTCTACCTCCATCATGGCAACCTCGACCACATATTGTGGGCCTGGCAGCAAAAGGACCTGGACGCTCGTCTCAACGAGGTTGGCGGACCCGTCATCCCATTCGACTACAGCGGACAGAACGTCACCCTTGACTTTGAGGTCAATATCGGCAAGCTAGCAGGCAATGCAACCCTACATGAGCTTTTGGATACCAAGGGTGGTGTACTCTGTTATGATTATGCTTAAGAGAAGGCATGCTCAGCACTGTGAATATAATATGTAGTATGTAGAAATTAATCCGGGGTGGTCATTGGCCTTCTTGTAAGCTTAAAAGTTCCTTATATACACTTCAGTCAAGACCCGGCGAAACCTTTTTTTAAGGAGTGTTCACGTTCGATCATTTGAAAAAGATGTCATTTATTTGTAAATAGAAATTTTTCATATATCGATTGCATAAATGCCTTTACCCTTTTTAATTTTCAAGGTAATTATTCCTTTCGATCATTGTTTGCCATAATGGATATGTTCTTGGGGAGATTTTAACCGCTGACAATTGGCTAGGAAAAGAAATTTATAGTGTAGGCAAAGGCTGTTACAAGTTGAGATATCTCTATTATTATATATCCTAATATTCTGTACTAGAGCTAGACACGTCGATAGGCGCTCTGTGTAGTATAAAACCTATCCTCTTGGTTAGACAGTGGCTCATTATACGTGTTTCATAAAAGAAGGGTATATGACATGACCTAGGGAATAGGGAAAGGGGATTCTTTTCAGACAGCAGTTGGTACAATTTGACTATCCGCATAGATAAACTCGGAACAGGTCTGTGTGAAATTTTGCTTCATCATAAAAGAGTGTGTGGTAATAGGTATTAAAGAGAAGAGAGTCAGGTTGATCACTTACCTAATAATAGAGTCTGTTTGAAGACGGAAATGTCGACTACCTAATGGTCACCTGCTTTCGGCTTCACGAAGAAGCTGTCAATCTGCTTCTGCTGCTTATCATGGCGGGAACTCCCAACTCCGCCACGGGTGCGTTTCAGCGTTGAGACATGGTGTTGGCCGTTAACAGTCAGTATCTTCATCTGCCAGCCAGGTAGAGCATATGCTGTTGTCGATGATGGTGGCTGGGTAGGGTTAGATGCTAGAGTATGGCTGGGTTTGTTGACGGGGAGAGGGAGTATGGTCAGTTCCAAATAGCCTGTGTTTGACCACGCTGGTGTACTACCAATCTTATCAACACCGGCAGCAGTATGGATAGCTTGTGGGCTAAACAGAGCCGACAGACATCGCCATAGAACGGATAATATTATCCCATGAGAAACAACAGCGACAGTCTCCTCTTCAGTGCTATCATCAGCTAGCAACGGAAGTATATTCTCATTAAGAAATGCCTTAGCTCTTGTTTCCATAGAGCCTTGGGATTCTTGGTCTCCGTATCCTAGGTCACGAGCGGCCTTGGTATGTTGTATCCAGCTCTGTCCTTCAAGAGACCCAAAATTCTTTTCCCTTAGAGCCTCTAACATGACAAATGTTTTCGCAGGCTCATTACTTGTAGCGTCTTCCCCATGTTTAGAAACAGGGCGAAGAGCTTCGGCGGTCATTCTTGCCCGTTGAAGATCAGAAGAGAAAATCTTGGAGAATTGTAATCCTTGGGTGCGGAAATGCCCCGCCAAGCGGCCTATCTGAAGAGCCCCATGCTCAGTCAGCGCTGAGTCTGTCACACCGGCACTGTACCACAGAGGTTATTAGCATTGGTAGGGGAAGGTGGAGGACTGGTAGCTTACAATGCGCGCTTGACATTGTGTTCACTCTCTGCATGGCGAATTAGAAAGAGCTTCATCTTGATCGATCAAGAGAGGTAACATATCGATTGCCCATCATAGATAGTAGCAAACAAGAAATCCTGTCTCTTTTTTCTATTTTTTGGGTTGCGAGAAAGTTGTATGGAGAGAATTTACTTTGTGGAGGAAAATTCGAAGCGAAATTTATACCAAAAAAACAAATGCTGAGTCAGACATGATGATATAAGCAGTTTGCTAACGACTCCTTGAAAGGAGTGCAAACATCAATCGGGTTCTCGAAGAATTGACATGACCACAGGATAGAAGTTGTATCATGCCTGTGAATTGTTGAATGAATGGAATGCATATTATAATAATGGAACAAGATCGTAACTGGCAACTTGTTCTCTTGTTCACCCTCCTGCTTCTCCCACACCCCTCTTGTCCCATTCGAGCCAACTACTGATCTCATCACGTCCCTCTTCAGGTCTTGCAGTGGTTTTTATTATTGGTATTTGTCTATAAATCCTAGGACACACCGAACGAGCGAGAACTCACTTCCTGATAAAGGGGTAAGATGTCGGCGACTTTGAGAGCTACCTGCATTTGTTACCTCCGCTTGTTTACACCTTTCTGAAAGTCGTTTCTTCAAAGAAAGGAGAACCTGAGATGTTTTGAATAGGTTCGAACCTCTAGCCAGCATCGCAAGGGGCCATACATACATTTTCCTGAATCTCAGGCGAGCAACACCTCCCTTCACCAAGGATTTCCACTTGCATAGCTCGGCTCTTTTCCCACCTAATATGAACTCCTATCCTAGGAACCAAATTCATTTTCATCATTGAAATGGTACCGATATCTGTTCCCCATGTTATACACAGGCAGATAATTATCTGTGATTTGAAATCTCTTCCCTTTTGCGTTGGTTTATGCCCAAGCCCACGTTTTCTTCAAGCTTATCCTTTTTGGGTATATCCCACATTAAGCTTAAAATGACCTCCACGAAACTTAATATGCTTGAAATGTTATTCCTCTTCTTTCGTTTTGCACGTCTTGATCTCTTTAATGCTCTTGCTACAACAATTTTTTTGAGGGCAATGGCCGCTTTTCCTTCATGGGGTTCTTTATATTTAAGAGACAGGACATGTTTTCTGTCTGCTGACAGGGGATCTTGAATCATTCACACCAGAATTTATGCCTATACGAAGGCGAATGGTGTGCATAGAAGACCCATCTTCAATGTCCTTACTGGATTTACTTCGTCAGTGTCCTAAGCATATCCCTCTCAGTTTTAAGGGACTGAGTTTGTGGGTGCTTATTATCCGTTTGTTGCATCTCTTATCCTGTGACTGAGGCCTTTCTTCCGCCTTCATTTACGTGGAGCTCAGTTTCTCCTTTCAAGACCTTTGTGCCGCATGCTTCATATTTGCTTAGAATGTTGTCGCCGCAACGATACAACATCAGATAAACAAACACATTCTGCGATAAGAGAGCGTTTTGCACAAGCAATTTTCCATTGTTTCTTCTACTTCACTTTATCTCTCCCACCCCCTTATGCTTTACATCTTCAAGAGGTTTAAAAACTGAACCGACTCAGCTTGTGACTCTCCTCGCTCTCATATGAACTTCACCTATTTGCTTTATTACTCCCAGAGCTTTATACTTGCTCTCAATCTTCCTGGCATTGTCATTCAGGTAAGTAAATTTATCACCTGCTTGTTTGCTAACATGGCCTCACTCTGGGGACTCTTTACCCTCATGCATGTGGTTGTCTCAGCATGCTTGGAGCAACAATCACTCTTTCTTACAACCAACATTATATTAAAGCGACGTCTACCTCTATCTGGCTGTCTGTGAGTTCATCCATACTGACTACTTGACTGATTATTAGCAATCATATTGTTTCTCTAGAGCTATCCTAGCGCTAAGTTTCGCCACCCGGTATTGGGTGCGTCCGGCTTCTAGTTAAATGGTCGGCTATTCTTGGGGTGTCTACGACAAACAAGGCAATATCACAAATACCGCTCCGAACCACTTAGATATATCATAACGACCAGTACTGAAACCCTACGTTTACGATGTCGTACTCCAAGGACACACTGGAAAAGGCGATTAAACTGCTCAAAAACGCCAAACCTGATTTGAAGAACAAAGGATTACCTACAAGTCATCTCGAATCGTACCTTCATCAGCTTCGAGACAAACCGCAAAGGCCTGTTGGCGGTTGTACGGCGCCGTGGATCGATGAAGACGAAAGTGGTGATTATACACCGACGACTGAATCATCTCAGAAACCTAAACGGGCGACGCAGGTCTCCGAGAACAGCAGCAATGGGGGAAGTACACCAAAAAAGGCAGGGAATAAACGATCCTTGCAGCGCGAAAAGAGTGGAGAAGGATATCTTGTCACGCTGAAGCTCAATACCCCGAAGGGAAAGGAGTTCTTGGCTAATCTTTCAAAGGACAATTTGCCCTCCCATGGACTAGTTGGAAAGGAGGATAGTAGTGATTTTTCAACAGCGTGGCCGGTTCTATCTCAATCAAGAAAGAAGACGCCAAATAAATTTGCAAGCGCTCGGCCTACCCTAAGCGGAAGACGGTCAGGTAGAATAAGCTCAATGAATCAGAAGGGAGCTAGAGGCCAGAAAGGGTATAGAGGCACTAGAAGTCTTTTGAGCCTTGTTCCTGGAGATCCTGAGACACGAGGCTGCAAGTCATGCTGGGAAAACTATCACCATTGCTCGCTGCTAAAAGAACCGGCCGCATACCCTTGTCAAGTCTGCAGAGACAACCGATCAGACTGCGACCTGATAATCGAACCTAAACAAAAGAGGCCATGCGAGGCCTGCAAAAGGAACGGACTTACTTGCTCATACGGGGAGACTACTATGTTTGACCGTCCGTGCGAACAGTGCGGAAACTCTAGAACAGAATGTATTGCTGGTCCGGCAGATTTTCAGACTTCGGGACAGATCCCTGCGAATGATCAAAACCCTTTTTCGTTTTCCGAAAGGAAGGGGACGGAGAAGCCTAAATCGAGTCTACTCCAGCGCTTTCAGGCGTCGGGAAACCGACATACGACCCCAGAGCATGCCTCATCGTCGCTCGCATCGCAATCTGCCGGTACATCTAGTTCGGGAACGATTGTTGGAGACCAGACTCCGATGACATCAGAGAGTCCAGTTGAGTTGAGGGACAGAAACTCAGCTAGAGATACACCTTCTCCTTCCATCAGGATACGTCCCACCCAATCCGTACATCCTACGATAAAACCGAATGCGAAGCCCCGTGGCACAACGTCCAGCTCCGTTTCAGGCCCGTCTCTTGTAGGCCATATTGCTGGCTTTTCTCGCGGGGGTTCAGGAAATTTGGCGCCTTCGCTTACTAGAGGTCGCGTCACGAAGCAGAGCTATTCGGCAACGAAAGGTCCAAGGCGAATGGACGTTGGCCGCAGCAGCGTTGGTGGAAAGCAAGTTACGAAGGAAGATCGACGTGTGGGAGGGAAGTCGATTATTATTCGGACACCCTTCGCCCATCCGATAAATTTTTCACATGTGCCTCCAAGAAACGGATCCAAACCATGCCACTGGTGTCATGACTTCACATATGGCATATCGGGGCTTGGAAATCTTGATGTGGAGGTTGTCAAAAAGCCCGATGGGGCAGGCTATATTGAGATCCGGGGCGGTCATGTTGGGCAGGGAAAGGAACAGAGCCGTATGTGCAGCATTTGTGCATTGGAAAGAATCTACATAGACCACTGCCGTCGCCATACCATAATTGCTCTTAAGGAACTGGATGAAGATACCTTTGATTTCGAAAAAGCATTTCGGAGCTTGAAGCCTGATGATAAAACCGGCCGCTGTGTTCAAACCAATCCTTGGTGCTCGCTTTGCCCAAACCCAGCCTTCTTTGGATGTGGTACTCCTCAAAAATTCAACATGTTCCGGGAGCCATTGGATTCCGAAAGCGAAGGCTGCGGCCTTCTTTTGTGTTCAGATTGTGCTCAAGTTATGGATAAATGCGACTCCGATATTGCCAGGACGGTGCAAGAGCACAAGAAAATGGGAAGAGAACTCCGAGCGGATGCCGAGTTCCTTCTTCCTAAAAATGACCTCTTTAAAGCTTACTAGCTAGATTCTTAGAATCACCCGCCTTTTTGAGGAAAGGAGACGTGGCGTATTCGTAGTAGTCTGCGGCTACTACGGAATTTCGTCATTTGCAAGCTTCTTGCGAACTTCTCTCAACTCTTCTACATATTTAATTCTACTTTCTACGCATTCGAATAGGATTCTCTCTTTAGCTCTTACTATCTTTACCCCTTAAACCCTCCATTACATACCACTCGAACCCCATTCATGTCAATGCCAATTTCCGGCTTCATTTCTTTCTTCCTTCTCTGTGCCCGCCATCTCCAACTTCGCTTTCCTTTTCTTTCGCATCTAGAAATAGACTAGTCTTGGTCAGCTTTCTTCTGCTATTCACTTCTCATTTCAACCGCGTCTCTGATTCCCCACTTGCTATTAGCACCTGTTTATGTAACTGTCAAAAAAAGCTTTCCTTTTAGTATCTATTCAATATCTATTCGATCCGTACCTACTTACTGACTACTACTTAATGGTACGAGATAGGTTGCCCTAGGGAGGTCAATATTCACTAAAATGATTCATTCATTTACGCTTTATTTCATACTCTTGAATCTTGAGATATTTATCACCTCTGTTCTCATGATAATCTCCAATGTCTCTCCATGCCATTTTCGTCAAAGAGAAGTCTGGTTTCCTCAACTATTGTCAATTGTACGACGAGTCATTGTATTTTTCGTCGTGCCGCCTCGTAATAGCCACATAAAGACGCTTTCCGACGTAGCTTTCTTTATCACGCTCGCATATTTCCCATTCATCGGCCCAGATGTCGAAGAATACAGTTCTCTCTCCATCATTTTCATCTGGTATTTTTCGGTCCACCCGACCGTGCACGCTGAGATCCGACTTGCGGATCCAGGTTTCATAGTGGTATAATGGATGCGAAGCACAAACCATCGATCACTGAACACATACGTCTTTGGAAATATCATTGCCCGACAGAACAGACCCTTTTTGCTGCTTGTCCATCCATCTCATCATCGTCATGAATAGTTCGATCGGTTGGATTTTCCAAGTTTGCTTTGTTGTCTAATAGAACCCAGATTTGGACTTGCGCATATTGAAGTCTGGGTTGAAACTTATCAAGTACTCGTGCCCAAGAGTACTGTCGTCTTCGCGCCTGTTGATGGTACTCTCGACAATGATAGGAGCAGCCACACAGCTCTTCCTTTCTTTGGGACGGTCTCATGCTGGGCATTGAGGATTCTACGTGATCGTAAAGGACTCTTTCAGATTGTATTCGGATATTCGAAGCAATTCAGATCCTACTTAGAACCCTCCACCCTTTCTTCGACGCCGTTACCCTTTTCTCATGTTCGGGCGATGTTCCGTATCCGAAACAGGACTTGCCAGATAGTGAGGGAATCAGCCGAGCCACTGGGTTACTCTGCCTCTCTGCCTGATTCAGATGCTGGAGTGTCCCTATCCTTATTGAACGTCGTTCCGCTGACTGGATCTTGCAAGGGATGGGAATTAATTGAATTTGTATACGAAGTATTGAAATCTTTGCAAAGAGAATTTAATATATTTTCGACGCTAGCTACTCAGATACTCGGCGGACAGATCCCTTCATTCTCCCAAAAGTTGCTCGAAACTATGAGACCTGTGATCGGTAGAGATAATGGATTTTTCCAAAGTCTCAAAGCCTGCCCCGTCGCTTCGCCCGTTCAAGCCGTTCCATCAGTCGGGGATCGTTGCGCGCTTTTCGATACTACAAGAAAAACCAATATATTAGATTTGACGCCTGAACGTAAGTTGGTCCGCGTGACCTGGGTAGGGGGTGGGTAGAAGATTCCGAACCAATTCGTCCATAGTCAATTTACTTCTTCGCTCATCTTCCTTCCGACCTGCATCCTCTATACATGTACACCATTAACATCGGTTCACAGTCTAAGACGGCTGGTATGTGGTACTCACCATTGAAACAGAGTTCACCGTCTCTATTCAAGAGAATTTCGGACAAGTCCACCTTGGCCTCGGGCCAATCGTATTCCTTGACCTTGAGGCAACCATGGAGGATAGGTCGACCGTCGCTTGTTACCTCCAGCCGAGGCTTGCTCATCGTCTCGGAAACTTTGTGCTCTGGATACTTCACACTCCATGCAAAGCTGCCTGAAGGGGGATGTTACCATTAGTATCTATCCTTGTCTTGAATGCTTGACAAAGAATTATAACCGGGTCTCACCACGTCGATTTCCTAGGAAGTTATCCAGCCGAATTTTGGCTGCGACCCAATCTCCATTGTCTTTCCTAGCTTGACAATGGAGGTCAGTAACCTGTGACTTCCAATCGTCCGGGTCGCTCCGGTAATTCTCAATGTAAAATGAATTACAAGAGCTCGAGATATTCATTTCAACAATGTTTTCTGTACTCCGTATATGGCCAGGAAGAAACTTTGAGGGAAGATAGGAGTTTGAAAAGGAAAAGGTTTCGTCTCAAAAGCTGGACACTTTCAGCTCTTTAAAGGGACAACGCGTGAGTACTGACCTCTCATGGCTCAAAAAAAGGGAGATCGTTTTGTAACGAGAAAGGGATGTGATTGACAGAGTAGTTTCGTACGTGGCAAACTAGCAGACTTTCTGTCAAATCATTTGCTGCCGCTGGCTGAATATTTGATTGTTGGCTAGCTGAATCTGCAAGAGCTTCACCTGGCGAGTAAGTTCGATCGAGAGCCCAGCCGATCGTTGCACGGCTGATCTGACTAGCTACATAAACTCGGTAAGTAGACTGTATTAAAGAGAATCACATTGATGCCTGGGAAATTGTAAGAAAATAATGAGAGATTTCTGCGAACATTCATAAAATTAAGAAATCTGTTTTTCAAAAAAAAAAAAAAAAAGGAGAAAAAGTGATGGGTTGAACCTTAAGAAAGCTCGGCTTGACCTTGCCAGCAACTTCGAAATGTGTCTATATAAAATTTTCTGGGAGATAGATGAGTGCGAACATTATGTACGTTTATTTGCGTCCAGTTGATGTGAGGTGAGAATAAACAATAACCTAAGCTAGGAGGACCCGCCAACCTTAGAGGTTCGACCAATTACTACATGTCAATGACATACTTTTCGCTCAGATCTCTCCTAGCATAACATGTAGGGTTGTAGGTTCTTGTGCCCTTTCTCTCATCTCTTTCGCCCCTCTCACTTTTATATCCACTGTCCTTGGATTATACCGTCTTATATAAAGAATGGGTTCATTCTCTTTCCATTCTCTACCCCCTTAGTATGGCTTTAACATATCAATTTGCCCTAATATTCAGCTAACCCGCAGTACATACACGCAATGAAAAGAGAAAACAATGAAAAGAGAAAACAATGAAAAGGGAAAAAGTCCAATGAAAAATCAAGAAAACGATAACGGCAACAAAGATAATAAGAAATGAAATGGCTGGGACGTATGGTCGGTGTATACAACCAACTTATGTACCTGCTCCCCCATAAAGATTCTCCGGCGCATGAGCTCCAGAAAGGTGAAGAGCATATTATGACTCTAGGCATTACACCCCCAAAACGCCCCACCATGCAAGAAGAGATCCCCTATATCGATCAAAGAAAGACCTTCCTAAGCCCCGACTGGAGTATTAGGTCGCGAGTTAGAGACCTAGAGCGACAACAGATTAGCCTAGGAGCTTTAAATCCCGGGGACGATTTTATGAAGCAAAACAAACCTTTTCAGCGAATATGCTCTTCTTCTTTGACTTGTCCTTCTTCTTTTTCTCGATCCTCTGCAACTCTTCATGGGCGACGGGCGTCGGCGGGGCATTGATATCCGGCATTGGGCGTAGGGCGCCCTGCAAAGATTGGCCAAGTCTCTCAGTCCCTCTGGTAATGGCAGAGCGAAGGCTATTCGAAGAAGGATGAGTGTTGGTCAGCTTCACTGCGTTCCAGTCTTGAAGCTCTGTGGCGTTTGCCACAAAACCCAGAGCGACAGCGGCCCAGTGCTTGGCCTCTTTAGAAGACTGGACGCCCGGCGGGCGTCGGAACTCGATAGTACCACATGTAGCGTTCAGGTTTAAAAAGTTCCAAGCAACGTATCGGTCCGTGGGAATAGAAAGCAAAAGCTGAGCAATCATCTTATGCTTGTCGAAGCTGTCAAAGAGCGGAGCCCATCTCTTCTGCGGCACCTGGAGGCTTGCGGTTCTCCAAGCAGGAAATTTCTCCACATTGGACTGAGCCCAGGGGTTGGCCTTGCGATCGGCGGGCATGATCCTAGTCATGGGTTGATCATAGTAGACGACCCCCTTTAGGATTCGCTTAATCTGATCGACGCTATACTTTGGCGAATTAAAGGGTGAGACGTGGACGTGCATCGAGCAGCCGGGTGTGAGACGAATATCGTAGCTTCTCTCTAAGATTCTGAATACTTGATCAACTTCGCCCTGCCAGTTGGAGGTAGTATCCAAGATCCTAGAAACAATCTCGCATCGCCCTGAGAGCAGAAGTCAGCTTATATCTACTCGTAGAGTGGCATTTATACTCCGAACTGGCAATATACTTACAGAACCCTGGTCTTTCATCGAGAGAAGGCTCATCCACCGGAGTCCACTGTTCGTAATCGCCGGTACTTAAACCCGTTCTGATCCCACCAGCTCCGAAGAGCTCAGCGAGAGTAGCTCGTATAGCATAACGATTGGCCCTTCTAGCCTCGCTATTATTGCTCTGGGTTGTAATTTCCTGCCTGAACCCGTATTTCTTTAGAATTTTATCCGCGGCCGGCTTAGGCTTGAGGAGAAACTCTATCTCGAGACCAAATCGAAGAGGAACGGGATTCGACGACATATTGTAGGGTTAGGTTTGGATATTCCAAGAGGAAGGCCGGCTTTCTTGAAAATAATATTTTGGCGTAAAGGTTTAATTAAAACAAGACTTTTGATAGAGATTGACTGTGTGGAAAACTTGATGTTTCTGTGAAGGCTATGGGGTTCTGGACAAGCTTATATATCTATTGTCATCCTAGAAGAAGCCTTTCAGAACACAACAAGCTGAATGCCGTCCTTTACATCTAGCCGCCGATAAAATGGAGCGATTACTCGCTCACTGGTCCTCTGATTGTGGTGAAAAACCAACATTCCTATTAGACCGCTTCATCATGAAACAGACAGCTCCTAGGTTCTATAGAAAGAGAGACCGCATTGTCAGTGGTCTCGTAGATAATTGGCTTGCTCCCCAACTGGGGTGCAAAATAGGCGCCCGAGTCCCTGAATGTTGAATTTTAAGCATCAGGGGTTCAAAGTTACCGCCGAACACCCACCGTAGACAATCTTTCAGTCGAGTCTGGGCCTTTGTTTCAGCCATATATAGATAGATACTATTGATAGTGAATGGGTTGGGAACCCTTATCTTAGGGTTTCGGCGAAGCGCTCGAATATCAGGCATTCGATGCCAATCACTGGCAACTAGTCACCGACATGGTCTGCTGTGCCGCCAGTTTGCGGGGGGACTCATCCACTTTGTGGTACTATTTTCGTTGATCCCCTTGCACGTAAAAAGGTAGGTAGCCATAGCTCGCGTGTCAGCTTTCGCAGGGTTAACGTATTTAGAATCGTTTATGGGATTTCATTTGTGAAGTTTGTTCTTGATGCTGTGCCGCACGCATGAACAGATCAAGAAGGGACAGAATGATCGAATCCCTTTCAGAACGGGAAACCCGAACGAATCGGATTTTAAAGCGAAAAATGACAGCGTTTAAATCGTGAGACGCCCTCAAGCCACGCCCCGCTGAGATAAAGGGCATTGGCCAATATGGACTCCGCCTCTTAGAATCCTGTCTTGAATAGGTAGTGTTGGTCTTTCGTGTGGATGGGAGGATCCGCATTAATATTGGAAACATCAGGCGCCCGGGCGGCTACTGTTTCATTCCCTCTATTACTAAGAATATTAATAATCAGGATGGACTCCGCTCGGCGCCTATTTCAATGCGATCTATATATAGTATAGAAATACTGGTGCTGAAGCACTTGGTATTACTTTGACGTCGGAGAATGTGGTAAGGTTTGTGGAATTGGTTGGTTGTGAGAGAAAGAGTCATCAAGAAACAGGGATAAATAGTGAATTGATGTTTGACCCTCCACAGTGAATGAAAACCACCCACTTCAGTGAATCGAAGCTGGTTCCTTGACATTCACAAGGTGATGCATTATTATTACTATCCCATTGGAAACAGGCAACAGACAACAGGCACGAGAGAGAGGCGCTGCGCCGCTTAATAATACAGCCAATAACATCTTGAGCACCAGGAGCCAAGAGTTCTCCGAGTTTCAACCTCCCTAATGTACCCCGCCTGTGACGCTTCACCTGAGGCACTGGGAAGCATTATAATAGGGGAGGCAAAGGATCCCTCGTGCCTGCTTTCCTACCTATTCTGAGTCTTCTCTTCCACCGATGTACAAGCTAAACTGCAAAACCCAATCCTCATTCTCTCAAAATATACCTACCTGCTTAACTGAGCCTCTTCACATTCAAGTCGCATATCCTTCAAACAAACCTCATCACAAGCAACCATGTCGGCTCCTCCCAACGAGGGCAACCTGAAATACGGATGGCTTGCAAAAGCCAAAATCGAAGAAGAGAGGGCACGGATGCAGAAGTTCGAAGAGGACAAGGCGAAGAAGGAAAAGTATAAGCCGCATCCACCTTGGCCTCCGGAGGCATGGCACGCCGCGCGGGAACGGGCCATGTTAGGAGTGGTTGAGCCAGAGAGACGGTTTCCTGTCATCATAACCAGCTCAACGGGCCCCTTTACGACACCCGAGAAACTACAGGAGGTCGCTGATCTTCCATCGGTTCCGGAAGTGAAACGGACAACCATGACGTCGCTCTTGGAGGACGAGGCTAAGGAGTTGGAGAAGGAAGAAGTGCAGTATTGCGATGTTAATTGGGAGCAGCTGGTGCGGGTTTATGACTATTCTGAAGGAGAAGACGTTATTGTCTGGTTTCAAGAGAAGAAAAGATTTGCTTGGTTGGCACAATCTGTGAACACTGGTGAGACCGAGGGAGGAAATGCTGATTGAAAATTATGACCTCGATGTAGCGTTCCTTTTGCTATTATTTACCTTGGTACTTGATGCCCCAGAAATGCCATAGTCATTACAAAGGGCTATTTCTATGTTTGTCAATGCAAAGTCGTACTCAAAGTTTGAGAATGAGAGGAACTGTGAAACCATAATTGGAACCACTCCCGTGACTGCCTTTAATATCCCGATGTACCCGCTGTTGCCAAACAAACTGAAGCTTCTTGTCCTTTTTCTTTGCTTTGGTCTACCTCCTTAGAGTAGTTGCATAAGATACAGCACAGCAGCTCAGTCAGTTGTCTATCCGCGCCATGTCATCTGGTAATTCGGGGCGACGTCAATCCAAATTGAAGGTCTTTACGTCTGGGGTGAGTTCCTTTGCATCTTTTCTT
Organism: Arachnomyces sp. KDTOL00113; assembly: GCA_949709995.1. Classification (NCBI taxonomy): domain Eukaryota; kingdom Fungi; phylum Ascomycota; class Eurotiomycetes; order Onygenales; family Arachnomycetaceae; genus Arachnomyces; species Arachnomyces sp. KDTOL00113. The sequence goes on from OX453234.1 coordinate 543,350, forward strand.
TCTTTTCGTTGGATCCCCACGCACATTGCTATCGCATGAACTCCGACTCCCTTCCTCCATTTTGCCGGCTAAGATGATATCCCTCGGGTATCGCTGAGCTTATTCCCTATCCCTGTTCCTCTTGAAGAATCGATTTTCCCAACGTGTATCCACTCTGTTTTCCACCTGGAGTCTTGGGGAACGCGTGACAGCTTTTATGTTCCGAAATGCGGCGATCCGGATAGCGCAAAAGCCACAGCGTGGCCTGATCTTCAACATGGACAGAGAGCTCGAAGAGATCAAAGACGAGGTCCCGAGGGAATCATGACTCGTTCGAGCCGCACCGAGTCACCGAGTTCTATGATGCTGTGACGACGGTGAATTTTGTCGCCTTCAACAAAGTATCTAGAGAGCGATCCGTGCATCCACGTAGAAAATCCGCGGCAATAAGCTTTTTGGGGTGCGATTGTGCTCTCGCGATGCCGGAAAAGGATCACGAAAATGGCCCCGAAAGGCTCCAAAACATTTTTTGCCCGATCCCGAGCTTCCTGTAGTTTCGGGATAACCCATGTTCTCGATGCAAGGAGCTTGAAAAGAACGATCCATTGCGTGTCTCGGCTTTCTATCCGCACGACGAAATATCACTTTCCACCACGACACTTCCGACGTTCAATATTGTCGCACGAAGGATTATTCTTTGTAATGAAGAATCTTGATCGACTTGAGATATTATATAAGAAAAAGAATCTGGACTCGAGCGAAGAAAATGACCACGGGGACAAACAGTGGGGGATAGCCCAGTGACCGCCACCGCAACCGGGGATTTGCTGGAGAGAAAAGCCCAACAACGACGTTCCTGAATTCTGACCGAGATGAAGAAAAAAAAAGGGAAAAAAGAAAAAAAAAAGCGGAACCAAAAAAATCAACTTCCACAACACCTCATCACATCTCTCGAAGACGATATCAGGTGGAAGAAGACTTTTAAAAAAAACATATATTTCATCAAAAACAAAAAAGAGAAAGTCTAGGAACTGCAGCGGTTGATCTCAATTTTCTTAAATTGCTGCTGTTGTTGGCTGGCTCACGGGTTCACTCTGGCGCCAACGGTGCTTCCGCTCCTCCACCCCCCACATATCACTGCCAGCAAGCAAGCTGTTGCTTTTGCTTTACATACGGTGTGAAAAAACAGATAAGGTCATTGTCGCCAGCCCGGAATCGGTTGTCTCAGCTTTTACTGCTGTTACGTGCTAAGCTCCTACAAATAACCAACACTCGATAGTCATTTGGGCCTTGTGAACCTTTTGATGCATCTGAAGGGAGGAACGACGATGCGATCAGGCGTCCCTGTAATGATTCACTCTTCATCAACCTTCTCTATCTCACTATCACCTTGTTCCTCTTTCTCTTTGCTTTCATCGTCTTCATCTTTACCCTCATCATTACCGTTCCTCCATCTTCTATTCACCGCTATTCTTCCGCTTTAAATTTCCGCTCCTTACTCGCCTTGAATTTTGAATCTTATTCTACACTATGCCGTTCCGCTACTATAGGAAGACTGACAGATATGGAGTCCAGAGTGACGATGCAAAAATCTGTGTTGTCATGGTGGGCCTGCCAGCTCGCGGCAAGAGTCTGATCGCTGGCAAGGGTATGTATATCAAACAAATGCCCTTTCCCTAAACCCCAGTCAGCATTGCTGTAAATAGACTAACAAAATTCGATAAAAATAGCCTTGCGCTACCTCGCATGGGTTGGTATCCCAGCTCATATCTTCAATGTGGGCCGTTACCGTCGACAGGATACCCCACAACCCACAGCTGCGTTCTTCGACACGTCCAACCCGGATGGAGAGCGTCTACGCCGTGCGGCTGCTGAAGCTGCAGTGGCTGACATGATCCGTTGGTTCTCCGAGGAAAATGGTGTTGTCGCTATCCTCGATGCTACTAATTCTACCAAGTCTCGCCGTCGTTGGATCTACGACCGCTGCAACGAAGCGGGAATTGAGACCCTATTCGTGGAGTCAAAATGTGATGACGAGGATATCATCATGAACAACATCCTTGAGGTCAAGACCACTTCACCCGACTACGTGGGGCAAGACCCGGAGCTTGCTGCTCAAGATTTCAGAGGCCGTATTCGGAACTATGAAAAGGTCTACGAGACTATCGACGAAGAAGAGAAGCACTATCCCTACGTTCAGTTTATCAACGTTGGCTCGACCGTCATCATTAATCAGATCAAGGATTATTTATCGAGTCGCCTGGTTTACTATATCCAGAATCTCCACATCAGGCCCCGTTCTATCTGGCTATCTAGGGTATATTATTATCCCAGTCTCCTAAGAATAAGCTATTAATGTATACTAACATACCATGACACAGCACGGAGAATCAGAGTATAACCTTGAAGGCAAGATCGGTGGCGACTCAGATATATCTTCCCGTGGGGAAGCCTATGCCCGCGCTCTCCCTAGGCTGTTGAAAGAGTCCGGTGTTCCAAAGGGGGAAAAGCTTACTATCTGGACCTCTACGCTGAAACGCACCATCCAGACTGCTCGTCACCTTGCAGCCGAGACGGGCTACGATAAGCTAGAGTGGAAAGCGCTTGACGAACTCGATTCCGGAGTCTGCGACGGCTTAACATACGAAGAAATTGCGGAACGCTACCCCGAAGACTTCAAGGCACGCGATGACGACAAGTACAACTACCGCTACCGTGGCGGTGAGTCCTACCGAGATGTAGTGATCCGTCTCGAGCCGATTATCATGGAACTTGAACGCAGTGAGAACGTCATGATTGTCACGCACCAGGCCGTGCTTCGTTGCATTTACGCCTACTTCCAAAACATGTCTCAGGAGCAGAGCCCGTGGATGGAGGTCCCTCTACATACGCTAATTAAGCTCACTCCTCGAGCTTATAGCACCGATGAGAAACGTATTGATGCCAATATCCCGGCAGTCTCGACATGGCGTAGCAAGGGTAGCTCTGCCAAACATCAAGGCCCGGAGAAAGTTTAGAGAATCACAGTGGCATGAATGATGTCATTTTTATTCGGATGGTTTATTCTGCTCGCGCTCTCCCCGCTTCTTTATTACCCTTTGGTTCTACGATTCCTTCTACATACTCGACAAATCCATAAAAACATATCTACTCTCACATTCGAAATGGGTTACTAAGCCTCGGGGAGGAACCGCAAGGAAGTGGAAATGCATTCTATTTCATGACTCCCCTCACAACAAGTCTCTTTCTTTTATTTTTATATCTGTCTTGCGGCGCAACGGAGGATTTTACATTGACAGGTGATGTTTCCTCATCATCATGGTCAAGGATTGGGGTTTTAATAGGCTTGTTGGGTCGAGAAAAGGTGAAGCTAAAAAATTCTAGACGGTGGCGGGCAATGGCATGGCGTTGATTAAGGCTTCATCAATTAAAGACTCCCCAGTATCACAATGCAGGCACTGTTCTAAACGTGCTTCATCGGTTCTTAACTCCCTGGGAAGGCTCCTGGCTTGATTCTGAATTGAACTAAACGATTTTTGTAGTTTATTTCCTAGAGTTCCTCTCGGACGCTCTAAGGAAGAGGTTGATAGAGTGGGACATGTTTATTCCTAGGAATAACTATACACTTCATGTAATGATGTGACGGTTAGCAGCCGATAGAAAATGACTACTTCAGTGGCTCTTTTACAAATCTTGCTAATCAACAACCTTTCGTCTCAGAATCACGTGAGTCAATTGAATATATCCATGGATACATGAAGAACCTTGGAATGTATGAGGAGAGTCAAAATTGATGCGTTACATCTCTTTCTCTCTCGCCGGACTCGTTTCATTCTCTTTCACACTTACCTGCTGCATCAAGTACATATTAACCCTGTCCATTTTCATAGCTTCGCTCGTATGATGCCGACGTCTTGTTCTCTGACATCACCAAGCTTTGCTCTCGCGCTTTCTTCTGCATCTCTGCTACAGTATCTGCTCCCTTCAGTACCTCTTCCGCTGGCGAACCCCTACTAATAGCCGCGAGAGAGCTGTTTTTCCAGGCAGGAACTTCCTTCGAAGGTCTTGCTGAATTTCTCACGGTCACGCACCAGAACACAGCTCCGCCGATCAACACCATACTGTGAAGCACGATCCATCCCCACTGTGTTTTATAGTACTGTGTGGGTGTCCCTGTACGGCCGTACACATAGTCAACAGAGTATTTGTCGTAACCTTTGCGTATCCCGTTTGTCATACTAGCAGCAAGTGTACCAAAAGTGTCCGCTATGTCGGGCTTGTCCGGGTTCCAAATAGAGTCAACTGCTGGAGGCTTGCTTTGATCGATCTCTATCACCCCATTATACCCGACAGCGTTCTTCGGTAACACATCTGATATCGCAGCAGTCATGTTGGGTTCCCCGGTAATATTTGTGGAAAACAAGTCCCGAATATATTGGCTTAGCGACCAGACTGCTTCATCGCGGATTGAGTATTTGGGTTTGGTTGTGTTGTCTGGGAAATGCAGGACAAGATTATCTCGATCAACGTATGCGTAAAGTTCGTTATACTCCAAGTTTGCAGACTTATTAACGGGTGGAATATTTTCTGGCGCAACGTGGTCCAAATCGGAAGAGAATGTGAAAGAATCTGGGTCACGAACTGCGTCGGCTGCTTCGGTCGCACTCTCATGGATGATATTTCCGTCTACTGTCAAGTCGAGTGACTTGACACAGTAATATATCGCGCATTCGATTGCGCGAAGGGGTATATCAGGCCATTCATATGCATAATCTGCCTTGGAGGAGTTCGTGATTTTCGCCGTGTCTAAGTGGATCATACTCATGGACCATATCAAAGTATTGATATCCTGCATGCTATTGGTCTTCTTAGGGTCCCCAGTTCCAAACGACGACATGGACAGTTTTGCCGGCGGCGCATGCCCAATCGTTGGGCTAATATAATCGCAACTGCCGCTCGAGGTTACCCACACCCATTAATATTCATAAGAAAGTGGCCATTGGGTAAAGCAAACGCAGTTCCGCTTTTCTTTTGGTACACGTTCCCGCCCTCACCGTAGAGGGCATTGTATACCTTCCCGAAATCGTCGACTCTCTTCAGGTCTGAAGTTAAATCAGAGCACCGGTGACACACACCAAGGCTCTGGAACTGGTCGAAGGCGCAGACTCCAGTTGGACACTGCAAAGTGCCCTGTTGATTGACTGTTTTTCGAGAGCGATCGAGGCCATTCAGGATGGCTGCCTGCATGGAAAAATCCAGTTGCGTGGTCATATTGATTACTGGGTTGCAGTCCGAGTTCTCATCCCGCGACCAAGTGTTCGCGAATAATGTCATTCCATCGTAATATTTTATCGCCCGCGTGGTAAAGGCAGCCCCCAGATCAGCACGCCAGGAGGAGGGTTCAGCATACTTGATTCTCTGCTGTAATTGAAGAAGCTGCTGCGAGAATGGATCGAGACCAATTACAAGCAGAACCAAAAGGGCACCTAGTTGGAGGGGCCATCTGCTCCGAAGAGAATTGGTCAGCTTGACTACTCAGCAAGATATACAGAACCCGCTCTTACAAGCCATGCATTCGTGAAAGAACCCTGAAACTCCCAGAGGACCACGACTAGCCATATCAATTCGCTCGAAGTCCATCAACGGCCGCGCATCTCGGGAGAATATTATCCATTTCCACTGACCGATTAACTCAGCAACCGCAAACGTCAGACTTGACTTCATGGCGACAGAAATCACTGAGATAATAGCATTGAGCGTCACACCGTTCCACTCAAATATGAGACGATCATCAAAGATTGCAAGTACGATCACCATGACCAGGAACAAAAGGTAGATCCGATCAGCGCCCAGAGCTCAAACTTCCATGCCCTCCAGTCCGCCATAAAAAGGCGTGTCGTCTTGAAAGACATGATTCAAGATATGAGAGTATTTGCAATGTACAATTTGCCCGACTGAAATATGCGTGTTTGAGATCTTAAGAAAGAGAAATTCACTGAATTCAGCCTCGTTCTAATGTGACCTGCAAGGCTGTGAAGGCAGCTTGAGCTTTGACAACCTGCCACTCCGCAAAAGTAGTTGCATGTAGCCTTACGCTAGCAATGGTCTTCCCTGCAGAGTGATGATCACCAAACAGTTTGTGGTCAGAGAAGAATGAACGAATTTGCTGAGTCTACGGAGGGGTTGGCCGGATATTGCGTTTTCAACAGAGTCGTAAGGAATTGTTAGGCTCCTGGGTAGGATTCGTAGTTCAATATCACCTATCGACCAAAATTTACTCGGTTACCTGTATCAAATCAAGCGGCCAGCCAGGCCTAAAAAACCTCTGTGCAGTCCCTTCTATCGCCAAATCCTCAATACGACCACCCAGGTGCTCCAGAGAGAATTGTGCCGAATGCGCTTGACGGCCCGGAATCCGGCAATACCGAAATCCAGTTACGTATGGTTTTTCCATGTTTTCCAAGTTTTCCAACTTGTGTAGCTCGTCTCGTTCCTCGTTGGTAAGTTGATAAAGGGGAACCAAGTCCTCCCGCGTGATAACCACGCTGTTATCGCGCCCGGACTGATTATCTACGAAGCATATAGCCCTAAAGCAGACCTCCACGTCCACTTTCCAGAAGACGGACCACATGTCGTCAACAGTGCCGTCCGTTTCATGTCTGCCCCACGGAATAACCATGCACTCTAGCTTTTCGCTGTTCTGGTCGTACACGTCTTCGAGCGCGTCAGACACCTCATGCTCCCAGTGAGTGTATATCTCCGCTTGGAGGTTGGCGTCCTGCTCGGGGGTAAGTTTGTCCGTGAGGTGGAATAGAAGGACCCGGCCGGGGCTTTCGTCGCTCGGGTGCCAGAACTGAGGGTTGGTGTAGAAGGGCTGGGAAGGGTGGTGCATGAACTCTAGCACCGGAGGCTGCTGGGGTAGTTGTGAGAGGGCCTGCGCATGCATGGATAAACCGAGAGATTTGGTGCATACACCCTGGACGATGGTGCGGAGGGTGATGGGCACTGCTACCAGGGGACTATATCTGCCAGTGTGTAGAACAATGAATCTCGTAGAGTCCAGATCAGCTGAGTCCGAGATAGGTTCGCGTAAAAATATCGTGTCAGGAGCACATGGTGTATGATAACGGTCCCAGATATGTATGAGATCGCGCCGGGTCGGACTGCGATTGCTCTGATTGCTACTGCGAATCAGGCGTATAGTTATGTTGCGCGAGTCCTCTTTCCGCGAATAGGCCTGTATCGCCTCGTCGATTGCGAACTGCATCCGGAGAAGCTGTTCGGGAGTGCAATAAAACGTAAGAAATATTTGCACGTCGTATGGATCGTGATCTGCCCACGATGGCTTAGAAATGGGCTGTGGGGGATCTTCCTCGGGGATAAATGAGAGGGTATAGTGTACAAGCTCTGGTGGGAGGCCCTTTGACGAGAGAGCAGCGTGCGTGATGTTGGCGAGCTCCTCGGTAAGTAATGAGGTCGCGTCCGGTGCAAGAATGCAGCGGTCCGGGTCATATAGCTCAAATCCTTCATCCTCATAGATTCTGGACGCTCTGTGAAGCCATTCTCCAAGGAAATGAGGCACAATATCAAATGTGTGGAGCGTGTGGTGGAGGTATTCCTTGTCTCTTCCTGCTGTGCGACGGGGGATAACACGAACTTGGTACTTCAGCGCAGATTGCGACTTTCGGACAGCGACCATAGCCATTGATATAGAGGAACTCTCACCAATGTTTTGGGTCTTACTCAGTTGGCGGGCGGTCAGGCTGTCGGCGACGACAAGATTAGTCCAGCCTGACCGGTAGGCGCGGATGGCGACAGCGTATATATTAGCGCTGCTATCTTGATGCAAGCTCCGATGCGTGACATACCAAAGCATCGACTTGGGTGGATGCCATAACTGGATTTTGGTGTCATCTGTCAGTGATTCCCTCACATGTCGGACGAGATCTCCCTTGCCGGTTTGATCTAAATCCGTCAGGATAACGAGCAACAGGGATTTTCCCTCGACTGCTTGAGCCGGGCAGGTGAGAATGGAGGGGACTAGTGACATATTATTCTTCTCCTGGTGGACAGGAGAGGGATAGCCAGAAGAAGTTCCTCGACCAGGCGGTGGGCGACTGGTCCACTTTAAGTAGTGTACCTAGGTAGGGGCATAATCATGTGGAATGGCCGATTTCCAAGGTTGTTTGCCCGTTGTCGGATAGGGGAAGCGAGGGGAAGCGAAATACGAGGCGAGGCGAGTGATTGTGCCTCCAACCAACCGTCCCGGAAAAAGGTATAAATACCTCAGTCCGCCCACCTCCTTTCCTCTTCTTTTCCTTTCTTCTCCAGCTCTCTTTGCCACGCTCCATCGGGAGACACAACAACTATAGTTATGTGGTGGCTTAATTCGGTGGCCGAATTGGTGGCTTAATGAGTGACCGTGATAGCACGTGCCTTACACTAACAACTATAAAGAAGTTCACTAGAAGACAAGCACGATAGGCGAAGATCTTATACAGTAACGTAATCGGTAAGCGAGCTGCGCACCCAGAACATCGAGAAAGACGACGTGAACATCTCAAAGTCAATGAAGCGACGATAGACGTGCGCAAAGACATCACAAGAGTCGGCAACTCTGTAGCTGCAGAATTAAAAAAAAAAGGAAGAGAACAGCGTCATACTCAAAAGAGACATTGCTCGAATAGAGCGGCATCTTGAAAGGAGACAGTGTACTGAGCGAAGAAGATTGGGAAGAGAAGAAAGAAAGACAAAGTGCGTCGTCGTTCGAAGAAGAGATGTTGAGGTTTATATAGATCAGTTTACGTTGAAGCGGCGGGAGAAACATGCAAAAGCAGCAATCTGAAAGAGTAAGCGCTAATTCATAAATGATAGAAGTATTTCTGCATACGAAAAGCGATGATGAAGGACAGAACGACAATTCAATCACGACCATTTCTGGCGCCTCGCTAACCAAGACAACGCATTCTTCTATTAAGTGTGCTTGCTCCCTGCCGAGTGAAAGAAGAATTTAGGCGCCGTTGTAGATCTTTAGATCGTGATGACTATGAAATGACTAATCACAACAACCTCCTGATCAACCACCATGACCGCATTCTCCCAACGAATTTCCTTGCATTACTGACCGAACTCCGAAGCTCCTGAAAAGACCAATGGGTGGCAGCATTCTTCGGCATCCATGATTATTCATGGATAGGACAGAGACCCCTTCTCAGCGCAGGCAAAGCGGCGGCCGGGAGCTATGCTCTCCGCATTCACAGCTCGACCCCTCGTCGAGCTCCGACAACGCGATAAATCAAAGATCGAATGCTTTCTCGCGTACGCGGATCGATTACTAGTTGGGCTTAATACTGGGAGTTTAAGGATATACCGTGTGAATCAGGTACCGGAGGAGGAGGAACAGGAACAAGATGAACAGGCTAGAGAAGGAGAGAATGCGGAGAACGGCAGTGGGGAGCGACGGGATGATACCGGTCGCCCGACAACAGCTACGGCGCCGAAGATAAAGCCAACGGACCTGCTGCGCGAGCAGGAGAAGTTTTCCAGGTATAAGATTGAGCAGCTGGCTATTATAAAAGAAGCAAATATCCTGGTTTCCCTTTCCAATGGCTTTGTCTCTATCCACGACATGCAGACATTCGAGCTGCAGGAGCAGTTGACGAAGACGAAAGGCGCGACTTCGTTTGCTGTTACGTCGAATATTGAAAAGGATACTGGAACCGGTGTCCCCTCGATTGTTTCCCGTCTCGCCGTCGCTATAAAGAGGAAGGTGGTTTTGTGGTCCTGGCGAGATATGGAGCTGGAACACGAGACGCCGGAGTTTACGTTAGTTAGTGGGGTGAAGACACTTACGTGGGCGACGGGGACGAAGTTGGTTGCTGGCCTCAATTCAAGCTATGTCATGCTCGATGTGGAGACCGCGGAGGTTACCGACCTTGTTGGCCCGGGTAGTATTGGTGGAGCAGGGGGGCAGGAAACGGGTAGACTGGGAGGTGTCGGAGTCGTGAGCATGAGCTACATCGGTATGGGAGGAACGGCTCCAAAACCTCTTGCTACGAAATTATGCGATGGCGAGATGCTTCTGGCAAAGGACGTGAATACACATTTCATCGATACCGATGGGAACTCCTTGGGAAGGAGGCAGATTCCGTGGAGTTCTGCTCCGGAGGCTGTAGGTTATTCGTATCCGTATCTTCTAGCACTGCAAGATCCATCGAAAGGGGTGCTAGAAGTCCGCAATCCGGAGACGCTTTCCCTCTTACAGTCGATCTCCCTGCCATCCGCTAGCCTGATGCACATTCCTCAACCAAATACCAGCCTGGCTCATGCCGGAAAGGGCTTTTTAGTTGGTGGTGAACGCGCTATCTGGCGTATGGCAACACTAGACTACGATTCTCAGATCGATGCCCTTGTAGAAAAGGGATATCTGGACGAAGCCATTAGCCTCATCCAAATGCTAGAAGATGCGCTCCTACATGATAAGACCGGCCGATTACGAGCTGTTAAACTACAAAAGGCTCGAGAATTATTTAACAAGCGAAAATATAGAGCTTCTCTGGATCTCTTTACGGAGGTTTCAGCACCACCGGAGATCGTCATTCCGCTATACCCAAAACTCATCGCGGGAAGCCTATCTGCTGTTGGAGAAGAGCAATCCGAATCTGACGAGTCTGAGCAGCCAACAGAGTCCAAAACAAATGGAACTCAAGCTGACCCTAGCACAGCGGAGACTGGTGCTGAGGATAAGCAGATCTCTTCAACACCCACATATACGCCGTCCGTGATGTCGCTACTGAGAGGTAAAACCGATGATAGTAGCGAGTCTGGGAGCATGCGTGGGAAGCCTGCTGATATTAATATCGCTCCTGTTGATAAACCGCTAGGTATGTTACTCCCCACGATTTATGTGTTATTGTATTTATTAACCACCGACGCAATTTGATAGAAGGGAAAGATCTCAAATCAGCAGTGTACGAGCTACAAGGATTTTTAGCAGATGTCCGAAGAAGACTACAACGTTTCCTAAACCCCGATGGCACTGAAAAAGTCACCCACTTAAATTGGAACGGAGACACGGATGAGAACACCCTAGCTGTCATGGAATTGTTAGGGATATCTAAAGACGAGCAAGATTTTGATCTTGGAGATAGGCTTCGGGAGACTGCCAAACTTGTCGATACTACTCTATTTCGCGCTCACATGTTCGCCACACCTTCTCTCGCAGGATCCTTATTCCGGATCGCAAACTTCTGCGACCCGGACGTTGTTATGGAGAAGCTCGAAGAAACGGGTCGATACAATGACCTGATTGACTTTCTTTTCGGCAAGAAAATCCACAGGCGAGCTTTAGAACTTCTTCAGCGATTCGGCCAGGCTAAAGAAGATGACGAGGAAGAGAAGAAGACACCTCCTCAACTCCATGGACCACAGAGGACTGTCGCATATTTACAAAACCTTCCGCCGGAGATGATTGACCTAATCCTAGAATTTGCAGATTGGCCACTCCGCGCAGACCCGGAGTTGGGGATGGAGATCTTCCTAACAGATACAGAGAATGCGGAGACGTTACCCAGACAGAAGGTTCTAGACTTCCTACAGAAGATAGATGATAAGCTCGCAACTCGCTATTTGGAGCATGTCATCGGTGAGCTAAATGATCTGACACCGGACCTCCATCAGAGATTACTTGTACTATACCTGGAACGGCTACGGAGGCGTGAAAATGAAAAGGAGGGCGGAGCACCTGAAAACGACGAGGAATGGGAGGTTTGTAGGGATAGGTTCTTGGCCTTGTTGAAGAGTAGCTCGCAATACTCTCCTGCGAAATTGTTGGATCGTCTCCCACGAGATGGTGAGTTATCACTGCTAACCCGTTCGTCTTGCGCACAAGCTAATGGGGGAGGATTAGATCCAAACTTTTACGAAGCCCGAGCCATCACATTTAGCAAGATGGGCCAGCATAGACAAGCTCTGGAAATCTACGTCTTTAAATTGGAAGACCCAGAGAAAGCAGAAGAGTGAGTTTCAAGAAGAATCTTTGTGCAAATGTAAACATTTCTAATGATTGATTGGTATTACAGATACTGCAATCGCATACACCTGAACGAGGATACGCAAACTACAGAAGCGAAACCCTCCAAACGCGCCTCCCCTACTGACATGGAAGATGGTCATCGATCGATCTACCACACCCTCCTCTCCCTCTACCTATCACCCCCACACGACCAACAACCTCAATACCGGCCAGCTCTGGATATCCTTGCCAAACACGGGTCCCGCCTAGCGGCCGGATCAACCCTAGATCTAATCCCCGAGACACTGCCAGTCCATGAACTCGAGTTCTACTTCCGGGGTCGAATTCGTGCTGCGAACTCGGTCTTGAACGAAGGACGGATTGTGGCAGGTTTACAGAAAGTACAAAATATTGATACACAATCACAACTGCTGCTTGGCGATGGTAGTCGGAACCGAGGAAGAGGTCGGTTCGTGACTGTAGATGATGAGAGGGTTTGTGGGGTTTGTCATAAGCGGTTGGGTGGGAGTGTCATTAGTGTTTTTCCAAAGTAAGTTACCCCTCGAGCCTGATCTCGCTGCTTTGGTCCGGTTTCAATTTTGCATTTCTGACTTCCCTCTAGTAATACCATTGTTCATCTCGGTTGCGCCAATAGAAGGGGCGCAAATGCATAATCCGAGGCGTTTATCTTTCCTCGCCCATTGTTTACACCTTTGCGTTTATATATACGATAACGGGGAAGTTGTAGCGGATTTCGATAATATCTTTTCTGGTTTCGAGTTTATTCAGGACATCCAGGCAGGATTTTGTAGATAAGCATGTTGCGGAGTGAGCTGGATCGGACTGTCGTTCTCTTCTTTGTTTTGAATTGATACCCTTCTTTCTTTCGCGCTTTGAATAGGTAGCCATAATCCATCTCGTCTGATTGCAGCGTACCCGTCGAGAATAATAGTCGGATCGGTTAATTCGCTTCAGAAAACTCTGCGGGATCTTAAGGGATCGCATAGGCCTAGGTTTGCGGTGACTGGCATGTGGCATGTTGACCCAAAAGCTCATATCGCATCTTCATCCTCCTCCTCATCATCGCCACCTTCCATATACCTCTCCTCTTCCTTTTTCTCCCTCTCACCCCCTCCATCTCCCGCGGCCGCAGCGGCCTTATCATCTTCCATCCTCTGCGTTAGAAACTCATTTATTTCCGCCTGTAGTTCGGTGGTTGCAACACGAAGCTCGGAGAGGTAAGCCGTCTTTGCCTGCGTATCTCCGGGCTCAGTAGGACGGGACAGGCCTAATGAAGCTGCGAGTGGACGGTGGAAGGTTTTCGGGTTCTCGGGAGGGTGGGAGGGGGGAACGTAGGTTGCGTTCAGGGCCGCGGGTTTGTCGGAGGGAGTGTTCGGAGGTGGAACCATTGTTAAGAGTTCTTCGGTTTGCTTTCTTTCTCGATAGCTAGTCCGGCTCGACGTTCGTTTGGAGCACGATGTCTGGTTTCTTTCGAAATGAGAGATGATGATAGAAGAAAGATAAAGTTTGGTGGGGGAAAGAAGCTTAAAGTGTAAAAAGAGGATGGTGTGTCAGCAAAGGCCAAGGCGTAGTTGACTCTCTCCTCTCCGCCTCTTCCACCGTAAGGCGAACCTGAGACGACGAGATCCTCCCTGTACGACCACGAGTTAGAGATTTATCTATTATACGACTACGCATTCTTATCATTTACGTACACTGGTGTACGAGTATATCGGAATTGGAATGTCTGTACTGGATATGACGCCGATTTCCATTGTGTATCCCGAGAATGTGATGGGATCTCTCCTGATATAAGCATTACCATATACGGCGAATACCGTCGGTTTCATCCAATTTCCATTCCCTGTGACCCTCCTCCGATCGCGATGATGTCCCCGGAGCCACCACCTGGCCGGTCGGATATTGGGACCGTGCCACCGTCGTCTGTGTCGACGTTGAGAAAGGCATCGGTCTCAACCACCTCCAGTTCCGCTTCCTCTTCACCACCCGGGCGATATTCAATAGACCAATCATCCCAACATTCCACCCGCCGTGATTCATCCAGCAGTAGTGAAGATGATGATGGATCTTCGAACTCCTCGCATCATGTAACGTCCCTCGATCGTCCTAAACGCTCGCTGTACGCGGCAAACTCCCAACAATCATCATCACCCTCTGGTTTTCCGCGACTCGCCTCAAACGCCGCTCCCTCCCCAAACAGTAGTAACACTGCGCTTCCTAACTTCTCCCGCCCCTCCGCACCTTTTATGTCACACAATGATACACCTGCAAGGAAGGCCTCACCTCTAGGCCCACCTCCCGCCGAACTGCAAAGACACCGTCCCCGCCAACACTCACAGGGGTTCTTTGAACCAACTCTCCCAACAGCTTCACTTTCGGAACAAGGCTCCACCATGAATAACCTAACCGCTTCACAAATCGCTGCTCAGGCGGCGATGCAACACCAAACCTCCTCCGCTCACCGTCACCTTCGGAACCGCTCACAAACTACCCCGAGTCATGATACAGCTCCCAGCAACCGAAAAGGAAACCGCACCTCACCTCCCCCACCCCCACTTTTGGCAACCCACAGCCAAGGTCAGACACACACAGGCGCGACGAACCAGCGGTATCAGAATGGACTTACCGGAAATCCTGCTCTTGCTGCTACCACTGCGGCTAATGTCGCGTTTCCTCGCAGTCCCGTCCTCGAACAAGCACCAGAGAAAGAACCGAAACAAAAGGGAGAGAAGTCGAAGAAGAAGCTCTTTTCCAAACCAAAACATATTGTGATCTCGAGGGATAAGGACAAAGATAAAGACGGAGAGAAGAAGGAAAAGCCGCTGCCGTCGCCCAACAAGATGGGATTTCCGGGCCCTAGTGGCCTGTCGCGGATGGTCAACGCATCTACCGCTAGTTTGAATGAACCGCAACCTTCAAACAACTCGTCTATGTACAACTTATCGAACACATCCGCTGTGACTGTCATACCGGCAGATAAACAGATCTCTAACGAGAAGGAGAAAGATAAGGACAAAGAGAAGGCGCACCATAAACACCACTTCCTCACCAGACAGAAATTAAAGTTGAAGGACAAGGATGAACATTTCAATCTACCATTGTCCTCTGCCATGAGTAATTCAAAGCCGTTGGATCCCAATGCGCCGCAGTCATTATATTCTTTTGCTCCGTCGTCGCCCGGACATGTGACGGCATCATTTGGAAAGACAATGACAGGACTAGATCTACGACACGGAGCCCGTGCGCTACGAGAAAAGAAGAAAGAGGAAAAGGCATCTGCAGCTGCGGCAATGGACATATCTGGTCGCGAGCCTGATCAGCAGGACTGGCTTGTGGCTGCGGCCAACGGCGCGCCATCTCAACCCGGTGCATCATCTGTGGGGAGCTCAACTACTGGTCTTTACGCTGGCGGAGATGCTGCTCTTAAGGAGGCTCTTCAAGTTTTTGGTCTGAATAATATGACTCCGGACGACGCATGGGACTTTCTCAAGGTCAAACTACTTGTCATATTTGAGGGAGAGGATGTTCGTATCGCCGTGGAGGATCTGAACAAGTTGGTTTCCATACACGTCCAACGCTGTGTCCAGAAGCACATGCCCTCCGTTATCGTGGAGGATCTACGGGAGCTTCTGCAGACAGGATTCGCGTCCCTTAACCATTCTATCCATGCCGTCCCGGACGATCGCTTAGTACCACATCTGGTGCAACTATGGCTTTTCGTTTTTGGATCCGTCCTTCCATTTATGCAAGCGGTCTTTCTCCCGCTCGATCTTGAATTTAAGGGTCGCGGACCTGTGATGTCAATGCGTGAGGCGAAAGAGTTCTGGGGTGCACCTGACGGAAGTGCTTCAGATGCATCCATCGGTGATGAACTCGATGTTCGCACGATTGTCCTTATCTCCTTCCGTGACAACGTTATTCTGAACCGTTACGAGACATTGAAGACAATATTTTCCCGCCTCAGCTTGGAAAGCATCAACGTCAGCAGCACAACGCCAAACAGTGGTAGTGGCAGCGGTGGTAGACCAAGCACAGCGGCCTCCTTAGACCCTGGATTCGCCAGTTACAACTCCCAGTCATCGACGCTTCTAAATGCCGGCACTCTTGGTGCTAGCTATTCCTCGGACAGCCCCGGCTTCTCTCGCAGTCGCGCTACTTCGAACACTTCAAACCCAGAACAACTCCTCTTTCAGAATCAATCCTTCTCCCCTCCCAAACAGAACAACCCTTTCCAAGGCCCACCCGATTCTTCACACCTCATTACCGAGACTGTCGGTCGCATGTTGCAATGTATCAGCGTGCTGACTAGTGTCCAGAGCGGTGACGAAGCACAAGAACAGATCGAGTTGCTAAGCAAAGCACTAAAACACAACTGGCTCGGAAGAGGACGGACTGGCAGAGATCGAAGAGGGTTCGTCGGAACCAGGGTTCGGCCCGTCCCACCAGTTCGACAAGAAAGCGATGCGGATAGCATGAGAACTATCGGAAATGACGATGCTCCTGTCCGTGGAGGAGGCAAGTGGGAAGCGACGATTAGAAACTCTATCCCTTCGAGTGTCGAGGTTGGTGCGCGTTAACGATTTCGCCTCTGTCCTTTTCACATTTTCAATCTATCATTTGACGGTTTCACTCTTTCTTTCTGTTTTTCCATCATGCCCAAAGGTATTCATTCATTTAGGTTCTCAGGGTTGGTTGTGGGTGGATGGAATATCGGTGGGAAAGGCGGGATGGAAGTCTGTTTTCGGGGCGCAAGGGGCGTTTTTGTTTTGTATACCATGTGCTATGTATCTATCTGTCTAAGGTATCAAGAGCAAATGCTAAGGAAAGACCAGAAATTCAACCTTTTTTTCTCCCATTTTCTCTGTCGTTCTCTTTCCATCTGGCGGGGTGAAGGCTGAGATATCAGGAAGCAATGACGTAGATACATTCCCTTCTCAGACAGCTTCAATCTCAAACACATTGAAAGCAAGCACTGGGTATCTAAATATAAATATAAATTATACGTAGTAGATTAATCTCCGTACAGAGTGCCAAAGTGAGACCTAACCAACCCCCTTTTAACGTCGTACTGGCAGCAAGTCACGTGTTCTATTGATATTACTGATCTGCATCCCTTCGTACGAGAATCGGCCATTTCAACCACCGACGGCTATCAGATCCCTCATCCAACGCCTCTTCAGCAGTGGTTTGTTTTCGGATGATACGAGGTAATCAACATGGATTCGGCCCTGGTTGACGGGGGATAGATACTCCCCGGAATCTCGGTTTAAACGCAACGTAAACACTGCCACGATGCACGATGTCCAGTAATCCGGCGCCCACCGTCTTACAGGAACGGGATGGATGATCTTTGAGCTCAACAGGGGCGAAAAAAAGTTTCTTATTTCAAGCGTTTTCCCATGTTTCATTATTGCGTTTCTGGTTTCTCCGACTTATTAGCCTCTTGCCATTGTTTTTGATTTTGACATTGAGTTTTTGAGCAAGATGTTTTCAAAATCGCTCCTCTTCGGGCTACTCCTCCCGTTCTGCAATGGATTTCTTCTCCCACGACCAGGCGGGGAATACCAAGTTACCAGGAGTACCGCTGAACTCATTGATGAATCGAGACCGGATCCATGGGATCTTGATACCATCCCCAACCGTCGCATTATGATCACTCGATTCGATCCCGTGCGTACAAATCACTGCTACAGGAATGAAAAGGTCTCATACATGTCTCCTCTCGTCGCGAAGGCTGAAGATGAGATCCTTGGGGCGTACGAATGGCCAGCCGGAATTCTATCAAGCGCTGACATGGTATTCTGCACCCTCCAAGAGTCAGATACTCCTCTCGAGGCACCCATCGTGTTGTTCTCTCCCGGCTTGAATACCACTCGTTATTACTATTCCGCAGTTGCTCAAGAGGTAGCTAGCCGCGGTTTCAGCGTGATCGCGATGGATCACCCTTTCGAGACCGATATTGTGGAATTTCCGGACGGAACTGTCGCGTATGGTGGGCGTGTCGATACGAATAGTACCGAACAACTTGAATTTGCCGTGGACGTTCGCGCGAAAGACGCTTCGTTCGTGCTTGATACTCTCGCGGCTAATACCACCGGAGACTTTGAAGCAGTTATGTTTGGCCATTCCTTTGGTGGAGCTGCTTCGCCTGCCGCCATGATGGACGACACCCGTATCCTCGGCGGTGTGAACCTTGATGGTTCGATGTGGGGACCAGTCCTCGAGAATGGGTTGAATGAAGAGCAGTCTTTCCTGTTATGGGGAGCTGATGGTCACAATAGCACCACTGACGAAGGTTGGGGTAAGTTCTGGTCAACTATCGATGAACAGGGGATCTGGAAGCAGGAATTGAATTTTGAAGGGGGGATGCACGGCTCTTTCTGGGACCTTGGGTTGGTTGCGGATGTTGCTGAGATCAGAGATGAGTTGTCGGAGAAGGCCATGGGTTTAATTGGAGATCTTCCGGGACAGAGGGAGATCACAGTTGTGGCTGATTATTTGAATGATTTCTTCCGCTTTGTTTTGGAGGATGCCGATGAAGGGTTACTTGCTGGGCCAAGTCCGGAGTACCCGGAAGTCACTTTCTTGGAGTAAATGGTTATGAAAGATGATATAGGAAAGCTACCTCCGGGCGAAACGGAGCTCTAGAGAAGTGTAAATATTTGCTTTCTTGAAATCGCATGATTGGATCTTAGCGAGAATGCATAATATAACTCTGCTCTAATGCTATGGCTGAAAGAGTGAGGGCTATTCTACTGAACGACGCATCGAGAAGTCATAATCCTAGGATCGTCCTGCAGACTCAATGGGATGAGACAACTATACCGCTCAGAAGTAGGAAAAAATAACCGCTTCTCAATCGTCAAAACTAAAAAACAAGATACTAAATGATTCGTTCCTCCAAAGGTGCCTTCTCAAAATGTCTCAACAGAGAATCAAAATCCCGTTCACAAAATAAATAAAGCAGGAAGGGAAAAAAAAGAGAGAAAGAAGGTAGAATTGGAAATGAAATAGAATAGATGCAAGAAAACGAGAAAACAGAACATAAAAGAGAGGTAACAATCGCTTCAGCCACTACCAAACCATCCGTCTCCACGGCTAACCCTCCGGTGGTGATGGCGGTTAGAAGGACCCTGACTTGGGCTCCGTCGCCTTCGGTCAGGGAGAATAACCCTTCCACCACGCCGGGCCACATCGCTCATATCGACATCCTGTTCCAGCAATCTCTCCGCCGAAATTGCCCGACCGATAATATTGTTGGGGTGATCAAGGAGGCGACGACGGCCGCGCTGGTTGATCGCATGGGCGTTCCGATGATGGAAAGCCATCCTGGCATTTACCGGCGTTGCTGGACGGCTCGAGCCGCGACGTTGCATGTATCGCTTGATTTCGTCAGAAGGTCCGTCTTCGAAGCAGGGTCTGACTTTTCCTCCTCTCACTTCTAGTTCATGTCGCAAGGCGGTTGGAAGTTTAGCCAGTAGACATTCCATGGCTCTATTTAAATCAGGGGCAGGGCACATGTCGACGAATTGAAGGGACTTGGGCAGCGGTAGAGAGCGGCAAATGGGCCCAGCGTTGTGAATGAAGAAGGAGGTCAGTTCCGTTTGGAGCGCTAACGATCCGCCTAGGTTGTGTTGCATGACAAGGTCTCCGAAGCAAACGAAATCTAGAAGCATTTGAGATGGGTCTCTTCCGCACCTTTCCCAAGCATTGTCCAGGACTGTGCGTAAGGGCTTTTGCACCAACTGCCTATTATCTTCAGTTTCTTCGATGCTGTCTATTAACTCTTTTAGACAATCAGAGTACCGCTTAGGAGATATCAACATATGCGTGACGAAGACGTTTCCAGTAATAACTCCGCTGATATCGAACGTTACTTGGTATGGGAATCCGATATGACGGCTTCGCTTTTTCGGGTATTCCAGCACGCCTGGGACATATTGCAGGATCGTTTCTCGACGCAACGCCCATTTGGAACTATGAGACTTGATTTCGTAGATCATGATCCTTTGGATGCAATTGAGAAATATATTTGGGATGGCTTGAAGCATATATATGCCTTGGAGATGAATGCGTCGAGATTCGGTAGGATTCAACAAGAAAATGAGAAGATAGGTCAATCACTTATATAACCCTCATCCGAGGCATAATTCGTACATGAGGCAAACTTTCTCCCTTAATTTGGGCAAAAGAGACTTTCTGCTGCCTATGTGGTTGTGTGAGGGCAATCGACAAGCAAACAAATACTGAGTCAGATTGAAGAACGAAGCACTGTACCACCATTTTTGAATCATCAAATTGTAGCAATTTTTAATGTCAGTTTTTGAGTTCCTGAGGCTCGAAAATCGAGGAGAGTGAGGACATGTATATTAGAGGTGTCGAAATATCCTAACGACTCCGCCGGGATTGCAAAAAGACGGATGGGTGCCGATATTCCAGTTTGTTCCCGAAGATTACCCGATACAGTCGAGAGAAAGTAGAGACGGGAGATTGAACATCCTGAAAATTTAGAAGAGGTTCATGCCTGCAGTTTCTAGGCACAATCGACTTAGAAATGTAGCACAGCAGGTACCAAGATTCAACATGGCAATCCGTTTCCTGATATTCCAGAACCGGCTCTGTTACACAAAAGAGCAAGAAATAAACATCGGTGAGTCAAACAGCATTCAAACAATCGATGACAGCGACGATGACAGCAAAAAAAGACCGGGGAAAGTGTTTACCTGTCCGCGACTTCGCCACAAACATAGCAAACTGTCTCTGATCCTATGGATAGGTCAGGCGATGCCCGTGCTCTAGACAACCAAGCACACAGGGCCGGTGGTTATTGAACAGGCAGCTGCGTATTGCTTGTTGCCCCTAGCTTTCTTAATCAAACATCGCCTATCAGAGTTGATGAACCTTAGATAGTCAAAATCGCCGGTGATTCATCCAAACCCATCAGATTCTCGTTTGTGAGTTCAATACGCGTGGCCAAGCTCCGGAAACGAGCTTCATGTAGTTAATAGCTGCTGATTCCAGATATAGAAGGCCATATATTCAAATGGTTGCAAACGACCAAACAGTTCCAGCTCTTGATATTTCTCGGCCAGAAAGCCTGTAAACCCAATCGTGTCCCATCAGATGGCCTGTTTAGAAGCCAGTGCATTGGTCCTTCACCACTGACTTAGAGCCCATATATTTTTGGGCTCCCAGTCGCCTTTGCGGCGTCAGATTACCGGGCTCTGATAAATTGTCCAATGGCGACCCACAAACTCAATCCATGGCAACATCGTGGCCCGTGTCCTTCATCAACCCTTTGTAGATGTCCATCGATTCCTTGGCAGCTTCTAAGTCAATTGTAGTTGCCGGTAAAGTTGGCATTTGTTGTTCTTGGGCTGTCCACATGGAAGCAAGATGCAGAGAATCAGCCAGCGATGGGTCTTGGACTGGGAAACTGCTCAATAGTGCGGTATCAAAATCCGTCTGCAAACCGGCTCGGATGGCGGTTACTCGTTTCATCAAACGAGAAAGTGGTCGCCAGAGAATCCATTTACTATGGGACCGTTTCTGTTTCCACTGGCGATAGACCACGTTCGCCACTGTCCATGCGCGGTCCGAATCCGGGGAAACTGGGCGGACGCAGAGTTCTGATAAAATGAAGGCAACTGCATGCCACTGCCGACACATTTCAAACATCCATGACCAGTGTGTTGTATGTTCGTTGGTCTCCAACATATGTGCGAACTCAACCACCTCAATGGCAGTAAGAAAAAGGGTTTCACGCTTTTGATGCCATGTTTTTGTGCCAATCGATCCGGACTTGAGAAGGCAGAGATGAGAAACAAGCCATGATCGTGCAAGAGCAATTCGGGCCATTGTCGCAGCGGCCCACTGTATAGGAATTTGAATATCATATAACTGGAGATATCGAGATTCGATAAGGGAATTGAGATCGGCCAATGTTTTACAGTAGCCCTCCAAAGATCCACAACATGAATCGGGGTTTGTTCTCAACCTGTGTATAGACTGCCGACAGGAGGCCGTTATCTCAGTTCGGATCAAGAAAAACGTCGATTCAGTAAAACCTGACTGTTCTTTCACGGGTTCAACCGAGTCAGGGGATATATCGCTATCGTTAATGTTCAATGGGAATTTCGTGTCATATGTTCCTTCTTGGATCAAAGCGATTGTTGCGTGATGCTCTGAGGCTTGCGAGTCGAGTAGGTACAAGTGCCACCAGATCCGCCGGCGCATCTCTGTCTCGAAGGGGTTCAATCCCAGCCTCGTTCCATCACGATGCAGACCCAGGCCTTGCGCAACCCTGTAAACCGCGGCTGTCATGGTCCACACGAACTGGGTATCCCTCGATTGCCAGGCAGCTATCAAATAGAGTACTGCTGCTTGCAGCACTGTTAACGAGTGCGTGTGAAGAAAATCTGCCCTCGCTAGCGCCTGCTCGGCAGCAAACCGATAGTGTAGAATAGTGGTCTTGTGGTCATCTCCCAGTTCAACATGACTTTGATGTGGTTTCATGCTTGTTACCGCAGCAAAGTAGACAGCAAATACAAGGGCTTCGGAGTCCTTGTCTAAGCATTCCGGGTCAGTCGAGGCTTTTCTGATTAGGTCTGCCACTACCGGTTTATAAAATATCATAATCAATGGCGCAATTCGTTCATTGAAACCACACCACAGCATCTGGCTTGTAGCCATCGAAGGATGGAAATCGCGAAGAGAGTGGGCTATAGAATGATACCCAAAGAGAAAAGCACTAGCATTGTCAGAAGATACCGATTCTATTTCACTCGATGAAGTCTCATCATCAGATGATGGATGATCCTCCGCAATGTCCTGGAATTCTCTGGTATTGATCTCCTGCACAAGTTGTCATATTAGCGGTTTCCTGTGATCAAGCTTCACGAGGGAGAAGAGAGAAGTACCCCATTCTCAATGCTTACTAAAGCCTGATGGCTCACATAGTGAGAAGTGCCTTTTTCAACTAAGAGTTGTCCAAGTTGACTTTCTCGATTGGCTTTGATATCCGTTGTGGCGTTAGTGTCCTCGTGAACGAGAGTTGCCCGTTCATCGGCAGACGGATGTTGAGGAGGGGTAATTTGATGAGTATAAGAAGGTTCTGTACTCATTTCATCGACCATAGCGATAGTTGAATCTCCAGCTCGTTCTTGATCAAGGCCCTCCAGCTTTTGCTCCAAATGCTTCAGCTGAGAGACTAGCTCAGCCTTCAATGGTCGCTTTCTCCTCCGCGGGGCCCGTCCAGGCGGCGGGAAAACACATTCTATGCCAAGCTTGATGCAATTATCGCATGGCGAAGTCTTACTACATCGAGTTTTTCGTTGGTTGCATTTCCGACAACTGCGATGGTTCAGGGAATGTGATCCCACCCCCGAAACCAGAGAATCAGATATGGCAGGAAGAGTCTCCATCTATTTCGGCGAAAACCAGCAAGCGGGTCAACCTCCCGGGAATAGTAATAAGAAGGAATAGCTAATAGCTCCAAGACCAGTTAATTCTCCGACGGAGCTTTGGTGCTGCTATAGAAACCAGAGGGATTAAGCTTATCCAGAGTAATAAGGTCGTTGTAATGATATCGGGGTAAAAGGCAGATAGGTAAGAATATTTCAAGGCCCATGACTTGGAAAATATAAAACTGGAAACATCACTCTCAGTTTACACATCGTTCCGGGGATAGACTATATATATGTCGTCGCTCTGGCAAGGGAAGGCTGAATATATAATCTTCGGCATTCCGGTGCACGTTTTAACCCCGACAGCGAGTCGCCTGGATAATCTTTTATCCGACCTATTCCTCAGACCCTACGACCTCACCTAGATTCGTTTCTCTTCATCGAGTGTTCTACTCTAGGCAACAAGAGACATATCCCATTCCTCGTGAAACGAGAGCTTTGCATGATTGATTTGGAATGTTGATGGATGTAGGATGTGCAGCTTAAACTAGGCTAAAATTCCTTCAAGAGCCATCCATCTATTTACATTAATATATTCACGGGTTGCAAGCCAGGCCCTGTGGTGGTTAGAATAAGGGAGATTTTACATGTCCTCCTGCTCAAAATATTTGTTATAAAACTATATTTTACTTTCATCTCAAGCAGGCAGAGTGAAAGTCTCACTCGAGCTGTCCTACAGGAGACTCAGCCCAAATGGCAGAATAACACAAGAGTCTCAGGGGAAGGATACTTCAGCCCTCAAGTATGATATCTAAAACAGCTGCTTTCTATTAGTGACTGTAATCAAAAGGAATAATACCTTACCAGCCTGGTTGAACACAGGACCTCCGCATGGAAAGCCCTGGGGGTGAGTACATTCTCACCATACTGAGTGTTGCAAACCTTCGTAGCTTCAAGAGTAGGTATAGTAAGGAAGCTGAAAACCTCCTTGTTTGGGAACTCTCTTTCTGATCGCCTCAACTGCACTCACTCATTCTGATTTTAAAGATGTGCCAAGTAGAAATAGATAAACTTGATGTAGGATAGAAGCAGGTCAAAAACTAGAATATGCGGACAGGCCTAGGCTAGCTTGAGGAGAAACAGTAAAAGTAACTCCTGAGATCAAAACAAACCACTTCCCTAAAATATGTAGGAAATCTGTCATTAGAAATGAGAGTATATAGTTAAAATGGAATCTCTACAGATTAAAAATGAGATTT
Source organism: Arachnomyces sp. KDTOL00113 (assembly GCA_949709995.1). Classification (NCBI taxonomy): domain Eukaryota; kingdom Fungi; phylum Ascomycota; class Eurotiomycetes; order Onygenales; family Arachnomycetaceae; genus Arachnomyces; species Arachnomyces sp. KDTOL00113. The sequence continues at coordinate 568,027 of OX453234.1, forward strand.
ATCTCTCTCCCCTAAGAGATACTTTTTAATGTAATGAGTGATTCTCTCACGTGTAGGAATCAGTGAATGATTTCACAGTCTCAGCGCGTCGTTGATCATGGCTCGACGGCGATGCGGTTCCAGGGTAACATAAATAAGTCTGATATTTTTTCTTGTGTTCACTCCCTTCATCTCCACAACAACTCACAGCCAAAACAACTGTTCAAGAGAAACATCTCAGACAGATACTCTTTCATCAAACAACATCTGTATTTCCTCCTCTGTGATACAGTTATTGATATCAGCTCCTCTTTCAGCTATCAGGTGAGTTTCCAAGGAGAAACCTCATAATCCCGACGCTGGATACTACATGTATCGACATCCCCGTCAGAAAGACGCGACGATGGAGCGGGGATGCCAGCGAGGGTTCTCTCTAACCTCAACCTTACCAACCTCACTTCTCCCAACTTTGTTATGGCTTTTTCTGTTTCTCCTTCCGTCTCAACTTCCACTCACTATCAGTTCCATCACTATTTTTCATCTTTCCTCCTTGAATGCCGAAAAGGAATGGCAAAGTGGACTCCTGTTAACTCACCACAACCTAAAGCAGAAATGACTGAAAACGGCGACTCTCCCATCAAGCACGAAGTTGACGAGATGAGCATCGACGGAGGAACCCCGGTAAGTACAGAAAACTCCAAATCCAGCCAGGAAATGGAAACTCCACCATTTTACACTGTTCAATCACATACGATAGATAATTGAACTAACTCTAAGGCATAGGGTGCTCCCGTCACTCCTAGCAAGACCCCTAGCAAGCGTGGTCGCAAGAAGGTTGACGCCGAGGGCGACGATGAGACTCCCACTAAAAAGAAACGCGCCACCCCAGCCAAAGCTACTGGGGAGAAAGGAGGCAAGGCCGGCGTTCGCCCTATGCCAACCTCATACGAAAACGCCAGCGAAGAAGACAAGATGATGCTTCGCATGAAGGATGAGGAGGGAAAGGGCTGGAACGAGATTCGTGAAGCGTGGACTGCTATGACCGGTGAGATCACTGGAAAGAGTACCCTGTCCGGTCGTTATGGCCGCATCAAGGCGAACTTCGTTGTCTTCAGGAAGGAAGACGTAAGTGCATTGAACCATCCCACCCTGAGCGTCCTATCCTACTCGATGGGAGCTTTGCATGGATTTGAATAACTGATAGGAACAATGAAAACAAATAGGAAGAGCATCTTCTTAAAGCAAAGAAGGAGATCGAGGAGAAGTTCGAAAGCGAGAAGTGGCATAAGATCGCCGACTCCATTGAAGCGGCTGGTGGGAACAAATACCCTCCTGCTGCAGTTCAGAAGAAGTTCAAAGAACTTCAGAAGAACACTGGAAACGCTGGCATTAAGGAGGAAATGGATGATGCATAGATAGGATCATCAACAATCATTGGCGGAATCTTCTTCTGGTGTTGACGGACATGGTGATGGATGTTTCTTTGCTGTTACTCGTCGCCTGGTTGTTCTCTTGGGAGGTTTCGATTTTAGGTTGATAGCAGGTTCTTGCATGAGATGAATGGATATCAGGTGACTGAGCCGTACTCTTTTTCTCGTCCCCGTTGCATTGAAGTATTATCTTGGAGGCCTGTGGTAACTTCCCGAGACATGTCCACAGCCCAAGGATTATTCCTGCACTCACAAAAACCAGCCTTAACGAGCTTCCAGGCCTTTTCACCGCAATTTTGCACCTTCGGTCCCACCGATGAGATGTCAAATCCCCATCAACCAATAACAAACTCGTAGATCGGCCTTCGCCACACGCACCTGCATCTCACAATGGAATTGACGTTTGGGATAAAAGGCAACGCAAGGCACCTGGCACTCAACGAGTGGCTGTCAAGATGTCCACCAAATGAAAAACAACATAATTCATCTCTTTCCTCTTCCCAAAGAAACTGCAGCGCTAGCGGTTGGAAGAACAAAACCACTCTGATCCGAGTGGAGCGGGAGACCACTCGCCGGCGTCTATCAAACTAGGATCTTTTCCCGGCCACAGCGTCACATATTGCCTTGGGTTTTCCGTTGAGAAAGCAAAAAAGAAACCACGGGAGCTTCTGAGTTGTCAGTCCCATAATTAATTATTACCAGCAGGCCAGTCATCGTATATGCCGTCTATCTGCCGCATTTCCGTCGTTGCGAAACCCTACATAGTCTGTCGTGCGAGGGTGAGGTGTACATTAGTTGGACCTTCTCGTTTTTCGGTCGTCCGAAGAACTTGTACGGAGTACCAGTAGCGGGCACTCGAAATATCTAATTAAAATACATACAGAGAGAACATGCCTCTCTTGACAATACTTTATGCGATAAACTTGACCATCTCGAAGGTTGATGCTTCGGTAAAGAAGAGCAGAGGTTGGTAAGGCACAGTCTGGACTTAATAACGTGACCTGCGACATCTGTGCTTCTTTCACATCCACGAGTTTACAATTACGAGAACCCAACAAGGCAGCGTCTTCGGAAACACGGGAACCAGCAATGAATTTCTCGATAAATGACAGGGTAGAGAAAGCATGAATTACTCAACAGGACAAATATAGATAGAAGACAGGATCCTCAGGCTCAGGCTGCACTGCGGGAGGCGCTCATGTTTGGGTCCAAATCTCTGTGTTCCTTTCATGCTGTGGACATCAAAGTATTTATGCAAACATCTCAGGATTACGGTATTAGATTACCACTAACCATATTAGGTGAAGTGGTTCGAAAGAGGACGAGGATGCCAAGGCATCCAAAGAGCACAGACCACATAATGCTCCGTGTACTTAGTCCAGCGTGGATTAAGCATATATGCTTATCCATATTTGTAGATAACGCTAACCATATATAGTAAGGTGACAAAACAAAACATACATACGCCGTCGAGCATTAAGCGACATGTCGATGCAGTTCCAACATATCGAGGAATCAAGTCAAGATCTCCAAGTATCTCAGGCTCTTGTTCAACGTGGCGGTGAAGAACCAGTACTTCGAGAGTAATTAAAAGGAAGAAGGAAACGGAAAGAAAGAATAAGAAGAACAAAAAAGAAAGGTCTTGGGAGGTTTCGCTTCCTCCATGTCTTAGGTTCTCTTTCTCTTCACCTTCACTTCCCATCACCACCATACTCAGATTCCCTCCGTTTGCTCAATCCGGCTCTTCAGTCCCTGCTTGTAAATCCAGTATTTGGTAAGTCTCCCGCTCGGGATAACAGGCAACCCAACGACAAACATTCTGTGTCATAATTCCTTGGTGGCGGCAAGTGTTCTCAAGGCATCTGCTGCGGCTGAGCTCTCCACCTTCTCCAACCACAGCTCTCTCTCTCCACAGCTCTGACTCTTGCTTGTCGCCTGATGCCTAGTAATCGCTATCACCGCTGAGCGAGAACGTTCCCTCGGGTCTCTCTAAGTATAAGAAGGCTTTCAACTTCCAGAGACTCGCTCTTTCCGGCATTTTCCAGCATTTTGTCAACCATCGTCTCAACAACCACAACCACCAAACCAAACCTATCTTTGATCCAACCCCAATCGTAGCTACACAGTCTCGTATCCCGGCCCTTTGTACTCCACCTTAGATGCCAGTCACGTCTGCGCATACCTCTACCCCCGGCACCCTCGAATCGTCATCGTCCAACTCTCTGTTCCCGGTCGCCCGTTCCGATACTAACAGCGATCCCGATCAGAGCTCTACTCCCGAATTTACTCCATCGACCACACCACCATACGAAGCTACACAACCCAATAACCACAATCCTTCATCAAATATGGCAGACCAAGCAGGCCAGCCTTCCTCGAACACGGATGGCTTAGAAACAAAACAGGATATTGAGCCTCCCACTGAGAATACGTCATCGAAGACGGAGGTGAAGAATACACCAAACCCTGCCGAATCGACTGTGAAGAAAGCGGTCTGTAGGAAAAAGCACAAGCAGCCAGAATCGGCACGCAAACCAAAGAAGAGCGGTAAATCGAAGAAATCCAAAGCGAAACCCGAGACTGACAGCGAAGATTCCTCATCGTCTTCCTCATCGTCATCGTCTTCGGACAGCTCCAGCTCCTCAGACTCAGATTCCTCCGACTCCGAATCTGAGTCCTCTGAATCAGAAGACGAGAAGCAGAAGAAAAAACGCAAAGCCAAAGCTCGCGCGAAGAAACAGAAGCTAAAGCAGAAGAAGAAGGCACGATCTCGCAAAGACGTGGATAGCACCTCTGACGATTCCTCCGATTCCTCCGACGAAGAGTCGTCCGCTGACGAAAAGGCAAGGAAGAAGGCATTGAAGAAGAAGGCGAAAAAGAAGGCCAAGGCAAAGAAACGTCGGGAAGAGGATGAGGTCATAGATGTTGATGACGAAGAGGAAGAACAGGAAGTGGTCCCGCGTTCAACTATCCGCAAGCGTGGTGGTGTGCGTGGTCGACGAGGCCGTGGACGTGGTGGCAGATATGTTGGGAGTCGACACGTAGATCCTGATGCGCAGGCTACAGAGAGCCCGCAGAAGGGAAAGGGCAAGAAGAAGAAACGTGCTTCAAAGGTTGCGTTCAAGAGGGTTGATCAACGTGAGTTCTGCGACATAAAATTGTACCCTTTATTATGAGACATGCTAACATATTCAATGTTTTTCACTAGTCTGGGACAGCACAATCCATAATTACAAACTCACAGAAACCATCGACGACCCTGATGCGGATGAGTGGGATCAGTACATCTTCACAGTCAGGCGCAAGTTCGATTGGGAAAACAAATACACTGAGACGGTAGTGGACATCAAGAGCAAGCCGCTCAGAGATGCTTTGGCATATATCATGGATGGTGTTAAGGGCGTCAGCCTTGTCCAGGAGACCCCTGTCGTTGACCCAAATATGCTCTTCCTCTACCTTGAAGAGTCTCGGGATTACATGAAGGAGCTTAAACGCCTATCCCTTTCTGAGAAGAAAAAGAAGGCTCGCAAGGCTGCCGCTATCAAGGCTGCTCACCTGAAGATCCTGATCAAATATCTTGACAGGGACTACGCTGAAACAAAGAAGACGTTGTACCCGCTATTGGAATCCAACACCATCACGTTTGACCTTCTTTGGGCTCTCTTCAAACCAAATACTATCGCATACACGCCAACGTACTCGGATCCAGATGAGCCTCGCGCCTTCAAGATTGAGTACGCCACAAAGGAGAGCTCATTCATGAAAGGCCAGTGGTACTCTATCGAAGGCCGCTACTTGGAATACGATGGAAAGTCTTTCGGTATGGGCAACATGGCTAGCGAGGTTGAGTCTTTCAAGGGACCACGCAAGATTTCTAGTCTTGCATGCTACCCGCTGAAGTATCATCGCGAGCCCGAGGCACTCAAGACCAAGCTTATCGAGCGTGGCAAGAAGTTCGTGGCTCTCACAGGCATGAATTACCGGTTCCACAAGGGAATGGCTTTTTTCAAGAAAAAGCGCTCCGTGATCAAGGTCAACATCAATGGTCGTGTCATGGTCGATCCTGCAATTCATCGTCGTATCAACCCCAACTATCCGATTAGTACAGTGAAGCCGAAGGACCCGGATCTCTTTGATCCGTTCGATGGCGATAGTGATGATGACAGCTGCTGCTGTGTCGAACCATCTGACTCGGAATCCGACGGTGGCCATCGAGGCGGAGATGATGATACACCGAGACCCAAGTTCAAGATCATGTCTGATAAGGAAGGGAAGACTCATATCATAGAAGTTGAGGTCGATGAGAATGGCAACGAAGTTCAGAATGAGGACATGGATAAGATTGGTGACGTGGAGCCAGAGTTTACCGAAGAGGACCTTCTCATTGCGAGCCCTGTGGTTCTTGGATTCGCATTCAGCGAGAAGCTTTGGTTGGAATTCACCGTGTCCGGGATCCGAGATATCGAATGGAACCAAGGTGCTTTCGACTCGCTCGTTCTCCCTGATAACCAGAAGTCCATCGTCAAGGCGCTGGTTGAGTCGCATACCTTCCACGCCGCCCAGAACATCGACGATGTCATCCAAGGCAAGGGTAGAGGTCTGGTAGCAGTGCTACACGGTCCTCCGGGGACGGGTAAGACACTTACAGCAGAAGGAATTGCGGAGCTGCTCCGATGCCCACTGTACATGGTCAGTGCTGGCGAGCTGGGCACGGATTCACGTACGCTTGAAGGTGAACTCAATAAGATCTTGGATATCGCACACTCATGGGGAGCTGTTCTGCTGCTTGACGAGGCGGACGTCTTCCTCGAGAAACGTACAATCCAAGATATCCACCGCAATGCACTCGTCAGCATCTTCCTCCGGCTACTCGAGTACTTCCAGGGAATCCTCTTCCTGACCACGAACCGTGTCGAGACATTCGATGACGCCTTCCAGTCGCGTATTCACATCGCTCTACGGTATGGCGCCCTTACTACAAAGGCAAAGAGGAGCGTGTGGAGAATGTTCATAGATAAGGTCAAGGCGAGGGAAGGAGTGGAAATCGCAGCATTTTCAGAGAAGGACTTTGATGCACTTGCTAGGCACACCCTGAACGGCAGACAGGTATTTACACCCTCTCTTTTAAAAATCATCCACAGTTTTCCTTCTAGCATACAATACACCAACTTTCTATTCGTTTAAAATAACTAACTAACCATCATAGATCAAAAACTCGGTCCGCACCGCACAAGCGCTCGCCGTCAACGAAAAAACTCCTCTCTCAATGCAGCATATCAACCGCGTCCTAGACGTCGCAGAGACATTCGACCAAGACCTCAAGGGTGGAACGGGATACATGGATGCTATGAGGAGTTATACTTAAGAGATTTCCTTCGACTATTCCCTTTTTCTCATCGATAGAGTTCCCCATCTCTCCAATCTGTCTCTTCTCTGTACTTCCTCTTCTCTCTTATTCTTTCTTTCGTTTCGTTTCATTTCATAAGGGTCAAGGAGCAAGGAAAGATCAAATGGTTATTCCCCGTCAGCAAATTATTATTTCCAAATCCGTTTCTTCTTCCTTGTTTTTTTATTTTAAACGACCTAGGATGATTTATTAGCCAGCGAGCGAGTGAGCGAGACTTAACCCTTTCCCAGTCTTTTCCTCTACCTTTTCTATCGCATACGAAGTATATCTATCTATTTCAACTCCCTCTAAATCTTTCTTTTCAAATTCAGATACCTAACCTATCCACGGGAGCATGTGAGCTTTTCTTCTTCTTTTTCTTTTGCTACCTTTCTTTCTATTTCGGTTTCATTTCAATTCATACTTGTTTTCCCAATATCATATACCAAAAAATCCCCCCCTCTCTCTGTCTCTTCCTTATTTTATATATCTCATCTCGTATTTTAGATCTCAGACCGACGAACAGACGACAGGCACGCGCAAGAAAGAAAAAAACTACTCCGTACAGGATATAGTAATAATATATATCTCCACTCTTTACTATCATTATATCGTTGTACATTTCCAACTCCAACTCCGGTCTTGGTTAAACATAAATCTTTGATATACCTGGATAGAACTCAACTCCAAACTTCATTCGATAATAATAAGTATTACGATTCGTAACATCCCATCCTGCTACTTCACACGAAACTAAAAATATATCTCTCATCTCCGACCGCCACAGATCGTGGGATGTATAATATCAGCAAGTCTCCGGTGGGGAGAGAGAGGTGTTCAGGGGAAATTGGGGAAGTACTACCCGTCTTCTTTCTCCGCACGACTTGCACCCGATGAGGAGATCCCAACTCAGCAAGACTTTTCTCCAAATTGAAAAATGAGGCTACGAAATCCACCCAATGCGATGGAAGAAAAGGAGACGAGGTGAATTTTGGGGTGGTAGAGATTTACCACTATTGTTTTGAAAGCGCATCTTGGGGTGTATGCGCACTACGACCGAGGAATGAATCCATTTGTACTCCGTACAATTAAAAAATTTCTTGAATTAATCATTTCTATCTTCCTTCATTTCCACCCTCCGATCCTGTTCTAAGTAGTATTCTTAACATGCCTCTTTTTTTCTAATTTCTTTCTTTTTTTAAAAAGACTGTAACGAGAAGACGATCAAAGACAGGTGTACAGAAGGGACGAAACTATGGGGTTAAGAAAAGGGATTCCCGGAATGAGGAACCATTTAAGGGTTCTCCTGGACGAACTTAACACCTATTGTTTTGTATGAATTAGCAAATGTATGATAATACAAGGTGAGTTGTAGATTGTAAATGATAGAAGAATTCGGCTAAGATGATTGACTTACCCTTGGCGATGTTCTTCTTCAAGTCAACAAGGCAGGCGTCGAGGAGCTTCTGCTCATGCTCGTTGACCTGGCCAAGCTCGTGAATCTTCTCAGCTCCGTTAGGTCCAAGCTCGACCTTGGAGGAGAAGAAATCGATTCCTTGGTCCTTGTACAAGGGGCTGTCGATGAAGGTGGGCTCAACGACACCCTTGGTTCCCTGGGAGGCCTTCAGGAGGCTCTCAGCGAAGCGGGCACCGGCCATAGCCATGGAAAGAGTAGCAGATCCGGCACCGTCCTTGGCCTTGACGACCTCATCACCACCGAACTGGATGCGGTTGACGAGCTCATCACGGACAGTTCCGCTGATGTCGGGGTGGTTGGACTGGGAGAGAAGGGGAACAATGGTGACACCGGAGTGACCTCCGACGACGGTCACGTTCTCGTTGGCTGGGTCGGTGGACTTGATCTGGGAGATGAATCGGGAAGCACGGACGACATCGAGGGTGGTGACACCGAACAGGCGCTTGGGGTTGTAGACACCACGGGCCTTGAAGATCTCAGCGACAATTGGGACGGTGGAGTTAACCTGAGCGTTTTAATGTCAGTCAATTGTATCTATAAAAATATCCCTCCTTCCCATCGAGAACATGGACGAAAACGTAGACGTACAGGGTTCGAGATAACGAGGATGTTGGCATTGGGAGATGCATCAGCAGCAGCCTTGGCCAAGTCACGGACGATGGAGGCATTGGTGTTGAAGAGATCTATTTGATACCGTCAGTTAGCAAAATTCAACAGCTAAAAGCTTCGAAGGGTGGTTAATCTTGCATGCATACCATCACGGGTCATTCCTGGTTTACGGGGAACACCAGCGGGGATCAGGACAACCTCAGAGCCGTTAAGAGCCTCCTTGAGACCTGTGGGAGTAGGGTCATAGCCTGTGACAGAGCTGTTGGTGTTGATATGGCTCAGATCAGCAGCGACACCTGGTCCACCGCGGATATCGTAGAGCGCGAGCTGAGACACTCTTGGGTTGAGCTTCATCAACAGGGAGAGCGGCTGGCCAATGCCTCCGGAAGCACCGAGGACGGTAACTTTAGATGACTAAATTGATTTAAATGTTATTAGCTTCACATATTTGTTTACGATAATTTCTTGTCTGTCTTCATTCGCGGTGTTGCAGAGTAGTTAGGATAGATCTGTTTTCTTACCTGGCGAGCAGAGGCCGAGAAAGCCCGTCGCTGGAAGGCACCAAAACTCTGACGTGCGGCAAACATGATGGCGGTAAGGAATATAGGGTATCAAAAGAAGTTGCTTGGAGAAAGGAAGAGATGGTGAGTTGAATTGAACCTGTTGGATGGAGTGAAGAGTAGAAAGAATCTCAAAAGAAAAAAAAGATGAGGTTGAAGAACGAAGAAAGTTGAGATTCTGCGATTTTGGTTGCCCCGGAAGGATACGGTAACGCTGTACGGAAGACGGTAATTTTTAATGCCATTTAGGCCGATTTTCGGCCCCAACGGGAAAATAAGGAAAAAAGACGCATGAGATGAAAGCGATGAAGACTTTGGGGGTGATAAAAGGAATTGGCTATTCTCATTATTGTTTATTACTTGTTTATTATTTTATTCAAGCTCAGCTTGGAATTTTGTCTGTTGGACTATATACAATACAGAATGGCTACTAAGCGACACGGTGCGAAGTATATATCTCCAGCTTCTTCTCAGCTTCAATTCGTCACGTCTTTCTCATCTGAAGACAAATTAGACGAAACCGCCCGGTTATACTTCTTAATCCATACAAACAGGTGCGATGTGTCTAGTCTGGGTCCCCACCATGTCCACCATAAATATGAATACTTCGTATATCGAAGAAATGGAGGCTCGGCGCGGCGCCGGAGAGGGGAATGATGCGTGGGTCGCATAGCGCTGTCTGTGCCCGCTGCGCTGATGCCGTTCTGCGACCCGTTTCCTTGGGAATGAAGCCACCGTGTGGTGGGTGTCGTATTCTGGGTGACTCTTTTAGAATATTTGAAATAAGTCTTTCGTCACGCCAGCCAAGGCGTGCAACTTCTGGAAACTATGAGTGCTTTGGTATATTCGTAACAGTTTCCACGTGCACTGAGGAGGGTGTGCCAGGGCTCCTGCTACCTTGATTATCTGTTGCCGGAGATGTCGAAGAAGCGGATGGAGATGAGGATATAGACGGCGCAGGTTTCGGAGGTGATGTTTCCAGCTCAGTTCCATTCGTCTCAACATCTTCGCGAGCCTTCTTCTTCTCTTGATGCATATCGATCGACTTGTTGATAACCGTTGCGAGAATAATGAAAGCTGCAGAAACAAGGGGTCCCCATTGCCCAACAGCAGGATAAGCCTCCTCGAGAGGCAGCTCCGGGTTCATCAAAGTAATTTCGTTAACTACAATATTGGCGACAAAAAGAAAAGGGGTTGCCAAATCGACCAATAGCTCGAACATCATCAACGGGCATATAATCAGAATCGCAACAACGAGATCCTTCTTCGCGTTGACGAGTTTGGCTTTGTGAATATAATGGAAGAGGATGAAGTATCCTCCATACCATGTTTCGCATGCGGCATTGTACGTCTGTTGCCCAAGGCGAGGGTTGTGGGAATCATTGATACGAGACATGACGAAGTAGGTGCATCCCTTGGAGGGCGTGTGAGGGTTCATATCCAGCGAGACAGATTTATAGGCCGCAATAAGAATGGCGGGAAAGAGGACGGCCCCTAAATTAGCGAAATTTCCTTGAAGAACTCTCGAAGGTATGGCAATGGTCTCTGATGGATTTCTCATGATATGTGTCGTTGAAAAACATTCATACGAGCAATGGCTGAACTGGGGGTCAACTGAATCGGAAAGACTGGTGAAAAGCTGGCCCGACTCAGATCGGCATGCTGGCAATGCCCTCGTGTCTGTATTCCTTAACTCCGCATTGCCAAATATACATCCGATTCCCACGAGACATCCCCATAGGATAAGCACGAATCTGGAGCGAGACTGCTGGATTGTAGAAGACCAATGCACAAGAGCTGCGAATGCCAAACAGGCCGTGCTGACAACCGCCCACGCAGCGAGGATATCCAGGTCAAACACCGACTTTCGCGACTTGACCAGTGCTATGAGATGGATCGCAGAAGTCCCGGCATATGATAAAGCAGATACCAAAGCACCGAGAACCAGCCATTGCTGATACCGTCCGAGGATAGCTAGAATGAGACTCGCGTAGTATAATATTCGTGGTAGAAAACCGTATGTTCCACTGATCGGGTAGGTGCAAACGACAGTATCATCGCGTTGCGACGGGTCTTCTGGGGGTAGAGGGGCGAGATCTGGTATAGGAGCTGGGGTTGCCAGCACGGTTCCGGCCAGCGCGCAAATAGCGAGAAATACGACGAGAGTCTTTGCCATTGGTAATGGTAGATAGCACTGGAAGGTAGATATCGACTTCCGGCGATAAAACCCCCCAAAATAGGTATATTATACCGACGATATAGGGTTATTTCGGTTTCTTCCTTCAATTGACGGAGGCAAGGAAGATCGTTTCGCGGAGAACAGAAGCGTCGAATCGTTTGCCCAACGTCACCACCTCAGGACATGACAATTCATATCTTTCACGAGAGAAACAATAATAATTTTTAAAACCCTTCCCGGGGCGAAAAGCGTATTCTCGTAGAAACGCTATCAGAACTTTCGTCCGCCGTCTCAATGCTTCCAGAGCGACGTGTCAAGGACGAACGTACGTGATACTTCAACGAGAGAACGAGCTGAGAAACATCTCTCAACTTAAAAAATAATAATCTTCACCTATTAAATTCCTTTGCGGAAATTCGCTCGTCACCATCATCATCTTTTTCGGCCAATAATGGTCCTCTGCTGGCCCGTGTCCAGACACCAAATGTCGTTGAATGGTGCATGAATAGGCGAGGGCTGAAGGATTGCTCAGCCCTGCGAGCCCTGTCGTATCCAATGAACATCGGGAGCGCGATGTCGTGTTGAGAACAGGGTTGTCTAGCAAAGCTTAGCATTAGAGTCGAGGATGGAGAACGAGAGAGAAGAGGTTCAAAACTTGGTAAATAGAGTGCATCAGATATGGGATGAGATTCGATGCTGACTTAGGAGTGATACTTCGGGGGAGACGAGAACATCCCATTGACTTCTATCCAACGAACTGCGGAGAATCAAACATGAATATCACTCACTCCCTGGATGCAGGTATCATCACGTAGTTTCTTCACTTCTTCATCAATTCAGGGGATATCTTCCCCCTCTCCTTTCTATCCTTGTACGCACATTTTGGAGCCCTTGATGAAAAACAAAAAAAGTAGACTGTATCGTAACAATATTACTCCCATGGGAAACAATTCAAAACAAAAGAAAACATAAAGGAAGGACATTTCCATGCTCCAAGACGCCACGCTTATTGCAAGAAACAATCAAAAAGAAAAGAGCAGGACACCACACTGTACAGGAGTATCCGTACATTATCCACGTCTCCCCAAGCGTGCTTCCTTTAGTTGAAACGATGTTCTCGGCCATCAGGCGGCCTCACAACTCACCATGCTTGGGGGGGAGGGGAACCAATGTAAGCTTCAGAACCGACACTGTCATCATTCCCTAGCTATCAACTTCCGGTCACACATCAGTATCACCGCAAAAAGTGTATAACCGCCCAGCAAAATGCGAAGAACACCACCACCCCAACCCAGAATATCCATTTATCTTGCTTCGCCCGCCTCTCTACCGTCCGAATAGTATCCCTACTCACACCTAGCGTGTTCGCGACGCTGTATAACCGCTTCTGAGTACCTTTGAGAACGTCTCGCTGCTGACCTAGGTCACCAAGAACCGCGCGCCCTCTGTCTAGAAACTCGTCGAGCTGGGTATTGGTGTTGGCGAAGAATGATTGCTCCCGGAGCGCGTGTGATTCGCGATTATAATCTGAGGGTGGACCTCCGAAGCCCAGGCCACCGGAGGTGGATTTGTTTGCCCCAGCGAAGAGAGGTGATGATTGAGGTTGGGATGGTTGTGCGTATGGGTTTTCTGGTGTAGAGGCATGATGTGGGCGACGACCAAGTAGTTCATTGCGATTTGAAGCGGTTTGCTACAACGAATTTTGTCAGAAACAAAGTGAGGCGACTATAATACCCAATATGGCGAACTTACCGCTTCTTCCCTTTCTTTTCGTAACCGGTCAAATTGTAACCTGTAATCTGCAAGTTCTGTACGGAACTTCTTTACTCGGTCGAAAGCTTTTTCTTGCTTTGCGGGGATAAGTTCTTTCTTCGAGGATGCGGAATAATCGTCGACAGTGCGTGAAAAGGACGTAAGAGATGCGGATATCTGCCCTAATAATCCCAAACCGTTAACATCGTGAACCCTATCCATATACCTCCTTCGCAAATTCATGGAGAGGGTATATTGAAAGCTTATAGCTCCTCTTTCACTGGCTAACCTTGGCTGGCAGCTGATGTAGTTGTCGGGGATTCGGCGAAGGCATCGAGATCCCGGCGCAAAGCAGAAGACTGCTTGAGCGCGGAATTGAAGAGGGAGTTCTATAGAAGCGGTATGAGCATATATACATATACTTAAGCGCAAAGTGGCTAAAATCTAGGGAACGCTTTGAGCGCAAGACGAACCATATTGGCACCAGACTGGTTGCAATCCGCCTTAGAGAACTTGGAAGAGACCGATGATAGCGATGACGGAGCTGTCGGAGAACTATGGGCTTCGAGGCGGCGTGGTAGAAACGTTCAAAAGCTAACCACAAATTCGAAAATATATATTCGAGCGGGATTAAAAGTCCTTTCTATCTCGAGCGAAGAGATATCTTGAATTAAACTCTCAAAGCTAATTTGCAAAGTGTCCAGATCTTTTTTTCTTGTTCGGCGGGCTCACTATGTATTTTGACGGCTTTCACCGCCTTTGCTTTCTCCGAGTCATATTATCCGGTTGTTCACATGGCTTTCTTCCAACAACGCATCACCGCCTCTGGACAATTGTGATCTTCAGCGATTTCATACGTACTAACAACAGCGCAGGTATTATTTGATCTCAGATTCGAGTTTGCTAATGGAAAGGATGTACAGTACAGCGATGACGGAGCAAGAAGAGCTCCGTTTATCAGATCATACACGCCCTTGAACAAGAAAAAGGAAACAATGAGAGTTGAGTTGAAACGGAATCGCAATCGGAGGTGTTGACAAGCAAGCATGTCAGAAAGGAATAATACATCAGCAGCAAACGCCAAAAAGCTGAGACATTCCAGCCACCAAATACAACATACAGTGGGGAAAACAGGAGCTGAGAAGGATCTTATAGGAAACTCGGGCATCGCCAGGTATCGCATAGTTCGGCTGGTGGTATAGGAGTATCTATCATCATTCATGGAATGAAGCACTCTCCTTATTTCCGGGGATACTTGTTTTGGAACAACCACCTAGTTCGAGAGCAATATGTTAGCTCGATGCCAAAGGCCATGCCCGCGATGCAGGCACCTCTCCCAGGGGGGAGATATATGCAAGAACAAGGGTCAACATACTTGCTTACAAAGTAATCACCAAACGCGACGGCTCCAACGCCTCCGGACCATATCCCGGCCACCTTCCACGTCAAAGTTCCTGCGGCCTGCTTCTTATACGCCCCGAACCCAAGCCCAGCAGCGGCAAGCACGAGAAGTAGCGCATTCCCGATAACCACAGGGTTGTCCTTATTTTTACTAAGTGCAGATCCCGCTCCACGAGCCTTGTTCTTTGCGCGCTCAGCTTCTTCCTTCGCCTCCCTCTTGGCTTTCTCCGCTCTCGATCGCTCTTCGTCCTCCCGCTCGATTCTATCAGCTTGGGTGGATGTTTTGACGGATTGGTCTTCGAAGTTTGATGGGACCGAGGAGACATGCGGGGAATCGACATCTACCAGGGTTGCTGTGTCGTTCTCGGTGTTCTCGACTTCCGGGACGTTGGGCGCCGAGCTACGGGAAGGGTCAGCTAAGGATTGAACCACTATGGTTTATCGATTCCTCAAAACTATATCGACACTGGTTTCACGATGACGATGAGAGAAAACAACTTACGCCTATACGGATAAGTTAGCAAGCAACATCCACGGAATTTCGACCATCTGCCATGAAGCGATAAGAAAGGATGAGATTGTCAACATACCTCTTCAGCAGTTTGATGTGCACCCTTGGCGGCAGCAGCAGCGTATGACATGATGGACTGATAGTACTTCGGTCTTTAATGAACGAATTTGAAGAATGAAAGAATAACCAAGACCTTCTCCGTCTGTCGTCGAGATAGAACTAAGTTTCAGGACCTGCGTCTGGAATCTGTTTCAGTGTAACAGATAATATGTCCGAAGTATCACAATCGTGGTCAATATTATCAGGTAGTACGGAGTAGTGATCTTTGCAATCAAGAAGAACTCTTTTTTGATTTCTGTCCTCTTTCTGTCTTTGTTGACTTCCGATGGGAAAAAATCTCGTGATAGAGTCAGGATATATATCCGGGTGAGTGGAGTGGGGCTTGACTGCATCATGAGCTCCTTTTGCCTTGATTTCCTTCTCCTTGCGCATGACATCATCTGTGGTCTGAGGTTCTCGGTGGGTTGAAGAATGTTTATCCGATAATGCCAAGACATCTGGTTAGATATCATTTTTCTCTGTTTGGTCCACTTCAGGAGAGGGAGAGATTGGTGTGGGTTTGTGAATTGATACCAGTTGAAAGATCAAGAAGCATGCGCTTTTAGATGACTGAGGGAATAAACTGCACATTGTTCTGGGGAGAGAAATGTTGCCTACATCTCAACTTGGAGAATATGTGCGAGAGGGATATCTTAAGAAATTATAATAGACAGCGCTTTAAATTGCACTTCCTGTGGACTTCTTTATAAGACAAAAAGGAAAAAGGAAAATATAATGATTTTGATACATGATATGATGGCAAGGTGTGCTGTGTGTTGTATGTGTGTACATCCTCATGCGCAGGTAATTAATCCTCCTTGTAGTCCCGTCCCATAAAAACTCTTACAGCATCAACTCAAGTGGGTTCTCAACCAGTTTCTTGAGTTCCCGAACCCATTCACCTCCAACAGCACCATCCACAACCTTGTGGTCAAAGCTTCCGGTCACAACAATCTGGTCATCCCATTCGACAGTGGTTCCGTCCTCGTTCTCAACGGGCACTGCGACCTTCTTGGTGGTTCCGACAGCGAGGATAGCGGCTTGTGGGGGGTTGATGATGGCAGTAAATCGCTCGACGGCAGGGTTCATGCCCATGTTGCTGATAGTGAAGCTACCACCCTGGTATTCCTCAGGCTTCAGCTTGTTCTCCCGTCCACGCTTTCCGAGGTCCTTGATTTGGCTAGAGATGCTAGAGAGACCGAGTCCCTCAACTCCCTTGACAACTGGAGTAATAAGACCGGCTGGGGTGGCAACGGCAACGCTGATATCTGCAGTGTTGTGCTGACGAATCACAACCTGTCCGTTCTCCTCGCGCCAGCTCGAGTTAACGGCTGGGACTTTGCGAAGGGCAATGGCGCAGGCCTTAACCAAAAAGTCGTTGACAGAGAGCTTATACTTTCCATCAGCCGACGCGTTAAGTGCTTGTCGGAGTTTCAGCAATTTTGTGACGGAAATTGAGGACGAGACGAAATAATGAGGGTTCTCCTGGAATGATTTCACGAGGCGGTTGGCAATTGTCTTGCGCATCGATGAAGCTGGGATATCTTCGTAGGAGGCAGCGGCGGCCGTAGCAGCTGGCGCTGAAGGCTTAAATTGTTCGATATCCTTCTTTGTGACACTACCCGCCGGACCCGTACCCTTGACGCTCTTAAGTGCAATTCCACGCTCCAAGGCCAATGCCTTGGCAGCAGGGCTTGCCTGAGGCTCCCGGTTTAAACTGGGTTCTAGCCTGTCTCCGGTGCTCTCTGGTTCCTCAGCTGCGGGCGCTTCCTCTGCCGCTGGAGCGGCAGGTTTTGCCTGTTCTGTCTCCTTGGGCTCCTCTTTCTTTCCTTCCTCTTTGGCAGCCGGGGCCTTTTCTCCACCGGCATCCTCTAGAGTGAATGATTCGAAGGGGCCGACATCAGTTCCTTCCTCCACCATGACGGCAATTGGCTGTATGTTGATGTAAGCAGAAGAACCGAAGACCATGTCATGTTTCGGGGGCACTTACGTTTCCGACAGGCACATCCTTCTCTCCAGCATCCTTCAGTACCTTGGCAAGAACACCCTCTTCTTGAAATTCGAAATCCATTTGCGCCTTGTCGGTTTCGATCTCCACTAGGACATCTCCGGGAGCGAGAGTATCACCAGCCTTCTTCTGCCAAGCACCAATGTTTCCAGCAGTCATTGTCGGCGAAAGAGCAGGCATGCTAATGACAGTGTGAGGAGGAAAGGCTATCAGTAGAAAGATTTCCGGTTAGTCCGGTAACCAAATTGTTCGTAATCCGACATTGTCTTACATTTTGAGGCATAGTATCTAGCGAGAGCGGATACGGCTGGTAATTGGAATCTATAAGATTCACATAGACGTTAGCATTGCAGCACACGATTGACAAAAATACATGTGTAGTATACGCACCTAACCGCCCCTTGTCGTCCGTAGCCACCTTGTAGCCCCCTGAGACAGGACGAGCCTTTTGATAACATCAATCGGTTTGGGGTGCGCATCACGGCAGCGGTGGCAGCCATCCTGCCAGAAATCTCAGAGTATCAAACAATTGGAACCAGAGATGAAGGGAAAGAAGACTGAATGTGAATGAGCGATCCCGCCGCGAGCTGTTGAAGAGCCGATGAATATGGGGAGCAACAGAAGAAAAAAAGTTGAGTTGGGACAGCTTCTTCTCACCACTCATCGGATAAATTAATCTGGACCAACTTTGTTGAGCTCGGACGGCGTGTCGGTCTTTCAATATTCCGATATTCTTGGCAAATCTTTGGATTTCCACTTCTGTCACCGAAACTTTGTTAGGTAATCAAACATTCTCCCGAGCTGTTTCCCGAAGGAGTTGATAGTGCTTGACTATCCCGTACCAAAACAGCTGTTATTGTCACTCTTTCTTTTGTTCGGGCTCCGACTGAGACTGTGGTTTACGAACACGGGGATGTAAGATGGCTCGCGATCCCTACATTTCTTTGCGCATTGCTCTTGATCTAAAGGACAGTCACTCCTATTCTCTTGCTCGCGACTGGATCTTTCTTGCCGTTCCCACTATGAGACTCTTGCCTTGGGGAATAGTCTTTTAGAATAGAAAACCTGATTTGACTACTTTATTGAATCGTTACTTGTGAGAGAACATTCTAGTTACCAAAAAGACTTCTCCTGTTCCTCGCCTCGGATAGTTGATCAGATTGAAAGGAGAAACAACTCATCTCAGGGGAATATATCCGAGTATTGTCTGGTCCTTAGCTTGATATCATGCCCAATCTTACCTTCTCTTTTAGTAGCGAGAAAGCCCTACTTTATGGAGATATTGGTATCCGGGCACAGCACAGGAGAAAGGACGAGGGCATCGTTAGCCGGAATCTATCTAACCACCAGGTTTCGATGGTACATATTGCTGGCAAGCTGCACAGGATTACTCGCAGAAAGATCAGCAGCTGACATGTCCTCAATTTTTTGAGAGAACGATTATGCTATCAAGCTTGATCAACAACGCTTCGGAGGGGCTATCATCACGGCAAATGATCGGCAAACGGCTTCATGACCCATGGTTCATGGTTTCGGCATGGAAATCAAGGGGTTTCGGCTCGACATCGGCAAGCAGGGAGCTCAAGATCGCGGCTTTAGAAGAGCCTTGCAAGTAAGGCCCGAAATCCTAAGAGTAATGAAATCTGTGATTGCAATCTGCTATCCTTTTAATTTGCCCTACATTCGGAACGCATGCAAAGAGCCATATTATATACTCCCGAGGTTCTGCAACTCATCTTATCGTGATTCGAAGATGTCATAATGCTGGAGAGCTAATCAACGTAGTTAACTCAACGCTGTCAGTAGTATCCGTATTCAGAACCCGCTTCTCAATGCCTGTAAACACAGATGATTAAAATGGGGTTTGGCTCTGGTTTGGTAGGGGTTAAATGAATGCGAAGAGTTGTGAGGTTTTATGGGGTTTGATGTTGGATAGTTTTTGCATTCAGGGAACTTCAAGGCTGCCGTACCAAAATTTCCGGGATGGACCTCTTCTGTTGCTAAGAAGACACGCTGCAGCTCGGATGAAGTGATAGTCAGCAACATTCTGATAGTCATACACCGAGCGCATTTTCCTTCCTCCCTGCTTCACTTGCCCAGCATCCCTCAATGTGGGCTCGTTTTTTTAAGTTTGGAATAATATCCTTGGGCTAGCAGAGTCCTATCTCAATGGCGGAAGCGGAACATGGCTCACACAACGAGCCCGACGAGACCCTCTCCACGACGAACGACCAGGCAGAGAACAATACTTCGGACAGCCCCAATTCTCAACCGGTTTTAACGGCGGATAAACTGGACCTACAGGACGAAGCACACTGGAGGGAGGTAGAGCCAATTCCCCGGGAAGAATTGGGAAGCGTAGAAGAGAATGAAGGAACTACAGAGGCTGAGGTATCCGACGAACCTGACCATTCGGGGCCCTCAAATGAAGAAAGCACAGCTGAATATACCGTCGACTCTGTACAAGAGAAGCTGCCAGAGGAACAGAATGAAGGGGAAGATTCTGCAGCGGCGCAAAGTGAAGAGATATCCGGGATCTCCGAAAAGTCGAGAGATGAACCTACGCCAGCAAGGGAACGCTCGGATTCCAGGTCAACAACTGCGACACAACCAGCACAACGATCAACACCTGTTAGCTCGACTGTATTTGTGGTAACCGCGCTCGATAATATTAGCACATCGAAGGAAGCACGGCGGAACAAGGAGCTTGGAGATGCTGTTCAGAATGCTCTATCGAATATAAAGCAATCCGAACAACAGCCAATTGACCCTGAGGTGATTTTTCTCCCTCTACAGCTGGCTACGAGGACATTCAGTATTCCCCTGCAGGTTACGGCTCTTGATTGCATTGGGAAGTTGATTTCATATTCCTATTTTGCCTTCCCGTCGGCATATCGCAACCCGTCTCAGGAAAACCCAGCAGCTGCCCAACCACCGTTGATAGAGCGCGCCATTGAAACGATTTGCGACTGCTTCGAAAATGAGGCTACACCTGTCGAGATTCAACAGCAGATAATCAAATCCCTTTTGGCTGCTGTACTAAATGATAAGATCGTTGTGCATGGAGCTGGTCTCCTGAAAGCCGTTCGACAAATATACAACATATTCATTTACTCCAAATCCAGCCAAAACCAGCAAGTTGCGCAAGGGTCGCTCACGCAAATGGTTGGCACAGTCTTCGACCGTGTGCGTATGCGTCTTGATCTGAAAGAAGCTCGACTTCGTGACCACGAAAACCGTGACGAGGATCATACACCAAGCGGGACATCGTTGGATCCCTCCGATCCCAATCATTCAAACGAAGGGTTTTCTGACGTGGGATCCATAATGGGACAACCGGTGGCCAAAGAACCCACGGAAAAGCTTACTTTGCAGAGCTTCGAATCTAGTAAAGACGACGCTATGGTGAACGATAATGCTCCGACTATGGTCACTCGAGCCAATGCTCACCGCAAGGCATCGCATTCTGTATCGAGTGTTGTTGACCATCGGGAAGAAAGCGATTCCTCTGTGGCAGATGAAGAAGACGAAATATATGTGAAGGACGCATTCCTTGTGTTCCGAGCCTTATGTAAACTCAGTCATAAGATTCTCTCCCATGACCAGCAGCAAGATGTAAAATCTCAGCATATGAGGTCCAAACTCTTGTCACTTCATCTAATCCACCACCTCCTTAATAACCACATTTCTATCTTTACCTCGCCTATTGCATACATCAAAAACAGCACGAGTTCCTCCGACCCCATGACACTTATGCAGGCTGTCAAGCCCCATCTTTGCTTGAGTTTGAGTCGAAATGGTTCAAGTTCAGTCGTCAGAGTGTTTGAAGTTTGTTGTGAAATATTTTGGCTCATGCTGAAGCATATGAGAGTTATGTTAAAGGTTAGTTCGCAATCGCTATATACTCATCCCTGGAACTATTTTTCTAATTAATATTATAGAAAGAATTGGAGGTTTTCCTGAAAGAGATCTATCTCGTTATCCTTGAGAAGCGAAGCTCTCCCGTGTTCCAGAAACAGCAGTTTATGGATATTCTAGAAAGGCTATCAGCAGATCCGAGAGCTTTAGTGGAAATATATTTGAATTATGACTGTGATCGAACAGCATTGGAAAATATGTTCCAAGGGTATGCTCCGCAAACTGAACCTCCGAGCTCGTCCGAAAGCTAACTTGAACTCTCACAGTATAATTGAGCAACTATCTAGACTATCCAATATGTCAGTAGCTGTCACAGCTGTTCAGCAACAACAGTACCAGGAACTCCAAGCTCGGACCCCTGCACCCAACGAGTGGCACCATCCGGGCACACTGCCCCCATCTCTTTCAACCGTGAACATTCATAATGCTCAACCTCCAACTCCCCAGAATATTCCGCCTGAATACTTGATGAAGCAACAAGCCCTTGAGTGTTTAGTCGAAATATTGCGATCCTTGGATAGTTGGTCCTCACAAGGTTTAACGGACGCTCCTGCGCCAACTGGTGATGCAGTTTCCCGGGTTTCCATCGAAAATTCTAGGGAGTCACTAGAAACAAGTGCCGCTATGGTCGCGCCATCACCAAGAATCGAGAACGGCGAGGCTGGAACGGGTCAATCTACGCCGGTATTAGAAGACGATCCTAGTCAAATAGAAAAGGCCAAGCAACGAAAAACGGCTTTGACCAACGCCATACGGCAATTCAACTTTAAACCGAAGAAAGGCATTAAGTTGCTTATTTCGGAAGGGTTTATTGGATCTGATTCTCCCCAAGACGTGGCAAACTTCCTGTCCAACAATGATCGTTTGGACAAGGCGATGCTTGGTGAATATCTCGGCGAGGGAGACCCAGAGAATATTGCCATCATGCACGCTTTTGTAGATGCTATGGATTTCTCCAAACGCCGATTCGTTGACGCTCTTCGACAATTCCTGCAAAGCTTTCGGTTACCGGGAGAGTCCCAAAAGATTGATCGATTCATGCTTAAATTTGCTGAACGTTATCTATCCGGGAACCCCAATGCATTCGCTAATGCGGATACAGCCTATGTTCTATCATATTCGGTTATCATGCTGAATGTTGACCAGCATAGCTCCAAGATGAAGGGCCGGCGGATGACCAAACAGGATTTTATCAACAACAATCGCGGTATCAATGACCACAATGACTTACCTGAGGAATATATTACAGCCATCTTCGATGAGATCGCAAACAACGAAATTGTTCTTGACACAGAACGAGAGAACGCTGCAAACCTTGGAATCACCCAGCCCCAGGGAGGGCTAGCATCAAGGGCTGGTCAGGTTCTAGCAACTGTTGGCAGAGATTTACAAGGTGAAAAATACGCACAGGCATCGGAGGAGATGGCGAACAAGACTGAACAGCTCTATCGGAGTTTGATTAAAGCTCAACGGAAAACAGCGGTCAAGGAAGCTCTATCAAGATTTATTCCGGCGACTTCAGTGAGACATGTTGGGCCCATGTTCGATGTAACCTGGATGTCTTTTCTTTCGGGTCTTTCAGGACAGGTGCAAGATACTCAGAACCAGGACACCATCAAGCTTTGTATGGAAGGAATTAAGCTCGCTATTCGGATATCTTGTTTGTTTGACCTTGAGACCCCGCGAGTCGCCTTCGTAACTGCCTTGGCCAAATTTACCAACCTCGGAAACCTGAGAGAAATGATGGTGAAAAACGTTGAGGCTTTGAAGGTCCTTCTCGACGTTGCTTTGTCAGAAGGGAACCGTCTCAGGGGATCCTGGAGGGAGATCCTTACCTGCGTCAGCCAGCTTGATCGATTCCAACTTCTTACTGATGGCGTAGACGAAGGAGCCGTGCCGGATGTATCAAGGGCGCGTATCGTCCCCTCTGGGACCGGTGAATCCGCGCCGTCTCGCATGTCTCTCCAAGCAAGGAGACAACGACAGAGGTCAATGCAGGGCAGTGTTGCTTACCGCGCGGATGTTGCTATGGAAAGTCGTTCCGCTGAGATGATTCGTGGTGTCGATCGAATATTCACCAATACGGCAAACTTATCCAACGAAGCCATCGTGGACTTTGTACGCGCACTCAGTGATGTCAGTTGGCAGGAGATCCAATCATCGGGACAGAGCGATTCGCCTCGCACATATAGTTTGCAGAAACTCGTCGAGATCAGTTACTACAACATGACGCGAATAAAAATCGAGTGGACAAAGATCTGGGAGGTTCTAGGTGAACATTTTAACCATGTTGGCTGCCATACAAACACCCATGTTGTTTTCTTCGCTCTTGATTCGCTCCGACAACTTTCGATGCGTTTTATGGAGATCGAAGAGCTTCCGGGATTCAAATTCCAGAAGGACTTTTTAAAGCCCTTTGAGCATGTCATGGCAAATAGTAATGTAGTTCCTGTGAAAGACATGGTTCTTCGATGCCTGATACAGATGATTCAAGCCCGTGGCGATAATATTCGATCTGGCTGGAAAACTATGTTTGGCGTGTTCACTGTTGCTGCTCGGGAACCATATGGTAAGACTCCTTTTCCAATTTCGATTCACGAATCGTGACTAATGTTCAAACAGAGGGCATTGTCAATATGGCTTTTGATCATGTGTCTCAGATCTACTCCACCCGCTTCGGAGTAGTGATTGCCCAAGGAGCGTTTGCAGACCTTATTGTTTGCCTTACCGAGTTCTCTAAGAACCTGAAATTCCAAAAGAAGTCCCTCCAGGCAATCGAGACTTTGAAATCTACCATTCCGAAGATGCTTAGAACCCCTGAGTGTCCGCTATCCCATCGCAATGGGAAAGCCGCCCCGTCAGCCGTCTCAAAACAGCCCACTCGCCAGTCCCAAGAGGAGCAATTCTGGTACCCTGCGTTGATAGCATTCCAGGACGTTTTGATGACAGGCGATGATTTAGAAGTCCGGTCAAGGTATATAAGACTCCAACACCAAAATTGCCGGACTAGACTAATTCTCTTTTAGGGCCCTAACCTACCTGTTCGAAATCCTAATACGATATGGGGGAGACTTCCCACCAGATTTCTGGGATGTTCTCTGGAGACAATTGCTTTATCCAATCTTTGTCGTTTTGCAGTCAAAGTCTGAGATGTCCAAGGTCCCGAACCACGAGGAGCTTTCCGTGTGGCTCTCAACAACAATGATCCAGGCATTGCGGAACATGATAACTCTCTTCACACACTATTTCGACTCTCTTGAGTACATGCTTGGACGCTTTTTGGAACTCCTGACGTTATGTATTTGCCAGGAAAATGATACCATTGCTCGGATAGGTAGCAATTGCTTGCAGCAATTGATACTGCAAAACGTCTCCAAATTCCGGGATGAACATTGGACTAAGATCGTCAGCGCGTTTGTCGTGCTCTTTAACCGAACCACCGCTCACGACCTCTTCTCAGCTGCTACTACATCACCTTCGAAATCGGGTGAATCTCGAAAAGAATCAGTAGACAGCGGGGCCACTGATGAAGCATCTGTTTCTTCATCAGTGGAAGATGAATCCTCACCAGCTGCCCTTAAAATGAATGGAACTAGACCAACGAGCCTGGACAACGAGGATGTTGGAGACCCTGCGGAGGATCCGCAAGAATCAGCACCGGCTCCAGCATCTTCCGAGCTTGAAGATTATCGGCCGCAACCCGACCTTCAGCAGCAACCAGAGGTAGTAACGGTGGCACGGCGTCGATTCTTCAATAGAATTATTACGAGCTGCGTTCTCCAACTCCTGATGATTGAGACTGTCAACGAACTCTTCTCGAATGATGCTGTCTATTCCCAGATTCCCAGTCATGAGTTGCTAAGATTGATGAGTCTTCTGAAGAAGAGTTATCAATTCGCGAAGCAATTTAACGAAGACAAAGACCTTCGCATGCAGCTCTGGAGACAAGGTTTCATGAAGCAGCTTCCAAACCTGCTCAAGCAAGAGAGTGGAAGTGCAGCTACTTATGTCAATATCCTTTTCCGGATGTATCATGATGATCGGGATGAAAGGAAGAGGAGCCGTGGAGAGACGGAGGCTGCACTTATTCCGTAAGTTATCTGCAACATCCCCGAACATTTAATATACTATTACTAACCTCTTCTAGGCTCTGTGCGGATATCATTCGTAGTTACTCTCAGCTGGAGGAAGAGACACATCAACGAAACATTGTGGCTTGGAGACCCGTCGTCGTCGACGTTATGGAAGGCTATACTAACTTCCCCCGGGAAAGCTTCGACAAACACATCGAGACCTTCTATCCGCTCGCCATGGATTTGCTTAGCCGTGACCTCAACTCGGAGATACGTCTTGCACTCCAAGCTCTCCTCAGAAGGGTTGGAGAAGTCAAGCTGGGACTACCTGTAGTTCAGTCGCCTGTTGAGACACCCACCAGCCCTCGGAGCTCATTTTCTCAGCAATACTTCAGTCGGCCTCGCAGATACAGCAAAGGCCCTTGAACAGACACTCACTGTCTTTTAAAAGCATTCCCGGCGGTATGATACCAATCTGCTTTTCTCCCGCTTTCTTGAATACTTCCAAAACCTTGATTTATATCTTCCATGGCGAACTCTTGCGTGTAACACTAGAAATTCAGGACTTGTTCTTCTTTTGTAACCTTTTCCGTTGTTTTTTTCTTCCCTTTTCTTCGGCTTCTAACGGCCTAGGCCGCAATTCCGCCAATATATTACTGTTAAGAGGTCGTCGCTGAGCCACCGCTTTATCTGTACGATGGGTATGTAACGGCCTGGTCTCACGGAGATCGGTCTTCCATTGCTGCAGCGGAGTTGGAGGTACTTTTGGGTTCACATCACATTTCTCATGTTCATTATTCATGAATTATATAGATTATTAACAGCCAGTTCCTGTGCCTCTTTTTTTAACGTATCCCAAGCATCCCAAGCAAGTCATATTCGCGCCATTGCAACCATTATGAGACTATGCTCAGAAGGAATTATACATATACAAGCAACTTCACATGGGGAGCGTCTTAACAACAACTCCAGCCGAAACTACCATCGAAAGGAATCGGCTTGGATTCGTCGCCAAGTTGGACATCCTGAAGACTGGGCACTTTGCCGGACTTGTAATACCCAAGCAGAGTCTCCATGTCCTTCTCGTCCATTTCTATAAGGTCATTCAGACTCCAGGATTCACATACTCGAGATATCCTACATATACATCAGATAAAGATTCAACAATAACATGTATCATAAGTGACTCACCATCTCATCCTCTTTTGCCCCTCTTTTGCTTCTGGAGCTGTCTCCCGGAGCTTCGCCCTCAATATTCCAACATTCTCTATAGCTCTACCCATACCAGATGGCAAAGAAGCAGCAATCTTCTTCCGGACAATACTAGCCATCTTCGGCCCGTTCCCATTGGTGCTAACCATGATTTGTAGCGGACCATCACGGTGTACGCTCCCGAAATAAAAATCGCACTCGGGTGGAACGTCGGCGATGTTTGCGGGGATCCTGCGTTCCTTGCAGAGTTTCCATATCCGTGTTGAGGCTTCAGGGTCATCGACCGCCACTAATACCATATCCGCTCCATCGAGATCCTCCGGTTCGAACTTGCGGTCCACGTGGTCGATTTGTTTGATGGAGAGACGATGAGATACTTCTGCATTTAGACCTGATCGTGGTGATACTACGGTGACTTTGGCATCGGCATTGAGGGCATGTACGATTCGACCTGCAGCTACCTATATCTCTTAGATTAGCAACGGCTTTGTTGGTTGGTGGTCTTCGATCGATGTCTGAAATACTGAATATAACGAACCTCCCCACCTCCAACAACGAGGACTCTCTTGTCTTTAACCTGCCAGGCAAGAATAAGTGAGCCTCCTCCCTCTATCTCTGGAAAAGCTGTAGGCATTTTTGAACAGATAACACGTTATAACTGATATAATTGTGAATCGGAAGTCAGAAAAGAGCTTCCATGTTAATTCAATCTATTTCCATGAAGCTCTACCCGGAAGCACATGGCATTATGTCATCCTCAGGCAGTTTTCCTACGGTAGGCGATGCGGCTCCTTTGTGCTGCTAATCCCACCTCTTCAAAGCATCTTTGAACTTCAAGTCTTCGATTTTCAAAAATGCTCAGTTCGCGGTGACAATAACTCCCCACAAAGAACCATTCATATTTCACTGATGAAGCGAATACTGAATCAAACATCTCTCAACCAGCACCATTATGCGGGGTGTTCAGATCTTCTCGGGCACTTCTCACCCAGCCCTCGCTGAGAGCATCTGCGAGCGCCTAGGTACACAACCAGCAACGTGCGAATTGAAAAAATTCAGCAATGGCGAGACCAGTGTCAACATAGGTGTCTCCATTCGAAATCAAGATGTCTTTATCGTCCAGAGCGGCAGTCCCAAAATTAACGACAGTGTCATGGAACTTCTGATTATGATCTCAGCCTGTAAAGGCGGTTCGGCCAAGTCCATCACAGGTGGGTTGTGCTCTAAAATTGCAGGCCTTTTTTCTACGAGAACCATGGCTGACTTTCTCTTAGCGGTTATGCCGTAGGTTATCAGTTCGCACTCTGCAGGTGCCAAAATGTGTGCTGACATGCTAGAGATACTTCCCCTACTCCCGCCAATCGAAGAAGAAAAGCCACCGCGGCGCTATCACTGCACGAATGCTTGCAAACCTGCTTTCGATAGCTGGTGTGGACCATGTGATCACTGTTGATTTGCATGTACGTACGGCCCGCCCACCAGACCGTTTTCATGCGTCCCGGAGTTCACCACACATATCTAACGAGTCCATGTCATCAGGCGTCCCAAATGCAGGGCTTCTTCGGGAAACCTGTCGATAATCTATTCGCTGAACCCCTGATTGCCCGCTGGATCCGTATTAATGTTCCAGGTTGGAGAGAGGCAGTAGTTGTCAGCAAAAATGCAGGAGGCACAAAACGAGTTACATCGCTAGCGGATGCCTTGAAGTTGAATTTTGGTATCGTCACAACAGATCGAAGACGGCCAAAATCAAACTGGAGTGTCACCGATAGCACGATTTTCTTTGATTCTGTTGAGCCAAGTCCTCACCCTCACCGGGATGATGTTTTCGGAATCCAAGATGAGGTGCAGTCAATTGAACGGATGCCTTCTAGTGGTTACCCCCACCCCCAGATGAACTCAACACTCGGGCCCAGTCCCCTAGCAAACAGAATCACCTCCCAACCCCACCTACGACCGGAAACGCCACCCGCTGCTCGTCGCCCATCTGAGGAAGAAGCTGCATATGAATATACCGACGAACGCGCTCGAGAAGTAATTACAGGACGACTTGTTCAAGGCCACATAGTTGATGATGATTATCCATCCCCCGCCCTCTCTTCAATGTCAGCTTCGGTAACTACTCTTCCTGGCGAACGCAACAACACCGACTCTTATGATGCCCAGGACCCAATGACCTCTTCTTATGTCTCTACCATATCATCCTTCCAACAGGAAAATCCACAAGGCGTCTCCGTCTCCTATGACGCTTCTGATGATGAGGAGAGCGACCGGCAGAGCGGGGACGAGAAAACCATTACCCTTGTCGGCCATGTCAAAGAAAAAACAGTGTTCATTGTTGATGATATGATTGATAAATGCGGTTCATGGATTGCTGCCGCTGAGACGGTGGTAAAAAAAGGCGGAGCTACAAAAGTCTATTGCATTGCAACCCATGGACTATTTGATGACGAATCTTTGGAACAAATGGAACTATGCGAGTGCATCGATCATATCGTTATAACGAATTCGTTCCCCATCACCCAGAAAACGAGGGAATCTAAAAAGCTCGTCGTTCTTGACCTTTCGACTCTCATTTCTGAAGGTATACGGCGGCATCATTATGGCGAAAGGTCTGCTCTCGGGTTATCTTCCACTTTATATAACGTTCTCATCCATGCTAACTATTCATCTAGTATTTCTGCTCTATTCCAACTTCATGATTAAGGATTTTTCATGATAATGTTGCTTGATAATGGGGCGTGTTTTTATTCCTCGCTACGTAATGATCTCTCCCGACCATATCAAAACCATGAACACCTCCCCTTCGGTCATATTTCAGCAAAGTAGGTAGCATATTTATGACATGTATGATTAACGCAAGTATATTCAATGAACCTCCCCGACGGCGCTTGTACATCTGCCACCCGATTCTTCCTCTTCTCCCAAACTCCGCCGTGGGCGCATGCTGAGACTTCTGCATTGTTCTTTATACTATTTGATCCCGTGGGTCGACGGATTGTATATATATATGTGTACATCGAGCTTCCTACTGTTCATGTTACGTGGGTTGAGTGTGAAGTGGGCTTATTCCATCCCCTCGCATCATAACTCTTAAGTTATCTCGGACCAAACCCCCTTCACCAGCGATGCAGAGCTATTTGAGCACTGCAAGGACATCTTTCGGATTTTTCCCTCAGAGATTGTTCTTAACGGAGCGTTGGAAGATTGAACACTTTTGTCTTTTTCTATTTTTATTTCATAAGAACGGGAAACGGAAGGCCCTCGAGAAATAGATGCATCGCTTCCGAGGTTGGTTAAATATCAACCTAACGTCTCATCATTTGGGACAGTGGAAGTGGTGCCGGAGAATACCCTGTCGGTGTTTCTCTTGTCCTCGAACATTCTTTTGTTCTCATTTGTTGTATATTTTTTTAATCGGAGGGACTGCTAGCCTGTCTGGTGCAGCACATTGCCGAAGCGCTCATGTATATATGGCACTTCTTTCACGAACGTCCACTCGCTTATGCGAGTGAATGACAAACGACATCTATGCAAGTTTGTCCGTCTAGTTCCTGAACATCTTCTTGCCTGCTAATTCTGCATGTAATATGTAACGCCTCCGACTCGATTTGAGATCGAGAAGATGTACTTTCAACGCCATGACCCCCCGATTATTTAAATCGCGACTAGGTCAAGCTTTGACATCACCTTCTGCTTAAGAGGAGCTTCAACCGCATGGCATGGCATTTTTGCGGCTTTTCCATCCAATGCTGCATTTCAATTCTTCTCAACATCCTCATGTTCCGAGGAATAGTCTCTTCCTGATGACCATCACCTCACAGAAGACCAGAAAATCCCTGCAGATAAAACGTTAACAATTATCTCATTGGGCCGCGATATCAAAAAAAGATAACCGTTCTCGCTCGCTTCCATCATTCTCCTGCACGTTCTCAACTGCGATATCACTTCTACCCCTCTCGTCAAACCACCAACCACCTGAAGAAGGACTTCTCCGGAAGTAAGATAACTGCTCCGATAGCTGTTTATGGAAGGTGACTTCAGCCTTGCAGACACTGAAAACACTCCCATCCGCTGACACTTCGGGCTTAGGCCGACGCCACGGCCGCGAATGTCATCGGAAAGCTGAAGTTCCCCGAAAGAACTGGAGCAATTGCGGCCTGTTCTTTGACCTGTGGCTGAAAATAGTTGCATGAAACCCATAGATTGCTCCATTGTTCCTAAAAAAGCATCTTCAGGATTGGGGGGTTGTGGGCCTGAATGGAGGTCCGAAGCTCTCACTCCACCATGGTCCATCACCGCTTTCGGCCTGTGACATATCCTTTTTCGTATCATTTTAATGGTTTCTTCTTCCTCCCTTTTGCTTTGATATTATCCATATTACTTCTTGACGTTCTAGACTGCACCCACCACGTTTTCCTGCGCCATAGTATCAGGCCGCACGGCCTTATCTGTCAATGGGCCGTTCCCGCGTATGCATTAGGTGGAGACGTAATATCCCCGATCGAGGTGTGGATCAATCCCCGGTTTGAGGAATCCCGTTATTGTAAGGTCGTCCGTGGAGTGCATTATGCGTTCTCCGATGTGTTGTAGATGTACGATTATATGTATAGTTCTTTTATATGCGTCGGCTGCGTCGTCATGCACATATATCTTTTGGCGGGAAATAAGCACAAGTCAAGGTGTTTGGCGATCCCAGTCCGTGCCGGTCAGTAAGGAATCAATATGTCTCCAGACGCTTGTTTTGCTCCTTCAGCATCACCGAAGAAAGAGCACCCTGAAACAAGGTTATTTGCCCTTCCAGAGTCTCCGCCTATGATCAACTGTACTTTCCAGACTTTGCAGGGATCGATCCATATCTGAACAAAGGTGCCATGTGGGAGACAAACCTTGTCTACTGGAGAAAATCTCGGGTTGTCTCTTTTTCGAGGATGCCGAGTGTTTTAGCTTCCAGCACGGGTATGGCGCTTAAAGTGAGACATTGTAAGTTAATAAAAATGATCTCAGTTTTCTTTTTCCCCTTTTAATTGCCTCCCCTGTTTTTGTCTTTTGAGATCCTCTTATCGAACACCGAGCACCCATTTATGCCGCAGGAATGTAAGCTGATATCAGGTCGAATTCCTATTTGATACATAAGGACGCTAGCAGGGGACTGTTTGACGTGGAATCCAGAAACCTGGGCTAGAAAAATAGGATTTTTTGGATCGTTTCCACTTGAACGAATGAGGGGATCAAGGAAATTAAACCTTGGAAAGGAGCTGTTCTTGGGGTTTCGTATCTCGAAAATGTACCAGAAGAACAGGGGATAGAAATACGCTCTCGCCAGTGGACGGTCGATTCTGGCTTTCGGCTTTGCAGACATCAATCAGTTGTCCTCGTTCATTTGCTGGTCTCATCAAGACTTCAGCGCGCCACAACTCATCGATGATCTCGATATACAAGACTCATCACACCCAGAGGTTGTCAGCCGTGACCGAAAACGAGGCAGAGGTCAAAGCGTAGAATAGCAAAGTCGTGATCGATAGTTGGTTGATTTCTGAGAGATCGTGAATGCTTTTCTGAGAGATCCATCACACATCAGACAAGATTCGTAATCCATTCAAGTTCCACCAGTGTTTTAAAGTTTGATAGAGGAAGAAAAGAGAGATCTGAAAATGTTTGTCAGGTCGTGATTGTCTCCTTCAGGTCGATGGGAAGCGCCCCATTTGCAGTTTGTCAAGCTGAAAGTACATTTGAAAGGCACTGAAGGGTCTGTGGTCCCCGGGAAACAAATGTCTTACGTCCTGTACGGAACAGCCTCAGTCCGGGTCAAACACACCTCCGTTGCAGTGCATAGGCCGTTCTAGTCTCCTTTACTTGCAAAAGAAGTCACATCATATTTGTCGAGCTGCAGAACGCAGAACAGGAGCAAACTTGCAGTTTGTGGACTCCATTCGCTGTTGTATATAAGTCCCTCAGTGCATATATGAGCATTCAAATATCAGCATGTCGATCCTCTCCAATAGACAAGTTACACAAATGAAGGAAGTTCGAAGAAGAAGATGAGAAAAAGGAATGAAAAAGCCGCTGAGCGTTAGCCATCGCAAAGCTCGAGCTTCCGGGTTGTCCCCGGTCTTCGGGTCCGTCCTCGGCTTCCAACTCCCTTGTCATGGGCAACAGCCTATCATATTGGCAAGACGCGCTTTTGCGAGATTCCCGCGATAGAATGGGGCAGAAGTGGAGTTAAATTTGATCCGCGGCGATGGATGGTGGCCCTGGGCTCGACCGACGCGACGACCCCAGTCAGGGAGCCACTGAGTCAGGGACCACCAGGCTCAGACAAAGGCCTCTCTCAACCACACCGAATCGTGTATATGTTTATGCGTAATAATAATAGGTGGCTTTATTATACCCTCACAACCATCGCATCTGTTCGATTATTTCTGGTATCCGTGGGAATTCGTGTTGTCGCGAGGGCGAAAGTTCCTTCGACGTGCTCCATCCATATCTGTACTTTGTTCACAATTTTCCCTGCAGAAACTCTCGAGGAACCGGCTCACTTTCTCTTCTTTTTCGAGAGCTTTCGAAACGTTCACTATCATTAAGCGAGAAGCTCTGGGAAGTCTGCGATATTGTAGGTGGGACAAGGAGGCCGGATACGAGCCAACCACGAGTGATGAACAGTTGATGAAAGAAGCCAACGATGTGGAGAAACACACGCTTGTCTCATCTCATCAAGTGCTGTGGGTTCCTTTTCTTTCTTTTTCCTTTCTTCGTTCCCCCCTAAGCCTTTCATGCCCAGAATGTTGGTGCCCCTAGGCTCGTTTAAGAGCGTGAGAGTGCACAGTGCTGACTAGATCACCAATGCCATATGGTTTATCAGCCAGTGATGATGACAGATCTGCTTCGACTTCTTCCCATCGTTTCCGTTTTCGGCCTTTTTAGGATGTTTCTGATTTCTGAGCCTCTGAGGACGACTCGCAAGCATTTCGCTAGGCTTTGAACGGTGGCAACCGTGGACTTAATATCCGCCATCCACCATTCCCCGGCTAGTCAAAACCCAAGGCTGACCACCGCCGATCCAATCGGTAGCAACAATTGCTGGACTATCATGGTTGAGGTTCCAGAAGGCAAAAACTTTGGCCTGGTCAAAAAGTTGTTCAGTGTTGAGTTTCTTGAACAGATGACGACGAAATGGCCCTTGAGAAAGAGCCTCCTTATCCCTTCCACCCCTCCACGGGTCATCCGCGGATGGCGAAAGAAGAACGCTTTTCTTTTTCTTTTTCTTTTTTCTTTTTTCTTTTTTCGTTCTCGGTTTTCGACTCTCTGATAATGAGGCATCGTTGTTCTCCTTTAAGCATCTGGAGCATCTGTGGTTCCTGGATCCGCCGTCCACAGTTTTAGCTTTTGGGGACACTGACTGTCTATCCTTCCTTCTTGCTTTCTTTTTTGGATACGCACACACGCCACACACTATGGAAGCCGAAATAGAACAATGCCTGAGCCAAAGAGAGCTCTACTAAAAAGACACGAACCGACCTTGTCATGATACCAAAACTCTGGGTCCTCTCGTGGAGCTCAAGCCGCTCATATAATCGTGTGCTGCGCCTGCGCCTGCGTCTGTTCTTCTAGATCCTTGACTTTACCACGACGGCTCTCACTCTGTACATATATATCAAGGATACGGTCAGAAACGTGCTGCGTCCTATTCTTAGGATCGATCTTCCTGGTCCCGGCGTCGACTCTCGCTCCTCAACACCATCGTTACCTTTTATTACTACTATTGTACCTTTTTCCCTTCGGCCCCACTGCCCCGGAATGCATCCATAGCTTCAGTGCTCAGAGCTGAAACCGTCTGGTTAAGCAAAAGCTCGGGGACCTGTTTGGGACCTGGACCTCTCGATCTTCAATTCGCCATCTTATACGGCATTTATATTACGCTTGCCGATTGCTTATTCAAGACTTCACTTTCACTCCTCCTTAATGCCTAATGCCTAATAATTTACCGTGGTGCCATCTTTTCATTGTTGACATCACTCCTCGCCGCTACCCAATTCCCCTTTGTGCCCTGAATTGGATTGTGACTCTTCATAATCTCTCAGATTTGGGTTCCTGAATTTTCCGATTCCCTAATAGGGAGATCCCAACTATCCTTTTCTTCATTCTTTGAGGGTTGACTCATTGACCCAGTCCAGCTCGCTTGTATCCTTTACAGATCCTGCGCAAGGTCCCTTTATTATCAGTGCTACTGCTGTTCAAAGGAACCCTCCGCTTTGTTCTTCATATTCACTCGCTTTACCCCTACTATCCACAAACCAGGACCTACCTATATATATCTTCGATACCCGCACTCCATCATAACCTCAGTACCTACAAACAACACACACAAAAGCCTTCAAATCTCTGTCTTCCTCAACAATTTCTACCTAAGCGCCACCAGAACTACCACTCAAGAAACCCCTGACCCATAAAAATCTTAACTTTTCCACATTTAAACAACCCGAACCACTCCGCCGGGTACAGCACTTGGTCCAAGTAACTGGGAGATCGACAGACTTCGACATCGAACCCCTTCCCCAAGGTTCCGACATCCCTTTTTTATATCAATCCTTTTTTGATTCTTATGTGGAAAGAATTCCAAATGGCTTGTTCACACACTTGGTCCATTGTCCAGGCCACCAACGGCAACATCCTGACCTGGAAATGTTCTGTCTGCAACACCGGACCCCTTGTGGCAATTTGGCGCTGCAAGATCTGTGGCTTCATGAAGTGTAATGGCTGCTACACCAAAGGCTAGCGCCCCAACGCAAGCCACATTCAAAAAAAGGTATGTCCCATTTTCCCTTTTCTGCAATTTCTTCGCTGGCATTGAGTTTCCCAAGCTGCTCGCCCCAAGCAAACTCCACCTTATTGGCAGCTACCATATTCTGCATCTGGTCTGGCACGGAGTCTTGGTATCCTAAAAGGGAAAGCCGACGACTCATGCCGCTCAGGAATCCATGCTTCAAGGCTAACATTATGGACCAATCAGGATCTTCAAAGCTCGTGCCCTTATCGATGCACTATTGCGAACTTGTCCAGACCATGTGCAGATCGACAAAACCTTATATTTCCACGTGCACCTGCTTTTATATCCACATTTATACCTCGGCTCGATCTCGAAATTGTCACCTACCTTGCCGCCGGGAACAGACTGTCTTCCTTCTCCATGCTTTATTTATACTCGATCGATTTTATATGCCATCACAAAACGAATCACATACCCTTTGAATTCAGCTACCCAATTCCCGATCCTATACGACGCCGAAGCTCATTTAACACCGTCGTCGACCGGATACGCAAACTTCATTAATAAACGGAATATGGAGTTTCATTTATTGGGATGCTCTCTCCTTTTAGCGTTCTCAGCATTTCTATTCAAGTGCCTCTCATACTAAAAGCGGTGTTCGTTTTCTATTCCTGGATGGTTATTTCTCTTCAGGCTTTCTGATTTGTTTCTATTTGCGTGCATAGCATTCTAGCATGGTGTTTTTCCTACCATTTTTTATTATTACAGATTCCTTATCTTGCCCTAGAATATTTCTTCTATTTTCTTTGTTCTACTACAGTTTCATATTGGTTTGCTTGTCTTTCAGGGAGGTCAAAATTGGTACTACATTGGGAGGAGCAGAATGTCTTTTTGCGGGGATTCTTTCTTACCATTGCCTGTCCTTTTCAGTTATAGATAGCTTGTTTTGTTTCCTTTCCTTGCTTTCGTCCTATCTGGTGCTTGGTGGGCAAAAAAGGGTCTTGTTTTTGGGAGAGAATAACAGTTTCGGGATATAATATACTTATCACTAATCAGTTAATAGTAATAATCATAATCCTGCTTTGAAGTAAGTTACTTCCTATTGACTACTACTAACTAGAACCGTGTTTCCGTTGAGAATAGATTGTTCAAACATATAAAACGTCATATTAAATGTGTCTTTTGTGCTAAGTCGGGTCTTCATCGTATTCAAGACAATATATGTATTCAAGGGGTAATAGATTTTTGTTTCCCAGATTGGCTACCTTTCATTCGACATGTATGCGAACTGAAGTGAGCACGAGCGTATACTTATGATGCGTGGGAATATCTGCACATATTATCCATTTACGTGTAGATACTCTGTCGAAAGGAGAAACCGAGTTAGCCTCAATGAATGTGGAACGGGGAGAGCAAAGTAGATAGCCGACGGGGGAAATAAAGACAGCAGGTGGTAGCTAACCTCAGTGAACTGGTTTACAGACAAGCCTGGCTCAGCCATCTCAGCATCCTTCAAGAAATCCAATGGCATCCAAACGAGATGGCCCTTGATCTGGTCAAGTTTCTCCTTCACTTCCTTGACAGGCATGAAGGGATCCTGCAAGTGGCCCTGTTTGATATTCCCACGTGGGGCGAAGTGATCATAGTCATCGAACGTCTTGATATGATCATCTGGGTCAGCGCGGAAAAGGTACCTATAGATCTCTGTGTTGGTTGTGGCCTGGCTGGTCCACTTGCTCCAGAGGGGATCGGCCATAGGATCAACAACGAAATTATCCTCCGGACCTTCGAGGATCTTGTTGGGAATATCTCCCGGCGGCTGAGCGTTCGGGTCGTCTCTGGCATCGTTCTCTTGTGCCGGAAGTAGACCCAGGTGTTCCCGCCAGAGAGTTCGACGAAGCGTTGCAGCATGGCGGCCTGCCTTGTAAGGCTTCCCGTCCATGGTTGTGTTAATGAAGTCTGTGTCTTGCATGACAATTGCCAGCTCACTGTCGTGGAGACCTAGTTGAGACTGTGTGATTTTTAGACTGTGATATTTCTCCGCTGGAGTTGGGGGGATGACATACCCTGTCATTGATATTAGAGCTTCCGCAAATCACGGTCCTATCATCTGCGATCAACAGTTTGGAGTGGACGTATAGTTCTTCCTGGACATAGTTCTCCTTCTCCGCCTCTGGGTCTCCTTCCCACAGTTGTTCAGAGGCTTTCCCGCCGTTCAACATAGCGGTCTTTGAAATGGAATCGGAGCTTGCGGTTTCTTTCTTTCGAGGATCTCGCTGTGCCTCGAACTTTCGCAACTTATCCATGAGATCCTCTTTTACGTCATCTCCTGCGGTATCCTTTTCATTTTTATCACCCTCCTTTCCGATTTTGGGGTGAACTCCCTCACTCATGATCTCTTCCGCTTCAGCACGCTGAACGTCTTGGTATTTGACACCTGATTTCTCTTCCTGTGCAAGTAGAGCTGGGGTTTTATTGATACGGTCGTATGCACGAAGGTTGAACACAAATATATGATCTAATATTGTTAGCGAACATTCTAAATCACATGCGCCGGGATACTACCTTTTGGATCCACTCCTTGAGCGGCAATCTGCCCCATGATTGAATGTTCTCCGCGATGGATGGACTTGTATTGATAGTCCATGATAGCCCGGGTACCAGCGGCAGCGTCCTGTCTCAGGTCCCCAGCGAAACCGGGAATGGCTGGGATTATGATAATAACTCTGAACTTGCGACCTTCCTTCCCGGCACGGACGGAAGCATCGACAATGGCACGCCCAATAGTGTTGTGGATCGGAGACTGTTGGTCTCCGGTTGCAGTGACTAGTAGTTCGTTAGATGGGGGCATGATTATAAAGCGGCGTTGGCTTACTGAAGAACTGGTTTTCAATGTAGACATAATGTTGAGCGTTGTGGATAACTTCTGCATAAGCATTTTGGATGCTATGCTCAACAAGGATGCCACTACTCCAGTCGCAGCTGCTGCGTACCACCTGCGCATGGACCGTACCCTGGTTTCCTCGAGGTTTGGTGTTCAGAGGAGTAAGTGGGTGTTGTACATACTCTCCGACTGGGTGTTTTGGCCGTTGAACCCCAACAAGGTCCTCATCCTGGCCATTTCGGCCTTCTAGACATAGCCAATCTACAGATGGATCACGCTTATATTTATCACGCTTGACGTGATTCCACCTGAGTACAAAGTGTTCAGCGATGTCATAGACGCAGTCCCCAATAAGGCCCATGGAGACGTCGTGCCAGGGCATACGGCCGAAATCTGTTTTGGCCAATTCATTCTTGTCCCAATCCTCAACTGTCTGGAAGTCCATAATCCTGTTATTATTGAAATCCTGGCCTGGGAAGATTTCGTTTTGTATATTCGAAGGATGTACGTCGGCTAACGAATGCTGGTGATCATCCCATCTTCCAAAGCACATGTCAAGACCACCGATGAAAGCCATTGCGTAGTCGATGACGATGAATTTCTCGTGATGAGCCTAGACCTCGTTTAGTTCTGGGATAGACATACAAGTACGGGTATACTAACCCAGTAGAACGTCATATCTCCAGCATTCTCGAAGATATTGTGATCTGGGTGACGGAGAACATTGATATTCCCATGACCAGGAGTGCCTTCTGGGCAAAGTCCATTTAGAACATGTTTCGTATGGGCGGAATTGCAAGTCAAGGCTTGTTGGACCTGTTGGCGATGAGACGTTAGTTCAATGCTTTAGCAATCCTCATGTGGTATATATTTTTATGTTCTTTACATGCCTCTTTGTACACGATCACGTAGATCTTGACTCCTGCTTCTGCTCTCCGTTTGAGGATCTGATCAATCCTGTGCTCCTGGTTGAAGTGTGGTGGACGACGGAGGAAGAGTTCGGGTGACAGCCACCAATCGGCAATATATATCGTCTCCTTCGCCTGTTCTAAAGCGGCGGAGACAGCCCAGAAGTAGTCCCGCCCATCGACATACCACTTGATCTTATTGTTGTCATGCTCTGGGGCAAACGACTCGAACCGGTGCGATTCGGCGATCGCGGTACGCTTGCGGTCCGTTGCCTTCTCATGCTCTTCGTCATGGCGATGATTGGGGTTTATAACGTTGGAAAACTTCCCAATCTTCTGTTTGAAGTGAATTGCCTTGACTCTGGCATCATGGAGATGGGTCTCTACAGACAGAGATCAGCGATCTGTCAGATAAAGAGGGGCGGTACCTGCATGGAGCACTAAGCTAATGAGGGGTAATCTCATTCCTTACCGCTGAGCGAGTCACCCAGGCTCTTGAATTTATCGGCGAAGGAAGCCATCTCAAGTCAATTGAAGTTGTATATGGATGGATGTTTATTGTGATTTCCTCAAAAGTCAGTTTTGGAGGGGTCAGCACGACTTATCATCTTTCTGGGCAAAACAAACACAACTCTTGAAACCGAGAGTCAGGTGAGTGGAGGATGACATCATACATCTCCATAGCCAATCAACAAGCGCACTAGATCTCTATTTATAAACCGGGATATAGGCACTAACCCACTCTTGGCTCCGCCTTACCCGATCCAGGCCTTGGCAACTTTGTTTATGCAAACTTTATTTTTTATGCGAGATTTGGTCACGTATGTATTTGAGCTGTATGCCTTATCTTATCAAAATACAGATCTGACCTGTAATTAAACAAAGAACCTCTGATATCAAACGACGTCGCTTGAACGCTTTTGCTACTTAAACCACCCTGATCCGATCTAGCATCGTCGCCCAATTTTCAAGCATTAAGGGCCGAACTTGTGGTTGAATAGCCTTGGCTCTGCTGAGATGAGTTCTACCAGAAACATCTATGAGAATGGCGTCGATTTTGCAGCTCTGGCGCTTCAGTCTTCAGATTTTGCGAAGCAGTAGGTTGCACTTAATGAGTACTTTAACCAGAAGAACGAAGACTTGACTGATAGGATATCTTTATATATTGCAGTGTGAAGAAAAACTCTCAGCTAGATTTTAACAATCCAGACTCAGTTCGGTATGTTTCGAATCACGAGGTTTTCCTAGAAGTAAGAATGGTATCTCTAATTACAATAATTAGGCAGTTAACCAAGAGTCTTTTGTCGAGGGACTTTGGAATTGATATTGACCTGCCAGAGGATAGGCTATGCCCACCTGTGAGATGACCCCTTACATGTATAGCCCGGCTCTCAAAGTAAGACTAAAAAGAACTGAGGGTTGACTTTATTTCCCTAGGTGCCGAACAGGTAAGAGACTTCTCTCCAAGGCGTGGTTTATTCATCTGACTAACTGGTTATTATAGATTGAACTACATACTCTGGTTACAGGAGCTTATAGATACGACCAGCGACGAATATAGGGATCAATATGACCCTGACCGCAGCGTTGTCGGGCTCGATATGTAAGAATTCTATGGAACAGCATGTATTAAGGTTGAAAATACTAATATTTGCAGCGGAACTGGTGCGAGTTGCATTTACCCCTTAATTGGCTGCAGTCAAAGGCCCGGATGGAAATTTGCGGCAACCGGTACGGTCTATCCTCTATCATAGTTGGAGGGTTACTGATGTTTGTTCTATAGATATCGATGACAAGAACATCGAGTTGGCTAGCAAGAACGTTACCAAAAACAATCTCCAGTCCAAAATAC
Organism: Arachnomyces sp. KDTOL00113; assembly: GCA_949709995.1. Classification (NCBI taxonomy): domain Eukaryota; kingdom Fungi; phylum Ascomycota; class Eurotiomycetes; order Onygenales; family Arachnomycetaceae; genus Arachnomyces; species Arachnomyces sp. KDTOL00113. Next base: position 609,032 of record OX453234.1, read on the forward strand.
GTGTCGTAAAAACCACCAAAGAGGACGACTTGATTCCATTGAAAACAAAAGTTAAACTTGAAAGGTAAGAAGCACCTACCTACCGCTATCATTGTCGAGATTTTCAGGATGCACCACTAATTTGTACAATAGCCTGGACTTTGTTATGTGCAACCCTCCGTTCTATGAATCTCGGGAAGAGTTGATCGCATCCGCACAAGAAAAGCAAAGACCGCCGTTCTCAGTAAGTATGTCCTATTCAATCTGACGCTAAAGCTAACTTACTCCAAACAGGCATGTACGGGTGCGGATGTGGAAATGGTGACCGAGGGAGGGGAAGTAGCTTTTATTTCAAGAATGGTTGAAGAATCTATTCGGCTTCGCGATGCGGTACAGTGGTATAGTTCGATGTTCGGAAAATCGAGCAGTGTGACTGTCATAATCGAGAAGCTTATGGATTCCGGGAACACCAACTGGGCTGTAACGGAGTTTGTACAAGGCAATAAGACGAGAAGGTGGGCGGTTGCTTGGTCATGGGAAGACCTTAGGCCAACGATGGTAAGTAATATATTACATCATACCTATCGATTCAAAGAAGACGGCGAGCTCTCTGCGCCGTTTTCTTCCCTATAATTCACTTAATGCACATTTTATAAGCGTGCATTATATTAACAATTCACTAGAAAGTTGCAAGGGGTGTTACAGGGTTTCCCAAACACTTCCTACCATTCCCATCCGAGTTCTCCTTCCACGGGCACAATACCTCAATTGACACTCTAAGCCAAAAGATAAACAACGAGATCCAATCTCTTGATGCCCAGTGGTCATGGAAGCCAAGTACAGCTAGCGGTATCGGATTTACAATGGGAAATGTTTGGTCACGCCAAGCTAGGCGGAAGAAGAAGCAACAGCAGCAGCAGGATGAGGGGGGAAGCGGCAAAGAAAATCAAATGAAGCCGGAGATTGATGAAGACGAAGCAGCTTTAGGCTTTGGAGTGCAATTGAGACAGAGCATGGCGGCGGATGATGGGGAAGTGGAAGTGCATATCAGGTGGCTGAAAGGGTCGGATGCGGTGCTATTTGAGAGTTTTTGTGGGATGTTGAAGAGGAAGGTTGAAGAAAGGTAATAAATACCTGCAGGCTTTTGTGGAGCGGTAGGAAAATATCATCAGTGGAAATGTGCCTTTTATGACTTATTCCTTTAAGGACTACTTGAATTCCGGAGATCAGGGATGAGAGCTTATATATATTCTTTTGGCATGCTATTCTTGCCGAACCTATTCATAATATCACTTAGTTTACTATGGTTACGGAGGGTTTTAAACGGTCAATTTATCTATAACGTGGGCGCGTTGAAAGAATGATTCATAAAGAGAGGAGATTTATATTATCCATCCTGCGCTGGCGTAGACCCACCATGCCTCCTATGAGCTCGCTCGTACAAGCCAACATAAAACAAACTATCAAGACCGCAAAATGCCTATTAAAGTTTCGAAACCCAAACCTACTTAGGCACCGCCACAACGACGGACGTCTCAACCGTGACGTTGTATGTATGGATATTTAATATTTCCAGACCAGCACGATCCATAAGTGCATACCACTCATCTCTTGTGCGCTCTCTAGCTGCCAATGATGTCATCATGGTTAAGTCTGCTGCCGCTGCGCGCCAGTGTACACCCGAGTTCGAGAGCACCATGTCATCAAGTAGGATCCGCGAGTCCTTGTCAAGGGCCGGGATTATATTTTTCAAGATTTTGACGCATTCATCGTCTGTGTAGTCGTGAATAATGTTACGCAGATAGTAGAATTTAGCACCTAGGCTGCTGTTAGCAAAGACAGGCGGGAGAAGTGTCATGTGAGACGAATACCTTTGACAGGTTGCGGGTCATAGAAGCTATGCACCGTAGCCTCGAAATCCTTAGTTGGGTTAACAAGCGATATGGATGTCGGGGTATCCTGGAGAATGATACGTCCAGGGAGATTTGGATATTTAGCCCTGAGTCTCATGCATTGATGGCCGCCACCTCCTCCGATATCGACAAAGAGCGCCTTGTCGGGCTCTGCGGACCAGTCACCAGCTTCTTTCTCAATCGGGAACGAGTCAAGCCAGTCTTCCCGTTGAGCCATCATTGCCTGATGGCCGACGGCAAAGCGTTTAGGGTCTCGTGGGAGCCAGCCATACGCAGGAAGAACTGTCTTGAAAGCCGTTTGGAACGGAGTTTTGGCACCATCGGTCAAATTTTGATACTTTGTTTGCGACAGGAAGTCTGGGAGTTCCTGGAAGATAAGGTTTATGGAATCAAAACTAGAAGATGGTAGTTAGAGCCGAGACATAATGTGGGCCGCTCACACAACTAACGCGAGGTAGACAGTCGCTTCGCCATCGGGAGTAGAAAGTGCCTTGGTTACGGCGTTCGCGGTGAACTCATTCAGACCGGTCTCTTTCACCATACCGACAGAAGCGAGGTAACGTAGGATCCGGCCTTGGAGAACAAACGTCGGCATGGTACTGGAATGAATGGGGGGAATACGTACCCAAGATTTCGGGCGCAACTCCACATGTCGACGCAAGGTTGTCGACTTTAAGGGGGAGTTCGCTGTTTTCCAGCGCCTTGAACAAGCCACAATCGACGCCAACACGGGCGATTGATAGTTGTACAGGCTGGTCCAAACGTTAGCCAGCAGTTGCGTATATATGGACAACAATTTGAAGGAGGGTTAGGCAAGAAAGCGATTGGGAGAATTTGAGATGAGAATGAGTACTCGCCATATAATTGACTCTTGCTAAGATGTCAAACCGAGTATCCAGAGAGCTATGAGCTTCCTGCAGGGCATTCTTGATCTTAATCCGGCCAACTTCATCAGCGGTGCTGGCTAAATTTTTGATCTGGCTGATTGCGGCTTCCAATTCCATATTTGTGAGAATATTTTGGCAGGACTGTTTTGTTTTGTGTAGTTGAGTAATCACAGGAGAATGCAATGAAGAATGCAAAAGGTAGATGTAGAAGTAGCAAAGTCCAGGAAGAAATATTGGGATTTATATAGCTTTGAGAGAACAATCGACAGAAGCAAATTCAGGTTTGCTTTGAGATGCCAATATCTCAGGGAACTCCGCATGTGTTCGGCTCTCTCTCTAACATTCGGATTTAGGCTTGGAAGAATAGGACAATCTTTTTGACAGGATTTGCCATGGCCGAGGGTGCAAGCTTCCTTCTCCGTTTCTACCCCGAGCCCTCCGAGCTGACGATGCTTGCTGTCGCAAGACAGCCACAAAACATTCCCGAATCCAATCGGAGCATCTTTAACCAAGCTGGTCGTCTAACGCAGGTGGAGTGGCTTTTCCGAAGAATCCGACAGAGTACCTTATACTAGATCACTCAAAATCTAGACCACTTTCCAATTTCAGCTTTGGGGTTCGAGGAAAGAAATAATCTCGTTTCCTGGTTGAGATATACGATTACTTCCTTCTGGGACTGTAGGCTGGGTGTTCCCTCTTGCATGAAGTTGAGTGGAGGTTGATTCTGGCGATAAGAAGAAGGTAAATGACTAAGGGATGACTAACACTTTAGGGCTGGTCTCCTTTTCCGCCTCGACAAGGTTGATAAGAATCTTTAATTATCAACCACTCGGATGAAATCCTAGCTACGTTTGGAACCTGTTTGTGCGCCCTGACTCCTGAGGATCGGATATAAGATCTTTGTGTTACGCGGCTTGTTCAAATGCTGAGAACCCTATCTCATTCGGAGCAGTCATACCCGAATTTAAAACCGCTAATTCTCTTTCCATAGGCTCTTTGAAGTCGATATCTCAAAAAAGTCTCTAGGTAACTAACCCATGGAACCGCTTGAAATTGACCTTATTTAACTGAGAATAATCTGCCCGCGGGGAACCCTCTTTAACTGGCCTTCATGAAATGACCTATCAGAGCCCGTAAATTCCGCCGAAACCAAGCTCTTCAGTCCCTTTCACCAATCAGGAAACTGGCCCAAGGGATTCAGCGCGAAGATCTTTTCTGCTAAGGAAACCGATTGATATGACGTACTTTCGGGGTTAACGGAGATCGGCTGAGAGTTGAACTCGCTGAGCGGATTATGCAGGTTGAACTGGCCAAGCTGGATCTGACGGATTGACTGCGCGCTAGAGCTGAGGGCTTCGGAAGAGGAGTGAACCGAGTGTAAGATATCATCTTGAACTGGCTCAGTCTCAGGAGTTCGGAACAAGGGTGAACCGAGCAGACTATCTTCCCTAACGGTTTGTCTGGCTGGGAACTTTTAATGAAGCAGGCTCAAGCTTTGTTGGTTCTCGGAGCTTGACCAGCATATTTTTGCGAGTAAGAAATGTTTTTATGTCTCTACTTTCGTACCTTCCCAAGTTGGGCACAGCCATTCATGGTTAGTTTTTCGACTAAATTTTCAATCTTTGCTTGTGCAGAGGTTCGGCTCGGGCTGATGCTTGAATTGATTTATCTCCTTTATCCGATTGGAGCTTCCAGGAGGTATGTGGCGGCTTGGTTGGGTCGGTATCAATGGAAACAGACTGATAGAGGCCCAATGGATTGAGATATGCCGCACGTATCACTTATATTCTTGATTCCGCGGAGGGAGGCCGTATTCATACCTGTCGAATCCTAATTTTGACTGTGTTGAAAGCCCTATCCTGATTTATATCCGCGACTATCCTATATCCCCGTATCTGCACTCATTGTCCCCCATTTTGGTGCAGAATGCTCTGTTCAGATGTGGATAGGAGCATTGGTTCTTCGATGACGTGGCGATACACGGCCTGGCCTATAGGACTGTAGCGCGTGATGATAATTCTTTCCTCATCTTCTATCCTTTTCTCGGGAATCTGAAGTTGAAAGTTATGATCAAGGTGATAGAGTATCTTTTGCATCTCTTTCGTGACTAGTGCTCGTGACTTTTCGTCTTTCATGAAAGGTTGAAACTGTTTGAGCATTGGAATAATAATAAAAACAGGCGATACCAAGCACAAGACCAAACATATTTCCGCTATTGACTAAAAATGGGTAGTACATAAAGCTCAGGGAAGCAACAAGTCAGCACTCGTCGGGATCGTTGTGACATAATTGGCATATGCACCCATGTTGGCCGTTGAATGTGCGTCTCATGCCATACGTCTCCTGTCAAGAGCCGCTTGTCAGGGGAATCTGGAACACATGGAGAGGACCTGTCTCAACATACCTCACTTCCCACTCGTAACCTTTGCGAATCCTTCTTGAAACTCGGCGGCAGTAACCACATATCCTCGATTGTTCAACAACTTTTTCATAGTAAAATCGTGCACGTCGTCCTGATCGGCACAGCCGTCGGAGATGGTTGACACCACGTATTCCGCGTCGGTGGCCGAAAGCGCAGTCCTCAGAACACATCCGGATGTGCTCAGTCCGGCAAGAATCAGCGACTTGAAGCCCCTCTTTTGTAAGAAATCGTCCAGGCCAGGAGATTTAAGCGCAGACACATAGCCCGGTCTTCTAATGAACGAGACGTCGTTGTCATCTTTGTCTTCAAGCAATGCCGCAGCTTCTTCGCCGCCATGCAATCGGGCGGCGGCGAGAATGCCTGCGAGCCTGTCGACGTCCTTGCAGGTCGAGTATGGCGTTGAATTAATGTCAATCAGACAGTGAACCACCTGGATGCCTTGCGATTTCGCCCAAGCCCTCATCTTAGCTGCGACTTCGAGGGCAGTTTTTGCTCCGCCGAGTTTTTCCACAAACATGGAGTGAAAGTCCAGGAGAAGCAGAGCTGTCTCGGAGGGACCATAGTGGCCGGGCGTAGATTTGTCCGCCGCATTGAACGTGGTTGCGAGTGTTTCCATAGTTGACGATGTTGTTGCTTCGACAGAATTGATAATATTAAGATTCTGGTAGGGGCTTCAATGACGAGTGTGCTTGTGTACAGAGAAACGCGGATAAAAACGCCATCTTTGCAATGGTTATTTATATCGCTTGACCTTACTATTCTCGGGGATAAGAGCTCTCTCCGTCAGCGGACCGGAAGCGTTACAGGGTGCTTTGCACGGAGTCCGCATTGGATTGCCGAGAACGGGCCGTTAACCGTTGAGAGTGCTATTGCACTCATTAATAAACAATCGTGATGCCCATCCAGGCGCATTGTCATGTCAAACCCGGTTCCGGAAGCCCATTTGGTTCCGTTTCCCTGGTAAGTACCTAGTAGTGATATCCTACATGCTCGCTCCAAAATAATTTCTTTGCCGCGGAGAGATTATCCACGCTGATCTACCATAGGTCGGATAATAGTAGAGCCGACATTGACTGCCTCGACAGCTTCCTCGGCGCTCTTTAGGATATAAAACATTCACGCGCTTGAGTGCCTACGGCGAAAAACAAAAACCATCAAATGAACCTCAGTCGGAGTTTGTTGATTTCTATCATTTACTAGCACTAAAATCTATACATCTACAGTCTAATAACAATACGTCGCCGCAATAAGTAAACTTGCTGATGCCTCACGTGGCTCCTCCAGTCGGTCTCAAGAATGGCGAGACAGCTTTTCTTTCTTCTTCCGCATTCTCCTTTGCCGCAATTTAATCCCATAGCTCGTCATCAACCACAGGATAGGGGATGCAGCTATTGAGATCAGCGCCAACGTCGTATATGCCCAGCCCCAACCCATAGCTATCCTCATAGGGCTAATCGCAGCACTGGCGGCAGCGCCCAGCTCGCAGCGTAATAGATTGTTTGCTGCCGTAGCCGCTGCTGATTGTCCTGGCCAGATATCAACCAACAAGGCATTCAAGACTTGCGTCGTGGCGTTAAGAGACCACCCCGCGAAAAACAAGAGAATGATGGGGGCTGCAATGTTGACCTTCCGACCCATGACCCAGCCATAGGCGATCATAATAATGTTGCTCAAATAGTACACGGGCAAAGCAATCTCGAGCCTCGCTTTCTCAATGTTGAAGTTACTGATGTCCTGTTGCTTATTTCTCACGACTGGCATTCCAGCCCGTTTCGCGTGCCGGCGATAATTCCAGTCCACAAGCCGTCCCGTCGTGAAGGCGGAAGCGATCCCCCCTGCACCGATAGGCACGTACATCAGTGCGGTCTGGATATTGTTGAACTGGTATATTTCGTGAAAAGCCGTGGTAGCGCCAGTCATGACTGCATAGAAACCAGCATACATCAATCCGGTTGCAAGTAAGATCGCCCCCGTCTCGAGATCGAGCGCGATTCTTAACGCTGGGATGGGCGAAGGTATACGGAAAACGTAATTCTTTCGAACTTCGGAGATTTTCTCTGGGGATACAGCGAGGCCTCTTCTCTCGCGTCTCCGATGGCGAATCAAATCGGTCACAGAGAAATTCAGCAATGGCGGTGGTATCGATCCATCTCCTACTACCTTTCGGCAGGTTTCGGGTAAGAAGAGCAGAAGAGGCAGAAAAAATGCACCCCCGAAAATAAGAAGGAACCAGAAAATCCAGTGCCAATTGAGATACTGACTGATTAATCCACCAATTATGGGGGATAATGAAGGTCCCAACATGCTTCCAAGGGAGGCAAAGGCAATAAAGGAGCCTCGTTCAGAAGAGGTTATAATGTCGCCCACTAATCCGTTCGCTAGCGCCACAGTACCACTGCTACCTGCGCTTTGGACACATCTGAGAGCGACAAGAGCAGCGTAGCTGTTTTGAAGACTGAGGCCAAGATTAGCAGCAAGGTAGATTGTGAAGCAGATAAAGTATGCTGGCCGTCTTCCCACTGCGTCGGAGAAACCTGCAATGAACATGGGTGCAATTCCTTGCATGACCTTATGATGAAAACGAGACCGGTTAGTTATAACTCGAATCAGATATTGTACAGTCACATACCAAATACGTTGTGACAGTGACGTTGATCTTCGTCGTCGATACATCGAGAGCTGTTGCGATAGTATCTAGTGCCGGCAAGTATATGCTTGACGATAGTGGCGAAAAGAAGCCAGCCAAAGAGCCAACTGCGACAATTGCTCTCTTTTGACCGACAGTAAACACGGAATAATCTCTTTGATCAGTGCCCGTACTTTGGTCGTGCTGTTCACTCTGAGGAGTGATGTTGCCATTCTGAACAGCAGTCGAGTTGTGGCTACTCATCATCCAAGTATGAAATCTAAGAATGCGAATTTATCCCCAAAAAAGCGTAAGTGAAAGGAATTCTTGAAAATACATATTCAATCATATATGCCTGTCTTAAGGTAGTAGTATCACTCTTGTTCAATGGAGTCAAGGATTTTCTTCGAAAGCCGGTAACGGGATCCGAATATGTACATGGCTTCTTGCACGCATTGTATGTAAGTCGAGCTATAATAATAGCTTCGTCCTTAAGTAAACTCAGTAAAAACCATCTCGGCGCGTTAAAGGGTTCTTGTGTTATGAGATCAAATCGGAGATAATTCACGCTGCCGGTACCGCTTTAGATAAGCCGTTACCGGGAAAGGTCCGGGCCGTTCCAACCGTACCGTTTCTTCATATCAGATTTTTATCAATGATAGAGCGGATTATGCTGTCAAGCGATAAAGGCATTAATGTGGATTAAGCGTGAGATATTCTTTTTTATTTTTTAGAATCCGTCCAGCGTATAGCTCGACATGGACATAGCAAATGCTTGATGCGATCGAAGCATTTGAGCCGAAGGTAGCTTTGCTTGATCACACTCTTCTGGAGTGGTAGAAGATTTAATTATTAGAGAAATAAATAATTGGAGAGACTCAAAGAACTTTAGACGGATTGAAATCATCAAAGTTTCGTGAGATGTATGATGAACACAACACTGGCGTACATTTCATGATCAAGCTGAACTACATGACCACTGGGTTTGAACAAATGGGTTGCCGCTCTTTCATCACAAGAGGTGACTAGTTGTCGGCCAGGTTGAGGGAATCGATTCCGCTGCGAACAGCGCGTCATCACCCAGCGCCCACTCAAAGTCTGCCAAAAAATGCTCATCAAGGTGGAAGGCCTCCTGCCCTTCTGTGGGTGCGCTGGTGGACTGAATCCCGAGGGACTCGCCATTACCAACCCCTAGGCTTCCAGTAAAAGTATTAGAGAAAGAACGCGCGTGAGGGGGAACAGTACCACCGGCGGGATCTGTCCATGCCAGGACCATATCCCGGGTTTGAGGACCGAATTCGTCCCGCCACCACCACACCACGTCTACAACGGGACTGTGTACCAGCCGGTTACGGATCCGCAAAGCGATGTACTCGGAGCCATCAGGTTTGCGGAACGCCTTGCTGCTGTTCCAAAGTTGATTTAGAATGATGGCCATCTTGGCGGCGGTGTCAGTACCCTCAACCGACATCTGTTTGGCTAGATTGATGGCTAAGAATAGCGAAGATCGTGCTCGACCATAATCTAGGCTCCGAGCAGCCGTACTTTTGAGAATGCGAAGCAGTGAGGTTGACGCTAAAAGCAGCCCGTACATTACATGAACAGGAGCCATTGAGACGAAGCCCAGTCGACTGGCCATGGCCTGGATAGAGTCGATCATATTGCACATGGTGGCAACGAGCCGGGTAAGACACCCACCAGATATGATAGTTTGGTTCTTATAGAAATGAAATGTTTGAACCGCCACCCGGCAGAGGGCGCAATGAAACCTCTCGTCATCTATGCGGTCGGTGAGTTATAGGCATCAGAAAGGAGGCGGAATGATACCTACCGTTCGCTGCTTGCAGCTCAAGCTCGTCTAGCTGATCCTCATAAGTGCGTAACAGAATATCGAGAGCGCGCTCTTGGTCAAGCGACATGTCTCGCAATCCATTCTTCAAGACTGCGTCGCTGCATTGAGCAACAAGTCCCTGGCATCTAATCTTCAACACCAAAGATAGAGAGACTTTATCGAACAGAACCTGGTGTTGTCCCGGGTCCTGTGCTAGATTTAGCAACGCTCGTAGAGATTGGCCCTTCATCATGCATGTCCTATCCCGGGATTAACATAAGGCTGATTATAAGTTATATAGAAAGATATTTAGAGAAAATTTCCTGCAAGAAAAGTCAGAAGGATAATCGGAATGAAGCCTAGAAAGCTTTTAAGAATATAACTAAGTGTTTGTACCTACCATACCGTTGGTACACGACGACACAATGCGCCCACAGTTCCGCGCGTCGCACTATGACGGCCTCTGAAGGCGGCGAAACTTTTGCTCTCGAAAATTCATTGCTCGACACAGGAATATGCAACCCATTTTGCATGGCAATGTGAAGCAGCAGTCCACTCATCGGAAAGACCATATCTGGGCGACCTTCCTTTGGAAGTGCCCAGGTCAAAAGGAGCAGGAGGGCTTGTATTGTGTGCCAGGCCGGCGACATTGATGCTACCGAGAGCAATGCCATCTCTATGATGCTCCCTGCCAGCGCTAACAATAGCGTAGGATTTTGCGAGTACGTACGACATGAAACGCCAATGACTGACCAGAACAGAACTGGCGATTGAGCGTAATATGTATTGGGACGAGTCTGCGGATCAAGAATAGGAAGAAACGGGGCGTAGTGACGGAAGAAGCTAGGTTTTCATGTTAGCAGACCACGGAGACATAGTGATTTCCACGTACAGTTGAAACAAGTCATCGACCTCCTCTCCAGTGACCTCAACACCGTTCAACGTCCGTGGTTTTGTCTTGTCTGTTGCATTCCCTCGCGCAGCCAACGTCGATTCTGGAGCTAAAAGATCGAGATCGACTGGTGAAGCCTGCACTTCCGCCCCCGCTACTGTCTCCGCTGAGGCGGTCAAGTGGGCATCTGGCGATGGGTGGGATACCGTGGACCTCGTCGGCTTTCGCCGCAGCTCCTCCAGCTCCTCTTGCAACTCGGAGAAACGCCTATGGAAGGGGAATGAATCAGTCCGAGTGTATTTCGAAACTGGTTGAATAAGCGAGCATACTGGCGCTTATATTCCCTCTGAAAAGAGTCGTTGACAACACAATGAGCCTTGACCTTGCGACATCTTGAGCATGGTTGACGAGGATTTACGTAGACGTCGCATTTAGTCTGCGAAAACGGTTAGAATAGTGTCCTTTCGAGAAGGAAGAGTAAACACTAGCCTTTTGCTGTCGGCATTCAGTGCACGCCTTCTTCCCTCTTTCTAAGTGTCTGCGAGGCATGGAGCTAATCAATGCCTTTCGAGGTTTGAAATTATATTATTTCAAGCGACGGAAAGCTTTCCGGTAATAGTGGCTTTAATCTGATCTGTCAAACTACGGCGAACCAGGAAGACAGAGAAGAGGACAATAGAGACGATTGGGGGATGGTGTTGATTGAGGAGGCGGTTTCGAACGGATCCACGCCTTAATTTCTTAGCCAAAGTGTCAATTACTGAGAGACTCCCATCTACAAATAATAATGAACAAGCTTGGACATCTTCACACCCGCTTTACAAAGGGATGGTATTTCACCTCTCAATTGAATACTCAATCAACCGAGACCGCGTCCCCTATTCTAGATCTTCTGGTTGAAGGTGTGGAATAAATAAGCTTAAAAATATACTTTCGCTTAGATAATAAGCCCATCTCCATTGTACTAATCCTGTTTAAGTTAGCGCAGTAGAAGCTGAACAACCATCTTCATTCAAGGAGCAACAGCAAAACAGCAACATTCAGTTTTTAACGAAGCTTTGTCGACGTCGAGCGAAGACAAGAGGAAAGTGTCTTCAGCTAAATAGTATATCTACATGTCTCGTCTTTTCGGAATTGTCGTTTCGCGATGAGTTTGGCTGCGTCTATACTGCCGACGCAACCGGAATGGCGTCATCTCTTCAGGGCTTTGCTTCGCGAGTGTTCCTACCTCCCTGACCCAATTGCTAGGAATTATATGCGTCAATATATCGTGTCGAGCTATCGAGATCACGCCCCGAAATACTCAGCAGTCAAGGACGATATTACACCCCAGCGACAAGTTCGACTCAGACATCGTGCGAAAAAGACACTATCCGTTCTCACGCGAGCCAACCAAGGATATAGCAAGCCCTTAGACCGAGTTCTTTTATTGTCCTACGGCAGAATTGGGAAACGAAGACGTCAGCTGCTTCACCCGCTTGTAGCACAGCCTGTTCCGTCAGACGATACTGCTGTGAAGAACCTGTCAGCCAAGTTCTCAGACGATTGGAAACCACCTCCTACTCTCATGGCCTTGTTGAAGGACCAGGCCCGTCAACGGCATATTGGCCAATGTAAACTGAGACCACATTTAAGGTTATTTCAACCTCCGATACCTAAGGAAAACAGTTGGGGGAGGCCAATACCATGGAAACGGCGAAAAAACATTAGACTGAAGTGGTATGCTAAGGCACTTGACAGTGTCTATCCTCCTCTCCCGGGCCAGGAATGGGAACTGCTACAGGGGTTGGTAAATGGAACCGTCCCCTGGACCCCGCCAAAACGGAGGAAAGCACCAGAAAGAAAGGATATGTTACCGGAGAGCACTCAGAACCTCGACCCTAGGTTTCTTGTGACCGGTCCGACGAAGGGTTTTACTTTTGGGCCATGGACAAGGGGCCGACCACATAATATTACTCTGCGCTTCATGCGGCGTGTCTGGAATCGAATCTCGGTACTATGTCCTAGCATGACGTGGGAAACGACACAAGAAAGATGGGATATACAATGGGGTTCAACACTACCTCGTCCTCCACCAGCATTGGAACAAACAAAAGCCAGTTTACTCTTTGATGGTGTCGACAAGAATGGGAAAACTGTTAGGTCATCCGAAAGCTGATTAGAATACGATCCCAGAAGTCGATCCTGATCCCGAACAAATAATTGTTCGGGAATACATCCAATATACCCCGTGTCTACGATATATCAATACTACTTCAAAAGCAGGAGCACAACTGACATTCACGATATCAAAAGAAGTCACTCCATTGACTACATCCCATACACTTCAGCCACTGGGACGTAATATCATCCATCAAACCACCCAATTCCCTTATTAATCCGATACACACCCTGTCTGATGTCTATAGAAAGATCGACGGCTAGTCTTTATCCATCCTCGTAAGCTTGAGATCTTTATTCAATAGAGCACTATTCATGAAAAGTCCGGATCCAGTATTAATAGTCTGGGCTAACAAACTAAACCTGATCTTCTAAGCGCTTATACTATAAACTTATTATTAAAGAACAATGGAGATAGTCCTGGTATTTTCTATATGAAGCATTATTGCCATTCACAATTATGTATGTGCTTATATAAGACACATAACCTTGCTGGCGCTAAGCCTAAAACGCGAAATCGGAGAATCCTAAGAGACCAAGAAACCCCGCGACTTTCTTCCTTCACCAAACATCTTCGGCTCGCATATTTTGTTTTTATCCCCGGATCTTGTAAGCTTTTTTTAAAATTGCATTCTTTGCTACTGAATGGGATTTGCTATTCCACAAAGTGAGTCCCGAACGCTCCGCTCAAGTGTGATTCGTCGGGCAAATTTGAATATCCGGTGAGTTTGGAACGTGACCACGCGCTGTTCAACGCCTCCCTCACCTTCAACCGCGCGCGTTTCTTCTCACAAGGTGATTCCAACTATTACCATTCCGCACCCCTCATGATAGTCCCAGCAGTGGCATGAGGTTATTCTCCTTCATACCGATTCATGACGTGATTATATTGCGAGGAGCTGTCTTCTAATCGAATACCGAGGCTAGGCGCCCTATCTGTTAATGCTCAGTCTATTCTGATGCTCGAAATCGGATACCAATCGTTCCTCAAACACCAACTCTGACCAATTGTTCGCATGGCTTTGGATACCCCTCATAATTCCCAGCCGAACCCTTCTATGTCGTTTCCCCGTGAGAGCGTTGGCCCAAGCAATGGCTTGTCGTCGTCGCAACCTAATATGGGTTCGTTCAATGCAGCGCAATCCGTAGCGTCAACACCTGCTGCCACTCCACCACCTCCTCGAGCATCGCAACAGTCGAATGTGTCATATAGTTTTCCGAATAGCGCAATGTCGCAGGGCTCGGTGGGAAGAAATAGCAGTTTTGGTGGATATGACGAGAACAATGGCATAGGCTCGATGGCTTCATATCAGGGGAACAATGCCCCTCAGATTTACAGAGTACGGTTTCTGGGCACCTATTTTGTTACGGAAGGATCCATCTTAGTGATATTTACTAATTATTGCTTATTAGGCTGTGTATTCAAACGTGTCAGTCTACGAGATGGAAGTCAATGGTGTCGCGGTTATGCGCCGCCGTTCTGATTCCTGGCTGAACGCAACACAAATTCTTAAAGTTGCTGGTGTTGTCAAAGCTAGACGCACAAAGACACTGGAGAAAGAGGTTGCCGCCGGAGAACATGAAAAGGTTCAAGGAGGGTATGGTAAATACCAGGGCACATGGGTCAACTACCAGAGAGGGCTAGAGCTTTGTCGACACTACCGTGTTGATGAATTATTACGACCGCTTCTGGAATATGACATGGGCCAAGACGGTGTTAGTGCTGCCGGGCAGGGTAAAATGGAAACTCCCACAAAAGAGCAGGCAATGGCGGCTCAAAGAAAGAGGCTCTACAACGGCGTTGATGGTAATGGGATGGGCCAACCACCTCAGGGCACTTTCTTCCAGAATATTTCCCGTACTGCCGCCAGCGCAGTCAATGCGATCAATAAGGCGAGGTTTGATTCGCCCGCATCGAAAGGGGCGGACGCGAGACGTTCTAGCGTCATGAAGAAGCCACCACAGCCCATGAGCAGCCAGGAATCTCAGAACCTAGTTGGCAGCCAGCAAAGTTTCTACAGCGTCGGGTCCGACAGCGGGTTTGGCAGTAACTTCCAAAATAGTGGGCGGCAAAATCTCCCAGAGCAACCTGGGCACGGATATGATGGTGTACAAGAACGCCCTCGAAAACGAATGCGCTCTTCTTCAAACCGGGATCTCTCTTCATCATTTCAGTCTAATAGTGCACCACCCAACCTTTCGATGCAGGAACCAACTCCAACTGAACCGAGCGACTCGTTCTATCAGCAGGCAGATGAACCGCCTATGATGGGAGACGAGCATACCGGAGGCCTCTCATCGCTCTCGGGGCCTAAAAACACGGATAAGTTTGAAAGGATGAAATTAATTATGACCCTATTTCTCGATAAACGTGCCAAGGATTTCTCCAACCATCCCGCCTTTCAACAATTATCCGCTCGAGACTTCGAGATTCCTCTTGACGAGTATGACAACTGCGCGCTGCATTGGGCTTGTATGTTAGCTCGTATGCCTCTTGTGCAAGCATTACTTGATAGAGGGGTTAGCATTTTCTGTTTGAACGCCGCTGGCGAAACGGCGTTACAAAAATCCGTTGGAACAAGGAACAATCTCGATTACCGTAGCTTCCCCAAGCTTCTCCAGGTACTTGCGCCTACTATTGAGGTCGTCGATAACAACGGACGCACAGTTCTTCATCACATTGCGATGATGGCCGCCACTGGCGGAGGAGGCCATGTCTCAGCGAAGCACTACCTCGAGTCTCTTTTAGAGTTCATAGTACGTCATGGTGGTCAGTCGAGCCATGATCAAAACTTCCCAAATGGTGTCAATGGATCACAGAAGACAGAAATAATCGGGCTAGGGAAGTTTATGTCAGAGATTGTGAACCTACGAGATGAACAGGGCGATACCGCGCTTAATATAGCAGGACGTGCCCGCACTGTCCTTGTTCCACAGCTTCTAGAAGTGGGCGCGAACCCGCAAATCCCGAATAACACCGGTCTCCGGCCTGCAGATTATGGGGTCGGCGTCGATATGGTGAGCGGTAACACGCCATTGCAGCAAAACGAAAACGGGGCCGACTCGTTTATTAATCAACTGGCTAAAACGAGAAAGGAAATTTTTGACAGTAAGTCTCATCACCCTATCTACATTATAGTAGAAATCAGCTGACCCAAAATAGCTACCATGTCGCAGATATCTGCCGTGATATCGGAATCCCTACGCGAAATGGACAGTAGTTTGTCTTCCGACCTGAGCAAAAAGCAAGAAGAATTTGATCACTGGCATTCCAAAATTCGAGAAACCGCGAAAGCTAGGCAGATTGAGCAGAAACAGCTGGATGAAATGAAACAGAAAGCCAACGAACGCACTGAACTAGACAGACGTATTAAAAATTTGGAATGTTCATCGGATGAGCTGCTTTCGAGTCTAAAGGGGCTTCACGGGGAACACTCCGACCCATCGAAGAATATTCCAGTTGGTGATGCGGATAAAGATTCCGGGATTATTTCGGATGAATTCACGGTGCTATTCCCTGACAACTTCAATCCATCCCAAGGGTTCTCTGAACAACAGGCCAAATACATCGCCAAGCTTCCGTCTCGTGAAGTTATGAGGAACCACATCAAATGTTATCGCGAAAACAACACGGAGATTTTGGATGAAGTAGAGCGCCTCAAATCCAAGAATGTCGTTCTCGGTCAAAACTACCGCCGGATGGTCATGGCGTGTACAGGGTGGTCTGCGGAACAGGTCGACGAGGCAGCAGAGGGCTTGACGCAGTGTATGAAGGACCTCAACGAGAACCCGTTACCTGAGGACGAGGCCATCGAAATCTTGATGAAAGACCGAGGCCAGGTTTGGTGATCGACCGGAGAAACGGCTATGAAACTGGAACCCGTTTACGAAGTTTAATGTCTATCTGTTTTGTCGTGGGTCTACATATACCATTTTTGTTCTTTGCTCCTTTGCATACGGTTAGCCGGTCCCGAGTAACCCTCATTTCTCTCTTATTCTATCTTGGTTGTCGCATCGTATGGAGTGGGATGGTCTCTGTTTCTGAAGGCCCCTTCTCTATCCACGAGCTATCTTGCACTTGTCCCCGAGTATACTTGTCTTGTCTCCTTTTCATTATTTCTCCATTATTTTATTACTTGCATCTTACGTACCAGATACCCGATGAATGGATATGAAATGATATTTAATGTCCCCAGATTCAATATCATATCCCAATGTTTATCCCGTGTTAAAGATCCAGCCGGAATTCCCCATAAACTCAAGGCTAGGTCGGATTTTCCGGAGCAGCAGCACGGTAAAGAGGGGTCATAGTATACGAGACAACTTGGCCCAAAATGCAAGATACAAAACCATCCAAATACCTGAACGTCCACAGTTTATAATACAATTTTTAGCTCGTCTAGGAGAGCTTCCTCGGCCTTGCTTTCCTCCTTCATAGTGTTCTCAATCTCCCCGGCTTTCTTTTGTAAATCTACAATAGATTTTTTCTGCGTAGCTATCTCGGTCTTTAGCCTCTCTATCCTTCCACGTTTCTTGTACAGTGCCTGTATCAATTCCTCTTTCCGCTGAATTTGGGCCGGCGCCGGGGTGGGGCGTTGAGTGGAAGGCAGAATGGCCTTGGCGGCTTTCGAATCGACACCCTTCTCAATCAAATGATGGTAAATCTTCTCGTAATAAACCCATCAGTCACGCGTTGTGTTTAATCGTGGGTAAGATACACCTTTGATCGCTCATCCTGGCGGATTCGATCCTCTTCTGTCTGCTGCTGCTGTTGTTGCCGTCGTCGCTGCTCTTTTTGCTGCCGTCTCTGCTTTTCTTATTAGAAAATGGACGGCATGAATAAGGATGTAAAAAGAAGCTACCTGTTGATTCATAGCAATGTTGCTATCCTCATTCGAAGTGGGCGGCATATTTGCGTAGCCTATACACGCGGTCTTACTTAAATGTAGAGCGATAGGTGTGGGTACTCATGCATAAGCCTACCTAAGTACGCTGTCAATGCTTCGGAATAAGTATTTGAGGGAGGTGAAGATGCGAAGGGCATATCCAGAGGATCGCGTCCAACGCGTTCGTGTTCGTTCGCTTCGCTTTCGCGTCAACGTTTCCAAAAAGGGTAAGGTCTCGCTCGACCTCTCAAGTTCCAACTCCCTCAACCCCTTTTTAACTGTCTTCATCCTCATTCAACTCTTCAGCTGAATGAGATTAACAATGAACCATCCGGCTGCCCAACTATCTCAACGTTGACACTCCTTTGCTTAAATCACAAGGTCTACATAAATTTTCCTATCGACATGCACCTTCGCAGTCAGAACCACTCGAAGGCAGATAGGTATCTCACTTGATTTAACTAGATCAGAGTGACTCAGTATTTCATTAACAATTCACTAAATAATGAAAACTACAGAATTCTTTTCCACCGCTTCGTGATGACTTTTAAACGCAGCCATTTTCGTCGACTCTAATGGATATGCTGGTGTCAACACCAAGACCTTCTCGACGAAACGACTTCACTCTGGCCTTGTGCTTTGTCCATGCTATACAACGAAAGGTTTGGAAGCGATATTCATTCCAAGGCACATAACACGCAGGAAGGAATTGAAATGTTAAGCCCGTCATCCCATGGTTACCGACGCCATGAGGCTTTGATAGCCTTCTATCACTCTCACGCACAGAGAGAGATATTTAGTTTTGCATGTATGAATAGGGGGGCCTCAGGCCATATATACGAAAGGTATATGAAAAAAAAAAAAAAAAAAAATCAAACAATAACTGTCTTCCCAGGTGCGGTCTACAAGGTAAGTAAATTAATCCAAACCCCTTGAAAATGTAGTGGAATATATCCCACGATACTAGAAGAGGAATGCAATAAAGTAAGATGCTCACGAGATATGGTCATACGCATCTTCGAGTTTTTTGGTGGGGAATGCGATAGTGCACGATATCAGCTCAGGGATATAAGATCTTAGCTACTTCTCGTCCCTCCCCACTCTCAACTTCATCTCAATCTTCCGTTTTTCAATCTTCGGGAGGTATTATCTGCTCTCACGAGTGTTTCACACCACCACGCGGTGAAACTGTTCGTACTCTACAACCCCTTGAACCTCCACGCCGACGAGGCATGCCTTCTCAATGGCGGTTAATGCTTGCTCTTCTTTCCCTACTTACAGCATGCGTGAATATCACAGCCTTGGGCAAAGAAAACACCACCATACCCATACCAAAGACACTTATTGTTGATTCTGACTTGCTAAATTTTGTAAACACCCTCAAATTTCCAAACTGGATATTTCCACGGCCTTGTGCTTACGGCAAGGCAACGTTTAATCCATACTCGTCTAGATCGATGATGCTCTAGCCCTTGGACTGGCTAATGTATTGGCGTCTAGGGGACGCGTACACATCGCTGGAGAAATAGCAAGTGCGTTGTCTTTATATTATTCCGCTGAGCATGATACGAATTCCGGGATGATTATGTGCTGACCCTGGGCTGGCTGCAGGTGTTCGAAGTCGGTATGTTCCATCTGCAATGGATGCGATTAACACATATTATAATCACGGCGACATCCCAATCGCTGTCGAGCACCCGATTGGGAATATGGTGAGGCTCAAGAATCTCCATTCTCTTCCCCATGTTAGCAGTATACGTACTCATTTCTATACGCCAGACTATTGATCCGCTCTACCCGCAGTATGCAGACTTTCTCACGGGGCTCACATACAATTTTACAAACAGCATCCAGGATGGCGGGATTACCCCTGAGCCTCAACGGCTATATCGTCAACTGCTTACCCAATCTGCAGATAAAAGTGTCACAATCGCGGCCATTGGCTTTCACGAGAACTTACGTAGTTTACTCAAGTCTTCGGCTGACGACATATCCCCACTAACAGGGTCACAGCTCGTCGAGCGGAAGGTCACCGAGTTAGTTGTTCAAGGGAATCCAACCGGCCAGTCTTTCAATTTCCATCGATATGATCCATCCGCCGCCATTTTCGTCCTGACTAATTGGCCCGGGACCGTCACATTTGTTCCCGATGCGGTAGGGGACAGGGTTTGGGTGGGAAAGAGATTGACGACTGAGATGGACCCAGTTAATAATCCGGTCTCGTACGCTTTTGCGACTGCGATTGGGATTGGCATAGCGCATCAGGCGTGGGATGGTAAGAAATAATTCTCACCCCACCCCAGGTCCAGACCGCTCGGAGTCTCTACCCTGGTGTACTCCGTTTACTTCTTGAGTCCAATCAAGGAAAGCCTAAGCTAACCTGTTTATTGACGATATCGTAGCCACTGCAATGTACTACGCCGCGAACAGTCTAGACGACATGTACATCTACGATCGCAGCGGAAGCATATACTTCCTTCCAAACGGAAGTGCTGCCTGGAACGACAGCTCAACGCCGATGTTGCAGCGCACGATCGCGCTACGAGAGGGTCGAAATGACACACTTGCTACCAAAATAGAAGATGCGTTGATTTGGGATCCGTCGTCGAATTTATGGCTTCGTGGGATTTCCTTGGCGCGGATGTATCCGAGGTGGTTCACCTGGAGGTAGTGGATAGAAAGATCAATCACAGACTGACAATGGAGTTTTATTTTTTTCCTAGTTCAGGGCCTTGAGCTTTCTGATGATTTCCTCGTGCTTCTCCTGTTTCTTCTTTATTTGCTCGGCCAACTCCTCAACCCTCTCCTCCAACTTCTTCATCTGCTCCTTGGCTTCTCTCTTCTCTTCTCGAAGACCTCTCAAAACCTCTTTGCTCTCTGCAAGAGCCTCCTCCAGCTCCTCCTTGAACAGCTCTTGAATGCCGCTCGCGGAAGGAGGAACTGGAGGAGGCTCCATCGGGTCGGGGGCCTTATACCCTTCGGCAAGCAATTCTTCCCTGACCTGAAGGAAATAAGTCAGCATGTTCAACTCGATCACATGATCACATGTCTCACCTTGGCTCGGAATTTGCGCTCATTCTCTTCTTGCTCACGGCGCAAGGCCGCTTTGCTGCGGGGAGGAGGGGCAGGGGCGTTGGCGGTGTAGGGCTTGGGAGGACCCCGTCTGTGGGCATTGGGCTTCTTGGCGCCCTGGGTCCTGGAATAAGGCTTGGCGGGTGCGGCGCGGGCGGAGCGGGGGTGCGGGCGGAATGGGAGCTGGGCTGTATCACGTGAGTTTTTTGATTAGTGGATGAATGAAGCAAGTGGCTGTCTTTGCATAATACTGACAGAAGTTGGCCATCGTGGTTGCAGGAGGGCGGGGGAGTGAGGAGAGGAGGAGGAGAGGAGGCTGCTTCTGCTGTTGCTGTTGCTGCTGGGGAGGTGGTAGAGGAGGAGGAGCGGCTGTTTCTGCTGCTGCTGCTACTGCTGCTGGGAGGCGGGAGAGGAGAAGCGGGAGCGGTGCTGGTGCTGGTGCTGCTGTTGCTGTGGTGGTGGTAGGAGAGGAGAGGAGGAGAGGAGGCAACGTTGTTGCTGCTGCTGCTGTTGCTATGGTAAGAAGAGGAAGAGGAAGAAGGAGAAGACGAACGAACAAGACGAGGACGAACAGAAGACTGGCTGTTGTTGCTGCTGCTCGTGTTGTAAGGGTGAGGGAGAGAAAGGGAGGTTCTACTGGATTCGGGGGGGTAGCAATTTCTTAAGTATCATGTCCTACTGCTCCATTCCTCTACGGTCTACACATCCTCTACGGTCTACACATCCTCTACGGCCTACGTTACCCCGCTCGGTCTAGGCCACTAGGAAGAGTCATATGCCACCCAAAAAGGGGGCTGGATCGAGTTCCGTTGACAGCTTTGGCGGGCGGGGAGGAACATGAGGTAGCATTGGGAAGCTCCGTTCCTCTAATTCTACGTTACCCCGCTCGGTATACCCATCAGGGAGAATCGAATACCACCCAATAGGTCTGGATCGGGTTCCGTTGACAGCTTTGGGGGGCGGGGTGGAACTTGAGGTAACATTGTACCGCTTCATTCCTCTGTTGTCTACGTTACCCCACTCAGTCTAGCCCATTAGGAACAGTCATATGCCACCCAAAAAGGGGCTGGATCGAGTTCCGTTTAGCTCCTGGCGGGCATATAGAGGGGCGGGGAGGAACATGGATGTAACGTGGTGCACATGACATTGGACTGGGAAAGGCGGGGTAGCTAATTGGAGGGGAAGTGTGGTCACGAAAAATATCGGACTTGAATCTTTATCAGGGAGAGGAGCGGGATTATTAAGAAGAATGGATATCACGTGAGTGGTATTAATGGAACCTTAAATGAGGTGATGGCGGGAACCTGAAAAAATTACAAATCTATCACACTTTACTACAGTAAAGTCCTCAATCAGTTTAAAATAAAACTCCATTCTCATCCTGTGTTGATCTTTTCATATTTCCATCAGTAGACATGGTAGAATATGTAGAACATGCCTTCGTAAAAAGAAAACAAATTGTAAAGACTTGAGACGATATGTGACGCCGATCTTTACAAATCCTGCGCGGGAAATGACTATACCTAGATATATAGATATATTTTAAAGGGAAACATGGATGCAAATGCAGCAATAGGAATGTTTTAGCCTGCTGTACGAGATGCTCAATACACCCCGACAGTGGAGAAGAGGCTACCAAGAGCGACCCCAGGAAGGGATACGCACTCCGATCACTCGAGCCCATCTGATCTGGGTTTCAAGTCGTCGGCCATCCTCTCGAATCTACATTTCGAGTATCTGATATCCGAGAAGAACGAGCACCCGGATAGTCAGGGGTCGTTTCATCTTGTCACTGTTCACATACTCGAGAGATGGTAGAAGCGTCCTTGGACCTGTAAACGCGCATTGAAGATCTGAATTTTAGTATCCGTTAAGGTTATATAGGAGTCATTCGCTGGAAGCTCCCATTTGATCGTTACAGAGGGAGGGGAATCTCCCGAGATGGTTTAGAGTGACACGTTCGTCTAAATATATTCACTTAGTGGCCCCAAGAACCTTAGCCTGTACCAGGTAGAGACAGTGGATAGAACTATCGTCATAGAAACCCTTATAATCGACAGGTTTCGCTCATTTTGTGTATGGCAATCCGTGATAACTTCGACCGATGTTGGGATGTGGTCAAAGGTAAGATGACATAAGCAACCCCTGAATCACATGACTCGGAAGCTTCAGAGAAAGTTCCAATCAAGTGCGAACATATGATCAACACCCTACAACACTTGTAAGACGGAGCCATTAGACCAGAAAACCAAGCGCACTTGGGGGCGCGGCCATAACAATAGTGATGAGGGTGCCCACGGTCGACATAGGTGAGAATAGGCATGACATCGGCCAGAAACCTTGGAACTCTCTGGCAACTGGACTGAGATCTGTTAACCATCTATTGGTGAAACAATGCGCACAACTGAGGCAAACCAAGGTACGTTTCTAGCGATCAACGCAATGAAGGGTGACAGTTCCTAACCGAGCAGCAGGTCAGCTTCGAGTGATGGGTACTGGGAACTAGTGGAGCCACAAACTGCCAGGCCGAAAGGAAAGATCAATCCTACTGGCTTCGGGCTATATGGATGGGGGCGGGCAGGTCCCAACAGGAACTATACGGCGTGAATGTGGGATGGCCATTTACTCATCATAGCAACGTATGAGTATGATCTGGATCCTGCTCTGGCTTTAATGGACAATAAATCTCCTAAGCTATCTCTTCTTTCAAAAGAGGTTCCCTAGCATCTAGGGAATATCTAAGTGGAATGATTCTGCGAATACAATTTATCTTACGTTTCTACCAATCTCTCTCTATAACCGTTCAGCTCATCAATGAGATGACACTCTTACTCAAACACTTCTCATTCATCCTGATATAATTGGCATTACAATACTGTGGAACCTCGATATCTTTCTTTCTCTTAGGCCGGGCAGTGAATGACTGCCATTCACTGGTAATCAATCTCATTCCATTCACTACTCCTCTATCGGACGTGAATAACTCTTATCATTGAATATTTAAGGAAGTGATCTTACCCTCTATTCACTAGGCAGGAAGATAGAGTGGATTGCTTCAATGACTATCTCTTTCTTAATAGCTCCTCTTTCTTAGAAATCTATATTCCTATATATAACATACGCCATCTCTTCGAGGCCTATATCCGTATATACCATCCTCACTTCCAGGATCGTACTCATATATATCATCCTTCGAGGCCCATACTCGTATATATACTATATCTCGTCCTTCCAAGTATCCCACGGAGGGCATCCTCAATCGTACTAGGTTCGATCTAGTATCCCAGCCTATATTATCACTTCCTGTGCCCCAATGGATCCCATACCGTCCAGTCGTGGTTGGCTCCTGGTAAGTGAATGACGAATTGCCTGGATGGGGGTGAAGGAGAAATCTCAGAGGTACTATAATCGAAGTACCCAAGATGACTGGAGCAGACTCGAGATCTGTGCAGGCAAGGGGTATTCGTTCTCTCGGAATATCGTGGCGTCGACTGAGACCTAAATCTCGACCTATATCCTAAAGTGAATACTCGATAGGGGCAGCAATCCCGTACCTTATATTAGCCCACTGGAGTCACTGACTGAAGCTTGTGGTTGCTGGTGAATGTTAACTTACCGTTATGGGCTATGGATGTATCAGCGTCGCCTCCAGTACACTGCCTTACTGCCCATCGCCAGCTTAATACAGGTCCTTGTCACATGGTAGCATTCTGGAAAGGGGAAGGTGGGCAGGTCGATTCCACGCGACGCGATAGTGGGGCACGGAGCACGGGACTCCCATCCTGACCTCGACCTCAAGACGACATTCGAACCTCTTTCAATCCCTTCTATTCATCAAGCATTTTCTCATTGAAGCTCAATTGTTCAATAGTTCATTGAACCACGAATTGAAGATCATATCCTCAATCTAGAAATTGCTTTTATATCTATCGTATAGATATACAATGGCTTCCGCTCCTGTTAAGCGTCAAGCTCTACTCAGCAAGTACTTTGCTCCTCGTGTAGAACCAAAGGATGACAGCACTAGCGTCGTTCTTGATAAGGGCACTGACAGCCTGCAAGCCCCAGTAGGGATTTCTGCTGTGTCTTCGGACAAGGCCGACGCCGGTCTGGCGTCTGGCCCCAGTGTAATCCCAGCCAAGCGATCTCGTTCCGAGATCCCTGATACAGAAGATGAGGGAGAACCCTCTGAAGAGATGGATGCCGGTTTGGCTTCTGATCTTGATGGCGATTTTATCGGTGATGATGAAATCATCCAAGGCCCGGATGATGATGACGATGAGAATCCCGTCGAGTTAAAGACCGAGTCGGTCGTGATCTCTGGGCCTGTCCCCAAAGCTAGTGAAGCTTTTGAGCGTGTTCTCCGCGCAACGATTGTCCATTTAGTAGAATGGGCCAAGGCCAATAACATAGGAGAACTTGATCCTGCAGAAAGGCCCATGACCTTTGGTTTCTGGGCCATACTTAAACGAGTATCGGTGGACTTTTTAGTCGCACTTTACTTGCAGGCAATCCCCTCCAATGTACAGACGCTCTTCGAAAAAGAGACTTGGTCTATGGAAGACTTTTTGTCTCTCTCGCTCTCAGCAAATGATGAACGTCAAGGCATATACTGCAATCTGGCCACCGGAGACATCAAACATATGGGAGAAATACCATGTGATGCTTACGTGGGTTCTTCGTTCAACATGAAAAAGCGGACTGGTACGCATCAACTGATCGCCAGAAAATATTCTCCGTCGGAGTTACCGCAGGAGTATAAGAGAAGCTTTCATTACGGGCAGATCTGCCGAAAAGGAGTGAGAACGAACTTTCGAATGCTGGCAGCTTTCGATACCCCCATATCAACGGGATATCTAAATATGCTCGAGACGATCTTCATGATTCTCTTCAGAACATTTCATTACCCGGGATTCACCACACGATATGCCAACAAGACATCATATCAGATTGTTGATGTGATACGAGCTTCTGAGAAGCTTCCAGTCGTTTCGTGGCGGGGTATGAATGCAGCCTGGCCGCTGAGTCAAGGTGTTATGTATTCATCTGCTAGAGTCTCATCACCGTGCTATAATCCGGTATGCCGCACGATGACATATTCTACAGCTGTTGCTGCCAAGATGAAGATAGCTCGTCGTCGACTGGCAGATCCAGGAAATCCCTTGGGTCCATATCTCTGTGGGAGATGTGGAGAATATAGAGATCGTCATCAGGGATCACTGCCGGATGAAAAGTATGTCAAGAGATTGACGGAAATTCAACAAACTCGTCAAGCAGCAGGAAAAGATGCCGCTTGTTATACTTGTGGTAGACTAGAGTCGCAGTTTCGCAAACACTTTACAACCTCAGGCGCTGGCAATGAGTCCATTAGCTCAGCAAGTTTTAGGGTCCACGAACTCGTTCCGAACGAATTATTGTGCCATGCCTGCTGCCACTTCGTTGACGAACACAAAAGAGTGCGAACTCAAAAAGAAATCGAGAAATTTCTTTCTACTACCAATCTCGCGGATACTCGTGAAGCGGGTGGAGAGATTGCGTGTGAAAATTGTGGAGTGATCGAGGGATCCCCAACATGTGACAAGTATGTACACATATTTAATGACGAGTCAGGTATGGTATTGTGTATGCCTTGTAGAAGCTTCATGTATAAGCATAAGAAGCATCGTGACCCGCGCCTACAGCGCGTGGCTGAAGCCAGATTCAAGTTGAATCAGGATCGGGAGGCGGGAATACCAGTCATGTGCAAGCATTGCCCGAGACAAGAAACCTGGCCTGAACGTGGGCAAAAGTTTCTCCTTGGTCAGGATTCCATTAGCCCAGTGTGTGCGCCATGTTACAACAAGCATCGTCGATGAACCGCTCCTAGTTGTGCCAGGAGCTTGACTCCCTGTCGTTGGGAGACCAAGGTGCGTATAATCTTTCGATTCTGTTGCTATAAAGTGGCTCTATATTTTTACCGCATCATGTGCGGCGATCATGCTCGTCGGGAGAACCCGTCGGGTGTGGTTGAGCTGGACAACGTTAACTGCAACGTCCTCACACCTTCACGTGGTGTCCGGTGTCAATCGCCAAATACGGAGTGGACTCTCCGTGGGCGAAACCGAGATGAGGTCATTTAAAAGTGCTGGAGCAAGGACTCGGAGTAGCAAGGCTTGTGAGGTTCAAGGTAAGTGTGTTGTATTTAGCATGTCAACACCGAGACGTGTCGCTAAAGCATTATAGGATATCATCCCGCAGTCCAAGAGTTGCCGCAGTCCAAGAGTTGATATTGATAACGAGATTAGCGAGATCTTAAGATATGTGCTCTAGTATTCGCGGCATCATATGTGACTAACCAAAAATTGCAGCGACGCTTTCACTCGAGCCTGGCCGTTGACCATTTTATCCAAGATAGGTATCCAAGGTTTTCGACGGGCGTCAGTAAAGGTATTCAAAATTCCGCGATGAAACATAGAATGCTGCTCAGGTCAGTTAGTTGCTTGTGTTAGTATGACGGTGAATCTGAAAAGTTGGGAGGAAGTAAGAGAAGGTTAGTTGAGATATGTCAACAAAAGAAAGCAAGCTAAGAGATACAGCAGATTGAAACGCGTGGTTGTACTCCGTAGACAAACACTGAAGAAAAACCAAACTTAGTTGGAACTAGCCACAGTGCTGGGACAAGCCACAATAAAGAGGCACTAACACAAGCTCGGCTCAGACAAGACCTCGAACAGATGAATGAATTCTTCGCAGACTCGACTCAGATCTCGTGAAACAGTATGAGAGTTAGAGAGAATCTTCGGGGTGAGTCCAAAGATAATCATATCTTCCATTCCATTCTATCGGCCCTTCCGAGTTAACACCCGTTGTTTTAGTGTGGTGTCTCAGGACAGCGAGAAACGAGAAATGGAACTCTCTTCAGGGGCCAAGCTGTCGACTTGGGCAAGAAAAAGGGGCGGGCGGGACAACTATCATCCGACTGTGGAGTGTTAGGGTACTACTCAGTGCTGAAGAGACATATGAAGATCCTGTGATTATGAACGTTTGTGTCCCGACAAGAGAACGTAATCTGATATATGGCCTCGCGAGTGATCAGTTACTCTTATAGCTATCCGATCAATTTTAACCGACTCTAAGCAAGCTCCCCATATTGGAAGGCTCATATCCTCATGTCTCTTACTCTTTCACAAATTCACTACCCTTTGCGGAGGCGAATCAAAGGGGGTACGGTTCCTTTTCCATTCCCTTTTTCATCATTAGTAGTATTTATCTCACTATCAGTGTTCTTTCCTTTTTGTTTCGACAGAAACGAAAGACTTCATTCAATTTAGAAACGGCCAAGGAGCCCCAGTGTCCTTGCCATGAACTTACAAGACTCGGACGCCGATTATTTCCATAGGGTAGTTTAAGAGAACAGCTTTTCTTGACAGATAAAGTGGAATTCAAGAGAACTCAAGACCTACAAAAACCGAGATATCGAGTCTATCACTTACTGTATTGGTTCCGGGTATTCCATAAACGTGGAGAGTAGCAAAACATGAGACTCTTTTCCGAAATAAAGAATTGTACTGTCAATGAGTCCTTAATACAATATGGTGAGGATTTGATGGCTGGAGGCCATGTTGCTTACCTGCCTTGATTGTCGTCTTTTATATTCTGGCGGCACCGCCTTCTACGTTCTCTTTTCTCTTTCTCCTCATCAAGAACAGCAACAACAACAACTTCTCATCTTCTTTCTTTTTCTCTTCTTCAAGCAACAACAACAGTACTGCTGCTCTTTCTTCCTTTTCTTCTCTTGCTATCATCACAGCAACAACAGAGACAGTCGTTCTTCTCATCATCTCTCCACCGTCCAGTAACCACAACGACCGACTCCTGTTAGTATTATCCTCTTCCTTCTTTACTTTCATTCATTCACTAATCAAAGAACTCACATCATAGAGTCCAGTTTGTCCGCTTTCGCTAGTGTCAAGTCTCTCAGCGATTATCATAATAATAATGCTCTTCGTCTTCAAACATCGCTCCAGTGACTGCACAAAAGGAACCGATCTGTTTTGCCGCGAGTGTTATGGCGGCAACTTTGAGTAATATTCCTCGGAGCCTGTGCAAATTGTACCCAAAAAGCACTTGCAGGCGAAAGAGAATTTTATTTCTTGAGAGATGAGACGGACAGGGGTTTATTCGGCTCTGCCATAATGGCCGACTCCTGTTAGTATTATCTAAAAACAACAGTCATCTGCCTTCACTTCCGTTCATCCACTAATCAAAAGACTCGCGCCATACAGCGCAACTCCCCTACCGCCCGCACTCTCGCGCCCCAAACAAGACCGCCTTGCGCCGTGAGCGCGAGGAGATGGAGAAGCGTATCAGAGCCAAGGTGAGACACTATGTGATCATGTCACGGAGTTGAACAGAGGGACTGACTGACTTATGGCTCTCAGGTTAGAGAAGAATTGCTCGCTGAAGGCTCCAAGGCCCAAGGCCCCCGACCGCGTGGAGCCTACTCCAATTCCTTCTGCTAGTGGCATCAAGGAGCGCTACAAGGCTCTAGCAAAGAGCAGAGAGACTTTGGGAGACCTTAATCAAAAGACTCGCGCCATACAGCGCAACTCCCCTACCACCCGCACCCCCGAGCCCCGAACAAGGCCGCCTTGCGCCATGAGCGCGAGGAGATGGAGAAGTGAATCAGAGCCAAGGTGAGACACTGTGTTCGTGTGACCTAGTTGAACATGCTAACTGACTTATGACTTTCAGGTGAAGGAAGAATTGCTTGCCGAGGGATATAAGGTCCCTGATCCCGTGGAGCCTCCTCCATTTCCTTCTGCCAGTGGCATCAAGGAGCGCTACAAGGCTTTAGCAAAGAGCAAAGACTTTGGGAGACCTTCGGGTCGAGAGGACGGCCGCTGAGAACAAGCGGGAGGAGATGGAGGAGAGACATAATCAAGAAACAGGAGAAGGAGAAGGAGGGAATAATGCACAAGTTGAAAGTGGAGGGATCTGGTATAGATCCCTCAAATAGCGATCACCCACGATCCTTTGTTTACTTGCTGCATGGAATTTTCCACATATGCCCCGAAGTCATTAGAATTGATCTTTTCTTTTGATCTAGTGATCTGCTACTCTCACTTTTCGTTGCGTTGATCACTAGACGTATCTTGATTTGCCTCATTGACTCGCATGTGGTGTCATCGAGAGATGATCAATAGGTCTTATGAAGAAGTCTGATTGTCAGAGTCGCTGGTCGATATCTCGCCTATATTCTCACCTATGTCGATCGAGCATTCCCCATGCTTTTTAGTCTAGTGACTTCGTCTTACAAGAGTGTAGAGTGTTGGTTAAAACTCCAATTGCTTGAACTTTCTATCCATTCGTCCAGAAACCACGATGATTGGGTAGGGAAGGGGTTTTGAACCTAGGATAATGAATCACCCTAGGGTAACAGAATCAGATCAATATAGGAATTGAATCAATATAGGGTCTTTTTGATTGAGAAGAACTTGGTGGAATGTCCCGCCTTAGATCCATATGACCCAGAGGTCGTTAGGATTGATCTTTCCTTTTGGCCTGGTGGTCTGAGGTTCCAATAGAACTGACTAGCTAAGAAAAATATAGGCTAAAGGGTGAGGATATAGTCTAATAAGGAAGAATAAGGGGTAAACAGAGGGAGGTAAGGCTGTAGGATAGAACGGAAAAGGATAAACTATGCCCCCGAGTCATGTGATCCATGAGTCGCTTACGTCATCATGCCGCCCGTGTAGGTCACGTAACTGGGGGGGACCGGTCTCCGACCGGTCCCGGGGGGCCCTAGATCACGTGCGAGAAGGAGAATTGAATTGAATCGAATGAAAATCAATCTAGTGAGCAGCGTGGTTGATTCTACTAGCATCTAGGGTTGGTTCCAGCAGCAATTGAACCAATCTAGCTGGCAGCGTGGTTGATTCTACTAGCACCTAGGGTTGGTTCCAGCAGCTGCTCGATTCAATGAAATTGAACTAATCTAGCTGACAGCGTGATTGATTTTACTAGCAGCTAGGTTCAATGAAATTGAACTGATCTAGCTGACAGCGCGGTTGATTCTACTAGCATCTAGGGTTGGTTCCAGCAGCTGCTCGGTTCAATGGAATTGAACTCATCTAGCTGGCAGCGCGGTTGATTCTACTAGCACCTAGGGTTGATTTCAGCAGCATCTAGATTCAATGGAATTGAACCCACCTAGCTGGCAGCGTGGTTGATTCTACTAGCAGCTAGGTTCAATGGAATTGAACCCATCTAGCTGGCAGCGCGGTTGATTATACTAGCACCTAGGGTTGGTTTCAGCAGCACCAGCTAAAGCTGGTTGTATTAGCATCTAGATTCAATGGAATTGAACCCACCTAGCTGGCAGCGTGGTTGATTCTACTAGCATCTAAAATTGATTTCAGTAGCAGCTAGATTCAATGAAATTGAACTCATCTAGCTAACAGCGTGATCAATTTCATTAGCATCTAGAATTGATTTCAGCAGCATCAGCTAAAGCTGATTGTATTAGCATCTAGATTCAATGAAATTGAATCAACCTAGCTGGCAGCGTGATTGATTCTACTAGCACCTAGGGTTGGTTAAATTCAATCAACCTAGCTGGCATTCAAATTGGAATAGGAATGGAAGGTGGATTGGAATGGAATAGGGAATGGAATAGGGAATGGAATAGGGAATGGAATAGGGAATGGAATAGAGGGTGGATTAGGGTCAGATTGAAATAGGAATAAGGGGTTGTTGGGGTCAGATTAGAATTGGAATGGGGGGTGGGGTAGGGGGCCTATTAGGGGGGGGATTAGGGGGTGGATTGGAATAGAAATAGCGATCGGATTAGAATTGAATTGGAATGGAATAGGGGTTGGATTGGGGTCAAATAGGGAATAACTATTTTCTGCCGGCAGAATTACATAAGCTTATGAGAGAAGATGACATAAGCGTTGATGACACCGCCTTTTGAAGGCGGTCTAGAGCAAAAAGAGCAAAAGCTAAGACTCTGATTGGCTAAGAGAGTGATCTTGGCAAAAGTTGACCCGCCCTTGTTCATTTTTATATGCTAACGTCTAAAAACCCTATATCCCACTGGATTTGCTGGGGACTCAGTGTGATCTAGGGCATATATCGTGCCCTGGGGGCGCTCGCAGTCTTCACTGTGATCTAAGATTCTGAGCCGTTTGTAGCACAAAGGGGGAGAAAATAACTGGGAAATACTTTATTCGCTAGAAAATCTATTGATTGATTGTAACGAACCTTCATAACGTCAAAACAATAGGAAAGAAAAATGAAACATCTCACTTGATTATCATCCCTATCCATATCCCCCCATGCGCCGAAAAATGAAATAGACTATTAACAAAAGAAAAACCCAAACATGAAGAAATCTAATCAAACCACTTCGAGGTGTGGAAGAAATCTAGTCTATAAGATGTTCTTTTCGATAAATGGAATGTGGACCACCGCAGCTGCTGGGCGAACTTATTCCTCGTCGGAGAAAACCTCTGTGAAAAAAAGTTAGCAAATGTCTTCCACGAAATTAGAGACGGGTCCACTTGCCTTCCCCCTTTTTCCTTCTTGCCATGCGCTCCTTTTTCTTCTGTTGGATTGTTAGCATAAGTTCATATCATGAGGTTGTCTGGGAAGGGGAATGGAAGGGGTTTCGGGGAGGGGAAGACGCGGGAAGGGCACGGAATGTGAGGAAACGGGGTAAAGACCTTGCGAAGTTCCGAACTTGTTAGCTTCTTCTGCTTCTTTCCGCCCTCAATTTTGTTTCCCTAAGTCAAAACATGTTAGTGGAAGTCCAGTATATCATTTGGGGTTGGGAAGAAAGGGGTGGCGGAAGTTTCTGGGGAATGGACACGTGACCATCACATGACACTTACCATAGCATCAAACTTCTCCTCCTCATCGTCACCCTTGTCGGTGAGACGTGGACCAGCGCCTTGGCCCTGGATCCAGTTGTGTCCGGAAGGAGTCATCTTTCCGTCGACGACAGCCCAGACTTCCTCGGTCAAGTTCTCGGTGAACTCCTTGGAGTGAGTGATGATGATGACACCACCCTCGAAAGACTTGAGAGCCTTGGAAAGAGCACCAAGAGAGTCACGGTCGAGGTAGTTGGTGGGCTCGTCGAGGACGATCAAGTGGGGTCGCTGCCAAGAGCAGGCGGCGAGGACGACCTTGACACGCTGGCCACCGGAGAGACCGCGCATGCGGGAGTGAGAGACCAACTCGGCATCGAGGCCGAAGTAGGCGCAGTGCTGTTCGATCTCCTTGCGGACAAGGGGACGGAACTGACCGCTGGCGAGGGCTTCCTTTTGGTCGACCTCAGCAACCATCTTGGCGTGGGAGGAGAGGATCTCGCCACGGGGGATCCAGGCGTTGTCGGCAGTCATCATGGGAGTCCACTTCTCGTTCTTCATGCCGACGTTCTCGCCGAGGGCGAACGAACACTCGTATTCGTAAGAGTTCTTGAACTTGCGGCGGGAGTGGATCCCGATGACACGCCGCTGCGAGCCTTCGATCCTGTAGATCTTGTCCATGGCCTTCTCGTCGTCGTCGGTGACGATCTTGTTGGCACGGTCCATGGTCTCACGGTCCTCACCGGTCTGGAAGCGCCATTGGATGTACTCAGACGGCGTCTTGTCGAGGTGGTTATCGATATGGGCGAAAGCGTGCTGCTTGATGTAGGCGATACGGATGTTCTCGTGCTGGTAGACATCACCGGTGGTGGGGATAAGCTCACCGGTCAAGACGTTGACGAGGGTAGACTTTCCGGCACCGTTGGGACCGATGACAGCAATTCGAGATCCGAGAGAGCACTGGAAGCTGATGTCGGAGATCTGGGGCTTGGGGGTTCCAGGGTACTGGAAGCTCATGTTGTTGACACGAACGATGGCCTTGGCCTTGGTCTTGACACCCTCGAGGAAACCGGGCTCGGGGAACTTGAACTCCATGTCGGAGGCGCTGAGCTCGTAGTAGGAGCGGGCAGAGGGCACCTTCTTGACGAACTCGTTGAGGTTTCCGCGGTAGCGGCGGAGCTTGAAGCGCTCGTAGTGGACGACGTGCTGGATGACGTTGTTCAAGAACTTGCTGTCGTGGGAGACAATGATGGATGTGCAGGGAGAGTTGGTGAGGTACTGCTCCAACCAGGCAACGTTCTTGACGTCAAGATGGTTGGTCGGCTCGTCAAGCAGAAGAATATCGGGATCCTCAAAGACGGCACGGGCAAGAGCCAGCTTCATCTTCCAGCCACCAGACAGAGCGGTGATGGGGCCTTCAAACTGCTCCTTGAAGAAACCGAACTCGGCGAGCTTGGTCTCAATCTCGGACTTGGGAGTCTGGACACCGACATCTCTCAGCTTCTTCTCTGTCCAGCCGATGACGGTCTGTTCAGTGTCGGCGGAGTCCAGATCGTGCTCAACGAAGACGGTCTTGACTTCATCCTTCTTGGGGAAACCCTCGACTTGCTCGTTGTTGATGGCACGCATGAGGGTGGACTTTCCGGAACCGTTGGGTCCCAAGAGACCGTAACGCTGGCCACGCTTGAGGCGCAGGTGGGTCTGGTTAAGAAGGATCTTAGCACCGTAGGCCAAGTTGAATGTGCAGTTGCAGAGGTCCTCGCCCTCCTCGTCGTCGGCCTCCTCAGCGACGTCATCGACGGCACCGGGAGAGGCACGCTTGCGCAGCTCCTCAGCGATGGGCTTGGCGTCAGCTTCACCGACGATGGCGGTGATGTATGGGAGAGTGTTCTCGGTCCAGCTGGTGACCTCGCTGTCCTTCTCGTCGACGAGTTGACCGGCGATGGCAGCAATGTAGTTGATGACGGATTCGTACTTGGCGATCTGAGCCTTGTGCTTGGGCTCGAGGATCTCCTTGAGGACGCCGGCAACAGTGTCGACATCTCCAGCCTTGGAGACTTCAGGAATCTTTCCATCCTTGACGTCACCGACACGGATAAGAGTCTCAAGACCTTGCTTGGTCTTCTCACGAGCCTCGGGGTCCGCAAGAGTGTCGTAGTTCTTCTCAAGCGCAGGCATCAACTTGGGCAAGAAAGCGGCGACGATCTGGGGATCCTCGACAAGCTTGCACATGTTGTCGACAATGACAGCGGATTTACGCTTGATAGCGGTCTCACGCTCAACGAGACCACGGTCGAGCAGGGGAACCATGATGGCCAAGGTTGGCTCGTGAACGTCAGTGACGAAAGTGGTAGCACCCAAAAGGTGAACAGTCTCGGGGACATTCTCTGGCTTGGCGATACACTTGATGAGTTCGGGAATGAAGCGATCGATATCCTTGTTGACGATCAGGCCGCAGACCTTCTCCATGGTGCCGTAGGCGTATTTCTTGACCTCAGGCTTGGTGTCCCACATGGATTCCGAGACAACGGGAATCAGCTCTGGGACACGGAAAGCAAGCTGGGCGGGAGCGGTCTCGACGAGAGTCTCGACACACTTGAGAGCGGTCATCTTCTCGGGCCACTTCTGGGCGGAGAGCATGGAGTTGATGATGGGAGGGAGAACGGCCTTGACGGAGTTGGGGTTGATGGCCTGGACGATCGCCACAGCAGCTTCCTGAGCGGCAGTTTTGACCGGGGTCATCTTGTCGCTGATGGCAGCCAAAGTGGGACCCAACAGGGTGATGAGGTGAGGCTCAACAGCCGGTGAGATCGTGGCATGTTGGGCGATTGTGCGGATAGCGTCAACGGCACGCTCACGGACAGCGGCGTCCTTCTTGTTGGCGAGTTGCTTCTTCAGTGACTCGACAGCCCTAGAAAAGTAAACTGTTAGAATATGCATCTCTTCGAAATCACCAGTGAAAACTTACTTGGTAGGCAGGATCTGGTCATCAGTCGGTCCGTTCAGAAGAGAGGCGATGTTGTTCGCCGCGGCGTTCGTCTCGTCCTTGGTCTTGGACACAGTGAGGGTCTTCATGAGATCCTCGAGGACAGCAACCGACTTGGCAGCCTCCTTGCCAGAGGTGGCGGGAACGGAACTCATAACCTCAGCAGCAGGCATATTGGCCGTGGATTTGGAACCGTTGGAATTAATGATGAAGGTATTAAAAAAGGTGAAGGGGGTATCTCAGTGAGGTCTCTTCGAAGAGAGAAGAAAAGCGTCTTGTGAACGCAGAGCGCGTTCTTCTATAAACTTTTTGACGATGAGTTCCTTTTTGTCTATCACGAATAACAAGAAAGAGGAAGAGGAATGAGATGAAGAAAGATGAAAGAGAGGAGAGTGTGGAAGATGGATGAAAAGAAGATGAAGAAGAAGCGAAGGCGGATTCTTAAAAGACTTCGCTCGATGGGAAAAAATTTTAAATTTTCACAGATTTTTTTTCTCTGAGGGCGCTAACCGTTTTGGGCGTGGCGTCAGAGATTTCACCTGTTTTTTCATTGGCTAGCCGGGCGTAATTCGAGGTATTACCGGATGAAATATTACGGTACTTGATCCTTTACACCGCCTTCATCGCTTGTTTTCGCTCTCGACGACGGCGTCGTTGGCGTCGATGGCATCAGAGATGTTGGTGTTTGTTGTGTTGATCAAAGAGTCTATGACCCTCTCACTGCTGTCTTCGATGTAGACCGCTTGAAGTGACTTCTCTACGACTCGAGAGAGAGCGAAGTCTCATACTTGTTTATTACGTCGTTTCACTCACTGTAATGGTCATTGTGACATGCTTACTCATTCTTTCTATTTGTGGAATTTCAGCCCTCGCAACCGCCATCCACACAATCTCAGCGTCAGTGAGATCCAGACAAACCATCAGCCTTGCTCTCCCGTATCTCTCCAAGTCATCGCCTCAATGATGCGATGAGAACCACTGGAACAGTCGAAGTCAACGATAATAACACTGCAATCGTTCAATCAACGGGTGTTTCAACTGTGGAGCAGCCTCATCTATTTCCAGTTCCCTCACAAGTCGCCACGACATGAAGAAATAATGATCCCCCCTGGAACGGATATTAGATCACCCTTATCTGTTCAATCAGAGCCTGTCACGAAGCGCCGAATCATCAAGTCCCGTTGAACCACAATCTCCTGCACAGTCACGTGTCATAATGTTCCCCTGGTGTTTGTTGGCCAACAGCGGACTCAATGATGAAAAGAAACGGCACTCGACACTCGAGATTATTGTTTACCGAGATGACGGGCTTATTGCCGGATATTCCATCACTTTTATGATCTGCCGAGTCCTCTGTTCTGCGTTTCTTCCCTTGGTCTCGAGATTTTTTTTCTGGTCGGGTTGACCGAGTTTGAGAGGATTTCCTCATCCTCGATTTCTTCCGTACCAATCTCCTTCTGTGCGCGAGAATCAAATCTCGCCTCCCGTACTTGTCATGAGTTTTCTTGTGCGTTCTTCTATTAACTTCGTTTTTCCTACCTCTGAATCTCTCCGACTGGTACCAATCCCAAAAGCCCTATCCCTTGCATTGCATTCCCCAGGCTATCCTCAGATCCGGGGTAAACGCCTATGGGGGCGCCCGGCTGACAAGCCTGAGGAAATCTGTGGGGGAATGGCTTTGTGGGGAGAGTACGAGTTTCCGGATCTCCACAAGGGGTCTCAAATACCGTCGGGTTACCTTCATACAGCGATACCTCTCTTTTCTTTCCGCTGTTCCTTTTTTTCAATTTCCGCTAGGAATCGCATACCGATAAGGTATTGCCCACGATAAGAAATATCTTTTCTCTCTTCGCACTCGGTGCTGTCAGGGAGGTCTTGGATATCGGTTCCGAGTCTTCTCTCCCTGGTGGTCATACCATCCGCTTCTATTCAGCATTCCCGTTTCCTGGAGCGGATGTGTGCGATACTCTTAGCAGCGGAAGCCACAGCGTTTTCGGGGGAGGCCGAGCACGACCAGTCACGCTGAGTTGCACTCAGTGATTTACTCCGACAGAAATGACGGGGTATCCTTTCTTAACAATTTAGACTGCGGGCTCTCTTTCTCAAGATTCGCAGTTGAGGTTTGCAGCAAAGCGAACACATCGACAGGATATCATGAGCATGCCGGACTATCTCGCTTAGACTCTTGATACATTCCTGACGTGTCTCTCGACTTTGTCTTAGGTTCTTCTCTCCAGGCAATATCAACAATGCAACGTGCAGACGAACACACAGTAAAAATCCGAAGCAAATGCAACTCACATCAAAATAACAATGTCAAGGCAATGAATATCGGAATCCGTGGAAGCCTTCTCATACTAACAACCACCATTCTAAATCCACTCTATTATATCCAGTCTCAGCCAACTCAATCAACTCAGAAAGTCCAGACGGAAGCCATCAAAGTACAGGTACATTACTTCGTACGCCGTCAGTACTGTAAGTACAAGTACAGTAACACAGCCCTCCCAATACATGCAAATCCCCTTTCCTTTTCCCTCAGCACTAGTACAGATAGTCTCCCCAGCAATAATCAATCAAGAGCCAACTTTATCCTGGCGGAACGACCTAAGATAAAGGAGTACGGGGGTGGCCAATCCTTCTTTTCCCGCCAATTTTTTCATTCCAACCCCCGGATTTTCCTCCCTTCTGAGTGTGGAGTCCGTTGGGGGAAAATGGCTCCACTCCGTCCCGGATCCACTTTATTAATCTTAATTTTTCATTTTTTTTTCGCTGTTCAGGGAATTCCAGACATTATTCCCCCTTTTTTCGCTCCCTCTCCTTTTCCTGTCTTCCCCGAGTCGGAAAACCAAGGAGATAAGGAGACAGAAAAGTTCGGGTGGCAAAAAATTAGACTTTTCCTGTTCACGCAAAAAAAGGGTTAAGGCGGCTAAGCAAAACTCAAAAACAAGAAAAAGAAAGATCTCGCTCGTCGGAAAACCTTGTGCCTGAAGAACACATCCGTTGGGATGCAGATGAAAATTTTCTTTCTTACATGTAACCTTTTCACTGGGCTGTCGGTGGTTTATCAGGCAGTTGATGCTGCATACATACAAAACATCGACTCCGGCCCAACCAGACTTAATATCACGTGATGATTTAAGCGAACATATTCGGCCTCGAACTGGATACGGATCCTCCGATGGTTCTTGATCCACGGCCGACGGGAAAGACCCAGCGGACTAACAGCCCACCTGGTCTTTCACATGAAGAAAAGATGGGTCTCGATGCTGGCTTGGCAGCGGTGTGTTCTTCTAACCTTCTAGAAGAACGCAACGGGTCGGAGCGAAGTACGAAGGTCGAAGTCACTGAAATTGTGTCATGATTCTCTCATTTCTTCGTATGTTTTTCAATTTTCACTGAAGTGTGAAGGTTTAGGCTATCATAGCATTGCCATTCGTATCCCAACACTGCTTCAAGAGCAGCTCTGAATATTCGGATGCAGCAATCGTTAATTACATATATCCAGTGAGACCGATGGGATCCCCTATACTGGCAAAACTAGATATCTATTGACCCAAACGCCCTCGTAAGAAATTTTAATCAAATATTTTACAATGCAGCCTTTGCTACAGGGGTATCTAATTCCAGCTGCCACTTATCAGCAGCACTCTAACGATATTCTCGCACATCAAGCTACCGAATTATACATATTCAGCATTCCCTTCACATCGCCATGCCAGTGGCCAGCCTCCATAGCCACAACTCGAGCCGTCTTGCCATCCCCTGTCTTCATTCCTCTAACAAAGCTCGGATGCTTCAACACAGCTCTCAACAAACTAGCATGACCTAGTTTAGCCGCATAGTGAACCGCAGCCCACCCATCTTGACCAACTATCTCACCGACATCGTCGAGTTCCAGGAGAACCATCGCACAGCCAACGCTTTCATGCCGCAGTGCTTCAATGAGTGCTGTATTTCCTTTACGGTTCTTCCCTCGTAGTATGGTCTTCACATCACTAGACAACTCGAGCAAACTCTTCACCAACTTAGTCTCCGCCTGAATACAAGCGTGATGAACCAAGCTATTCCCCGCGTTATCCAGCAAGTCCAGTCTCGCACCATGGTGAACTAAAATCTTCAAACACTCCAGGTCATCCAGGAAATCAAAGATGGGCGGTCTACCATCCTCATCCTGCGCATCAATCTCAAGCTCAGTCTCACCGTTTCCCCCGGAAAGCAAAGCCACCGTTTCATATCTCTGCTCGTGCCTATCCGAGAGCCCGGCATAGTGAAGCGCGACTTGCCGGTTCTCCCGTCGAACGTTCCGGTCCGCCCCCGCTTCAAGGAGAAGTTTGACACAGCCGACCAAACAACCCGTAGCGGCCACCATCAGCGGCGTTTCTCCCCAAACGTTTGCCTGGTCGATATCGAGTAGACCCGGATTACACTTGCAAATTTCAAGCGCGTAGCTCAAACTTTCCAGCGCATTCGACTCAACCGCGGCATGGATAATATTCATATTTAAATTAGACCGAATAAATGGATCGGCTCCGTTATTAACAAGAATCTTCATCTTATCCGCCTGCCCTGTTGCACTGGACCAGTGCAGCGGCGTCCAGTGAAATTTGCGATCCTTCTGATCGGTAAGATTATGAATGATTTTCCTAGTGTCCAGGGCTTCGGCCCTCGAGACGCGGAATTGTTCGATCATGCCGGTATATAACGGGGATCGGCTTTGGTATTCGGATTTCCAGCGCGCCCAGTTTGTGTCAGCGGGTGCGTTGTTGGCGTTGTCGACAAATTCGATTAGTTGTTCGAGAGTGGGACGTTCAGTGTCGGAGGAGCTGTAGAGGCCTAGGACGGCGATGTGGATGGAGGTGAATTCGTAGTCGTCGATATAGTCGTCTTCTTTGGAGAAGACTTGCACGAGATCCTTTTCGACCTGGGTGGCGTCTGCGCTGATGGCTTTTAGAAAGGCTAGGTCCACGGGTTTTCTATTTAACATAGTTAGTTCGCTATATATAAAGGACGCTGGATCAAGATCTATATACCTGTCCCCAAGATCACAGGATTCAGTTTCCGCACCAAGTTCCACAAGATACTGAACCATAGATAACTGTCTTCCATATGCAGCAGTCTAAGGATATCTAATCAGCGTGTCCTAACAATCTTGTATAAGAAAACCTGACTTACATGAAGAAGGGACCAACCGTCCGGCGCCGTATCCCAGAGCGTGGCCTCGCCCGATTGAATAGTAGACTTCAGCTTCTCTAGATTCCCATGTTTGATCCATCGTATGGCGCTCGATCCCTCCGGGACCATACGATAAGTATTCATGTGATACCGAATCTTGATGCTGTTAGACGACATCAATTGCGACATGGCCTTTTTAAAGACCGAAACGGGAATGGTCTTCTTTTGTGATATCGCGGCTGCGCAACTCGGATCGCTACATTCAACCTTGGGCCGACTCCTCTCACGAAATATCCGCGCGTTCAATCGTGAGAATACCCCGCTTGAATCGTCTGTAGTTTGTTCATGGCACTTGCAGTAGCAGTCATATCGGCATGCTCGACGAATGATTAACGAATCTGCCGATCGACCAACTAGATCGCTCGCAGGAGATTGACCGCTTCCCATTCCGTCGTCCCGGACCAGGGATAATGAACTATCGAATAACGTAGAGCTGGCGACTGAGCTTTCTCGTAGAGTTGTCCGTTCTAGTGACGCCCCGCTGTAAGACGAGTTCCGGGAATGGGACGTTGAAGGTGGAAGAGCACGCGCTGGGTTGTTTGATGATTGCGGGTCGCTAGCCATTTCGTCAACGACTGTCGAGCATGCCTCAAGATATTGCGGATTATGGTTGCACACGGCAAGAAATGTCTCTCTATTTCATGAATGTGTCAGGATACATCAATACCACGGGTTAGGGAAGGAGTGTTACGAACAGATGTGCTAGAGATATAAAGCTATGCATCTGCGCACACTGATTCTGGATCCGCGCACAAAGCGCATCAAACGCCGGCTTATTCTGCACGAATCTGACCCGACGCAATGCCGAAACCTCAGATTTATAAACCCGCGTAAGCCGCCGCTCAATCTCCTTGATCATGGCAGTCCCATCATTAATCGCTTTTCGAAGAACATCTTCTGAGATATTATGCTTCGTTTGGCGACTCCGGAATACGCGGTCGAAGCCCTTCAGAGCTTCTTCAAAGAGAGAAAGGTCATTGATGAGATCAGCAAGATCCTTCTGTGCGTCTTTGAAGCTTTTGAGCCATTTCAAAGTTGCCTTGCTGGCCTGGAGAAGAGAAGATATCGACGCTAACAAGCCGATTGCTGAGACAGGGTCCATGATACTGTCCCCTCAGACAGTATCAAATCGAATGTTTCCAGGTGGGGATCAAGTAAAAGCTTGAGACGACAGGAAAGTGCATTTGTGTAAAGATACTTCATCAAAATCTTTAGAGTAGCGGATGACGCTGGCATCTAGATGGAAGTTGCATTGACATATATCTAGACTGCGGGATATATATGGACTGTGGGAAGAGCGTGGTGCGTGGCTTTGTTATCATGTCTCATATGCCGGGGGCGGGGACCTGGGCGGCGGCATTGATTCTCGATTGACAAACATATCACCAGCATGCATGACCGCAAACAAGGCTGCCGTTGTAACAGAACCGGAAGAAAAAGGCAACAAGGAGAAGGGCGGAACATATGAGCGGACCTAAGTATACCTAATTAGCAAACTGGCAGCGCCAAACCATGGTCACAATTGGCTTCATTTGTCCCAGGGATTAAAGCGCGGAAACTGTTTTAGCTTACCCGTTTATTTCCACTTTTTTTTTCTTTGACCTGCTCTGTCTCCAACAAACTGGAAAGGTCAAAGAGTGCTGCGCAGTGAGTAAGTGAGTTCTTCATTGATTTCATGCATTATTAACGAACTTGATCGTCAAACCCAGTTAGTTCTATGGAGGGGTCATATTGCTTACTCCACAATCCCATCTTCCATGGTTTACATACATTCCCCTGGATGCTCCACAGATATCGAGCTTAAGTATTGCGGCTATCTTGCCCACCGGTGGATATTGTACTTTTTTTATCGCTTTTCCTTTCCATCGCCCTACAAACAAAGGAGAATAGTTTTCGAAACTACCCACGCTCCGCAACATGGGCTCATTCAATAATTCTCCGTTGCCGGACGCTCTATCCCAATCTCTCCAACTTGACCATCCAACCGACCGAGAAAACAAGGCAATATGGACACTCACTTCCAATTCCTGGAAAGACGCCCTTCCAGTTGACATATATCTCAAAGAGCAACAGCATCTCATGACTGTGCCCCTAGCCAAAGATGGAGGAATAACTCAGTGGGTGTTGGTAGACAACAACGACCCTGTAGATCAGCGACTTCTCCTCGCTTCTTGCGAAACGTTCCGCAAGCGCTCCTGGATCAGTGATCCCGACGGCAACGTGTCCGAAGTTATCACCCATGGAGTTGCGAGCGTTTATAGCAATCCCAAGTATCGCGGTCGAGGGTATGCCTCACGGCTGATGAGGGAGTTGGGGGAAGTGCTACCAACCTGGCAGACTGAGTCGGCCAGTTGCGCGGCCAGTGTTCTGTTCTCGGATATCGGGAAGCGATTTTACGCGAAGCTGGGATGGCATGCTTTTCCTAGCTATCATCTTGAGTTCGCTCCGTCGGCGGGGTTATCATCACCCGCAACACCCATATATGCGGAGGATCTGAAGCAGCTTTGTGACGAGGACGAGGCATTAGCTCGAAAGGCTATGGGGACCCCATGCCCGGCCGGAAAGACGCGCTTCATGATTGTCCCTGACCATGAACTTATGCTTTGGCATCACAGCAAGGAGGAGTTCGCAGGCGACACGCTCTTCCGGAAACATCCTCAGTTCAAAGGCGCTATTACAGGAGAGCCTGGAAACCGCGTATGGGCGGTCTGGACACACCGATTCTATGAACCCCCGAGTCAAACAGCTTCGAACGACAACACTCTCTACATTTTGCGGCTGGTTATTGAGAACCAAGCTGCTTTGGACAGCATCTTGTCGGAGTCACCAACCGCGAAACAACATAATGATTTTCAAGTGAAGGGGGTTCAGGCTGTCATTTTGGCTGCCCAGGCTGAGGCCTCTGAGTGGGGACTGCATTCTGTGAAGTTGTGGGGTCCTTCTACTCAAGTTCAAGAAATGATCAAGAGAACGGGAATCTCGTATCGGGGGGAAGACCGCGATGAGGACGGGATTTGTTGTTTGCGATGGTATGGAGAGGGACATGGTGAGGAAGAAGTTGAATGGATTGGAAATGAGAAGTATGGGTGGTGCTGATTTAGTGAATTCCTTTTCGGGTTATAAAACAAGTCAACTGAGCGGATAAGGAGACAGTGAAAGCATACAATGCCTTGAATCCGTCGAAAAGACCTTGACTCAAGTTAGTTTAACTTAGGTCACACGTGGATATCATCTTTTATGCTTTCGGCCGTCGTTACATAGCAGTTTCCATATGCAAATTTTCGGTCTCTATCCCTAGCACCTACCTGTTTTCTCTAACATCTCTATCGCTCCGCCGTGTGTAATCTTTCCTCCGCAGTCGAAGACGCCACATCAGGCCTGAAAACAAAAGGCGTTTCTTCATAAAGCACCGA
Organism: Arachnomyces sp. KDTOL00113; assembly: GCA_949709995.1. Classification (NCBI taxonomy): domain Eukaryota; kingdom Fungi; phylum Ascomycota; class Eurotiomycetes; order Onygenales; family Arachnomycetaceae; genus Arachnomyces; species Arachnomyces sp. KDTOL00113. Next base: position 653,183 of record OX453234.1, read on the forward strand.
CGCACCGACGCACCGACGCACCGACGCACCGCCCTCCCCAAATATATATATATCCCCTCTAATACCACCGGGATAAGCTTCTCGCACAAGGGCCAAGCATTCTTAGGACTCTCCAAAGCTGCCGGATCACTCTCAATCTTCCCACGTTCAAGACCCCAACTTATCAGTATTGGCACCGCACCGCGACGTTCATGTTTCGGGTCAGTGGCGACATAGCATCTGGGAATCTACACCTCAACAACTCACTATAACAAGGCGTACTCCCTATAACGTTCTCGTTCGCACTCTCCACCTTCCCGGTCCACTCCTCTAGCACTGCAAACACAGTCCCCTCCGGCCATCTCCACGGCGCCTCGACATAGCTTTCCATTTCGGACACGGGAATTGGGGCATTTCCCTTTCACAACACTGATGATTTCGTTCGTGCTCTCGCCACGAACAATAAGAACAGCTCAGTACGGATCCCTGATTTCTTCAATGGCCTTTTCCCTAAGTGCGACTCTTAGTCCGTCGCGGTTAGCGGGGGCGGGGAATTGCGCGTGCAATTGCTGAATATCGCCATGTGAATGTCGGCGATGCGAACGGCGTCTTCCTTATCAGCTTGAAGGAGTGTGAGGGCCTAGACGCCAGCAGATACCGGACCGAGGAATTGAGAGATAAGTGTGAGTACGAGTTTAGTTTGCATTGTGATTTTTGATTCACTTGTTGAGTTGTTATATTAGTATTTACTATTTGATAATGGCCCCTGGAATCTTTTTCCTTCGTTACATGTCCACAAGTGTTCCTTTGACATGGCTAGATGCCAGGCTGTTTGAGCCTACATAAATGATCGAACAAGGCAGTTTTCCGCCTGCAAGCTCTTCGTCCATCTTTTTGTTAAGTCGACTGAGCAAGAGTAGATACTTTTTGCCGTACTATAGATTATCACTTCTCCTAGCTCGATTTCTACCTCGCTCAAGCTTTCCAGTCTTCAAGTCAAGCCCGAAAAATCAACATTTCTTTGGTCGACTTGATGAATCGATGTTTATTTTATGATGAGTCTTGTATTGTTCAAAACTTTCCATGCGAGAATGTTTCAATGAAAACAGAATCAATTGCGCAGATACTTTAACTAATTCTATGGCAGCAATACAAAAAATGTTTCTCCGTCTATTCCCAGCGCGAACCCCTTTCCGACTCAATCCCATCCCATGTCGTCAAAGTACATGCAACAAAAAAGAGGCCTCAAAAAAATTTGCTTGCTCGAGCAATCCTTCAATGCAGTACGATCACATCTTAAAAGTGACGCTTCTGCTTACCGCACTTCTTGAGACACTCTTCGACCATGAAAAGCGCGCCCTGCGGGATAGCATCCCTGATGGCATCAATATCCTCGCCAGCAATGCTGCCCCCAAATGAATTGACAACAAAATCATCGCCAAGAGCAAAAGTCTGAGGCGCAACCAAGCTCGCGCCAGGGTCCTCCGAAGCGAAAGATGCTACAGTGAGTGCCGGATCGCAGTTTGTGTTGATTTGCGTGTGGAATGACCCCTGCGGGAATACGGTCATCATACCGGGATCGAGCTCGGTGCGGATCACCCTTGGTTTGCCATCATCGTCGACGACACCGGACTCTGGGGCCATTTCAGCGGTAATATGGCCGGAGAGGACGACGAAGAGCTCCGCAGATCGAGGATGGATGTGGAGAGATGCCATTCCGCAGCCTGTTGTGGATGACGGGTCAATATTAACATTCTCAGAGAGTGGGCTCTATCTTGTTTTATAGAATAGGCTCACCATCGATTTCCGCCACAGCCATGCTCGTGCTGGTTCCGACAAGGGCGGGAAATGTCTTTCGATTAGCCATCCCGACATCGCTTGTGTTAAAATCGAAGACGAAATCTTCGTCGTTAGGGAGAAGCTTGTATCGATCGGCGGCACTAGAAAATTGTTATTATCAGATATGGACTGCAACGGTTATTTCCCCCCGTGGGCAGTACTTACGTATCAGCGAGTTGCAATTGAGCCGCCAAACTAAGCTCGGGAGTAGATTGCCTCGCCATGTTTTGAGGAGATGCCGTGACCAAGGAAGACAAGGCCAGGATGGCGGCAGCGGAGCTGGTAATAGCTTTGGTGAACATGTTTTCGGCTGAATGGGCGACTAAGCAAGTAAATATTAGATGTATAAGTTATAGGAATGGTTCAACGATGTTTCTTTGCGATTGTTCGAGTTTTTTATGATGAAAAGATATCCCATCGAGGGCGGCGTCGAGCGCTTTAAATACTTCAAAAGCTCCTGTTGAAATCTGCCTCCTATACAATCTATAGCCATGAGGCCTTAGGGGTTGGCTGTTAACCCGCTGGCATATTGTTCTGACAGTTTCATCCAGCTGAATAGCCGTCTTCAATCGAAAGATCTTGAGATTATTCCAAATCGTCAAAGATTAACCAATTACCTTTAGCCTTGCGGATAAGGCGTCCCATGGGTTCTTCCCCTGCGCCCCTGAATATAGGGACGCCCATAGCTTGCATAAGCCGATTACTCCCCGTGTGTACGCGCTTATGCCTCTACATAAGATGACCTAACCTGAATAATCATTTCATTCATAGCCTATCACCATATTCTTATATGTGACAAATAGAACCAAGATACTGCACTTGGGAGATTTTCGCGGTGTTTTCTTGGCACAGGCCAAGCCGGGCTCTTTTTGGCAACTCTCAGCCCAGGCAGTCTGGCTTCCTCACTAACTGGCTGGTTTCGGCTCAGCCCTCTGCGATTGTCAGGTTAGCTCGAGTGGCCGTCATCACCGATGTGCGTTGTTCCCTTTGTGGCTGATGCTGGTTTTCCTTCATCCGGTACGGAGTAAGAGTGTACCGTTAAGAGCATAACCTTTGATCACCTAGTTGTAGCCTGTGGAATAGATGATTCCGTTTTGGTAGTCCTCTTTGGTGAAGCTGGCTACCATAGGTTGGTTAATGGTTGTTGAATGGGGTTTGAGGTCGAGATGAAAGTTCGGGATCTCAGCCCTACGAGATCCACTTTTAACAGCAGTTCGGGCTTGGCGTGGAAATAGCCTATGATGAATAGGGGGCTGAGAAAATCAACCTCATCAATGACTCAATATGATTAATTCCAGGTCGTACATGTACCCTCTCATTCCAAATCACCACGGACTCATTCAAACAGCGCGAAACAAGCCACTTGATGTGGCTGCAAAAGGTATGAGAAATGGGCTGGCGTCTGAAGGGCCACAATCGACTTATCATGGCAGTGCTGGTCAAGAGCTGAAGCCACATGACTTCCGTGGCCATCAAGAACCCAGAGCCCATGCCGGCCATGGAACGGCGGTGAGCCTGAGATACAAAGATCTCGATAAGCCTTTTTTAAACCATGCCCACCGATTTATATTTGACGTGGTAATATTACCGAACAGACTTCGTTGCCGAACTTGGAGAATGCTCACGCATCTTCCCTTATCCACGACTGACAGGAAAGACCCAGCGATCCAACAGCTGTAGGTACCAATGCCTTCTCGTTTCTATAAAAACGCTCTAGATGTTCGTGAACTGTCTATTTGGCTGCTACTTTGAAGGCAAATTGCACTCTGACTTCCAATTCAGCTTGTCATAAATCAATACCGGTTCAGTTTATGTCTACTTGACTGAGTACTATCTAATTATAATCCCCAAGAGGTAGTCACCCAGGAGGAAGAAGGTATAAACAATCGATGGATCCAGGATGCACAAAGAAAGGCCGTATCCAAATCCGGAAGAAACTCGAAGTTGAATGCTTCTTACGAGTTTCTACTCACTTTAACATCATTCATTCACCTATACCCTTTGCACTCACCATTTTCTCAGGGTGAATGATCGTAAATATTCACTGTTACCAACCCCCTAGTTTTTTGGGATATATAAACTTCTTTTCACATTCAACTTCTCTTTCCTTCCTTCTTTCTACATCCTCATCCTTCAACAAAGCCTCAATTTTTGGTCTACTTAAGGCTTTTATCAATGCATTGGGTGGCAATAAGCACGGTGAATATCCCATACCTAACCATTTATGTTCATATCTGGCTATCCATCCATATGTATAAGCTTCTAAACCCAGGTACTACTCCTGATTAAGAGACTATACCAGAAGATTGGTCAGCTCGGTCCGCCACGCCGCAGCGGAAAGGGGGTTCAAGAAAGTCTCCGTGTTAGCCGAGAACTATCAGCAGAGCTTTCCATCTCCTATGCTTTTTCTTATATTGGACTGCTCAACAGCGGAAGCAACATTGGGAGACATTTCCATAGCGAAGGCTATAGAACCAGACACCTCCGCTGCGGTTGAAGACTTATACGACAAATCGAAGCGTAAAAGGGTCCACCTAGATGATCTTAAAGCATATTGACAACGGATACCGAGACTCGGACCCCATAGTTCGTGAGACTTTGACGTTTATATCGTTAAAGGATGCAATATCTTCTAGCGCTCAACAGAGTTCGAGACACAAAGAAGCATTTACATTAAAATCTCGATGAAGAAGATATCGCTTTGGCGTCCCCCGCAGGCCAACATGCCATGGGCCTGTACAGCTCCGTCTTAGTTTTATAACTGATCGCCTTTCTTGATATCAGAAAATTTACCACAGCCGCCCCCAGAAGCGGAGTGAGAGAGTAGACAAGAAAATGGAGGAGGCCATTCGAGCCGACGAACGGCGAAAGGTAAAAATAATGAATGATGTTTAATCTTTTTCAAAATTTCAAAATTTATACTAACAATTTTGAAAAATTAAGATGATGGAAGATACCAAGGCCAAGAAGCCACCTACCAAGCCACCTACCAAGGGACAGCAAATCCGCCGGGAGGAGCTGAGGCAGGAGCTGAAGGAGGCCAAGGAGCTGCAGAAAGGTCGGCTCGCTCAGCGAGCAGAAATGAAATTGACCATCTTGGAAGAACTAAAGCCGAAGAAGCCCGCGACGGGGGGAAATTCGCCGAAAGGAGTTGCGAGAGAACCTAGCTCGAGCCAAGGTTAAATAATTGAATAGGTTATGGGGGACCTGAAACCTAAGAAGACGGCGATCGAGGGACAAGAGGTTCGGAGAAGAGAGTTGGGGGAGGACCTGGCCCAACCCAACGAGAAGAAGAAGGCCTGTCTGGCCAAAATAGCAGAATTGAAACAGACCTGGGACCTGGCCAACACAGACATTCGGAGGGGAGGTGAACTAAAGGATATCGAAGATATCGCGAGGGATTTCAGGCCCAATCAATTGACGCCAGCCCAACAGCTCCGAAAAGAAGAGATCGTTACGGAACTTGATTATCAGAAGAACAAACTTAAGCATGACGTCCTTCGCTCCCACAATCATCACAACAGCAGCAGCAGCGTAGCATCATGAGAGGCTTCTCTGAACCTATCCGATTCCGGCACGGCAGAATATTTAATAATAAAATAATGAAATTCATTGTTTGTTGAGTACCCATTGAAAAATGAGGAAGCCTTGACTAAGTGCTATATCATAATGGCTATGCCCTTTGTTTCTTCCCCCTCTTTATTTTGCTTAGATAGTTACTACTCTCCCTCAATCACAAGAGATCTCCGTGTTTCGTCTTCTTGATACCTTTAGTATCTAAAGTCTTACGAAGTGAATGTTTTCTACCGGGGGTTTAGCTCTCTCTCTTTTCCCTCGTAACGAAAAATTAAAAAATGTACGATATCAATGTTGTCGGTGTGAGTGGTTCTATACGTTCAATCCCAGGGGTTATCCTTCACTAGAAAGAAAAACGCAGAACTACTCTGCGAGGTAGTAATAGTAAACCAAGTCACCCATGCTGTAGATCAATCCCAATGTCCATAGCCTATTGAAGGAAGGATAGGTTTACCTAGCTTGCACTTGAAGATTCAAGATTTCGAGATCTACCGGAGGCATAAGCTGTTCCATTTCAAGCTTCACAGGAGTAGCCATGGCGGAGTATACCCCATGAAATTAAAGAGCAAGAAGAGACGTATAGAAAAGTCTTTAATTTGGTGAGGTTTGATAGTATAATGTACATAGTGAGGGAAGATAAAGAAGGGTATTGAATAAATCGAGATCTACTTCATCTTAGCAAACACCACAGTACACAACGCTGCCTGACGTGTGCCTTTTCAGCTCTTCATAATTGTCATAGAACACCGCCGACTTTCCACCGAATTTGTAATGTGGTGCATTCTCCCAGTATTTCCAAACCCAGTGTTCGGGATACCATTCCGGAATGCTGTCACTCTCATAGTCGATAACACCGAAATCCATCTCAACCACCATATTGCCGAGATCCTGAATATACGTGCACTTATCCCACCAGTCCGGGTTGACACGGAGCGTGCTGTATGCATGGTACTTGGTGAAATATCCGTCTCCGAAAGCAAATATCCAATCAGCCAACTCGTCGCTCTCGAGTCCGTAACATGGATCTCCATTCGGGTCCGGATTTGGGATAATCTCCAGGCCTCCGGCCAAGGAACCGTTTCCGGAATGCCAGTCTCCGCCATTATTTAAGAGGAAGTCTAATTGCTCCTTTCCCGAGCTTTGGCGAGGATCGGCCCTGTGTAAGGCTTGGGTGAATAATCCGGCATCTCTGGCTTCCTGCCAGTATGTTGAGGCTAATTCGTCGGTGGTTTTGGCGCCCTCAGTTACCTAGCCAATGTTTGTCATGTCAGCCGTATGTTCAGGTCTGGGTGGGGATGGGCCAACCCGCACCCTAATCGAGACAAAACGAGCACCACTCTCATACGCCCCCTCAAAGTCAACTTCAGAGTCGGCGCTGGAGATGTCAAAACCCTGTGTAAAGTTTTTGGCATGCACGAGCCCCGAGAGGGCAGCCGCGGTGACGAGGGCGGCAAGTCTCATTTTAATAGTTGGGAGGACGGTTGTACCGAAGTATTGCCAAATGATTGATGTCTTGAGGATGCTCGATCTATATGTACGATCTCCACTGGTAAGGTGATATGTGTGGAGACGGAGTTAAGATAAGTTGACCACAAGGGCAAGAATCGTATTTTTCGCCGGTTCGCCGTGGCTCGTTTAACTCGATATAAATAATACTCTGGAGGCACGACTTCCCAATACATCCACAGGAGGCGATCCTTATGCATGGATGCCAATCTTGAAAGGCATAGGGAACCCAAGGGGTTCTGCATGGGAAGAGTGTGGAAGTCCGGTGCACCTTAATATCGACATCCAAGCCGGACAGGCATATCAAATACTAAGAAAGAGAAGAAGATCATCAACGACAGAGTCAATGCTTTTTCAGCTTCTGTGGCTCGTCTTGGTCAGACTAGGACGTTGAACCGGATTATCAAACATTTCGTTAATTTAAAGAACAGTGTTTCTTGGAATAGAAACATCATCGCAGGGTAGAGACTGGAATCCGGAATCTTGCTGTCCTAATAAAAATTGTTTATCCAAATGAGTCTCTCAAACATGGTTATGGCCATAGGAACACGAGGCCATTTATAATGAAGAGTTGTTCCAGAATGGAAGTTGAAAGAAAAAGGAGTGAAAGCAATTTGACAGCAAATATCGGGATCGTCTCATAAAGTTTAACCTAACCAATATTAATTAGTGTCTCCACCTTTCCTAATAATAGTAAATTCTTAATATCACTCTGGATGTTCCTTGCGCTTGTTCTTGTCGTCGTCGTGATGGTGTGAAGTCGCGAAGAAACCCCTTGCTTTTCAGGTTAGCATAAAGGCTAGTGGTTAGGGATTGATTAAAGGCCTTCGGCCAAGACTCAACACCTCCGGTTGTATTTCCTGCGGCAACGTTCGAAGGCCAGACTACCCTCCACCAAGCGAAGCAATGCTGCATGCAATCATGGCATCCAAATTCTGAGAGAGTGTGTGCTAAGTGCTGTGAGAGAGCAGATGCTGAAAATATTTCAAATAGAGCAAGAGACAAAACAAGCATTGGAGACCCCTGTCAGTGAGGATTTATCAACACGATATGCAAAGTTGATCATCATTTCAATTTACTCTCCTTCAAGACGGAGTTCCAGTGTCCGTTAATACGAGCTCACGGACACGGTCTTTGATGTTACAAGACATCCCGATTGCCTACCGAGCTATGGCAACTTTTATATAGGTGCTCTATCCGTCATTCTCCATACGTTGAACTTGGTATCAGCAGGAATGAAGTTGGCACACCTTTTGAAGAAATAGGTTCTTTTCGCTTCTCTTTTGTCTTATCGTCGGGCAAATATTCAAAATGCTAGTTTTCTCCACTCTCCTCACGTTCATACCCCTCGTTGTGTATGCAACCGCTCCCGGGCCACATTGTCAGGTGTATAATGGCCGCATCATCCCCGATGCTGAGCCCTCCGATTGGAACGACTGGGACAAGAAAATACCATATGATCCAGATTACAATCTTGGAGAAGGTATGCTATTCCCTCAAATTATTCGATTTTGACAGAGGATATTTTATGAGAGTTGTTGATTGCTGACAGTAGGATTCTAGGCCTCGAGTGGGGAGATGTTCTACGTATTCCCGACGTGGAGCGGTCGATCGTACGTAGATTTCTATCGACGATGGGCAAGACCAGGGAATTTTTTTCTGAACCAGGCCGCGTGTATAGTTCGATCGAAATGATACCATGTATGGGAGGACCAAATCGGTAGAAGTGACGATTGAGTCCGTCCCCATCAACTCCACACTATCAATATCTGTCTTTTTCTGACGTCGGTCACCTTGGGTTCTAGTGACCGATCAATCTTTCAAGGAGAGACAGCCGTGCGCCGGGCCGAGCTCGTCTTGGTCCCCCACGAGAAAAAAAGGATTGTATCAACGTCAATGACTTTGCGTTTCGCAATCCAATTGGATCCCGAGCGCCCTCTAAACTACTCTCACGAGTACTCACTAGTATCCATGCAATCGGAAGACTTTACCAAAAATCAGTGGTCACTTTCAACGGGCACATCTCTGAACCCCGAGGTTTCTGCAGAAGACCCGGAATCGCTTCAGATCCGAGGTTCAACGGATGCCGATGTACCACAGGAGCTTTTCTTTGAAACTCCCTTCACTGAAGGCTGGCACAACTTTGAAGTTGTATTGCATTACTTGAACAAGTTCGTCTCCGCCTTATGCTTTTTTGAAAACATATCCTTTCCATTCGACAGCGGAGAAAACTAACACTGAAATGAAAAAAGCTCCATGCAAATCCTCCATTCCACTGGCTGGGAATTACCTCGGCACACAGGACCTCTTATCATGAATGGCCTCTCCGGCAAGGGGTTTTACCAAATGGGCCTTCAGAAGAAGCCAACGGGTGCTATCCCGATCAATAGTACCACAGATGGTTATCAAGAAAGCGGAATTGAAGAGGGAATGATTTATGGTGGTACTACTGTCATGGATAATACTGAAAGAGGCTGTCGGTTCGATGGGTTTTATGATTCATGCTGTTATAATGTTGGAGAGCTGAATGGAAAGCCGGTGTATCCAGGGAATTGAGGAATAAATATATGTTCATAACCTAGCGACGAGAAATTCTGCGTGGTGCATTTTAACGGCTTAATCTCTTTCCAGTTTGTATGAAGGTACGCACTGCGCTACCTCGGGGAGTGAAGAAGGAACCAGATACAGAGATGCAGTCATGTTAGATAGCGCATTAAACCGTGTTTACCTTGCCGTAGAGACGGCGAAATCGAGTAGATGTAGATGTTGACATCAAAGTGAGAGTTGGATAAAGTAACCTTAAATTTTAGGTTTGCCGTTGTGGGGCGAAACTTTTTGTGTGGTGAAATTTGGAGGGGGAATTTTTGAGTTGCTTATCAATATCAAAATCGTTCAAAGAAAAGGAACGACAAACAACAGAAGAACTCATGTGGTTTGATTAAGAGCTCTTTACCTACACTTCTTTCTCTTCTTCTAGTGGACATCTTTCTCAAAGGAAAGTAAACGGGACGCGGAAGCACCATGGCGGATTCTTCAGGCCATGAAAATGGCCTCCCTGAATCTTTGAGCACTCTTTGTAACCCTTCAGCTTCGTCGCAATGTTTGAACTCGAAATATGATCCTATCCAACTGTCTGAGCCGGAATGCCTATCCATACTTCGACTCCCGCTTGCGAGGAAGGTGTTCGGGCATGAACCTCTCTCAGGGGTAGAACTAAGCACCGAAGATTCAACCTCGTCTTTTATGGAACTACTCACTTCGCGTATTGATGCGAGTACTCGAGAAGATACTACTGAACATCGCTCTGGACTCCTCCATATCGGACTCGCGGCACTTTCAATATTCTTGCAGTCGAATGTGACTGGCCCGCCCTTACCCTTGACTTCTAGATCAAGTGCCGAGCTTGTTTTTCCCACCTCTACCTTGGATAGTAGTGGAGATGCGCTCTCTACACTTCGACAGAAAATGGTGCGCAGTCTTAGTGTTGACGGGGAGACTATCTATCCTCTCACTCCAAACGTGGAGTTCTTTTGCGCCGCCAAGGCGATTTTGAATTCCGACGGAATCTTACGAAGTCCTACCGGAGAAGACCCGCCTCTTGTTGCGAGGACTGCCAAAATGAGAGTCAATTTCTTGCATCAAAAGATGTTGGGAGAGAATGCGGAGACCCTACAGAGCTTGGTCTATGAGGATCTGGAGTTCTTAGGAAAGAAGGTTCTTGAGTCCGATTCACATACCAGGGAAGAGAAAGCGAAATTTTTACTCGAGCGGGCTGCTGTACATACTAGACATGGCTTTGATGCAAAGGCTAGAGCGGATTTGGAGCAAGCTGCGCAGGAGACCGGATTTGAGTATGCCCTGACCGGGAGACTGGGAAAGAAGACTAAATTTCAGGATCGGGATATCAGTCAGCTCGTAGTATTGGCGAAGAGTGCGGACGGTGATCTATCAACACCAAGCAGCGTTCAACAGCCGAAAAATACCGAGCCGTCGAAGCCTACAACCCTAGATTTAAATGACGATACTCTATTAGAGGCAATCTCGTTCACCAAGGACGAGCCGGCAAAAGAGAGAGCGACGACCTTTCAGGATGAATCTTCCCTATCATCAGAACTGGCAGCTCTCGACCCTTCGAAACAACCAATGCTCAGTCCACTCGATTCAGTTATCCTCCTTTCTATGGCGTCTGCTATCACCAATACTGCACCTGAGCACGGTTTAACTAGGGAGGAAACGCTCCCTTATGCAACCCGTGTTCTCGAAGGAGGTAGCTCAAATTGGCAAATATACACCCAAGCTTTGCTACTTAGGAGCCGCATCGAAGGTTACAGGTCTCGAACTATTGAACGAGGAGTTCTGCAATTACAGGCTCTGGTCGATCAGGTTATCGCAGATACAGCAACGGATTCTGAAACTGCAGTTACGCAAACAGAGCAGCAACCGACAACATTCCTTCCTCGCCCAGAAGTATCAGAGTCTGCCTCTGCATCTGAGCGACTACAATACATCTGGTTACTGAACTTCTCGACTAGATGGAACCTTGAGGCCGAGTTAGCGTCAAGATGGGTGAGCCTAGGAGCACTCCGAACAGCACTCGACATCTATGAGCGGCTCCAGTTGTGGGCTGAGGTCGCACTATGTTATGCTGCAACAGAACGTGAAGATCAAGCCAAAGATGTTGTTAGGAAACAGCTCTACATTTCTGACGGTCCCCAAACCGAAATGGAAACCCTTCCTGCGGATGCGCCACGTCTGTTCTGTATTTTAGGGGATATAGACAAAGATCCGTCGATGTACGAACGAGCTTGGGCTGTTTCCAACGGCCGATATGCCCGTGCTCAGCGATCACTTGCTCGACATTATCTCGCTCTAAAGCCTCCACAGTTCCAGCAAGCAGAGGAGGCATTCCAGAAGAGTCTAAAGATCAACCGTCTAACCCATAGCACATGGTTTTCGCTCGGCTGTGTCCAGCTCGAGCTCGATCAGTCCGTAGAGGCGGTTGAATCATTCACCAGATGTGTCCAACTAGAAGAATCAGACGCTGAATCATGGAGTAACCTCGCCGTCGCTCTCCTTCGTGTACCCCCTACCGAAGAAGCTCCGAAGATAGACGACGAATCCCAGCCATCCGTTGAACCACCAAACCCACACAAAGCCAAACATGACGCCCTAATGGCACTCCAAAGAGCTGCCAAACTTAAGCACACAGACCACCGCATCTGGGACAACGTCTTAACAGTCAGCGCCTCCATCCCTCCCCCTTACACTCCTTTCCGCGACATAATCTACGCCCAGTCCCGTCTCATTGAACTCCGCGGTCCGAAACAAGGCGAAAAGTGCATCGACCTCGCCATCCTATCCGCCCTCATCAACCACCTAATCACAACCCACGACTACGAATCCGAACTCCAACCAGACTCGTCCCCGCCTACACTCCGCCGTGGAACTTTCCCATCCCAACTCCTCCACCTCCTTGACACCGCTGTCGTCCCTCTAATAACCCACTCCGCGCCTCTCTGGCTCCTCGTCTCCCGCGCCGAGCGTTGGAGAAACAGACCTCTCCGCGCCCTAGAAACTCAGGAAAAGGCCTGGAGAGCTACGCTCTCGAAGTGTGCGCAGCCGGCGTTTCAGATGGGAGAGGAACCGAGGTGGTTGGATATTGTGAATGCGACGGAGAAGTTGGTTAAGGATGGGTATGCTGGGTTGGGGATGTTGGAGAGGGAAGGTGGAAGTGTTGGTGCGGATGGGGAGGCTGAATTGGTTGCGAAGGATTGGAGGTTTAAGGCGAGGAGTGCGGTTAGGGGGGTGCTGGGGAAGGGGAAGGAGTTGTGGGAGGGGACGGAGGGGTGGACGAGGTTGAAGGAGTTGGCAGGGGAGGTTAGTGGTGGGAATTCTTGAATTATGTTTACGAAAGAAAGTTATGTGTACTCGTCTTTTTTATAACCGGATGGTTGATGTATTTAGGAGAAATGAGATTATGGAAGGAAGCACGAACGGCGGAGAGCTGGATGGATAGTCTTGTTTTGCATGTTTTAGACTAAAAGTTTTCTAGTGACTAGCTGTTCTATTATGTAGGGTCTATAACTATTTAGATTTCACTCTTAACAATATATTTATTATCTTACTCTTTCTACTCTAAGAATAACGGGGAAAGGGGAGGTGGCCAACCACTCCACATCCCTAGTATATCCTAGATACTCATACAACAGTGCGCTCAATGTAAGAAAGTAAACGAGGGGAAGTATAGGCAAGCCTTGCCTTCAAATAAGAACGTAGATGAGATAAAAAGGGTTAAAACCCAAAATCAACGCATAGGTATAAAATGGTTTTAAATCGATTTATATTCCTCCAGGGCCGGGTCGGAAAGTCTCCGCTCTCAAAACTCTTCTTCGATAGTGAGCCCTGAATTTCATCCGCTCGAACGTTCCATACCCGACAGCTAAAAAGAAAATGAGCGTCCATACAGAAGTGATTATGAGTCCGATCGGAAAGATTCCCAGAGTTGTACCGGGAAGGACGAATGGAGTAGCGGAGTCAACAACGTCTGCGAGTTGGGAGCTGGCTTCCGGGACAGTGATATTACTTGGTTTATTGCTCGGGTCGGTGAGTCGGCCGGCGACGTACGAAATCGTATCTGATGATAGGGTTGTTTCGACGAGTTGGCCGTTGTTTTGGGCTGAGACCGTAATGTTTGGTGTTAGGAGAATGCGAAGTTGCTGCCTGTACGAAAGTTAGTTAGAGGCATAGATGGGCATAAGGAGTGAGACGTACTCGGTCAGCTTTTCCACCATTAGATTCGTATTTATTTGACCAACATGTTGGAATTCTTCCAACAATTTCATCGCTCCAACACCCGTGGCCTGGCTATTGTCGGATGAACCAGTACCAAGAGCCCGAGGGTTGGAAAGCGAAGCCTGCGGGATCATTACCCCCAGGCTAAGGTCCGTCGGCTGAACCCCGATGAATTCTTCGTTAGGTGCAGTTATCCTGTATAGTCGGATGTCTGCTTCGAAGACGCCGGTAGCATTATCAAGGAAGGGTATATTGTAGCAGGCAGCCATGCCGGACGGATTCACCACACTTGTCAAGCTCGAGAGAGGAGCAAGGCAAGCCTCGCTCGCGGTAGCATTGAATGCTACTTCGTCGAAATTGCCTCCGGAATTCACTCCGAAATCGGGTCCTGTACCACTTTGACCTGCAGCGTTCTCCTCCGTAGCCGTCTGTTGAGGCATGGGATCTCGCTTCTGATGACGAACTCGAGCTACCATGGCATCTGCGTCTCGATACATGGCCGCGTCAATCTCCTGGCGCTGATAGATACGAGCATGGTTCCCAAGTACGTTTTTCGCGGAAAGAGCGTGGGCTGGGGCGACAACAAGGACAGAGACCGCAGCGACGACTAACAGTCGCATCTCCAGCGGGTTCTCGACGGCGGATTCAATATTATATGTAGTGTTGGTTCTTCTAAATTAGGTATATCGGGGTAAAATGATTGGGATGGGCCGGCCAGCGGTCTTCGTAGGCTTGAAATGAGTGTACTGCCAACGCAGCAGGTAAGTAAGTATGGGATAGCGTTTCTTTCCAAGATGCTCACTTACTTGATAAGTCCTAAGGAAGATTAATCAACGAGGCAACCACGTCCAAAACAGAATGAATGTACCGTGATAAACAGATCCAAAGAAACGACAGCGACGCTCAGGCATGTTAAAGATGCATATACTGAATTAACACCGCGATAAAGAATAGGTAGTTCTCAGAAGAGATAGACTTTGGATGAGAGGCAGGAGACAAGCTATCTCGTTCTGAGACGAGCTTGAACGTAAAAATGCGATATAACAGATGGGTGTCTCATAGTAGTTGCAAGAGGTCTGCCGGTGGTCACAGTTTCTCGCCTGCTTCAGAATCTTTTGAGGTTCAAGTCTCATCTGAAGTCCTGGTTCTTCATGCCTTATATTCAGAGTAACTGAGGGGGGTGACAAAGTCGGTTAGGCGCCGTCAGTGTAGCTTCACCGCCCCATGATCTTGCTATTATTAGGGCTGATTAGTTGAAAGCTCAGACGATGTGGGTTCCATCGCTGAAGAATGTGAGGATCTGAGACCCTCATGATGCTGGAGGGTTTGTGGTTTGGCATGATGCATGAACGATCGACTTAGTGGGTTTCAGATGTGAAGCGCTTCGACGCAATCTCGGCCTCACAACGTCTGAAGACATTTGAGAAGAAAAAGAAAAGAAAAGAGAGGGAGCCAAAGAAATCAGAAAAAAAAAGCATTTCACTGCCTCGCTCTGTTGTACAGTTTTCTTTTTTCTTTCCCTTTTTTCTTTCAGAAATCTTTGCTTCATACGGAGCTCACATGCCAACAGCACCGCCTGGATTCCTTTCGCGACCGAAAGGCGACAGGTCGGAGCACAACGGATTCAACATTCCTCGCCCTTTGGGAAGGATGAATGCCTTGACATGACATGTCACCTGGTTGTGGGTTTTAAATTCTTTAAAACAGCTTCATAATAAATATAACCAGCGCAACAAAGACCAGTTCACGCAAGGGACACTGCAGATTTTGTCAAGGCACATATTTTTTCCTTTTCTCGTGAGGCCTCCGCGCTGGCTTGACAGTATGCCTTGTGAATTTTATGATCTATGTCTGGGTCCCTTTGGCGACCGCAAACGAATATGTCTCGCCATCAGGTCGGGTCCTTCTAGCAATCCCATAATGATGAGTAGCCGCCTCGACCTGCTCCATCTCAGCTAGGACATGTTTGTCATTCTCTTCTCTTCTCTGTTCGTGTCTCTTCTTGCTTTCGGGTGTCTCAAAAATATGAGGTTCCTGCTCGTCCGAGTCAGCGGTAAAAGTAAACTGACGGACCTTACAATTGAGATATGCCGTTCCTGCGAATTCGAGTGAAATCGAAAACGTCAGCCATTATCTTGCTGAAGTTAAGTACCATAATTGCTTCACCTCGTTTGGGGTCGTGTTGGCCGCTGTATTTCGCCTATTCTCGTCGGTCTACCGTGACCCCCCCTCTACACTACTATTCTGACCATACCATCAAGTGTGCATGCTTTTTGGCCTATTGGCTCAGTTCAACAGGTCGTCTCCTGTCCAGTCTTCAGCTAGGTAGTGCTGGAACGCTCCGTGAGTAACGAGAAGAACCTAACGACGCTGATATGAGCTTTCGAGTTGATACCGAGCAAACCAAGATAAAAGATTAATTAATTATTACATGAGGCTCAGGACGGGAGTAAAGCCAAGCTCGTAGATCAGCGGCACGCTTTTGAGCCGCCGGTTGGTCCACAGCCCAGTCTAAGCAACGAAATGAGTGCATGCTCCGGTGGAGAATGGCTGAAGATTTACCCGCCTTTGAATTCCAACCGTCCTCAACAGCATCATATTCGATCTTATTCAAATAAAACCCTACATCCTCTTCGCCACAAAGAGTTGGAAATTTCCTTTTTTAGGTCTTGTTTCGAAAACACGACGTCGCATGTTTTTGTGCTGGCCTCTTGGGCTCAAGGCAGAATCAAGAAGCGCACGTCTGAACGGCTCAGAGACGGGCCGAATGAGAGAACTGTGGTTTGGATCGCACGGCGGAGGTAAGATGAAAGAACAATGGAAACGATATTGCGAAGATCGAAAGAACCACGCAAGGCGCGACATTGTTCTTTGCCAAATTCCATCAAAGGTGCATCGCGTGGGATGCATCCTGGATGATAGACGGACAACTGTCAAAACATTCATCCATTGTTGAGAGGCAATAGGATATGGCTACTCACATCGATGTTATGTTCACCTTCAGCATGACGGACAAGATATATTAATGGTGCCATTTTATGAACCAAATGAATGCTACCTACCAGAGGGAAAAATCGACCGTTGCTTCAGTTTGGCGTTGAAGATAGTGAAGAAGCTGAAGGGGATATCTCGGTACTTTCTTTATTTGTACCTCAATTTTCGCCAACGACCAAACTGTCGAAAGAAATGTGCTTCAATTCGGCTACGATAAGGATATCCACACATACAGAAGTTTACGACCACGGTTGCCGGAATATATCGAGCGACATCAGATGTGACTCGGCAATTCTTCTCTGAATCATATCTACGGATTTCAAGAGAGCTAAATGGCATGACGGACACCTTTCTACGGTCTAGTTGAGGCCTACATGGAACAATAGAAGTTTTGAAAGCCATCACTAGCGATGAATACCTCCAAAATGAATCTCCACAGTTTATCTCAAATGACAATCGGATTCATTTTCAGCGTATAGTTACTCTCTCGGGTGAGCAGATCCCTGACTTGAAGACGTGCAGGAGAGAACGGCTAGCTCAAATGAGAAAATAAGAGATGGGAGAAAGACCCTCGGGAATTGGTAAGTAAGATTCAAGGACGTGGATGGCATTCACCTTATAGCCTGCCTGATAATCCTCTATCTGGTGAATAGAGTCTATCACCTGAGCAGAAGAACAGAGAAGTTTTCAGGAATCCGAAATCGTCTTCCGAGACTTACTAACGGTTCCTGGAATTGAAAACTAGTCTGCTTCCAGGACCAGATTCTTATATTCTGGGCATAGAGAGGGTTTGGACTGAGGGGATTATACTGGCACTGCTTATATTAGTTTTATACTCATTTAAAACTACGTACAGAGGCGGGTTCACTTCCCTATTCTTTGGGACTCACGATAGCCCGGATCTAGACAGCGTACACCGGCTGAGTGAGAGTATCAAACTATACGAGCATCATCCGGCCTAAGAAGCTAATTCGGTGAATTCTGATCGTTAGTGGAGCGAGTTACCCAGGCCGCGAGCCCACTTCTCGATATATTATTGCCTAGGTCTAGTGGTTCCCATGGATGAAGGCAAGATGTGGCCATATGATGTCGGGTTTATTAAAGGAGAAGAATAGAACGATAGAGTGCTTCAATCATCTGTGAAATATGTAGTCCCTGAGTCGCGAAAGCATTAGTATGGGCCTCGCACGGACGAAAAGGCCCGGGCTTTCCAGACGTTACGTGACAATGCCCGATCCTGACCTCGGGACCCGAGAAGCCCGAGTAGCTGCCAAGACGTAAGGGTTCGGGCATTTTTCGGGGGTAGAACCGAGCCCAGCACCCCGGGCCAAAGTCCCATCAGGCTGTTTTATCAGTTAACAAAAAAAAAAAAAAAAAAGCAAGAAGGTATGTACACGCAGTGAGCCTTCATAAAAACTTTGCTGAGAAAACTCTGGAGGGCAAAACTGCCTGCAAAGGAAAAAAAAGTATTTTCACTTGTCTTGCATCAAACAAAGCTCAACCTGAGTTGTGCCTTATCATCTTCTGTAGCAATCATCGACCTATTGTTTTGAGCACGCAAAAACGAAGGAATATTTTCGATCAATTGATAGACTCTCATTACATAGGTATATACTTGAATCCTAACTATAGGATGGATAAGAGATGGAAGGCATTACTCATGAAAAGATGTGTCACGTGCATATAAGTCACATGATCAATTTTTCTGCTCAGCGATTGCTTTCTCCGGGTCAATTTCTCCGTCTCGGGGGACATGTCCAGTGACGGCCACTAAGTCGTCGTCCTGGGCTGCTTCAAAGGAAGCTCCTAGTCTCTCGGGTCCCAGGAACGTCAGAATGATGACATAAGCAAATACGCAGCCCATGAAGATACATATCACAGTGCCGTAGTCGTAGCGCTTCTCCCCATCCTCCAGGGGGGGTAGCGGAAATCGACTCCCGATTGTAGACTCTATGGTTGACGATGCGGACGAGGCGAGGTTACCTAACTGGTAGGATGTGCCTACCACAAAGGTACGGAAACTGCCCGGGGAAAGCTCCATTAAGTGGATTGGAACTGCATGAGATGTTAGAATGAAGCTGGCGCCGACGCCGGTGATGATTATCCCACTTACTAGGTAGGTTGAGGGGGGAGGTTGGAGAAGGGTATGGAGAGGGAAAGGGAGGTGGAGAGGAAGAAGAGAAGGATCGGTTGAGGATTGAGAGGAGGTATGCGAGGAAGGAACAAGTTCGGTATAAGCTTGCGATGAAATATCGGACCTCCTCCGTGGAGACGAGAGGATATGATACCCATTGTATATCTATGTGTTTCCGAAAATATGGTGGGCAGGTTCTTTTTTTCTCATGATAAGACGAAGTAAGCTGAAAGTCCTGGAAGAGAAGTAAAAACAAATAAAACTCCATTCTCAGTCTGTGTTTGGTCTTTTAATCCTCCATCTTCTACTCGCATCACACAGCACGATTGGTATAGGTATCACGCGTGAATCGGCTCAACATGCGTCTCAGTGCTCATGTTTCGGCAGAAGAAGTGAATATGAGGAAATGGAATAGGGATAGTCAGCAATAGGAGAACTTTAATACCAATTAGCAAATTGTGTAAGGGTTATAGGTCAATAAGGGAAAGAACAAGTAACGATAACAAGCATAACATCATACAGGAGAAACGGGAGCATAGGCACACGCCATTTGAAGGGTATCGGGCATATGACAGTCATGGCAGCCTTCCGGTTCATCCGCATTGTGGGACAAAGCCCGAAACCAACAGATCTAGTCGCTATCGCTACTACTGCTGCTGCTGCTAGAGCTGCTGCTCGATCCACCCTTCTTCTTGTGGTGCTTGTCCTTCTTGCCTTTCTTGCTCTTCTTCTTGTGCCTGGAATTCGTTGTTAGTCAATGCTGGTGTCCAAGTCGATGCGTTATGAGCTTACTTCTTAACACCATGCTCAACCGCATTCGCGCCCACTGCGCCAGCAAGCGCGCCTCCCATCATTCCCAGGGCTCCGCCTCCCATCTTGTGGCCCGCGAACGCACCACCGGCACCTCCGACCAGTGACGCTCCGAGTCCCCTATCACCTTCTGGGCCGCCGGGACCACCTTGTCCTGGAGGGTATGCTCCCTGTGCGCCGTATGGCGGTGCGCCCGCACCCGGACCCTGGCCGCCGTAGTAAGAGGTATTAGATCCCTGATCGGGATAGCCTGACTGGGGCTGACCACGATCACCGCCGTAGCCTGGAGCTCCGCCAGGAGGTCCATCGTATTGCTGCTGTTGCTGCGGCTGCCCGCCGTAGCCTTGAGGCTGTTGCTGGTATGGCGCAGAGTCGTAACCACCCTAATAACCGCTATTAGATACGACATCTCTTGTATATTTCTCTTTTCTTGAATATTCTAGCTCCGTGACCAGACGACATCGATCACTTTGCGTAATGTCCAGGGCAAGAAGAGCGCCAAACTCACCTGCTGCGGAGGGTAGTAGCCTTGCTGCTGCTGTCCATACTGATCCTGTGGCGGGTATCCCTGGGGAGTACCACCTCCATAGTAGCCTTGCTGTCCATCTTGTTGTCCGCCGTACTGGTTGTACTGAGGTGGGCCTCCACCTCCAGTGTAGTAACCCGACATGATGAGCCGATGACAGTTCTCTATAAGGAAAACAAAGCTCGATCAAAAGAACGTAACTGATTTCTGTCGAACTTCGCAGTTCTTCAGAAATTAACGAGAGAGGGTTGTTTGTTGATGGATCTCACCGGGGAAAGAGGGGGAGGGGAAATGGGAAATTGCTGACTGTGTTCGGATCGGCCTATCTCATCACATCACGCTTCACTCTACCAGGTTCAATCAACTTCAGCTTCTGTTAACAATGGCTGGATATGAGACTGTGCTTCACCAAGGCCGAATTCGATATCAACCGAAAGTACATCCATCAAGCACTTAATTGTCACCTCGAGACGTGCTGATTACCTTAATCGACTGGTACAGTCGACTTCAGCTCCCAATCAATACTGACTCTTCATCTACTACGTGAAGAAATACTAGAAAGAAAGACGAGCTCTTTGCGAAGTGAAGTGATACCAAGCTTCACTCTTTCCTTAGCCGCTGTCTTGGCCCTTTTCTTTTTCTCCAGGCATGACAACGTTGACAAAAAAAGATCTGGACCCATATACCAGTCGCATATGCAACGCAATCGGCTATCTTGGCCAATAAATATTGCTCTGTCGGGTAGACGAGATTTCCAGACGGATATTTCCAACCGAATGGGAGACGACATCAGATATCGGACCTGCTGAGACTGATGCTAGCACTAATTCTACGATCGTTCAACACCTAATACGCAAAAGAAGTCCAGCCGTTTCATGTATATCGGGCCTAGGATTATGCTGCTTCAATATACACTCTCTATTTCTTACCGAGTCTAGATAGGAAGCGGATTATTTTGTTGTTGTGGTACCAAGAGTGGGCGATGTGTACTTTTCAACATGCCCTACGATATAACGATTTAAAGGTCTTTCCGCTACTTCTCAAATTAATTTCTTCGGTAAAGAACTAGCGATAGCAGACTTCACGGATTCACGAAACAGAAGGAGATGCTGTGCTCAACGCGTCCCTTCCTTCCGCTTAATTGCGATTTCCTGTTCTTCAACGCTCTGTCGAAGTGCCTCTAGTATCTAAAAGAGTTCGAGAAACATTCTTCCTCCTTCTCGCAACTTAACACCCTCGCTTTATTTACGAATATAGTCATTCTTACCCTATTCTTAGTATATAAGAAGATTTTTGATCACTCCCTCACTCGCTTTCATTTTTCCTATTTCAATTCTTTTAATTTAACACCTTTTGGATATTGACTTCCGCCCAGAGACTAGCTAGTAGAGACCCTTCTACCGGGCGTCTCATCTACCCAGGTACCAGGTCTACTCGGAGAAACTTCGCCTCCTGTTCGAGTTTATGGCGAGAAAGGGTTCAAGAGCAAAGAAAAAGAAGAACAAAAAGCCAGCACGGGAACAGCGACCCAGAAAGAAAGAAACTCGATCCGAACCAGGGGAAATTTCTCCGGCGAAGACTACTGCGGCGAAAGAACAGGGTGCCAGTGGGACTGGTGTCAGCGGAACTAATGTTACCGGAACTGTTTTCAAGATTTGTCGTTGGGTTAGCTCCAAGGTGCAAGGGACAACAGAAAGCAGCCAAGATGCTGATAAGAACACTCCTGAACAATCTTCTTCGGCTGTTCCTGAGGCATCCTCGAGTTCGCTGGATACAGATCCTAGAGACGCAGAACAAGATGACTCCACCGAACATGATCAGCTCTCCAAGCATAATGAATCTATCGAGCACGATGACCCCGCCGCCGCGGCTATGGGTAGAAACCTGGACCAGGAGGCAGCGGTATTGGAAGACACTGCAGGGCATGGGACTAGAAGAGTTGGTTTCGTAGATGAAACCAGTGAAACCTCTCAAGAAACTGCAACGAACGAGACTTCGACTTCGACTAAAGATGCTGAAGCAGGGGACGCCCCGCTAGAGCCGATTTCAAGCGAACCGGTGGACGAATCTACATCATCTGCTGACTCTGCATCATCGTCTGACACTGTCATACCCGATCTTCCCCAAGGCTGGACCGTCAAGAGCGCCTCTGAACGTTTGTCGCGGTTAACAGATATGATCCTCTTCGAACCTGAAGAAACCAATCAGATATTCGGAGGGTTGGGGGGCCCACGGGATGGGAACGACAACCGACTTTCCTTAAAGCTTTTCCACGTCCTAGCGGAGGCCGCCAATCTGAATGGGGCCCTCGATCGCGGACCACTATCGGCTGAAGACCGGCGAGAGCTTGCACGTCTTGTCGACTGTTTGGAAAAATGGTTAGAGGACTGCAAAGTAAGGCTTGCGGACTTATGGATAGATATGGGGATGCTTTACCTCGAGGAACATTTAAGAGAAGGTGTGCGGATGGGCTTCCGGGAATGGGGGAATAACATGTGGGAAGTCGGGATGTTCATTCAAGAGAGAACCATAGGTCTCAGAAATCGTCTCATTCGACAAGTTGGAATCGAGACAGCGGGAATGGATTTAACACCCATCGAGGAGCAATCCGAGCCTGAGAGTTCATAGTTCTATCCAGGGGTAAAGCTCGCAAGCCCGAAAGAGAATGATCATTCCTTGGCCCGTTGTCAATGCACTATTTTCGGGTTCTATCGTGATTGGGGCCAAGAAAATCCGGGGTTCATGTCTCCCGATGGATGCTGATTGATTGTTTGGGGGTGGAGCCGTGTGGGAATTTCTCTCCGTTCGTTTTTCGTGTTGATTCTAGAGTCGCTCTTTTACTTCCCCAGAGGAAGGTTACCCGCATCTATATTTGTCTCAACCTGATTGTTTGTTTATACCGATTTCATATGTTGTCTGCAGTTGGAAATGCAATACTTTATATGAATAATATTCCCCCTGGAGCCAGTATTTTGGTATGGAAGCGAGATAAATATCTCGGAGGTAAATGTATAGGCCGAGACAACCTTCCAGCTCGGATAGCCGTCACTCGGGACCTCGTTTCGGCTCATTTTTGATTATTATTGTGTGAGCCCTAAGGGGAAGAATATCTCCACCAGAAAGCAAGAAGAGCGGGTACTTAAATGCGAGATTTATTTCTCTGCAACACCCCGTATGGTCGCGGGAGAAATCGGAAGGATATATAGAAGCTCATCATCAGCTGCGCTGTTTTTGCGAACCTGGCTGTCTGCCAAGAGTGCAGGAGAGCGAGACGACTGAGCGGAGAGGACCCAATGGGGAAATTGCAAAGAAGCTGGAGAGGGGAAGCCGGAGACAAAGTTGTGGAGAGAGGAACGTGTGGGCGTATAACGTTTGCTGATCCGGAGGGATGAGGGACATATGCTTCATCTACTGCGTAAGGATCTCTGATCCATGGAGCGTTGGTTGCAATTTCTTTAATCTGTGGGGGTTGAATAACCCAAAAGTTGCTTCTCAGCCCGAAAGACCCAAAGGACAGTCCGACTCGGGGCATCTTCTCGGTAATTCAACTGTCAGCATTGCCGTTTCCGGATTGGTCGAAACCCTCTCCTTTCTCCACTTTTCCTTGGAAAGCTTATGCGAGCTTGTTGTGTTCTTGGCATGTTCTTGGCGTGTTCTTGGCATACTCTTGTTTCTTTTCTCTATTTTGACGTCCGCATTTCATCTTTGGTTTTCTTTACCGATGACCTCGATGGAGGTGTGTCTCTCTCTCTCATATGTCGACATAATGACTAGGATCGCCCGATTTCTCGGTGTCCCGTGTCTATACACGTCTTGGTCTTGATCACACGGGTCTCATCTTATGTACATATTTTTGATGTGGTACTTGCGTTGACTCGCCAAACATGATCATCATGGCATCAATCTGGTCTAGCGTACTGCATCGTCCCGTCAAGCGTCACGCTTAAGGAATGTTAGTCGTCGATCAGCGCCTCTGGCCCACGGACTCGCGGAGTTAAGGAGAATCGGGGACGAAGACTGGAGTCACGAAGAGAACGAAGCTCGTCTTTTGAAATCGGAAATCTCCCCACCGTGGATCGTCACCTCCACATTTGAGGCCTTGAAGGATTGCATTCTGTTGTTTGGGGGTGGTTTTGTCAGCAAACTTGGGCCCGTGTTTATCGGCTCACCTTCCGACATACGAAAGAAATACAACATTGGCTCTTGGGAGCTCTCCCTGTGGCGACACTCGTTTGGGGGAAAATGACGTCGGACGAGACCTTCGTATGCACGTTTTTGTCCATGTGCACGGCGTTTTCCGAGCGCGCGACCGTGCTGAACTGGAGCTTTCGTCCCTTCTCTCTGCTTTCGTCTGGATCGTCCAAAGCGAAAAGAAGAGATTTCCAGTGGATCGGCTGAACTTTCTGCTTGGTACCTTCTAGCTTACCCCGCCATTGAATTTTCTTTTGCCTTATGCTCGTTTCCGTATATATTGCTCTCCCGTTTCCTTTTTTTTTTTTTCCCCCTCGGTCACTCCTCCCTACCTGCGTAACCTCTCCTCTCCTCTTTTAGGCGCGTCGCTGAGTTCAACTACCCATTATGGCCGACGAAAAACCAGCGCAGGGGGACGCCCCCATTGATTCCACCACTGATGAAACCCAAATGAGCGTGGGAAGATATTTCGCGACTCGTCTACCGACTTTGAAACCTCCGATGAACAAAGCCCCAAATCCATTTAAGCTTTTGGCGACGCTCAACAAGCAGCAATGGCTGTTCTTCTTGGTATGCTTATATTAAATTAGATAGTTTAAAAAGCAAATCTAACAATTTTACCCAAAGGTCGCATTCTTCGCGTGGTCTTGGGACGCGTTTGATTTTTTCACCGTTTCTCTGACAGTCATTCCCCTCTCAGAGGAATTTGACAAATCTCACACCGATATCACTTGGGGAATTACGTTGGTTCTCATGCTCCGTTCCGTCGGATCTATCATATTCGGTATTGCTGCCGATCGCTATGGCCGAAAATGGCCGTTTATCGCCAACAATGTCCTCTTCATCATTCTTGAGCTTGGCACCGGCTTTTGCCGGACCTACGACCAGTTTCTAGCGGTACGCGCGCTCTTCGGAATCGCTATGGGTGGTCTCTACGGCAATGCTGCAGCTACTGCTCTGGAAGATTGCCCCCCAGCAGCTCGTGGTATAATTTCCGGAATGCTGCAGCAGGGTTATGCATTTGGATATCTCTTGGCCACAGCCTTCGCTCGTGCTCTTGTCAAAGAAGACGAGCCCGGCGGCTGGAGGCCATTTTTCTGGTTCGGCGCCTGCCCACCGGTCCTGATTATCATCTTCCGGCTCTGTCTGCCTGAGACCCAGGCCTACCGAGAGCGTGTCCGAGCTAAGGAAGAAGCGAGCACGGATATCACGTCGACGTTCATTTCTGAAGGAAAGGTGGCCTTGAAACGCCACTGGGTTCTTTTGACCTACATGGTACTTCTCATGGCAGGGTTTAACTTTATGGTGAGTCGACTCTACGTCACAAGAAGCTTCTCAAGCTGACTAACGCTTTCTCTAGTCTCACGGATCCCAAGATCTTTACCCTACCATGTTGGAAAATCAATTTGGCTTCTCTCAGAACGCCGTCACGGTAACACAAGTGGTTGCTAACTTAGGGGCAATGACTGGCGGTGAGTTTGACTAGCCCTTACGTGCTAATGCCCTGATCTAACCCTGATTCTGCAGGAACCATCATTGGCTATCTCAGCCAAGTTTTCGGCCGACGCTTCACCATAATCGTAATAAGTGTTGTCGGAGGCGCCCTGCTATACCCGTACAGCTTTGTCACCGACAAGAAAGTCATGGCTAGTGCATTTTTTTTACAGGCATCGGTCCAGGGGGCGTGGGGGGTCATCCCGATTCATCTAATGGAGCTGTCCCCCGGCAGCTTTCGTACTTTTGTTGTCGGAACCTCCTACCAATTGGGTAACCTCGCCTCGTCCGCTTCCTCGACAATCGAATCTACCATAGGATCACGATTCCCTCTCCCTCCTCTGGAAGATGGAGAGAAACGTTACGACTATGGCACAGTCATTTGCATCTTTATGGGCTGTGTGTTTGCATACGTGATCATTCTCACGTTTTTGGGGCCTGAGCGCTTAGGTGCAAGTTTCGAGGCCGCGCAGGACGATGATCTAGTGGCTGTCACTGGTGCACCTGGCCAGCGAGACGGAGAAAGTGATCCAGAGAAAGCTATTGCAGAGCAGAAAAACTGATCTCGGGATTCATATATGTGACATATCTTCGACTCCAACATTGGAAGGTCAAGTTGTGGGTGGTACGAGTAATGTCATCCCTCTTTATAATTAGGATTCAAGCGTGTATTTAATCGTTCGATTTAATGAGAATCTATCAACTGACCGAACTTTTATTCCTGTCAGAGTGTAGGGGGAAGGTCTATCCTAGGCGCTATTTATGAATACATGAAAGTAGGTCATGTGATATTTTGAATGATGACTCATCTGGCCCTGTCAACACAATCCTCACTTTTTCTCTTCATCTCCAAACGACGACCGGTTTCTAGGGGACGTGACCTCTATCTTCGGCGGTGCCGCCCGGTCGCATCCATTTTCTTACTCTGTTACTATCATCTCACTTCTTCTATCTAGATGTTTGCTTCATCTTTCTTCAATCTCTTTTCAATGGTCGTTTTATCCGATCCCCCCCCCTCCCTTTCTTAGTGGGGGGGGGGTCAGAGAAGATCTCGTCATTTAAATGTGTGGAGAGTCGTTGTCGTTGAGAAAAGACTCGACCCGTTTTCTCTGTGAGACGATTACATCGTGCGACTGCAACGACTAACTTGTATTGACTGATTTGACTTGATCTTGTCCATCATCATCTTTCGGATCCTGATTTATTTCCTCTCAAGCAATATTAAGCTCGAGAAGACGTGGGTTGTTAACTTGCACAACCCAAAAACCGGGTGCAAACGAGAAGGGGAAAAATGGAAAGAATTGGTGCTGTGTTCGTAAAAAGGCAGTCGCTTTGCCTGTTTCGCGCGAAAAGGATGGACGTCTATTTTCAGACCATGCCGTTTACAGTCCGATAAACCCATACTACCTAGGCGACGCAGAGACAAGGCTCGGGACACCAGAGCCGAGATACTACCAAGCAGATAGTTTCAATTCATTATCACATCCAACGTTGATGGAACCACTCCCGATCCTCAGATATCACCCAAGGCATCTACCCACCGAGAATTAGGTACGCAGCATGCCAACTCTTCAAGATCCTTTGGTGTTAAGAATTTCCTACCTCATATTTCTCAAGCCACCTAGACAGCTCTTTTATATCGCGTTTAATCCCGTCCGTCGACTATTACGGAACGAGCTTACTCTCCAAGAGCGGATTTCTAACTACGCCTCACGCATGTCAAAGATCTTGCTCGAACGAGAGACTATTACTCAGAGACTCCTGAGGTTTTACTATGCTCGAATACAAATTTCCTGGCGAAGCGATTCCGTCTTCAGTGTGGTCAGTCTCATATAACTGTAGGCTATATTTTTTGATTGTAGCGCGAGATTAAACTGTAATCTTTGCGAATACTGGAATGGTGGATGCTTCCATATTCAGGATAGAGGGATCGTGAGAAAGTGGGTATATATATACCTGGGTACAAGGGAAGGAAAGGGATCGACAACACTAGAAATAGAACGATGGCAACACTAATAACAATAGACTTGTCTACTGGGGCCTCGATGGAATAGTATCTACCGAATAGAATGAAATGGTGTTCAATTATTGAACTGCTAACATAAAGAATCCTACTTGACATGTGGAAAGGAATGATGTATTTTATTGAAGGGAGTGCTAACTTCCAAAGGGTCCGAAACGCAACAACATAGACTGCTGCTAGCCCTAACCACTAGCCGAGCCCTAACCGCACTGATCCCCTATTATCATGCGCAAAATACTCAATTTCCCATATACAATATCAGTATTAGCCGAGTCTCCCGGACGTGCTTCTAAGATTTGTGTTGAACGTAGTAGTACGAATATAGAAGAATAAAAGTGTGATTCTAGTAAGAACTACGTGAAAGCTAGCTTATATAAGAAAGTGATCGATCAGATGATCGAAATAAAAATAACACGTGACACAAGTGACGCTAGAAAGTTCAACACACTCTCTCAAATTTTGAATTTTTCAAAAACTGAAATTAGCTAGACTATTTAATTAGAAAAAATATAGAGACAGACTGCGATAAGCGCGTAAAGTGAAACGAAATAAAAATAATACGAGTAAAAAAATAGTTAAAGCGAAAGAATTAAATCGATTTGAGCAAAAATCATCGACGCGAATAAAGTAAAATTCGAGAAAATTTAGAACACGAGAATTTCAAAAACGAAAAAAAAATTAAAAAAGAAAGTAAATTCTCTGAAATTCGAACTCAGACAACTTAAGTTGTTTTCTTAGTAAATCTTAATTGTTTAGTAAACTCTTAAAACAATCAATAAGAATTTTCTAGACAATACAAAAAATTTTAGTCTCAATTAGCTTATATAAAAAGATCGAGTATGAATTAAAGAATAATTGAGAATTTAATCATTAAAAAAATTGAGTAAAAAGTAAACTTTTGACTTGAGACTAAATTGTAAATTTCTTAGTAATCATGTCAAAATAACGAATGAAAATCTTGTGTTTTTGTTAACTTAAATGTTTTATTAATTCATTGACAAACATTTTGACAGTAAGAATTCATTAAATGTGAGTCTGTCTTTTTTGAATTTTCTCGCGAAATTAATATTAATGAATATTTATATGACGAAGCTTCGTATTTAGCATGAATTTAAACTTATTCACAATCTTGACAATCTGAGCGTTGTCACATTTAAGAATAAAATTGTGATCAGATTTAAATTATATGCGAGTAAAAAATCGCTTTCATCACTTAATTTCTCGATTTATTGCGAATAAAAAGATCAGTTTGATTTTCATAATAAACGTAATGATCGTGCGTTGCTTTACAAAACGTCAATCAATCGAGTTATCAAAGAGTTTAAATAAAAAATTTTCAATGAATTGACAAGTGTCTTTAAAATCAGCGTAAATCGCATCGCTAAATTTTTTAAAAATTTTTAATTCAGAAATGTCAGATTTCTGATTTTTAATATAAAATGACAAGACAACAAAATCTGAATACTTTATACAAAAATATTTAATGTTTCGTAAGTAACAAATTACTCGATTTATTTCGCTTGAGTGACAAAATGACAAATTAGTAAGAAAATTAAATAATTAGCTTGTAATAATAACAATGTCAAGTCAAGAAATGATTGCTGAGTAAATTATTAAATCGACTTAACATTAAAAAACGTAAATTTGCTGATTAAATGTTACGAATTTAATAAGCTCATAAAAATCAATCTCGAATAGAGAAATATAAGTTTTCGAGTCATGTTTAAGATTGTAAATGTTAACAATTTTATTAATATAAATATTTTGAGAAAGTCAGAACTTACGTTGATTTTAATCTTTAGTAATTTTCATGAAAAGAAATTATTTCAGTTCACTTATATCACGAATCTCGTAGCGATTGCAAAGCTCATGAACTAGTTAATCTTTTTTAAAGCGATGTTTTTTATGAAATAATATAACAATGTCATTCACGTAAAAGAATACGATAATACAATTGTTAATAAAAAGACACTTATTTTTAAAAACTAAGCGAAAATCTAGTTCTTTTAACGTGACGAAAAGTTCGTTCAGTCAAAGAAAAAAAAATTTGCGAAAATCATAGAGTGTTTGTAATAATAGTAAAGCATAAAAATCAAGATTTAAATGCTTTAGTTTGACAAATTTTTCGAATAATTCTAATTTTGCAAATTCATCAAGAAAGAAGCAATAAATTTCTCTATTTATTTTACTGTTTATGAAAACATTGATTTTATTTAATTGCTTACTATTCATGTCAAACGCGACAACGAGAGTTATCATTGAGCGAAACGTACGAGCAACGAGTGTGACAACACGAATGTCATTTTCGTTAATAAATTAAAAATTTTCACGAACACAAATGCGAGCTTTGAATTTGATTAGAAATTCGTGATTATCGAATTTGTAAAAAAAAACTCATTTTAAAGATAAAATGAGCTTTTTCAACGATTTGCTAACAATTTTGTATATAAAATGACAAAAAAAATTATGTCATTTCTTGCGAGTTGCTTGTAAAAAACTTTTCTTTTCAAAATAATTTAACAGTTTTTTTCAATTTTTTGAAAAAGCAAGTAAATCGTTTCGATGAGTATTATTTAGAGTTTCGCTTTGCATAAAAAATTCAAACATGACATGATCGTGAGAGTTTTTAAATAACATGAAAATAGCACAAGCGAGTTCAATGTTTTTTTTCATTGTAATAACGTGAAGCTCGTGAATTTTCTTTCAATTAATTAAGCGTTTTCAACGTTTTTTTTTTTCAATTACATGAGACTTTCGAAAATTAGAATTAATTTTTAACGTAAATTTTTTCTTGTACGAGTTTTTTGACAATGTAAATTTTGACTGAAACAAAAATTAAGAAAAAAAAAATTTATGAGTTAATTGTCAGAAATGTAACTAAGTTGTAAAATTGACTAGCTAGTGACACTGAGAATTAATTACATAAGTGATCTGTGAGTCACGTGATTTACTGAGAATTAGATAATCTGACACTCTCTCTGATCACGAGTTCTTTACAAAAAGTTTCAGAAAACAATTGAAAACTCTTGAAAATTTCTCTCAATTTGTCTGTGCTCTTTCATATTTTTCTAATAATTTCTGACATTTTTCGTTTTTTCTTTTCTTAGTAAATTCTTCATTCTCGATTGTCTTATCTAGTCGTCGAGCTAATCAATGAAACACTTGATCAGATCTAGTAATCGACGAAACTCGCGAAAAAAGTGATCGAGTAATGACTTGATTAGCTCGTCAGTCATCATAATAATTGTAAAGACGTAAAAAAGTTCAATTAAATCTTTTTCAATTAAATCTCGAATGTGATGATAGCGAATTTCAATATGTCTAACGTTTCAAGTGATTTTTTCATTTTTGAATAGAGCAATAGCATCGCTATTATCGATTAAAAGAGAGAATTTAAAGTCATAGAATAAAACTCTCAGTTTCTCTAGAATGCTCTTGATAAATATGATTTTCTTTGAAATCTCAGAAACGACAATATACTCAGTCTCGCAAATGAATAGCGCAACGCTCGTCTGTTTAGTTGATTGTTAATGAATCGACTCGTCAACAATCTTAATTAAAGATTTCGTAATCGATTTTCAATCTGTCTTATCGCTCGCTTAATCAGTATCAGTGAAAGTTGTCAAGCAAAGCTTGTGAGTATCGTCAAATTCGATCTCTAGATCGATGAAATCGCGAAAATAGCGAAAAACGTGTTTAATCGTCTTTCAGTGTATAATCAATGAAGCGACATTTCAACGCGCAAGATAGTCTGTGACAAAAAAAATGTCAGATCTGATGTAAGTTGCTAAGAATTGCAAACTGTCAATTACTGAGATATATTTTTTCTGATCAAACGACTGATTGTCAACGTTAAAAATTATCTCGTCGTCAGAGAATCTTTTCGTTATGAGAATACTGACTGAGCGACAATTTTTCATTTTTAGTCAATTCAGAAGCGCTTTAACAAACATTTCTTGACTAAGTCGTATCGTCTTTTTAATTGAGTTCTGTTTAATTTTCATGTCAAGATAATGCTTGATTTAATCAAGATTCTTGACATTAAAGTGACTGATTAGCGCGTGATAAATCTTAACAAGATTTTTCTCGTTCAAGTCGATTAGTTTGACGTTATCGACGTAAATAGTTATGTAAATCTTACGCTGACAATGCATTCAAAAACTCGCATTTCATTGATTGCATTGAAATTCGAGCTATTTAAGCATTTTAATCAGAGTATCGTATCATAATTTGACTGCTTGTTTCAAATCGTAAAGATTTTAATTCAATTGACAGACTAGTTCTCGATTTGTCTCGAAGCTCGTAAACTGTTTCATGTACATCTGCTCGTTCAATGAAAGAATGTCGTTTAAGAAAATCATAATAAAGTCAATATTTCGTACTTTGTAACTCTTAGTCACGATTACAACGAAAACGATTTGAATAGTTAATTCTTTCACTACTGAAACGTAAATGTTTTTGTAATCAATTTTTTTTTTTTGACAAAATTCTTGAATCACTTAGCGAGTCTTGTAACGAACAGTGTTATTCTGTTCGTTAGTTTTAATTTTATAAACTCACTTATCGTCTAAAGTCTTTCTGCTTCTAGAGAGTTTTATTAAAATGAAAATGTTTCAATTCTTGATACTCTTAAAATCATTCATCATGACAACAAGTCACTGAGTCGTCTGAGAGAATGTCATGATCTTTTCATAAGAGATAAATATCTTTTCGTCGTTAACATACTCAGATTTTATCATTTTCTTAGCGAATAGTACTTTGAAATTATTGAATGACATGTATTAACAAATTCAGTTTTCATTTTCATTCTCAAGCAATTCGCGATTTAAAGTAATGAGCAACGTTTTAGTAAGAATCTCAGTTAAGCAAACGAGTTTCTCGTAAACGATTACAAAGTGAACTCAACTCATTTTTTGAGCATCACGAATTGATTGATTTAGAACAGAGTTCTTGACGATAGCGAAGCGCTTGATGAGAATAAAAGTGACAGAGAGAGTGTTCAAATTCTCAACGAAATGCTTGCGTGATCGATCTCTTTTCTTAAAAATCTTTGAAATCGCGAGAGTCTTAAGAGCTTTTTTTTCAGTGAGAGTGTCAAAGATGACAGTCTTTCGTGATTTCGACTTTTCGCTGAACTCTGAGACATTTTCTTGTATAACATTTTTAGTGTAAAACTATGATTTCTCGTTCTCAACGTTCTCAGTAATAAAAAAAAACGAGTGAAAAGTCTAAGTAAAATCGAAAATTTTGATTGATTTTTCGTTAATTGCAACGTTGCAAGAGTAAACGATCTTATTCGTCTCGCGATCGTATAATCGATAAATGATAAAATCTTTGAATTTTACTAAAGTCATTTTCTTAGCGCGCGATTCAAGCTTGTCAGCGACTTTCAATTCAGATCTTTTCTTATAAATGTAAACTTCGAAATTAACAATTTTAATCATCTTAACGTTATACAACTCGTCGTGTTAAGTTTTATACGAGATGACGATTTTCGAGAATTTCACAATGTCAAAATAAAGAAATGTGAAAATTGACGAGATATTGATTAGAAACACTATCATGAGCATGACTTCAACTCATAGTTTCTTAAACAATTTGATCTGAATTAGCAATGATCGAATTCTTAGTAATATAATGTCAATATCTCTTTTCGAAATTTTATTTTGATTTTGAGAGTGTGAGACACAAGATTCTCACTTTGTGTTATAATCTCTTAAAAGTTTTCTCATTTAATCGAAACGTAATTTGTCAGCTTCGTTAAATCGTATAGTTACAACGAAGCGTATGTTCTGATTTTTCAGTTGTAAAAGAAAGTAGACGAAAACGTTGTAAATCTCATTTTTAGTTTTCATGAAATAAACTCATCTCATACGAATGACATCGTCAGTAATTAGTATGAAATATTTAAATTTCTAAAAGAACTCAAGTAGCTCGTCTGAGTTGTTTAAAGTTTTTTCACTCTCATTTACATCGATGTGAAGCTTGTCGTCGCGACGATTAAATTTTTTCATAGCAATTTTAAATAATTTCTTTTTCAATTTTGCTAGCTTGTAAATCTCGCAAAATGAAAACTTTTTGAATTCAGTGATCTTGATTTCAATGCGAGAATTCTTGAACA
The DNA here is from genome assembly GCA_949709995.1 of Arachnomyces sp. KDTOL00113. Lineage (NCBI taxonomy): Eukaryota > Fungi > Ascomycota > Eurotiomycetes > Onygenales > Arachnomycetaceae > Arachnomyces > Arachnomyces sp. KDTOL00113. Next base: position 687,168 of record OX453234.1, read on the forward strand.
TTTTAACAATGTCATTAACATTTAAATGATTTAAACGTCAATGTCATACTTTCATGATTTTCGCGAACTGTTTCTCAATAAATTTTAAATTGACTGACGTCTGTGTGACGACAGTAAACTTCTTAGTGACGAATAGAGTCGACTTGACTTCATTTTCTAAATCAGTAAAATAATAGAGATTGTTTCTTAGCGATAAAGCATAGAAAATTTGACTCTGAGTGTCAGTCAGTTCAAAGACATACAGATCGATCTGTAATTGAAACAACGAGAAATCAAAACTCTGTCTATTCAATTGATCGAAAAAGATTAAATTGTTGAATACGTCTGAGACGTAACGAATGTTCTGAATATGAACAATCGTGTCGTCAAAATCAAGACAAATGATTTTTATCAGAGAGAATTTCACGAGTTTTTCATTGACATTCGTGATCGATACTTTCATACACGATCGAGTTTCAATGAAATTCTCTCTATTAATCGTTAAATGATGTGAGCAAGTGAAGTCAAGTTAGTAACGCTTGTCACTCTCACAATTTTGAATGAAAAGTGCTCGAAAAGCTCTGACATTGTCAGAAATCTTGACAAACAAGTCAGTAAACGCAATGTCGCTCGACTAATATGACACTAGCGAATCAGAAATTGAACTAGAAAAATCGTTTTTTTTTTTTAACTTCTCAACGCGTTTCTTATTCTTCTCGTATCAGTCATTATAAACTTTGTCAGAATATTTGTATCAGCAATCGAATGTCTGATAATAGAAACTCTCATAATAAATGCAAAAAGAGATTGTTCAATCAAACTGTGTTTCACTCTTTCTGTCACGATTGTTTCGACTCTCTTTAAAATCGTCACGTTCGCGTTTAGAATTGTCATTAGAGTTCGTTTGATTGATAGTATCGATCAATTGTGATTCGTTTTTCTTTTCATTCTCGTCTTCATTATTGTCAGTATTCAGTGTCTTTTTCAAATTCTTGATCGATTTGTGATTATTAAGCGCGCGTGAGCTTAGTTGAGTCATTAGACTCTCGAGATCTAAATAATACATCTTGATTTTATTGATAACGTTTCAATGACAATTCATCTCAAGCGCGATGAATTCAGTCTGATAATCGTTTAATCTCGCAATAAAGCGAGTAAAAATCGCTCAAGACGAGATAAAATCGTTAAAAGCGTGTAATTTTTTCATCATCTTTCGAAAGACGATAATGTATTTCAAAACGTCATTTTTGTACTGATCGATGTTAATAGTAATAAATTGATTATAATAGTTTTCGCGAGTGACTGCGTGATACGAGTCAAACTCATTTTTCAGTATAGTTCATATCTCAGTCGCATTCTTGCTAGTCTCGTCTATCACACGAAAAATGTTTTGTTTAATCTCGAATTTTAGAAAGTTCAAAATGATTTTAAAAAGTGCTCTAAATCTGACATCTCACTTCTCTGTCTTTAACGCGAAGCTCTTTTCAGAACACTCATATTGAGACTTCACGAGAATCTCTTTAGCATTGAGATCAAGAGCAATGTCAATGATCTCGATTCTTTAATTTTCATAATTGTTGAGACTCTTAAGTTTGAATACTGAAATCATGACACGAGCGTTTTTTCTTAGTTTCAGGCTGGCGGTGGGTTTCGGGTTTACCCATACCCATACCCGGCCCATACCCATTTGGGTGGGTTTGACTATTGAGATGAAACCCGTGGGCGGGTTTGAGATTCATCGACCCAACCCAAATCCACCCACGGGTTTCACGGGTTCGTCATATAACACGTGATGTCCGATTATTAATACTATTTATGAATCATGATGTCATTTTTGATATTTAACCTAAGTTGAACATTATTCATCTTCTCTCTTCAGCGAACTACACATAACACACTACTGATAGTTTCTATATTGTTCAAGAATCGCTATAAGAATCTATTCTTAAACAATCAACTTAAGTTTATGTTGCAAATGAGGATTACCGAATTCAACCAAGGTTTTATGAGTTGAACTTGGAAAACAGAATCTTGTCGCATGCCACAAGATTGAGTTCTCATAGAAAATAATTGATGTTCAACTTAGGATAGATTCATAGAAAAGTTCATATAGTTTTTTCTCACCTTCAATCCTCCATCTTCTCTATTCTCTCGACCAAGCATTCAAAAACCCAGTTTTTGAACTCCAACTTGTGTTTTGCCCCGGTTGAAGTTTCTTTTCCCTCTTTACTCAATTCAACTCTAGTTGAATTGAATATCATCCATATCATCACACTCCACGGAAGTAGCCAAGTCCAACTCAAGTTGGATAAGCATCAATGGCAGGCGCTAAGGGAACCTCCAAGAAGGGAGGCACTGCGAAGAAAAACCCCCCAACAACATCGAGCAGCAAGGTTAGTTATTCTTAGCGCGAGATCTGCTGATATGATATATCATAATATCCTGGGATAAGGACTGACGAACTAATTCATATATGATATAGGGACTCGGTGACAGTACCGCCGGATACCGAACTCCCAAGAAGAACAAGAATGACGGGCACGACGCTCAGTCTCAGAGCACGCCTAATTCTAAGGCCGCTAAGACATCTCCAAGTAAGAAGAAGCAGCATATCCCGATTGTGGCGGATGTGTCAACTGGAGCGGAAGGTAAGTCGCATAAAGATCGCCGAGAAGACATCAACTCAAGTTCAATATCCCATACTAATCATGAGCGACACTATAGGGGATTACGAATATGAGAGAGGGAAACGGTTAAGTGAGATCTTGTATAGTTGTGATGATGAAATCAACACAAGGATCGCGGAAGCGTTTATGGGGACAGTGGTCATGCGAGTGGATCAGCTGAATCCTGTGTGGCCGAGTCTTCCGAAGAATCGAGAGCTGGATCAGAAACAGGTCGATGAGCTCAAGATCTCTCTTAAACAGGGAGCAAGAAAGTGGAACGCAGAAACTCGACTGAAGGCAACAGCCAAGAGCGACACCTTTTTTAAAGTTGTCAAAGAGCTTGTTCCAGAGGACCGGAAGGATAACATTCGTGGGGCGTTAACCTGCAATTATCCCACTTCCAAGAAGGACTTTATTGTTGTTCCCAATTACGCGGAGGAGCTTCCAATACTTGAGTGCGGACAGCATCGACGTGCGGCTTGCATGCAGATGTATGAAGAGGAAAAGGCTGCGACCGGCAACTCCTATGGTGACACGAGGGTAGGATATATTCTAATTTCAAATCAACTTGAGTTAGATAATAGCTAACAGAGATTTCAGATTCTGGAGTGGGCGGTAGACTTCTTCGCGATCGAGAAGTTGAATCGGGCAGCACTTACCAGTCTTCGCGCCAACAAATACGATGTGTACAAGCCGAATGAAGATGGTGATGTGTTCACTAGCATAGCGCAGTATTTGGAAACTTTGACGTTGAAGGAGCGAACAGATCTGTTGAAAAACGAACAGACACTGCGGGAGAGCATCTTTCGATTGACTGGAGTCAATCCTGGACATGTCGCCAGATTAATGACAGTCTTGCGAAATGAGCAGGTTCGTCGAAAACTAATGTCGTTCTGTGAGACCTCGTTTGGACGCGGGTCCATCAATATCACATGGGCAGAACGTATGGCGGCGCATAAGATGAATGAGGTAGGCTATTTTCGCTATATGTTCCAAGTGCTGAGTTCAACTTGAGTTGATTTACATGTTAACAATGCAATAGATCTATTTTGAACGAATTGATGATTTCCTTGCCTTTCACGATGGCGTGCACCTACGCAAGGACACTCCCAAAATCAGTAAGAACGACATGTTGTTATTGTTGGAGGTTCAGCGAAAGGCCTGTCCTGAGCAGCTGAAGATGCTGTTCTTTCCAAGAGCCGAGGATTACGTTCACAAACGTCTTCAGGGTCCTTTGAAGATGGACGACGATTGGTTTGAGTCCGAGAGATGTCCTCGTTTGAGCAAAGAGGTTCGATATTGCGGAGAGGTTTTCACCTGGCGTCGTCCAGGCTTTTTGGCAAGCTGGGATCATGATGAGTATGTTCATGCGTGGACTACCGTCTCTCATAAAGAAGTGCTTACCTCGCACGTTGATAATTGGAGAGATTTTCGGCATTTGGTGATGTCGGACGGAGAGACTGTTCGAAAGATCTTGATCCACGTCATGTTGTGGTACATGCCGGATTGGAAAATGCCTCAGTCCGCGGACGTTGGTCTGCGCAACTTCAGATGGGCCGCAACACTCAGCGGTCTTATGAGTATGAGAAATCGCAAGTTGGCGTCAAAATTGACAGATGATCCCGTTCCAGAGAACGAGGTTGAGCACTTTTCATATGCAGTGCAGGTGTTGAGAGATCTTTTCTCCTTGATTCAAAAGGAGCGATCGGTCTTCTGGAAAATGCAGGATGTGAGTAGTCTAACTTAAGTTGGATAGTTGATATTACAAAAGAAAACTAATATGATACGACTCAATAGATGGTGGAGCCGAAGCAGGTATTTGGACTGCGATTGGAACATGACGACCCCAAGGCCGTCAAGTACCTGGAACGCTTTGAGGAGGTTGGATGGATGCGTGTTCTCAACTTTGTGATTGAGAGGTTGGGGCCTTGTTTCATTGGCTTTATGGAAGTCATGAACGATGCGGAATTGGTACGTCTAAGATTTAGGGTTTAGGCTGATACGAAACTAACTTAAGTTAGAATGTGGATGCGGGCAAAGGGCCATTCGCCAAAACCGTGGTGAAAAATATGTTTGGCGCTGAGGGAGGCTTAAGAGGCTTCAAGATCAGGCCGAAGAAGGAGCTTCAGTCCGATTTGGCGGACGACTCTCAGGTGTTTGAGAAGATCTTTCTTTATCGACAGCGCAGAGAAGGATTAAACGCTTTAAGAAAGCGAAAGGTTGGTCGAAACGCTCGACAGAAGCGAGATGTAAGTCATCAATCATCGTTTTGATAATAATGTTGTCTGTTGATCTTCAACTTAAGTTGGACTGTCGAATGCCTCTCCCGCGTTGATGGCTGACATGAAACGCTAACTATTATTGACAGGCTCAGATTGCGGAACACTTAGGTGTTCTGAACAAGGAGGGAAAGTTTTTGCGATCCGTGGGGTGGGACGTGAGGCCCTGGCAGGAGACGGAGCATGTTGGTTGGTTGTCCTTCGTCAAAAGAGCTTTGCCACCTGGAAAGAAGCGTAAGCATGAGGAGATTGAGGAAGAGTCCGAGATCAATGATGACGAAGACGAGGAGCCGCAGCCTGGATCTCGAAAACGTGCCTCAGATGAACTGGATACCGATGAATCCTCTGGTAATACAACTTCAGAAGATCAGTCGGAGGAAGACTAAGTCTTGCTTCTTCTCTTTTGAGTTTACTGTCTTCGAAGAAATTCAAAGACAGAAAACCTTCTATGAAGATTTCTCTTTTTCTTCTTTATTGTCGACAGACTTGCTCTGTTCTTTCTTTTGTCACTGAGATCTCTCAAAGGCTCACTGATATTTTTTTTCATAATTTCATTGGGTCGTCACTTGTGGATCCATCATTAATTAGTTCAGTCTAGATGAATCCGATCTCATTTCATTTGTTCTTTCATACGTTTGGGTAAAAACAAGTGGGTTCAGCATTCTTGGCGTCATATACCAATTCAACTTGAGTTGAATTGGTATATGAACTAACAAACGTTGCATAAACTGCAAAACAATCAAACATCAGATCTCGTGACTCATCAAGGCTACGACTCACAGGCTAGAAGACACTCAGGTAAGAAGTAGTTATTCACGGGAACGAGAATAAATATCAACAATGATACAAACAGATAATGCGAGTGATGACTATTGATAATATCTATATAGCGTAAAACAATGTTTTTTCTTCAGAGATCTGTGACAGACAATAACATGCCTTGTTGAAAACAGAGCTGGAAAAAGATAAGTGCTTTCACCTAACCGAAAATATATATATATATTGCTTTACTACTTACTTCATGGTTCTGTCAGACTCTCGAACTCGAATGTCAGGAAAGACAATTGTTGTCTCACTTCTCAATCATCGCTAATAAGTCTCATCTCTCTCATTATGTATGTGAATGATCTGTCGCTGTCAATGATCTGTTGTTCAGTGCTATGATTTCTAGTCTTCGTTCTTTCGCACACAACTTAATAATGTTTGAAGACGAAGCAACAATTATTATTTTGTTTGTTGATACACATGTTGCTAAGCAACGTGCCATGAGGAAAAGATGACCTCAGCGAATTGTTTATGCAATCAGAATCAATAAACAACGCCAAGACGTTGATTGCTTTTCTGATAAATCAATCTAACTTAAGTTGAATTAAAGCGTAAGCTGTTTCTCCGCTTTCAACCTCAGCCCCCCGATCATCATTCTCGAGATCGTCATTTAATCATAATATTCCTGGCATTCAGGACAATCATCTCATGTCTCTTCTTCTTCTCTCTCTCTTCTTTTCGCGTTGTTCTTTACACTCTCTTTCACACTCTATCTCTTCTTGAACGCGTTATTAGCCAGCATCATTAATGATGAGAGAGTGAAGATTTCTTCAAATTAAAATGCGATCAAGAGAAAGACAATTTCAGTTGTTTCCCATGATGGTCTATGTCTGGAAAACGAAGAGAGTCGGAAATAAGTCTAGCGATGTCATTCACTCATCTTTCAGCGATCTAACTTAAGTTGATTTGAGCGTGAAACAGTTTCTCGACTAGTCTTCGCGGAACTTTCAAAGTCTTCCTAGAGAGCTATAGCTCAAAGCCTCAAAAAACTCTGCTTCAGCTTGTGTGTTTTTGCTGTTGCTTTTTTTCGTTGACCCCTTTTTTCACAATTCGATGAAGATGTCAGTGAAGAATGTCTCTGACTTCGATCCTGATCTTTCTTCTGAGAGCAACTTTTATGCTTCTTTCTTTGAACTTTGCTCTCCCTTGATTGATGTCACTCGAACTGATATTATCAACATGTCTATTGCTTCTACTCCTTCCAACATAATACCTCCTTCATCGCCTCCCTCTTCGCTATTTCCTCCTTCCTCTCCGTCTCGTTTATCAGGCGAAGAGACTCCCACGACTCGCGTTGAGCCACCGTCTCGCATTGTTCGAAAGGGACGAGGTGGAAAGGAGATCGCGGAGTATGATCATAGTTATGGAGCGGAGTTTCTGACCTGGTGGCATCGAACGCTCATTGGAAGTAATTGGGTAGATCGAAGAGGTGTGAGTCTTTGGCAAAATGACAATCGACGATCTGCATGCTGGACAACGTTTACGGAGGTGGCATTGATACGTGATGGGATGCCCAAGGTACAATGTAAAACGTGTCGCGCATTAATGGAACATCCGGGATACGGCAAAAATGGAACATCCTCAATGAAGAAACATCACGACGACCATGAGAAGAAATCGAGAAATCTTGAACGTCGTCAATCATCAAGAGCAGGGGAAGCAATTCAACAACGCCTTCAGATCAAAGACCCTAAACATGGAAAGGTACGTGACGCTCAAAACTCTGATAATAGTTTCTACTTCATCATTAATCAACATCAACTTGAGTTGAATCATGCGTTGCTGGATTTATAACTAATACTTTAACTGCCGGCTCACAGAACGGAAGTCTGGTGAACTTGGAATACTCGCATGAGCAGTTGGTGGAAGAGTTGACTCTTTATGCCGCCACCTCTTGCAGTTCCTTTCGATCGATGGAAAACAAGCATCTTCGGGCGGCCTTTACCATTGCCGCAACCCCTCGAATAATAAGATTTCCATGTCGTAAAACAATATCCGATAAGACGCACGAGATGGCTGTGCAGCGACGAGATGAGGCTCTTAGTCATCTTCCGCCCGATGCGCGCGTTTCCTTGGCTCTTGATTGCTGGTCGAGTCCACAACGAGTGGCTTACATGGGAATTATAGCCAGCTTCGTGGATCGCGACTGGACTTTGAGAAAGACTTTGATAGGCTTCGAGCATCTTACGGAGGATCACACAGGAGAGAACTTGGCAGTCATTCTTTTGAATTGTCTCAAAGAAGTGAAACTGGAGAAACGCGTGATTGCAATAACCACGGACGGGGCCAGCAATAATGGAACGATGTCCGAGGCAATGAAGCTTACACTGGAACAACAGACTCGACACTCTTCGGTCTTTGAGGACAATCCGGTAGCGGAGATTGTGAACTCGCATACCTTGATTCCCTGTCTTGCTCACATTTTGCAGCTGGCGTTGAAAGACTTGTTGACAACCATTCGAATTGATCCCAAAAACGACAATGTGGAAAACGTTTGGAGAGATGGCGACGGAGCAATTGGAGAAGATCGTGGGCTTCCCCAAACCCTGGAGAAGGTATCTCATTCTCTCATCTCAGTATTCAACTCAAGTTCATTTCACTAATCCCATGGTTTCTGTTATAGATACGAAAGATCGCGCGTTACATAAACGCCAGCCCGAATAGAAAGGCGACGTGGTTAAGATGTCAGGCAAATCGACCGGGCGGTGCATTGCTACTGGCTCAGGACAATGCGACACGCTGGAACTCCACAGTACTGATGCTAGAACGAGCATATATTCTTCGACAGTATATCAATGATTACTGGACCAATTACACTCGAAGAGATGCTCCTCGTCTGAATCCTACATCGACAGAATGGAAGCATGTGCTGTTTCTTATTTTTGTCACCAGACCCTTTCTGTTTATGACGTTGGCTTTGTCCAAGGTGGACGAACCAAGTATTCACAGAGTCTACAGCATATATAATGCTTTGTTCGATCATCTGGATGATTGTGCGGCGCATCTTCGACGACGTGTTATGCCTTGGAAAACGGATTTGAAAAAATCCATCGACGCAGCCATTGTCAAGTTGCAAAAGTATTACAACGAAACTTACAAAACCAGAGGACATCTCTATGCTTTAGGTACCATTCTGGCTCCAGATAGAAAGCTAAATCCTTTTAAAGAAGCCTCATGGATACCATCTGTCACCGACGAGGATCAAACCAACTGGGAGAAAACCTACAGCGACACGCTGCAGAAGATATTTCGACATTATCGCAACAAGTTTCCTCCGGAGGAATCCCGTGTTGAGAGAAAGCGTCGCAAGGATCCAATTGAAGAAGCGCTGAGCAAGACTTTCGTTTCTCGGCGAGGTCGAGCAGATCGTGAAGACACCAATGCCTTGGAGCAGGAGCTGGATGATTATCTCAATTCTGGTACGTAACTTGATGATTGTTGTCTTTTGTCATGCTATTTATTGAAATTCAAATCAACTTAAGTTGAAGTCTGACTTCTTGCTTTCTACACTAGGAACCTACAAAAGCGACAATCTTCTGGAACATTGGAAGAATCAGGAGGTCAACTCTCCAATTCTTAGTCGCATCGCTAGAGACATACTTCCTATTTGTTCTAGCGGAGTGTTGGTTGAAACTGTCTTCAGTAGTGCACGCGATGTCTGTACATATAAACGAGCAGGCCTGCTGCCAGCCACAGTCAAGGCCACCATGATGGTTCTTTGTGCAGAACGATTTCAGCTGGACAAGAACATCGGAGTTCACAGTGAGAATCCAGCCAATGACTCTCCAAATGAGATCAACGATCGTTTACTCGTCGAGATTCTTGAGCTGACACAGGACGAAGCGGAGGACAATCAGTTCAATCGACTCAGTTCAGACAATGTTGGCGAGGCTGTGGACGTCATCAGGGATGAGAATGTCAGTGATGAAGTCGATTTGGAGGAAGATCTGAACTCTGAACCATCATCGCCTCATCTTTCTCCGTCTGGGCAGCTTGCACGGGCGGAAAACGACGATCAAGCTACGTCGATGGAGACTGAGTTCACAAGTCGACCAAACACCAGAGGAAACAAGCGTGGGACGGACGGCGTGGAGCAGACAGGGCCTCGTACAAGAAGACGTCGTGAGTAAATGTCTGTCCACTCTGTAGATTTGCTGTAGAAAAATAATCAACTTGAGTTGAAGTCAGGTAATTGTGATCTTGAAGAGAAATAGACGACTTACATGAGCTTTATCAAAAATTATGTACGTACTTGTGCTACATAACGTTGATTTAGCTTATTCAGCAGTACACACTAGCCGAAAGTGTCTTAGTGCGTAATTATGCGGGTATAACGGGTTGAAGATCAAAAATTGAAATCAAACCCGTGGGCGGGTTTGAGATTCATCAACCCAACCCAAACCCGTCATGGGTGGGTCTGCTGAGAGACAAAATTTACCCAAACCCGACCCGTCGCCAGCTTGCTTAGTTTCGCAAGCTTAAGATCAGTGTAGTGTGAGAGAGCGAGAAATGTAAACGCAAACGTCAAATTCGAGAAACTCTGATGACTGTTCTCTGTTTTAATGAGCTTTAGACATAATTTGATCATATTCATTTCGTAAATTTACTGAGCAATAAGCGCGTCAGACGCGAGAGTTTTTTCTTTTTCAATAATGAAATCGTTTTGTTCTTGATAGAACTTTTCTGAATTAATCTGATCGTCATTATCACTAATAAAATTAAGATTTTGTGACAAATTGTCGCTCTGATCACTAGAGTCAGATTGTTTGTCAGATTGTCATGTCATAAAGTCGTCGACAAACGCGTTGACAAGCGTGTTGATCGACGTGTTGTTTTTCAAATTAAATTTCGTAAACTGACTTTTAACAAAAGCTTGATTGACTGAGTCGAGAGTTCAAATGAGAATTGAGATGTCGAAAGTTTGCGAAAATGAGCTGAGTTCGTTCTCATTGTTACTCATTGATGTTTTCTTTCTAACGAAAGAGTGAATGTCGTTCGTTGATTGAAATCGATCAATTCGTAATCATATTTAAATGATCACACGATAGTCGTGAAATCTCGAGTGATGTTGAAACTTTTTGTAAATCTAGAATAATTTTGTGTTATTGTGAGTGAATTTCTTACTGTGCGAAACTCGACAAATGAATTTTCTGCTCAGAACTGCAGAAACTGATTGTAATCAATCAAAATTCTAAGAAATTACATTTATTCTGACTATTCTATGATCGTAATTGATCAAAGCGCGCATTTAGCAGCGATATTGAAGCAAAAAAGTCATAATTTGTCAGAGATGCAACTAAGTTGTAGAATTGACTAGCTAGTGACACTGAGAACTAATTACATGAGTGATCTGTGAGTTACGTGATCTACTGAGAATTAGATAATCTGATATTAATAATAATTTTTCAACTAGTATTGAGATCAGAAATCAAAATAAAATTGAAAGTTAATGATCTCGCGACAAGTTCGAAATTTTTAATAATAATAAAATTTTCATCTGACACGAGTGACTGTTCGATAGATTCTTGATTGTTTATAAATAAATTTGTAATAATAATATCAAAATTTTCGAATGTAATAATAAAATTGACAAGTTTTTCATTCACTCTTTCATTTTCAAACTCTGAATATTCATATTTGAATTTAGAATTTTAATTACTCTTATTTATGTCAAGCGTAATGACAACATTCTCAACTGTAAATAGAATTTTAATTAAATTTTCGTTAAAATCAAAAAATCTGATTTTGTCGAAAATGACGTTTTTGACGCGAATAATCTTATGCTTGCTCGAAACTTATATGCGAAAAATATTAGTAAAATCATAATTAACTAAATAATTTACGTGAGCTCTGAGCAACATTTTTTTCAATTTAAAAATTTTTTTGACTGAAATTTTGACGTATGCTCGAGCGTTTAAAATTCGAAAATAAATAACGAAAAAAAAAAAATAATTCTCATGAAAATTTTTCTCTTTTAAATGCTTGTATAGCAATTCAATCGAAAACAATCATTGATGCAATTTAATAAAAGTTTAATTAATCAAGTAATCAGTGATTTTAATGATCTCGTTTCATAAATTTTTAAACAGACGAGCTTTAATCGTCATAATTCTGCTTTTATGAATGAGTGTCTTTTTTAACTGTTTCGTTTCATTATTTTGTTGTTTAGTGTATTTGACAAAATTCTCAAATACTTTTTCATTCTTTTCACGTCAGATTTTTAAAGTGTCACTCATTGTTTGTTTTATGTTAATTCATATAATGATAACATCGTAATCAAATTCATTCTTAATTTAATTGACAACGTAAATAATGTCACGATTGACTATATTTTTTTTCAAATCAATTAAAACAATGTGAAAGCGAAAATAATCGCAAAAAAAATAAAGAATTCACTTATTCTCATTATAAAAAAAATTCAATGAAATAAGATCAGCGTGTAATCAATAAAAGAGACGATTAACACGCTTATGAGATTTACAAGAGATTTGTTTTTTGACATGAGAAAGCTGACACGCTTAATATAAAAATTTCGATTCTTCACGAAATGTTAAAGTTTTTTGAACATTGATAATAATCACTTTTTAAGTCATTTTTGAAAAATGTTTCACAATTTCTTAATTTATGTGAGCGAATCGCTTATGTCAGAAATTTAGAATTTTCTCGAAAATTTTAAAAATCGCTAAGCGTGTGTAAAATGTTTTAATCTCATTAATACAAGAACTAGTGTAAAGTTCATTAAAAAAGAAAAAGTATTGAAAAATTTTTAAATCAAGTTCAACATGAGATTTCGAAATGAAAGAAATTGACTTCGAATTATTGAAATTTAATAAATTTTTCGAAGCAGATTTTAACAAATTATATTCAAACATTATTATATTATAAAGTTTCTGAGCTTGAGCGAAAATTTTATTGTTATAATGAAAAATATAAATCTTAATGTCAAAGAAACAACGAGCTCGTTTCGCTAGCTGCAAAAAGAGAATATTTATATAAAAATTAAGAATGTAAAAAGTGTTGACAAGATAATGTTTAAATTGATCATTCGAGTCAGTAAGTCAAATGTAAACAGTTTCAATTTCTTTTATCGTGAGCGAAGACTTTTTAATTAATAAACGTTGATCACTAAGTGTAAAATCAATCATTCAAGAACAATTATTAGTAATGTGAACTTCGTTTTTGTTGTTCACAATTTAACTGTTTTTTAGAACATAAATAAATTAAAAGCTTTGAATCATAAACATGATTAAAATTTTTGCTTGAATCGTAAACTTGATCTGAGAGTTTTGAATCATAAACTTAATTGAGATTTTTATGAATGTGATAAACACTCTTGAAAATTCTGAGATAAAAATTTCGTCATGAAAATGATTGATTAAGATTTTTATTTTTTGATTAACGAATTTGTAATTGACATCAATCTTTTCTTAAATATCTTTTTGTCAATTGAAATTGAAAAATTTCTTGCTAAACATAAGATAGTAACAGTCTTTAAACGCATGAGACTGATCGCAAAAACATTTTTTTAAAAAGATTTTTTTTGCGTTAAAGTTTGCAATAAAATTTTGCTTAATGTTGTTTTTTTTTTCTTGTCTTTTTCTTAAAGCTTCGATGTGAAATAGAAATCATGATCTTTTGACTATTTTGACAAATTTTTTCAATAATAAGATTTAAAAAAGTTGACTAGTCACTTAAAATCTTGTTTGTTAATCTTGACTTTCATTTGCTTAGCTCAAATCTTGTTTAAAGTTTAATTCGCTTTAATAAAATGAAATTTAACATTGTCAATATTCAAACAATCGTGCAATTCAAATTTTTAAATTAATTAAACTCAATCGAAAATTTAACATTTTAGTTCATAACGTTTGATTTTTTTAAAAGACTTCAATTTAACTCAAAGCTGATATTTTCGTTTCTTTTTGAAAAAACTAAAAGACTTTTTCAGAATGATTATCATCTCGTAAAGTGTATCATTTCGAATGATTTCGCTCATGTAATGAGTTGACATTGTAATAAAAAGATAAAAAAGAAACTCATTTAGTTTTTTTTGAAAGCGATCATACTGCTTTTTCAGTCAACGTAAACATTGTCATTCAATTTCAGTTAAATTTTTTTTCTGAATTTTTTCTATAGTAAAAGACTAAGATTTTAATTGATTAGCGAGTTGATTAACGATTTATACACTCTTTTTTTTTTTGCTTTTGACAAGCAAAAAAACGTTCGCAAAAACATTAATTGTCAAGAAAATAAATCTGATTGTAACTTTAATCAAGATAGATTTTCTAAGCTAAATAAAATTTTTCTTGTAAGAATTAACGTAAACTCAAATGTTCAAGAAAATAGCTTTAAGCTTAGTGATCATGAATTAATTGTCTTAGCTTTTAGAAAATGAAAGAATTGACATAACTCTTTCAAATGTTATCATAAATAACAAGTTTGATTTCACGAGCGAAGTGAGAATACACGCAACAAGTAACTAGCAACGAGTAACTAGTTAAATAATAAAATAATAAAGCTTAATCAAAATGAATTGTCAAAAAAAATTGAAAAGAGATTGAGTGATTCAAAACAAAACACAATTGAGAAAAATGTTTGTTATCACGATTAACGTTGACACTTTCAACTGAGCTGACGAACTCAATATTAGACGAATTGAGTTCGGAATTTTTTCTATATATTTTTTAAAGACGTAAGAATATAAATGCGTTAAAAAATTAAAAATCAAAGCGATTTTAAACTCATAACTGTTGAACGTAATAGTACGAATATAGAAGAATAAAAGTGTGATTCTAGTAAGAACTACGTGAAAGCTAGCTTATATAAGAAAGTGATCGATCAGGTGACCGGAATAGAAGTAACACGTGACACGAGTGACGCTAGAAAGTTCAACAATTTGCTGCTAGTCGCGACTTTGAAGTGTCATTTTAAGAACAGCAGGATGTATGATAAGAGCGATATATGAAGATAGTCTTGCTCGAAGAGTTATCTCGGTATAGAAAGGAGAAAAGTGAGCCGCTTAGGAACGAGGGTGAGTTTCATGTAAGAGTGATGCTTGTTCTAGATAAATCTTCCCACGTGGTAAGCGATGGAGAGGTCGGCTATTGGCGGGAGCTTGCAGGTAAATACGGCTTTTGATTCGATGACAGACGACAGACTTTGAGATGAAAGTTGTTAGTGTCGATCAGACAAATCGGAACTATATATAACCTAGTAGATAACTCACGAACAGTGAAAAAGAGAGGTCTTGTGCGCATTGCTGTTGATGTCGAAGTTGGTTGAAGAATAAAAATAAGATGATATGTAATGAGTAAACCCTAACTAGTGGTAATCTCGTAAATTTAACGGTTCTCCTTGCAGTGACTCAGGAAATTGTATAGAGACCCCGTAGCGAAACAGATAATCTGAAAGAAATTCAATCGAATGAGAACGAGAGTAGTATGCATAAAGCAATATAATCTGTAATATATATCTCAGACACTTCGTTATTCTAATGAGGTTCAATCCAAGTCCTCAAATAAGGTCCATCTACTACTATATTCTTGCGTATATGCCCGAAAGGGGTAGTCTCTGTCGTCCCTCCCCTCGTCTTCCATGCGTAGTATCCCCCCCCTCATTGCTTTGAATGATCACGCGCGATAAGTTCTAGAATGTTACCTTCCCTGCTCCCTGACTTTCCCCGCTTCTCTATTGTCCCTCAATAGTGATCATACGTTGCTTTTCCACCCCTCTATTCACCCCGCCTCCTTAATTCTCTTCAGGTAGCAGTCATATGCTTTATCATGAGATCTCATTGGCCAGACCCTCTCGGACTCATTCCTATCCAATCAAATTCTCTGAATAGTAAGCATGGTGTGCCTTTTTCCGTCCCCCTACTTCCCCGCCCCGTCCAATTCCTCGAGAAGCGATCATGTGTATGGTAAGCGGGGTATCTATCCCAGCCTTCCTTTTGGTTACATACGACCCCTCCCGATGGGCTAGACCGAGCGGAGGTTCCAAACCGTAGAGCAATCGAACAGTAGAATAATCTATATAGTAAATCGCGACCCCGTAGCAGCACTCCTTCTTTTTCTTCTTTCTCTTCGTCAACAACTATTCCTCCTGGTGCTCCGGTTCTTCTTCCTCTTCCTCTTTTTTCTTCGACGACGTCGATTCCCACGCCGCCGCCGCCTCACCACCACCAGCTCTCCTTTTCTTCTCTTCCTTCTCCTCTGGACGACGATTTCTCTCGCCCCGCCGCCGCCACCGCAGCAGTTCGCTCTTGCTCTTCTTCTCCTCTTCTCAAACCCCCTCCCCTTCCAACGACCAACTGCCCCGCCGCCGCCACCGCAGCAGTTCGCTCTTGCTCTTCTTCTCCTCTTCTCAAACCCCCTCCCCCTCCGACGACCGACCGCTGCGCCGCCCCGCCTCCCCGACAACAACGACTCCTGCTCCCCCCTCCCCCCCCCGAAGCCACCATGTCGGACTCCGAGTTCGGTTCCCTCTCCGGAGAGCACTTGTAAAGATCTGAGTTATGCATCGCATTCTAATCGAAAATATAGGCCTCCCTGCTATGACTTTGCCCGTCTGGGGAAAAAAGCCCGCCCCCTCTCCCTCCACCAACACCTCCGGCCCCCCTCCTCGCAGAGTAAGTAATTGATTCGATCACTCTCTTTTATATCAATATTCTATATACATTTCCATTGACATTGCTTTTGCTGACGTAATCGATACAGCAGAACAAGAACTACCATCGTCGAGATGGAAAAGGAGGGAAGAGCACTCAAAAGCTCTTGGAGCAGGCGCGGGCCGAGGAACGCCGCAAGGTAAGAATGATATTTATATTTAACCTTTGAAATTTGAAATTTTCAAAATTTATACTAACAATTTTGAACCATTGAACAGGTGCTGGAGGAGCTGAAGCCAAGAAAGCCGGCCACTGAGGGCCAGGAAATGCGAAGAAAGGAGCTGCGGGCCGACTTGGCCTAGCTGAAAGAGAAGAGGAAGGCCAAATTGGCCAAAATCGCGGAGGCGTCTTCCAAATGAGGTTTTTCTCTTTATCTGCTATGTACATTAATGGACGCTCGGTGTCTCGCTTCTTCTTCAAAGAAGCCGTCTTGTCCCTTTGGGACAATGACTTGAGCACTTAAATAAGATTTTTTTATCTGTGTCTTCAAAATCCTCTTCGGTTCGGTTATTCCTTTCTCCGTATCACTTTCTTGATGAGCAATCAAACACCACGTAGACAAGTATGTAAACAAACATCATGCGGGACCAACTCTTTCTCCTCATCTTCATCTTCATCCTCCATCTTCCTTTCCCAACACATTATTTCAACACGATGAAGAATATTGAACATCTCTATGGATCCTTTGGTGTGTTTTGGAACTGCTGATTGTTAGGATGACATGACTCTATTTTGGTTTGATGAGAACCGACCTCAGTACATTCTTCACGCTCAGTGATACTTCCTTCCACAACCAACACTCGATTATCGCGTTCGAGTCACTATTCCTTATCCTCTTGGACACGCTCCACCGCGCTCATTTTTTGGTCTCCGCCCGCTTCTGGATTTTTGACTTGGATCCTCTTTGGCACTCGGGCAACACAGATCGGTGTTGCTCTGAAGCACTACTTGGATAACATTTTTGAGTATAACCCTTAAAACCCGTAACAAATTTTGGGCCTACTGCTAAATTTTAATTTGTTAGATATCGAAATTCAATGAAATGGAGGTGGCACGCCACTTATCTTTTACTACTATTCTCTAAACACTCAACTCTGACAAAACGTTGTAATCGCCTCCTTGACCAAGCATTTAACCTCATCTCGGTTTCACTTTGCAGTGAGTAACACCGGACACCACGCGAAGGTGTGAGGACGTAGCTTGTCACATCGTCCAGCTCAACCACGCTCAACGGTGCCTCGTTCGTACAACGAACCCGTATTGAGCATGGCTGACGCACCCATAGTGCGATGTCGACATATGATCGAAATAGAGAAAACATCCAATCAAGAATGTGCTTTTTGGGCCTCGGTGCGAGCCTCTGAGAACCTCCTCTTGCAACCCTGACAGAGTATACCCACGATACCCGAAAGATTCTGAGAAAATGAGAAATTCGATTTCTTTCCTTCGGAACCCTCTTGCTTTGTACAATTCATACAAGTGATTGGTTTCCCAGCCCGCCGATCATCCCTTAATTGGATTTTACCATCTTCGATAGCCCGAAGCTCGGGGTCGAGAATGCGGGAGTTTCGAGTAAGATATGAAATCCGCCTCTTGCAGGCCTTGCAGAATATACCCGGATTACCCGAGTTATCGTGACTGGTATGAAATTTGTCCCATGCACTAGTGACCAGATCCTCGTGCTTTCCACATGATGTGCAAATGACTGGGTTTCCGGCCTTCCGATCATTTCTCATTTGAGCTTGGACGCCACGGGCTCGCGAAAGGTCAGGGTCGCGGTTCTCACGATGCTTATCCCAATGATTCTCACACGGTTTGCATAACACCTTCTTGGTCTCTTTATGGAAGTAGACGTTCGTATCGCTCGTCCTGGACCCTTCGACCACGTTGCAGTTTTCGCACGCAATTTCCACACCCATTGCTCGGGTATTGGCGAGATGAATAATACCGAGAAAGATCTCGACTTCCTCTTCTGTGCGCAGCTTTCCTTCACGATCGTTATGATCATGACAAGAAGTACAGAACAGTGCATTAGGTACGAGCGAATGAAGTCGAAACTTGCGATCATGAATGCTCTTCCGACGGACATGTCCCACTCGTTTCGCATGGAATTGCGACTCTAATCTACCACAGCTATGACATGTGGCATCGCCTCCAGCTGCTTCACGGGCTTCACGGTATTTTACCCGAGTTTCGATAAGCTTTCCACTTGGAAGTTCTCCGCGGTGAAATTCACTATATCTTCCGCAAATCCCGCACAGATATCCACCACCTAATGGATTACCCGGGTCTGCCAATGAACGAGATCGCCGTTTAATCCTCTTAGTCTCAGCTATAGGAAATGTCATCTGTTTACATGTTGGGTTACAACATGGGGATGAAGAATAGACACCGTTATTATAAAATCCCTGGAAAACAGGCCAGGACGCGTTCTTGCCCATCCAGGAGACGTTCGAAACATCCAAGGACGTTCTGATCTCTTTGACTAGGTCGTACGAAGACGGCGGAGCCCAATTGGAATAATAGCTCGGATAATTATAGGTTTTGAAGAGAATTATGAAAATTCCTTCTAGCAAGTTCAAGTATCCTCTTTCCATGGGACGGTCGAAGGCTGCTATCATTCGGAAATTAGATTGAACCCCTTCTCGACAGATCTGTCGATAGTGAAGGCTGGATTTATATGCTTCTGGCAAACCGGCCACTGATTTCTCAGCCATTTTCGTATGAGTATGGACTCTCTGTCAAAGGCAGTTCGCAGAACCTATATAGGCGTCCAAGGGATCACCTCCGGATCTCTTGCGAATGTCTCCAGTTGCAAAATTGCAATATAGACCCTGACAGTCATCTTCCGATACAGACGGAAGGGATAAAAAATCCTCGGGAAGCCATGAATCTTTGTCAAAAAGAGCCTGTACTTCGGCGGGAACCCCAGGTAAGAACAAGTCTTCTAGGAAGTCTATTGACACCTTGCCAAGTAGGACCCAGTAACCAAATGACATTGGTTTATTCCCCGATTCAAGATCGAACCAGTTATGGGTTTTCGCCCATTCCTGCAGAGAGGTAAGGACGTTTCTCAAGACCTTTGCAAATGCCGAGTTGACATTCGTGGTTGGGCCAGTGGTTGGCGATGCAGCCTCACTGGCATCATCATCGATGTGATCGCCATAATCATCATCGTCATCATCATCAGGGCCTTGGACGACATCGTCATCCCCGGCTTCTACTATTTCATCCTCAGACTCATCTTCGGATTCATAATTGTCATCGAGATCATCGTCGCCGATGTTCTCTTCTTCAGTTGAGTTATTATACTCGACGTCTTCATCCTTAGACTCGTCTTCGGATTTGTGATCGCCATGGAGATCATCGTTGCTCTCGTTCCCTTTTTCGGAACTAGATTTCAATGTCGAGTCATAGTACTCGACGTCTTCATCCTCGGTATCAGGGACCTCGGAACGGGCTCGCTTGCCTGAGCCAATGGGGTTGGACACCAGATCAACTGCTGGTACAGAAGGCTCCTTAGAAGCCTTGTCTTGACTATGTGATTTCGAGGATTCACCACTTGAGCCGTTATCGACTCGACTCCTTTTTGGAGCTGGAGCTGATGTGATGCCTATGCTATCACCATCAGACTCATCCACTTCTGGAGCTACATAGTAACTCCGTGGGACTTGAACGCGCTTGCTACGGCGCAACGAAGCCATATCAGAGATGATATATCAAAGATATTGAAGAAAACAGATTCTTAGTACCGAGACGACGTCTTCGATGCTTGAGCAGTCAACAATGGCTATACAGCTAATGCAACAGTTCGGGGAAATGCCTTGGAGAGGTGAAAATGGTTCGTCGTCGACGTGGGAATATAACCCCGCGATCTCTGCGCAGGGGCCACATCCCCTTTTGGGAAATATTGGATGCTGACCAAACCCCCACTACAGTGATTCTGATTCTCCTACACCTCGATATATCAATTTTGGCCCTATCTCCTTGCTGTGAATGGAAGGCATGGTATATATAGGTATATATAGTGATGAAATCGTATGGAGTGCAACACCGGGAGGGAGTCCTATATTCACCCATAGTTTTATCGTCTGCGTGCTGTTCGCGCAGATTCACCAGTAAGTTCTCTGATACGAGGCGTTCCGAGGATGATCACTAATGGCATATCATTAATAGAACCGATTCCTATCTCACATTCGGATTATATATAGGGAGAGGTGGGGTGGAGTGAGAGAGTGAGAGAGAGATAGAGAGAGAGACTATCCCACACTATATCTAGATTCAAGTTATCTAGGTTTGAGATCGAACCTCGAGAATTGGTGAATGAGATCCAAGGATCTGAGTGAATTCACCTCGAGGCTCTCTAAGAATTCTCTATCTTGTGAATAGGATCTCTCTCATCTGGACAGAGGGGTAGGAGAGCACACACAAATTACAGAGAAGTCTTCAATCCCATTCCCTTTTCTATAACTTACTAACGGTTCCTGGGATTGAAAATTAGTCTGCTTCCGGGATCGGATTCTTCGTATCCATCCATTCTATTATGAATATACTGAAATGCTGGATTGGAAGGGGTACACTGAGAGGGTTCTATATAGAACCAGTGGAATTATCTTACCCCTTAGTGGGAGAAGGTGGAGCTCAATCCCTGGGAGCCATATTGGCATTCTTACTGAAGCCTTGGAGCTCTAAGAATAACCGGCATGGATGCGATCGCACACGGTTTTCAATCTCGGAGAAGAGAAGCCGCGTTGTTGGCGATTCCATATAAGAACAGAGAAGATCCCCGTTCCAAATATCGGCTATGATAAGAGATCTAACAACTTTCTTGTGCCTCAATCTAGAAGTCTTAGATTCTCTTCTTGCTTGAAGCCCCTATGGTTAGGGAGGCCTAGAGAAGTCTTCAATCAACCTTTTTGCCTCCCGCTCAAAGGCACTGCGCTTAGGAACCTCACTGGCGCCTCGTTATGGTGGGAGCTCGCCAATATACTGTACTATATACGGAGGGGTTGGATTGAAGGGATTATACTGGCACTGCTTATATTGGCTTTATACTAGTTTAAAGCCATGTACTAAGGCGGATTCTATTCGCTATTTTACCCTATAAGGTCGGGCACTCTATATATACTACTTTAGACTCGGATACCGCCTCGTCAGGAATTATATCTACTACAGAAACCTCGCTCACCCCAACAAGAGGGCCAGCCGAATCGCCCAGAATAAATCCGGCTTTTCGGGCTTTCCGGGATCATCTATCCTGATTGTTTGTTGAATTTCCTTTGCGATCTTGTCACACTCTGGTAACAGACCAATAGTTCTGAGATGAGATATTCTTGTATAAAGAGACAGCTGGCTAATATCCTAGGGTTGGTACTTCTAGTCAAGTTATAGAGACATTGCCCCAAACGTTAGACGGTTTCGTACCCCCGCCAGTTATATCCCAGAGGGTCCCTGGGATGGTAATCACAGCCCGCTTGTTGAGGATACAACAGTTTGGATTTGTAGGAGCTGTTTCCTTTGTGTTTGGAGTTTGGATCTTCTAAGGAGAATACGCATATACCGATACCGACAAGGTTAATGAGACACTCGAGCTGCTACATTGGCCGGTTCCCGGGTTTCTACTGCTTTACATGGATAAATATTCAAAGTCTGTAATGCGCAATTAAGTTTCGAATCCTACAGGGTCTACGCGCCACTACACGCCAATATGAACTTCGTGATTTTCAATCGGAATGAAGACGCACAGCACTACATCTCAGCGGTAGCAGGATCCACTCGCGTTTTCATTTGTCACTCAAGCTTCTTCTGATATTGGCCTTTGATAGCATTTCACTGGTTCCTCTCTCCTATCTGAAACTTTGTTCAAGTTTGTTGAAGACTCCCAGTGGTCATCTCGAGGGTGACGCAATTAACTCGGGGTTCAACGAACGTCGCTACGCAGTTGACGGAGTTATAACTTTCTGTTTGTTGAAATAATAATCAAAACCGGCTTCACCCGTAAGCAACTCGATCACTTGACAATGCCCCATTTGATATATAATCTATTGGCATTAGAATTAGAAATAACCAAGAGGTAGAGAAAGAGCATCATATGATTCTCTATGTTGTCGTTTTCTGGGAAGCGGTCCGGTTATAGGTGAAGATCCAATATGTGTTGTTCATATGGAATTGATCTTTCCTTTTGGTCTGGTTGATGGTGGCCTTGAGATGGATGTATTTCAATACTAGCCGGATCTGGTTAGACCCCCAGTTCCTCCTCCATAGGTTCCAGTCCCCTGACGAAGGCCCTAACAACACCTTCATTTGTATACCCAATTCATCATTCAAGTCGATAATTAACATTAAACCTTCCCTCTATCTGAATTCCACTTCCTTTCCTGGCCGTAACCCTCTCTCGCATCCTTCATTTCTTCACATCCTTTTAGTTAACAAGAGGTATATATTTTATCGACTGAACACGGTACCACCGTTTGCACAGACAACGCTTCCAGTAGTCCACCCGGCTTCCGGTAAGCAGAGCATACCAACAACACCAGCAACTTCTGCTGGATATGCGGAACGACCGCCTGTGTCGGCAGCTACTTTTCGCACCCGCTCATCGTCCACTTCTCGTACAGCTGCGAGGGGAGTGAGCTTGTTAAATGGCGCCAGTTTTTGCAGCATGTCTTCTGGTAACGAGTCATACATGCCCGTGTCGATGCCTCCCGGATTCACCGCATTGACCGTTGCGCGTTCTGCCAACTCACGGGCCCAGGTGCGTGTCATGGATTCAATGGCCGCTTTTGTCCCACCGTAGACCGTCTGATACCAGAAGCCGATGCTGGACCCAATGCTGGAGACATTTACGATCCGGCCAGAGCGATCGGTTGGGAGATAAGGAAGTGCGGCCTGTACCAAAAGCATCGGCCCGCGCACATTGAGATTGTATTGATCCTGGAACTCGTCGACGGTGACGCTGCCGATGGCGCTGGGGAGTACGATACCCGCATTGTTGACGATGATATCGATTTGAAAACTGCTGCTGCCAGTCTTGCCAGAGTTCGAGATAAAGTCGTTCTTCGTAATCGAGACGAGTTTGGCTGGCCCGTCAGCAGAGCTTAAATCGGCCTGTGCAGGAATGGCGTTCACGGAATATGCTTGTTTCAATTCGATAGCGAGAGCGGATGCTCTCTCCGCCGACGACTCGGAGGTATAGTTTATCACGACTGAGCAGCCTTTGCTTGCTAGCTGTCGGGCAATGGCGGTACCGAGACCTGGGGAGCTGTTAAATCAAAGGCTATGGGCTAATAGCGAACGCAGAGTGCTCGGTAATACATGGAATATTAACTCACCTCTCGAGGCTCCGGTAACAATGGCCAGTTTGCCCTCTAGAACACGGTTCGCTATCATTTTTGATGTTTTTTGGGTATTGGAAGAATGGTTATTACTCATGCATTCATCAGTCGAGAGCTTTTGGTCGATGTTTATCAAAGCTCCAAGCTCCCAACTCCAAGGACTGCGTGGTTCACCAAACACACCGCAAGAGTTCCTGTTTCCCCTCTTCCCTGCGTCCAGAGGGGAGAGGGTGATGGGCCGCTATCAGCGAGCTTCCTGCCATTGAAGAGAGGGATCTGCTCTCCACATTATTTATTTTCTTTCTTCTCTTTTTCTCTTGGTCCTGTACGCCACATCCTACTACCCTTGTCACTTGAGCACAGAATCTGCATGCAATGACTCGATAATGCTTGTTGGCATTCGATAACTCGGATTTCTCTCCGTCATTGGGAAGGGGGCATGAGGGAGAAATTGGTGTCTCCAGTCTAATTTTCCAGCCATTACCAGTTAAGACTCAACACAGACTCCTTCACTTCGTATCCTGATGGAGTAAATTTTTTCTTCAACATCCACCTCACTACTGATCCACCGGTCTGACTTTTGGGGGGCTGTTATTGAGTTCGGGAAATTTCCGCGGGCCGCTATTACAAAAAGTTCCAGCTCCACCCCGCCCCACCTGGGGCGGGCGAGGGTATTGGTAATGTAAAAGTCTTTTCTTTCCCGCTAGTAAGATCGACACGTTGACCGTCTCAGATGGTATTACTCATCTCTTATTAACATCCATGCATGTTCATTGTTCAAGATGTGCAGATGGGATGCACAACTGATACTTCCTCCCCTGTGCAAAGACTGCAGATGTCCACCTCCTCGGATCCACGACTCCATGCCAGGTGGCAGGGACGTGACCGTTGGCACTTGTGGATCACTGAAGAGGGGGGAGGGGTAGCCGTTACCTCAAAGTTCAACGTAGGATAGGCTTCAGACAGGGAATATAAAGGACAAATGATCCATCCATGTACTGGGAAGCCATATCAGAAACAAAATCAATTGACCTTCTTTACCAACTCTCAATCAATAATTTCCCACCGTTTTTAATTGCATAACCATGGCCACATCTCAGCGCCTCCTCGACCGTGTCGCTATCGTGACCGGTGCTTCCCAAGGACTAGGGCGCGCCATCTGTCTCCAATTCCACCAGGAAGGAGCATTACTTATCTGCGCCGACGTCAAGACCGGCGGACAAGAAGTCGATGTCCCAACCCATGAGCTGATTCAGCAGAAGGGTGGAAAGGCCGTCTTCGTCAAGACAGACGTTACAGATGCCAAAGCGGTGCAAGGCGTCATCGCGAAAGCGGTGGAAGAATACGGAAGACTCGATATGTATGATAACTGCCAACAATAATCTCCTTACCTCGAAATGTGCACACTGCTGACAAGAAACCTTTCGGGCATTTCTAGTATGGTGAACAATGCCGGTATCTGCCTCGAATCAAACAAACCCGCACCCATCGATCAGTCGAATGAGGATATATTCGACGCTCACATGCAAATCAATGTCAAGGGCGTCTATCTCGGATGCAAGTATGCCTTGAAGCAGATGAAGGAGCAGGAACCACGGGATAGTGGCGACCGCGGCTGGATTGTCAACTTGGCTTCCATCTCCGCTTTTGTGGGGATGCCTGGTTTGCGTAAGTACCTATTCTTTCTCGTACCTCGAGCTTTGACAAGGCGCCTTGATGCTGAGCAACAAATTTCTTTACAGCGGTATATTCTGCCTCAAAGGGAGCTGTTGCTGCCTTGACGAAGGCTGTGGCCATCGATTGTGGCCCTCATCGTGTTCACTGCAATGCCGTGTGCCCAGGATGTAAGTTATTTCCAGATAATGAGAACCCCCCATTCCTCTTGGCGAGATCGCAGGTGGCTAATGAGATGTTTCTCCAGACACGCAAACGCCCATGCTGAATGCTTCACTTGGCGGTCTGCTCGAGGCTGATCGGGATGCGGTTTCAAAAACCATTCCGTTCCGAGGATTCGGGGAGCCAAGGGATATTGCTCGCGCAGCGGTTTTCTATGCTAGTGACGATGCTAGCTGGGTCACAGGCACCTGTCTTTCTGTGGATGGAGGTATTACTGCTCAATAAAAACCCTCTTCAAGCCTTCGTATTGTATCTCAGCGTTTACGGCCAAAATAAATGAAACTGGATAAAATGAACTCCTCTGCTCCATAAGTTACTTTTCACTGGAGGTCTGTGAAAAAAGAAAATTAAGGTTGACAACTGCTTGAAAAGCGAGTCAGAGCACACGCCATGTGGAGAGAAAGCACTGTCACCAAAACAAATATTCTGATACGTGGATCTTTCACGCGTATTGATATCCGACTCCAAAACGAATAATGACTTGACGTTGGAGATTCGTCGGAAAATGCCCTAAAAGAAAGCCAAAAATAACCCGCTTGGCGTCCACTTAGCGCCTACTAGTGGATCCCCAAGATGGGAGAGCAAAAGCAAAAGGCACGAGACTCAAACGTCATGAAGATAAGTAGCCCTGGAGGTACTACGTATTGACTCCAACATCAGTAACGCGGCTACGCAGGAGAGTACGGAACACATATAGCTAGTAAATAACCCCTCTGGAGGAGGAAGGAGAAGACTCGCGGAGTCGCGGGTGAGTTGGCGGGTGAGTTGGCGGGTGAGTCGGCGGGTGGATTTCGGTTTATGGGTCTCGGGATTTGTATAGTGGGGACCAACGACTGACAACACTCCACCCAAAAAAAGGATACTGAAACTTGAATAATAATCATGTCAGTTGGGGCAGTGAGAGATCGGCGGTGGAAGAAATCCACCGTGGAAATTTGCTGAAGGCAGTGGACATGGAGGATCAGACGCTGAAAGTCGAGACTGGGCGGTTTGTTATGACGCTACTGTCGTCTAAATCCCTTGATTCATACTTCTGGCCCCTCGAACACGAGGAGGCATGCTGAACAAAGTATTGTTGCTATCGTACTCTGTAGCTTATGCCTTGAGTCATGTTTCTCCTCCGTAGGCTACCTGCATCTGGCATCCAAAAAATAAGAACCAAAGAATAGACATAATAACAGAACGATATTAATAATAATTAATCGCAGAACGGTATCATACTCCTCCCTTAAATTACAATTATCCACAATTTTCTATACGATCAACCCTGAAGTCTGTCGACATCAGTTCCCTTGCTAAATTTCAAAAAATCCGTTCCAAATGACGCTAGCGCCACCCAAACAATTGATCAACAATCCGAGGGTTCCTTCCATGTTTCGAGGAGCGAGAGGACCTTTCAACGACGCATACCAACATGTTCCTCGCTGGAGCTCTCGTGCGAGACCTGAATGTCTTGGTTGACCATGATCCCGTTCCCAGCGACGATGTGCTTCTGACTTTCGCTATCTTCGAGGCTCGAATTCCGTCTGCGGCTGGACATACCGCGAATGTTGGTTTCCATGCCCTTGGAGCTTTGATTCATCCGTCCCATTTCGACGTAGTCGTTCTGGCCGTGACTATGCGGAACGCGCCCCCCTGACTTCCAGCCACTGCTCATACCAGATGGACCGCTGTTGCTCGACTCACCATATCGGATAACGTATTTCTCGAAGAGTGGTCGAAGTGCCTGGGTAATCGTTAGTCTTCGCGAGAAATTGCTTCTGGATACCGACAGAGTTATCCCATAGATAGTAGGACCGTAAGGTAGAGATAGGGGTGAGAGCTTACAGGTAAATTGGCGACGATTGCTCCTAAACCGGCCTCTGCGTCTTTTGGTATGTTAACGATGAAAGCACATGGGAGAAGCCGTTGCATGTATACTTACAACTCCAGACAGCAACGTCATTGTTATGATCTGTAGGTTATAAGGAGTGATTAGCTTGGTTTCTCGTAAATCAGAATTCGGCCAGTATGAAGCACTTACACAAAAAGTCGGTTTCAGAAGAAAGGTTGGCGGTAATACCAAGGCGGACTATAGCGGAAATACTCGCACTGTGATATTGTCAGTTGCTTTTCGGAACTTTCGAGGGCGGGGAAATGGTTAGACATACACCGCTGCCAAACCCAAGACGCATGCGACAGAAGCCTTCAGTTTTTTCTCCATCTGGACATTCCATAGGAGTGGAATAGGTCTAATCATTGTAAGGTCAGCGCAGTCCTCGCAAAGACATCCGGAGAGCTCCATACATAACAGCGCAGTACCAGTCGGTGAGAATACTGACGGCCGACAAAGAAAAGCTAAAGCCTGTAAGGGTTGTCGGATTCAAGCAATAACCACCTTCGATATCGTGATCCCACCAAAACCTAACGTCTTCGTTAGCGAAACAATCCAGGGAATGGGACCGGTTGATTTGGGCATACTGGATAGGATGGCACGCAGCGAACTCGTAAAAGGCAGTCGCACTCATAACGATGCCGACAGCAGCCATTGCGACGTATAGGGTGTAGACAAAAGCTTTCCTTCCGCTGGCGATTCGGCACAGAGTGAAGCAGATACTCCACTTCAAGGGGATGGCGGCAAAACACCAGTTGGTCTGAAAGATGAACCACCACTAAATAATATGTTAGGAGCGTAGGAACGACAGGAAGTACACCTGAGCTATAATACCAAGAGGCCCACTTTCACTCTCTCTTTTCCAAGGTCCGCGTCTTTCACCCCGAGACCTGTGAATGACATCGCGAGTTGTGACACGGTGAGCGCAGTGAAAGGTGGCTAAAATGGCTCCCATCATTAGCAAGATATACGAACACCAGACTCCATATGCACATACAATTGCTGCCACCATACACCAGTCATCATTTCCCCAGGCTTTTCTTTTGAGACGGATCCAAATCCTCAAGGCTATACATGTATAAGCCGGAATCATCAAGGTGATAACACATGCCGCTAGTGACGGGGAAGTTGGTGCAGGCATTGTGTTCATATCATAACCAGTTCAACCGAGCAAAGGAAAGTCACTTCGCAACAAAATCAGCAGAATAAGCACAATATAGGTAACCCAGGAATTCTCCGAAATGGAGAAAGAGGAATTTTTATATATCAAATTCAACATTGTCTTCTCTTGGAAACTCCGACCAAGAACGCTTTACTTGAGAAGAAGAGTCCTGCCGTCTTACTTCCCCGGATTAAGTTTACCGGATTCCAGAACCCTGTCTCAATACATTCGTTCATGAAAAGCACGAAGTACTATTGGGAGGGACGATTTCAAGGGGTAACACGCAAGTCCTTCCGGATCCTGTGCACTTGCTCTATGGAGACATGGTGTTGAAACTCTCGTGTATACTAGCGTGTTGGGAGCATGGCTCAGTTGGGCTTCCCAAAGTTGAAAGCAGAATGTCATCCGATGAACCTTGAGGAAATCATGACCAGGAGATAACCGAAGCGCGGGTTCTTGGAAATTTCCGAGGTGGCTTGAGAAATTTAAAAGGCCTAGCGGCGGCAATCCTTTCCTCATAGAAGAGCGGCAAAGTATTCGGTGTGAGATTCCTCCGGAGTATTCGGCTGAACATTGTGATATGCTGAACATATCCTCCGTTCCCCGTATATTGGACGCATATGCTGTCCACGATTGAAAGCGGAATGAGAAGGATCTTTCATACGGGGTAATCCGTACGAAGAAGAAGAAAAAAGAGAGAAGAGACATGACCAGAAGAAGACAGCAATGCAATCAATGGCTTGAGCCCAAAAGAGCACATAACCTCTTGACTGTGGCTTGAATTGGTACCAAAGCTTTGCTCAGCCCAAAGCTGAGAGGCCGAGAGCCTCCTGGTGGAGAGGTCTGCAGACAAGTGGAGAGTCCAGACTTGAGTCGAGAGTCGAGACAAAGAGAGAAAGGAAGAAACCGTTGACGGGATGAACCTTCTGGTGGACCATTTTTCCCTCCATCAAAATTTGGAGGATGTTCAGTCTTGAAACTAGTGTGTATCAAGGAAAAAGGAATATGTACGGTAATCCGTACGGTAATGCATGGCTTATTTGTCGCCCCTGCCAGAGAGCAGAGTTTTCAGGGGGAAAGTTTAACGTTTCCGATTGGCCTGGTCAAAAATTAGAATGTGGGGAAGCATTACTTTAAAACGGGCGCTAGTCCAAATATGGGAAACACTTAGGGCAAAGACGGAACTGTGTTTCCAAGGAACTAATCTAAAAAGGGTTAGTGTGGATGGAGCTGAGACTTGAAGATCTTTTTGAGGCTCGAGACCTTTCAACCATGCCCTAACACGGACAATGATGGATAGTTTGGGGATTGTTTCCTGCAGTCTCTGTCTAGTCTCTCTCCGGGAGTCCGGGTGCAGCGAAAGGAATGATATGACACGGTGATCTTATCTTTCAGTGGGGAGATCGCCCTTCAAGTTTCCACTGTTGCCTTTGAACGTCCTGCGCTAGCTAACTTCTCACATATATTGTCCACAGCGGTCTGAGCCTGAGAACCGGATGCATCCACCACAATTATGAAAGACGGGGCCAAAGAAGCCAAATCTTGACTGATTCGGAAGCTGTCGGCCTGTCACTGGGATGCTCTGCTCATATCACAATCCGTTGATTTGCATAGGGAGAAGATCGAATAACGCGAACAACGACAAAAGAAAGCAACCTGCTCGTGGCATGCAGGATTAAAACTCGGAGTAAGCGCTGTCAGCGCCAGTCAGGCCCAACTTGGTCCTGCCACCCCCTTGTTTATCTCTCGGTGGAGTCATTTTGCTCATATCCTTTACGGAACCTGATTCATGGACAAGCATCTTTCAATGGGACAAAGTGGATGATGGCCCCTAATGGGTTAATCAATTCTTTTTTCGGCAGTTAATATTAATCTGCTCCCTCGTGGCACGGTTTATGCCATGTGCGTGGTAGGGTTTGAGACTTAAAAGGCTAACGGCGACTGCAATTCTGGTAATCAGACAAGACACTCTTTTGATTTTTACCCTGTCTCGCAGAAGGGAACCCTGTTCTCTCTTTTCTCTTGTCATTCCAACGATTTTTCCCGCCTCCCTCTCTCCTTTCTGCTTTTCCATGTCAACCTTCTCCAAAAATGGGCTTAGGAAACAGTGATACCGACGTCCAATCTTCCCTCGGATTCGAAGATGGGGACGTTAAACGTTCCAAGGCCCTCGCGGCCGATAGAGAACAGCTTCCTGCTGGCTACTATCGCAGTTCCCGTCTCGTGGGGACCTTCTTCGGAATCGGGATGAGCCTGGTCGCAACCTATTTTGCTTTCCAGGCTGGCGCGGCCGCGGTCGCCAGCATCAATCAAGATATCGGACCCAGTGACAACTCCAGTCTCTTTTCCATCGTCTGGACCATCTCGCAACCGATCAGTATTCTGTTGTTTGGGCGGCTATCCGACCGTTTCGGCCGTCGGAACTTTGTGATTGGCGCAAATATCCTGGGGATCATCGGCGGCATTGTCGCATGCACAGCCAAGACGATGAACACGCTGGTCGGTGCACAGGTTCTACTGGGTCTCGCCTCCGGCCCTCCAGCGTCATACCCTCTGATGACTGGAGAGTTGATGAGCAACAAGTCCAAATTTTTGGGCACCATCTGTGTCGTGATCCCTAACGTAATCGCCACCGGTTTTGGCCCGTATATTGGGCAACGTTTGGTCTTTGTTGCGAACTGGCGTTGGATATTCTATATCTACCTCATGATGATTGGTATGGTCTCTCTTTCGTTTTTTGACCTTCTCATTTTCGTTGGCCCTATGCTAAACATCTCATCAGTTCCGGGAACGGTCTCCTATTGGTTCTTCTACTACCCTCCGTCCTTCCTTCAGCTTCACGGGGCGAAGACGAGAAAGAGGGACGAGGCGATGACGATCGACTTCGTTGGCGTCTTCCTGCTGGTTGCTGGTTTGGCACTCTTTTTGTTGGGAGTTTCCTGGGGTGGACAACCGTCGCCCTGGTCATCGCCAAAGATCCTCGGCCTTTTGATATCGGGCGCCGTTTGCTGTGTCAGTTTCGTCCTCTATGAATGTTTCGCAAACATTGAGAAGCCAATTATCCCGATGCGATTTTTCCGGGACGTTAGGGGTTTTGCGTGTCTCATGGTCATCTCATCCGTGATGGGAGTCGTCAATGTTGCCCTCTTCATCATGTACCCCCAACAGGTCACGTACATTTTCGGTTCCACCTCGACGGGCTGGGAACAGACAGCCTGGCTCTCCTCGACCGCTGCCTTCGGTGCATGGGCAGGTATTATCTTTGTCGGCGCATTTTTCCACATCGTGAAGCGAATCCGCTGGCAGCTCATAGTTGGTAGCATCTGGATGACCGCGTTTTTGGGAGCGATGGCCTCAATCAATCGCACAAACCAAGCGGCAGCTATTGTATTCTCATTTTTCTCTATGCTGGCTATCGGCTGGGGGGAGGTCCTTACCATGCTACTAGTCCAATATGTTACGGCAGACCAGGATCTCGGTGTCGCATTTGGTATGTATTATATTTCCTACTCATTTAATCCCGAACTGGAGCTAACTCGACACTCTTCTCAGCGGTCGTCTCGTCGGCACGAACGATCTGGGGCTCAATTCTCACTGGAGCTTTCATCGCCATTTACACCAACAAATTGCCTGAACAGCTTCAGTCTAAGGTCGTTCCTGCTGTGCAACAAGCTGGGCTTCCCAAAACGTCACTCACGGACCTCATGACCGCCATCACGGCCGGTACCCAGGAAGCCTTGTCAGCAGTTCCAGGAATGAACGATAAGATCCTAGCCGTTACCAACGACACGGTCTCGGACAGCTACTCTGCCTCGTACGCCTACGTTTACTACTTTTGCGTTGCCCTAGGTTGTCTCTCCATCATCGCCGCTGCCTGCATGCGTGACTTCGACTGCTACCTCACCGAGCACGTTTCGCGCCAGATCTATACCGCTAAGGAGTCAGCTATCGATCCGATCAACAGTCTCGAAACAGTGGCTGAGGAGACGAAGGGAGGGTCGACAGAACCGCCTACGGAGAAAAGTGACAGTGAGAAGGCAGTCTAAGGAATGAAGAGGTAGAGATAGTGTATTTCCTATGTCTATTTTGGCTTTTTTTCGGGTGATGGATAAGTGGCGGAAGACAATACTCGGACAACAGAAGGTGAAGGCAAACTCATTAATCATATATCTTTTCATTGTAGGACTTTTAATACATTAACTCCTCTGCTTCTTTTTTCGGGACAAAGAAAATATACTATAGAAAGGAACTCTAGAATAATATTCTTTATTGTTATTAAACATGTGTTTCCTGACTATCAACTCAACAGTCGCGAACGTAAATATCCAGTAGATGTATGTTCATCTCTTCCTATCTTACTCGATACAGGTAGCTATTAGGATTCTACTGGATGTAATTAGAGCCTGTAAATTGGTTGGAAATATTCTTCTCTTTCTGCGTTCTCTTGAGCGAGGCCTGTTGATAAACGAACAAGTGACATTTCATTACTATTAATTCTAGATAACCCAAAAAAAGAGCAAAGCTCCTACCCATACCGGTAACCTCTATTCTAACTCTGACATCTCTTTTCTTTCGACTCCAGTTCATCTCCACCTCTTCCCCATCCCAAAAATAATGCAAGTCTATGGAAATTAAATCCAAAAAGCCCTCCCAACCTCTATATGCAAAAGAAACCAAAAAAAAGTGAGTGGAGGAAAGTGGAAGGGTAGTAAAACACGAAAAGGAAACGAAGAAAAATGCAAATTCACCTTCTCTTCTCGCGTCTTATCAGATCCCAGAACCGTCTTCGGGGTAATCTTCATAATGGGTGCTTTCCCAGTACAGGTTCCAGTTCTCGCAGGTCTTATGCCATGCTGGACTGACGTCGAGAGTGGAGAGGATCTCTTCCCGCTTTCCCTCGATGAATTGGACAGCTAGTCCCTCGCCGACGTGCCATGACTGTTTTTTCTCGAGTTAGAATAAAAGCCGGCGTGAGAATAGAAACGGGGGTGTAAATGACTTACGATATGACAATGCATCAGCCATGCACCCGGATTGTTAGTTTCGAAAGCAAGAACCAGCCAACCGTCGGCCGGAAGCATGGCGACGTCTCGTCGTGGGGGGTTGTTGAACTTCAACGTTGAAGTATCACCAAATACACCAGCTCCAGTTCCTAGAACATAAAAGTCGTGACCGTGTACATGCATAGGGTGAGGTGCAGAGACGCCATTGTCAGGGTTGGCAACTGATTGTATTACCCAGTATATCCACTAAATGAGCTGAGCGTAAGCGGTGGATATGATAGTCCTTCTTGGGGAAGTAGTGACTTACAGGAGTATCGGGAAGTTCGATGAGATTAAAACTCTCGGGATAGCTTGAGTTTCCGTCGATGATATACTGCAGTGTGGGCACATCCCAGTCCACACTTATAGTTGAGCCGTCGATCTTCCACTGCACTATGTTCTCATTATCCGCGTTCACACCATTGTCTAACGTGACTTCCATATCCCGAGCCTGTTCTTCGAAGCCACCAGATGGCACTACTCTCTCCACGAATGGCTCGAGTTGTGTTTCGTCAGCACAACCTGGCGTGTATGTCGTTGCGGTGCTCGTTGGGTCCTCCTCTGGCGCGCCTTCATATCGGAAGATTCCTATGATCTTCCCATTCATGTCATTCTGTCCACAATCCGTCTGAACCTCGGCTCTGAACCAGTAGTTATCTACCTCTTGATCTGTTTCGATTATAACATCATATCTTTCCCCTGAGTTGAGTTAGTTGATATTCCTTGAGAAGTGGTGGAACGCGATTACCGATCCCAATAAATATCCAATCCGTCTCATAAGGAACAAGAGGAACAAAATCAGATGTTATTACGGTGAAGTTGTGGTTGTCAAGATGAACTTTGAAATGGTTATCCAGGGACGTATTGATTAATCGAAGTCGGTATTTCTTGTCCTTTTCGAGCGTGGTCGTGTAGTACTGGCCTCCATGTTGGCTCACCATCGTTCCGTTAATAAGCCCATTATCAGCAACAGGCGGTCCGGCACCACCTGCTTGTGATAATACGGCATTCTGGAATGCGGTTGTATAGTACCAATCTTGAATCGTCATGGCCCCGAGATCAACATCGTAGTTTGCGGACGCAGGTCCGTCAATTACGATGGGTCCCAGGATGCCATCCCCATATCTTTGAAGTAGTTAGATTTGTACTGTTTCTTTTTCATACAGATGAATAGACTGACTGTGCTGAGTGATGGCTGTGATACCATGATGTACCAAATTGGGTACACAAAAATTCATACGTTTTCGTATCTCCCGGTGCCAGTGGACCTGCATTGGATCAGCTTGGAGCTCACGCTCTAGGATATATTTCAACTTACACTCAGTGATACCATTTACTCCATCTTCTTCATTAGTGTCTACTTGGCGAATACCGTGCCAATGGATGCTGGTACTAATAGAGCAAAACACATTAGCCAACTCGGAAAGCTTTTATACTCAATTTTATTTCCTTACCCATTATCCTGCAGACTATTTGTGACGTGGACCCGTAAAGTGTCCCCCCAACCTAATACTTGTCAGTTTAGATCCTAGTACAACAGAAGACGAACATACCAGCATGGATTGTAGGACCGGGAAATTGGCCATTAACTGCCATTACGAGTCTTTCATAACCGTCTGGGGCCATTGTAGTGTTCGTTATCTCAAGACTGTATTCAACGACATTGCCGGTTTCTGGCCAGTCGAGATCAAAATCAGTTGCAATGCTGAAGCCATCGCCCCAACAAGCCCTAGTAGATGGGCCATTGGTGCACTCCGGGTCCGGAGCATTGGTCGAACTCGGCGTCGGAGATTGTCGAGGATGAAGTTCAAAGTCTTGGGCGTAGTGTGGGTTGTTCCTCGGAATTGACGAAGCAAGGCAGGTTCCAAGGCCCGCTAATAAAAGAGTTATATGTTGAGACAAAAACATCTTTGACAATAAAGGTATAATAAAGGAAAGAAAACAATGAAGACAAAGGAATAGTCTTGGCTGTATTCAAGGGAATGGAAGCATAATAGCTAATTGGGAATAGAAAAGACCAAAGCAACAAGGGAAAAGCCTTGGATATATAGTGAGAACCGAATGGAATTTCATGCAATATAACATGAGATTGCCCACGGAGAAACACTACATTTCCATCAAAAATTAGCGCCATCAAAGGGCATAAACATAACGAGAGTCGGGTTTCTAGAAATAGCATAAGGAAAGCAGACACAGCCCAATAGCAAAGAACATCCTTGCTGTCTTAGTCTAACGCAAGACAAAGCATATCCCGTAAAATGAATATTCCAAGCCGCGATGTAGCCTGACTGGCAGGTAACTGGACTGGAGAGAAAGAAGGCTGCTACAGTTCCATGGTACATTGGAATTGACGTCTGACAATGCCCCAATAGAATGAGTTTGACTCAGTGGAATGGATGTAAGGCACAGCCATTTTTTCGATCACGCTCTGGTTTTCCCGATTCATAACACGTCTCTCTACTGCTCGTTACACGTGAGAGTATTAAAAAGGATTAAAGCCCAGCTGCGACATGGACTTCCACAATCGGGGATAATTGGCGACAGAAAGATCCGGGCATCACGAGTCGTGTTATCCCCGAGCCGTGGTACCGAACAATTTATAGCTGGTATACCGTATATTATCCATTTATAAATCAAGCTTTCGGCGCCGAGAGAGTCGGCCATACGGACGTTTGGATGCGACATGGTCTTCTACAATCGGGGATAATTGGCGATAAAAGGATCCATGCATCACAAGTCGTGTTATCCCCGAGTCGTGGTACCGAATAATTCACGGTTGGTATCGTATATTATCCATTTATAAATCAAGCTTTCGGCGCTGAGAGAATCGGCCGTGCGGACGTTTGGATCTCATCGAAGCAATCCTCGTTAAGTGGAAAGGAAGTATATCTTACCATAAGCATGGGATCCCGCACTCGCACCCTTGAGTAATGAGCAACTAATCAGCCCGCCGATCACAAGGGTAGATAGATTGATCGGCTAATTAGCCTAGTATTCGGCGACAGGTAGACACTTAAGGGGGGCATTCTAAAATCCATGTCTGCCTAACGCTATGTAGGTGCATGTAAGATTTATGGCGTGGCATGACATGCATGATGTGTTTCGGGCTTTTCTTTGAACATGGATATGGCTGAGCACGATGGAGGCTCGGCGAATTTGGCATCAATGTCAACCCGGACGCCGCAAGAAAAGTGAATGATATAATCTTGATGTCTTAGGGTTGGTTGGTGCTACACGTGTTCCCGCAAAGTTGTATCTCGAGGAAGGTCAAAATGTAGTCAGCCGCAATCTGACGGGGAACCACAATCCATGCATACTGATTAATAACAGGTCTGCACGAGATAGATTGATGCATGTCAGGGCGCCATAAGAAGCGGCGAACATTCAAATCCGTCAAGTTGAAACTGCAGTGAGCCAACATGATAGGACATGTTCCCAAAATACTTGAGCCACGCTCGTGTTGGCTGGAAAGAACCGTATAATCCAACTCGAAAAAACGAAGACGGCACAAAAAGTCCAGCCTCGCCTTGTGACTCCGGCTCGTTAGGCCTCCTATTAGCAGCCATAGTATCAGCCAGTCTCAGCCCTGTTCCACGATATTCAATAATAGATCGATAGAAATAGGAGACGGCAGAGTGAAGAGATCTCAAGCCTTACGGTGGCTGTTGAAATAAGGCTGACAGGGGTAAGTGAACTAACTGTATTAAGATAAGCGTAAGGTCCAAATACGAAGCCGAGTTGTCGGCGATCTTGCTCTGAATTATTATTAATTCCAAACAAAACATCAAACATCGAACAACCATCGATCACAAGGCTACACTGAATCCATCTTGTCCTACAATACCATCTCTTGGTATTGCGAGCAATAATTCCTGTCTAACTACTCAAATGAGCATTTGGCAATGGGATAATCTGCTCCTGTGCATGTACTTCTTTCTGTTTCTTCTCAATAAGATTTGTCCATCCGTTATTCCCGATGGATATTACGGTGCCATTCACCTATAAAGTGATCAGTCGGTGTATCCCGCGCTTAGTCGTGCCTGTCTCCTAACTCATTCTCCTCTTCGGCATGGGAAAACTCTAATTCAGCCCTAAATATATCATCTCTTCGGCTTTGATAATTTCCTCCTATGAAGTTCTCGGAGGAAAATAAGCCCTCAAAAGAGTCCTGTCAGATTGGTAGATGCGTCATTCTGCGTCTACTGCAGCTGATCGTTACAAGAGGGAAATTATGTCATATAATCTCGTCGCACATGGTTCTCCCTTGTAACCCACGGGTGTCATAGGCAACGTTTCCCGGGGCCATCAACCTGTCTCTGGGGACAGGCACAGTCCTACCATCATCTTTACCTAATCGCCAGCCTTGTGTTAGGGACCGGTTCCAGGATACGGATGATTATGAGTCTTCGGTCAAATCTTATCTCCGAGCGCTCTTTCATGTCTTTGAAGCTATTTTTATCTTCTACGTCTTTGTTTTTTTCTTTTCTTTTTTTTTCAAGCCGCAGGGTCTACTTCATAGACAAATGGCCTTTCAGCTTCGTGCAGGAAACATGGCTTGCCGTAAGAAACAACATAACTGTTTATAGAATCAGTTCGATTACTCCGCCGCTATTCGGCTAACCTAGCGGCCTAGGGCAGTTTCTCCTTTTAAGCAGTTGATTAGCGATCTCGATCTTCTTTATAATTTCCGGATAGGGCTCCTTTCTTGCATCTCAAAATCCGTCTTTCATACTCTACTAGACAGCATATACTTTCATGATGTCCTATTTTTCTTCCTGGTTGAGGTTTTCCTCCCTATCGTTATTTCTTTTAAATATTAACAGAGTTTCTGCAGAGTGTCAATCGTACGGTGTGGACTATGTGGACGGGGAGTCATACTTTATCAACACTGAGTCGCCAGACTATTTCTCTTTTGTAACCGAGTTTGAGGGTATGGCGAACTCAAGAATTCCGAGCCAATCCTTTGCTAACTCCATCGTGTCATTCATTATAGGATGTACCGCCGAAGACACTGTCAAACCTCTTGTTGTCGACCCCAATGGAGACGAATATTTCTGTTCGGATATCAAGACTGTTCCGAATAGTGAATACCAGCAATCAACATGGTGAGATTCAACGGCTCATTATCGAGTCGAAACGCTGACTTGCCATTAGTAACCTTGCTGGCAATGAGCTATTCAAAGCAGACATGTTCTCAGGGTCTTGGTTAATCATCATCGAGGGTTTGTCTTTCGCATGGATGAGAGAGTTTGACGTCATTACGGGGGTTCAGTCCACGGAAACGGTAAGAAAACCCAGCTAATCTAAATATCACAAATTGAAGCTTATTAATGTTTATTAGGTGACACCGACATCGCAAGGTACGAATCGAGAATGCTTGTTTGAGGACGACCTGCTAACTGTTACCATCAAGTTGTTTTTAATCTAACTACTCAATCAACAATTAGTATGTATAATCGGGCAGCTTTCTCAAAAAATAATGTACTAATTTGTCGAAGCCGAGACTACCACCAGTGTCCAGACAATCGAGACTGATCTCCCACAAGCTACCGTTGTACGGCCCTCAGAGACGGATCCCCTTACGTTGACGGTTACTCCTCCAACGCAAACCATAACCTCGACAGTATCTTTAATACAGACTGTCGAGGTCCCGAAGTTTACTATCACAGGTGTCACTGCGACTGTTGCCGCGGCCTGCAACCTGCTGGAGTGGGATCCCCAGGCCGATCGACAATGTACATACCTGCCTACCAAACTTGATCTGGGTTCAAAAGTTACGAGTTTATTGGGAGGTATCTTGCCTAGTGGTATTATTGCGGAGCGCGCTATCGGTAGGGATATGTTGTCGCATTTATTCGGTTTCTAGCTAACCATTTCTTCTAGATGCGCCAACAATCACCGTCACGGATTCTGCAGTGATTGAAACATTGACATCGACCATAACCGCTCCGCCGACAACAATCACCGTGAGCGACATTGTTACCGCCACGGACGTCATGTAAGGCCTTAGGAAGTCGATTATAAGGGTCTCCCGCTAACACTTCGCTTCTAGAACCCCTGAGCCAGTTACTTTATTCAGTGGAATAGCTCAGTCAACTATTACAGCGCCGACTCCGACAAGGACTTCATATACAGTAACCGCTGGTATCACCACTGTTGATAAAACCATCGTAGCAACGTTAGTTATCCAGTTTCCCCGTTCGCTCTCTGCATTTCTCTAGTTCTTCGGGTCGGTTGCTAACTCAGAAACTAAAGTACGACCACATATGCCACGGCAACG
This sequence comes from Arachnomyces sp. KDTOL00113, assembly GCA_949709995.1. Taxonomy (NCBI): domain Eukaryota; kingdom Fungi; phylum Ascomycota; class Eurotiomycetes; order Onygenales; family Arachnomycetaceae; genus Arachnomyces; species Arachnomyces sp. KDTOL00113. The sequence continues at coordinate 727,167 of OX453234.1, forward strand.
GCGGCCGGGAATGATGGATCATGCTTCCCCTTCGAAATACCCCTTTTAAAAGCTGAGGTCGTTTAATTTCATCCATCGACAACTTCAAAGGCTTATTATACATGGAAGAGTGGGCAGGCTGGAGTTTTTTTCTGGTATTTTTGACCTTTTGATTTTCACTTATAGAACTGCGATATGATTTTTCAAACGAGAGGCGGATGGTTATGTTTCTTCATGTTCATGGTTTGGGGTGGAAAAGGGGGAGTTAGGTTACAATTGTGTCGTCTAACCAGCTTCGATCTCAGGACAAGAGCGTTGAAAGGAGAGTAACCCGCCAGAACGGAAATCGGGAATCGAAACCATAGCCTTTGTCTAAAAATAGATGATTATGTCATACCAATCGGAGGAAAAACTTCCCGCGTCTAAACCGTTCTTAGTTTAACGGATTACTCAGCTCACCGAATAGCGCCGCGTTTTCCCTCGATCGGGTTAACTCAGTTGCCCCAATCAGGACTAGTGCTTCGGCTCTGGGGTCCATAAAGGCATAGTCCCCCCGAACCGGGACGGAGAGTTGAGTGATTCTCGTCGCCAGACTGGCTATCATGCCGCCGGCGCCGGCAAACGCCATGAAGCCGTGGCTGTACATTTTGTTTCGTCCGTAAGCTAATTAATTTGCTTTCGTGCTTAACGTTTTCCCCTCAGCTCGAGATTCATGAGAGATGTCCACCTTACTCTATAAGAACGGGCCGTTGTCCTTTGCACTGATACCAAAATATCAGAAAGCAATTCTTTACAATCGTCTAAAACACTTGGATCTAGTTATCCAGATTTCTTTTTCTTTTCTCCGTTCTACTCACAACTACTGATTTCAACTTCAACTTCAACTTCAAATTACACCATACACAACATGACTTCTCCCGATTCAACAATAATCGCCTTCTTCGGTGCAACCGGTGGATGCGCAAATGCCTGCCTCACTCATACCCTCAAGGGAGGCTATACCGCCACTGCTCTTGTCCGAACACCTTCGAAATTAACCGATCTACTTCTCGCTCAAGGCCTTAGCCAAGAGACCCTCGATCGTCAATTAATAATCGTCAAAGGCGACGCATCAGATGTCGCCGCAGTTAAAGAGACCGTCATGCCCAAGAAATTCGGGATAGTAGTCTCTATGATCGTGACCGGCATCGGAATGACACCCAAACTGCAAAAATCATTCTGCGAACCCATAATGGTAGAGAATCGAGATATCTGCCAGGTTTCCGCTACAGCCATCCGATCAGCCCTCCTCGAGATTTACAAGGAAAACTCAGAATATAAAACCGCAAAACCACTCTTCGCATTCGTGTCCACCACCGGCATCGACGAAAAGGAAGACGTCCCGTTCGGTTTCAGGACTTTCTACCACAAAGCTCTCGCGGTTCCGCACGAGGATAAGAAGAAGATGGAAGCTTCTCTTGAAGAGCACATGAGAGGGCCAGAGGACGGTCGCGCTTTCTGTGGGTGGGTTAGTGTACGTCCCAGTCTACTTAAGGGGACCAACAACATCCAGACGGGTCAGGGATGGAAGACTCTCAGAGTGGGAACGGAGAAGGCCCCCGCTGTCGGATATACAATTGAAAGGTCCGACGTTGGACAATGGATTTACGAAGAAGTCATCAGACGAGGTGGTGACGAATGGGTTGGAAAGAAGGTTACCTTGACGAGCTGAATATGGTGTTAATGTTTCCCTAATTTATTTTCTTTTATGATTTGGGTGTTCAGAGATATCATCTTCTGCATATAGCGATTGTCTTTTGTGTTCGGGTGGATTTGAAACATTATTAGCACTATATCTATTTTATTTACTGGCTTCGTCACTTGTGTTCCCTTGTTCTTGTTATTATGTGCCCCTGCCAAGTTGCATATTATTTATTATTAATTACGATATCCGCTCACTGGCAATATAGCTAAGCTTTCTGTGCTCCACTATTTTTCTACTATATTTCTCCTTTATAATTATATTCTCGTTGATAATGCTTGCGAGTACTGTGTACGATTCACGAAATAAGCTGGTCTGCGCCAGCACTACCCTGAAAGAGACATAGAACATACTGAGTACGCCTTTCAAAGGGAGACAAGAAACATTATCGATAGCCAAAGTAAGAGAATGGAGAGAAAGGTTAAGTTTTGCAAAAAATCAGATCTTTCTTTTGACTTTATTGTATTTCGAACTACCTGTGATCTAAGGTAACGCAGGTAGAACAAGGTTGAGAGCCCCTTCAAGAAGGGGGCACTGTTTATTAACAAGAAAATAGAAATGTATAATAAAAAAAGAGTACTTGGTTATAATAACAAGGTGAAAGAGAACCGAAGATTCCACCAGAAACCAAGAACCTGAGCGATAATAAAAGAAAAAGATGTATAAATGAATTCCATGCCTCAGCGCTCACTCCATCCATGTCTGTACAAGAACTCCGGAAAAAGGAAAAGTAGTAGAAGGAACGAAATATATTTATATTAAAAAGGTAACGAAGAAAGGGGGGGTCGTCAGCTAGGGCATCTTTTTTATATGCCCGCCTCCTGCCGTCGCTCTTTCGGCTCCGAAATCTTCACCTTCCATTACTCGGTTCTTCAAGGAGCGGAAAGAAAACCCGGACGTGGAGAAATGGATAAGGGAAAGCCAGAATGCAACAATGTTCACGAAGTGGTGGAGAAGGTATGCGTATGAAACACCGTAGATAGCTGCGTATACAGCAAGGAAGAAGAAGAGGATGGAGGTGAAATGTCTAAATCTATAAATTGGAACAACGGGTTTATATTAGCTGGGTTTCAACACTGGGGATGGGAGGAATACTTAGATACGTACCGTGTGGTATTTCGGGGGATCATAGTCCCGTTCGTCAAAGTTTGGACAAGCAAAATAAATGGCATTATGGATAAAACATTATGATGTGATGAGAATGGCGTGAGCCAGTGAACGGCAAGGTTATGGGCCCAGACGACAAGGACAGGGACGTTTATCGGTAGAACCCAAAGCATGAGGACAAGAATGGAGTGGGCGTAGTTATAGAAATTATACTGGGTGTTGGATTTCTGGGTATAACGTTAGCCATTTCGATTAGGTGAACGGGATTAAGGAGCAAATTACCGTCTCTCGAGCATGCCACGAAGCCCTTGTACAAGTGGCTAACTGCACGATGCAGGCAACGACATATGCAAACTGATATGGGATAACAGTCCAAACAAGAAGTAATAGTACAGATGTGTTGATGAATCTCTGCCTAGGTGTTGGGGGGGAGTAAAAACAGGTGCTTCTGGAAAAGGGTTAGTTATCGAGACCAATGCCATTGACAGATGTTCGCTATCTTACCTTTTATGATCGTGTTTAATGTATCCTGTGGTCTGGGTGAAGAGCGCGTATATAATCGACGAAAGGTAAATAATAGTCAGTGCTGCGTAATTGACGACAACGCAGACTCCGACGCTAATAAGACCAAAAAGAGGGACCAAGAACCAGAAAAAGGCATCTTGCGCTCCCAAAAGCAAATCGTTCTTGGTGAAATCGACAGCAGATTCAGTAGCATTTGTCCGCCAGCGAGAAGGCTTATTATTGCTGACTAAAGCGCCCGTGGTTGCTAGCGACATAGCAAAGAGTGACAAGGCTAGGAAAAACACCGGCAAAGAGGACCGAAGGCAAAGGTTAAGACTTTCCATGAAAGTTATAAAGATTTCTATATGGCTCAAGGTTAGAATCCACAGTCAATGACATTTAGGTAGCGACAAGAGTAGATGCTCACCTTTCTCATCATAAATCTGAAATTGTTTCCGAAGGACGAGAGCCACTACGAGCAATGGGAATGCTGCAAAAACAGTACGATAGCGCATGGTGAGCTTCCCCAAACTGCCTAGGAAGTCCACCCTCAACGAAAAGTCTAATGGAGTGTCGCAACTAGGATCAGACCAAAGGTGAAACGACACGCCATTTGGCGTAGTTTTCTCGCGCATGGGAGGAGGCACAAAAGGAGCAATTCCGTGGAGATTGATATCCGCTCCCTTCATGTTAACAAAGAACTTCGACTCATGGGGTTCCGACATAGATTGCCGTAACAGCGGTGCAAAGAGCGATTTGCTACCACACCCCCGGTTTTCGACCCGGAGTTTGTATGCAAGTAGACTTGAATGCATTGCAGGTACGTTCACTTCCATTAGCATTGGTCGATTTTCGGGAAGCTTAACGTTTAGGCCAGTGCTTATTAAACGGCCAAGTCCAGCTCGAGTTGAGATAACAGAGTCCGTTATGTCCGAAAATTCAGCTATGAGCCATCCCGGACTTGGGGATTCCGACTTGTCCACGACGGCAACGAACTGGTGTTCCGCAAGATACTCCAGATCATATTCCAGGTACGAAAATGGGGTCGCAGGGTCGAATGGAAACCTCGATGACGAAGTTGATGCCGGAAGACTTATGGTGTCCTCCACAGAATTTTTGCACGCCAATCGAATCGACCCCGCGTCGTCGCTGGAAAGGTCCATGTTTACGGAAAGTAGCGTTGAGGATTGACCACTTTGCAGGGGAAATACCGTGCAGAAAAGAACATCAAGTTTACTCTGGCCCTTGGATCCATCCAAATTCTGATCAGACAAAAGCGTAAACTTCTTCCCCACGGTGTCTTGAGGGGGTATGGGTAAAAGGTGTGCTTGGGGTTCTCCGCGACCTCCCAAACCACGTAAAAGTAATCTCTCTCCCTGAGGGAGGATTGAGTTTCGATCGGTACTAAGCTTTAGTAAAGTCGTGGGCTCTGCTAATGAGTTAGTTGTTGCCTTGTCAGGGAGTACGCCTAAACACTCACCTTTTTGCTGCAACATCTTCTCCGCGATATCTTCCATTCCGGTAAGATACCACTTCTTGAATATCCTCATGCGTTCAGCCCTTGGTCGAGTTTGAGAACTACGTCGAACATCCATAGCATCAAAGAGAGACTGAACAATAATCTTTCGAAATTGATTGCACCACGTTATAGAAAGATGATCCATACCAGTCCAAACATTAGGAATGCTAGAGGTAAAGACAGTAAAACCATGTGTATCAGGAACGAGCGACGAGAGACTGGTATAGTCAGACGGAACGATGGTATCTTGGCCACCTCCGGCAATAGAGATCAAAGTGACATGCCATAGAGGATTGTTGTTCGCCCATTTCTGGGAATATGCTTCGCGCCAGTAATCGTTGATCTGTTTGTAGGTATGGACCAGGTCTGAGTCAAAGGAAACCGGCGCTCTAGCATGTGGAGTCGACATTGTAATGATCGTGTTGACAGAATTGGCTTGGTAATTAGACATTGTAAGTACCGTACGTGCAACGATTCCACCCATTGAATGCCCAACTAGTATAACGGAACTTGGATCCGGAAGGCTGGTGTCCCTTTTCGAATGTTGCGGGTCATGGTATAGCGAGAGGATAAACGATAACGCCTCGTTTACATATTCGGCCTGGTCAAGTAGAGATTGTCCATGGAAAGCAGCCATGTCTTCATTAAAATCCACCATGAAGAAGTCGAGGTTCCGGGTGCCCGACCCGAGACGATCGTGATCATGTTGCAAAACATCGTAAAAGTGTCTAGACGCTTCGGACGCTAAAGATCGGACCTGCTTATAACTTCCTGCATTGCCGGGGAGGAATAGGACGGGGGCTCCCTTAAGCTGTATAAAGAAGTCAGCACTCCGTCAATGTTGGTGGTAAATGACGCAATCGACAGCCAAATCGTATCATACCCCTATATTCTCCTCATTGTACTCGTCCACACCACCCTCCCGATACAAATAAAGCCCATATTTACTCGCGAATCGGGTGTGTTCATTGTCGAACCCAAGTAGCTTTATAAACGCCGGGTTCATCAGGGGCACGACGCAACCTGTAGTGTCGACTTGCCGCGTAGCGTAGGAATGTATTATCGAGAGAAGGGCGAGCAATGCCAAAGCGGTCGTCGCGAGAGCCGAAAGCGTGCATCTCCATGGGTTTCGTACACGAGACCATCGTAGTTTATTGACCTTTGCTGAACTGTCGACCGCAAGCCGTTGGGAGTGTAACGGGATCATGACGCTGGAACCGTTGGGCGCGGGATCCTGAGACGAACAATTGGACTTGGAGTGCGGGTTTCTTGACCTTTCTGATGACTCGCTTTCCCTCCGTCGGCCGTAATCCTTTGCTACCTGTAACCGCGACGTGGGAGAAGTATCACAGGTATCCGCTCCATCACTCTGGTCCGGAGGAGCTTGAACGACCGATAAGGAGCCTTGGGCCTCGTCCTCAAGGGGAGATCCAGACGAGCGTCTGCGCATTGGAAGATTGCGTGTCTGCACTCATCCAGCGCCCCACGAGAAGACGGTCAAGCTCTAGAGAGCAATTTTGAGACGGATGAGCCCAAGGGCAGAGAGAAAATTCGAGTGTTGTTGAAGGAAAGACAGAGAAAAAGAATTGGGAAGATCATTTGCTGCGATAGGTCAAGATTGAGAGTTCGAGCATGAGGCGACTATTTCGTAGACAGAACGTTACGTTACGAAAATAACCTAAGATTGTCGATCCCGTAGGCAATGATTTACAAGCATCTGGTAATGAGCCGGTATTATATTACATGAACCTGGATTGCAAAAAAAAAAAGGACCAGGGGCACCGAGAGCAGTAATTTGTATGTTGAGTTAACACTCACCAATGCAAGGGATAATCAATTGTTTAGAAGCGTTTGTTCGAGGTATCTGTCTTCGCGTGGTGAAAAATGTGCAAGACCCAGAATTGCAGGTGAAACATGGAAATTTTTTGAATTTTATTTTTTTTCTCATTTCACGGATGAATGGTGAACAGGGGAGTTGTGCTCCACCAATGTACTTTGCTCTGCGACGACGATGAGGAAGGTATATCCACCAGTCCCAGAATCGTTTATTTATAAAAATCCGAATAGTGTACAGAGTATATGATACAAGAACTTGATCTTGCTGACGATATGAGTCCGCTGGTCAACATTCATGGGATATCAAATATGCCTAAGAGATGATGTCAAGTGAAGGCGCGTAATGTGGTTAGATCCCGTCTTGAATGCCGTGATGGCCGCGTGAGCGTCGATCCGCCGTCAACGCGCGTCAAATAGGATATCAAACAACCCAAAGGCAAGAGCATTCGTAATTCATGCCAAGCTTCTATGCAAATCATTGTCTCATCGTGCTCCAAAGCAGGACCCCCAGATCTCCACAGGAGAGTATTGATGTTTGAAAACCAAGTTTCCTGGCGAGATACTCGAATCTCCCTGCCAATAATGGGAATCCAACTGCTATGTATTGTGACATATTAATCGAGCGGCCCAAGTTTAACTTCCTCCCTCTCTCTCAATCTTTTGAGTTTCGAGACTTTCTCCTCCGCGCGTTTAGTGCGCTTCTTCTGAGCCACGATCTCTGAGAAACGGCCCTTTGCGCCGTTCACGATTTTGGTGATCATATCGGCGGCTTGGCCTTTAGTGATATCTTGCACCCCGATAGGGTTTTGTTTCAGGATATGCTTATTTAAGAATTCAACTTGTCCAGGGCTAGCTGGTTTCTTTCTCCAAGGTTGCCGTAACGAGATAAACATGGAGCCAAAGACGCTATCGGCAAGGGTATCGGCTGCATGGACGGCATGGACGAAATCAAGAGACGAAGCGGTCTCACGGGGTCGGCTGAGAGGAGCGTTACCCTTCCCTTGAGTCGGCAACGTTCGATTATGGTAGACTGAGAATAGGCCGGATTCATCCCCAACGATCGATATTCTTCCACGCGGAGCGGCGAGCACATAACGCTCCTGGCTCACACGCACCCATGCATTCTTGCTAAGAGATCGGATGTGCGCTTCACCCGAAGAGTCTTGAACGAGGTCGTGAACAGAGTCGTAATCCGTAAAACTAACACTAACGTTATCATCCAGCCGAGGTTTTCGCGAGCTAATTGGTGATTCTTCTTCTTTTGGGGAGCCGAGTTTCTCCTTCGCATCCTGCGCGTTGGTTTTGTCGAGTATCTCTCCGGGATCAAGGCCAAACAGTGTTGGAGCCGTCACAATACCGGAGTCTAATGATGCAACAAAGTCGATGATATGGCAATTCTCTTTCCCTGAATGCAAGCGTAATCCCCGGCCTATCATTTGAACAAGCAGGTTTTTGGACCTTGTCGGTCTTGCAAGAAGCACACAGTCGATGTTCGGGATATCCGTACCCTCAGTAAAAAGTCCACAGTTCACCAAGACAGGGTATTCCTGGTTCCTGAAGCTGTCTAGTGTTTGAGCCCGGATAGCCTTTGGCGTTTCGCCTGTGATATAACGGGCATCTATTCCATGCTCACGAAATTTGGCTGTCAGACATCTAACGTGCTCAATATCGACACAAAATGCCAGCGTGGACTTCCTTTCAGCCGCCCGGGAGAGCCAAGTCCGCACAGCTATGGTGTTCGCATTATCAGTGTTTACTACGGCTGAAAGTTGGCTCGGATTGAAATCGCCGTTTGGCCCGTCGGCGACATTGGATAGATCGGCGTTCGATTTCACGGTCGTAAAAATAGCATCAGCCAACCATTTTTCTCCAATCATGTCAATGTAGTCCTTGTGGTATACAATATGATCAATCGCCGCTCCTAGTTTCAGGCCGTCGAAACGGGAAAATGTGGCCGATAGCCCCACCAAAGCCGGCGATTGCGAAGAGGTTTCGTTAAGTCCGAAGTATTCGAGAACTCTAAGGTACGACGGTGCCACAATGTGGTGAGCTTCATCAACAAGAACCAGTTTAAATTTCCGCGGGTCGAATTTCTCTATCCGGTCCTTCGATACCAAGCTTCGTATGGAGGCGATTGTGATATCGGCTGACCCTGTCGCGTGGCTATTTCCCATTTCTATATCAATCGATATGTCGGGATATGCAGAACTGCAATGCTTAAAAATCTGCTCCACAAGCTCTCTCCTATGAACAAGAATCAAAGTCTGTTTTCCAGCATCTCCGCGGGGGGTTATTCGACTGATCAATTGAGTAAAGATAACCTAACCATATCCAAACTGCTTAGCTTCACTCGTGCCGAACGGGTAGTCTAAAACACTATGACCAAACTCACCGTTTTCCCACTCCCTGTAGCAAGAGAAACCCCCAGACGTTTGTGTCCCTTGTCCAAGTACGAAAGTACTGATTTGATACATTCTTCCTGGTAATCGCGTAGACGTATCTGAGCTTTAGGGGAGTCGGCGAATGCTGTAAGGGCAGAGTTATAGCGACGATAAGCAAAATGGGGCCGTAGAAATAATCTTGGTCGAGCTAGGTTCCCCAAGCGTCTCCAGACTTGTTCCATTCCTCATATTGTCAAAGATATTATCGTCTTTCAGATGGTCAGAAGTCGAAGGCAGATTGAAGCTTCAGTACGGAAGTACTCCGTGGAGAGAACAAACAAAACAAACAGCTTAAGCTTCACAAACAGTGCAAACTTTCAAAACTAAGCTCCAAATTTATTTTTCATCATTTTCAACGTTCTTGACATTGAGAACAATTTCGTTGATTTTGTTTCTTGATTTTGTTTCTTATGGGATGTATGGTGAGCTTCGCTACGGGATACAATATTTTCCTGTCTTTTAGTTGATAAGGTGTCTTTTTAAGGGTCATGTTTTCTCTATCGATCTCCGACCCTGCAGTTTTAGAGCATGGTAACCGGAATCTACAGTCGTTAGCTGTGAAGATTCGTTGCCATGAGCACTTCAAGCCTCTACAGCCCAGAGGAAGAAGACGAAGAGGCATCTGATATAGGAGATTTAGAGCCTAAGACTTTACATACCACTTTCCCGGTCTCTTCTCCCCGTTTACAGGAACTTGCGCTTTCTTCTCCAGTCAAAAATAGTGAGCCACTCTCGAGGTCTCAGTCGAGGGCTTCCAAACGGATACGACTTAGATCCCGCACAAATGCGTGGAGAGCATTAAGGAAGCTGCCAATAGGTGGCTATCGCGAGTTGTGTGCGGAAACATGTGATGATGTTCTCCAGGGATCGACCTACTATATCGGCGACAATCTTCCTGCCACGCAAAACGGAGCTACTACATGGACTTCCCTAGAGAAGGATCGATTTTTTAACGCCCTTGCAAGGGTTGGGAAGACCAGATGTCAGGATATTGCCGTCGCGGTCGAGTCGAAATCAGAGATGGAAGTTCGGGATTATATCCAACTTCTACACCGCGGCTTGGAATACCAACATACGGTGGAGGAACATACAGGAACTACGATCCTTGGGGATTTTCCGGCAGCGCTAGAAGTTAGTGAGGAATGCTGTGAGGCTTTGGATCAGGCTTCGGAGGTAGTTTCCATGGAAGAACAGCGGTCAGACCGACTTGCTGCAAAAAAAAGACATGGAAACATGTCTCTGATCGATCGCGATATGGCAGATGTTGTGGAAGAAAATCTCGAAACTGAAACGGACGAAAAGCAGAATATTTCCGAGATAGATATTGCGGCCGGTCTCTTCAAGTTTCGTAATTGGATTAAAACTTCAGAGCGCTTATTCATGAATTTTGGAGAACCAAGGAGCGAAGACAACTGGGAGAATGTTAAATTCGAAGACGAAAGTCCTTCATTAACATCCGATGCATTTTTGGATTTCCACAGTCTTGCAATAAGCGTAACGCGTCGATTAGTGCAATCTTCCATATTCTTTGCAATGTCAAGAATTCGTGCTCTAGAATCCGGATCAAGCCACCCGTTAAAAACAGTGAGAAGCCGGGATGTGACTGCAGCCCTGGATGTGCTGAGGATGAAGCATAACGCAGATGAATTTTGGGCAGGAGTTGCACGAAGATGCAGCTTGAACGTCATTGACTTGCGAAACGACAAGGGCTGGAAACCCGTTTTCTTAAATCACGACGAAGTCGAGGAGAAGCTTTCAGGGTGTTCCCCTAGCTCAAGCATGTCTCACCTTCGTGCCGATTCACCGCTACCCTCCGGTCAATTAAGGGACACAACCGAATACTCAGATTCAACAAGCGATGGATCCTCCGTCAGGGAGTCCAACTCTCCCAGTCCCGCATCTCCTTCGTCCTCAGACGAAGACTTATCCGATCCTGAAGAAGCTCATGCCTCGGCCCTCGACAAACAGGCCAGTAGTTTAGAAGAAGCTCGTTTATGGCAGATTCTTCAGGCATCATCTACTCGATCTCCAGACCCAGATGAAAAAAAGGGGAAAATCAAACTCGACCTCGCCGCCCCTCATGGGCAACGAAAAGCAAAGCAAGATCTTGTAGACTGGAGGAATCGCATACGTTACCGCAGCGAATGGGAGGAGTTTGGGCATGACACTCTTACGCTTGAGGAAGAGTTCGCGGAGGACCGGAGAAAGAGGCGAAAAACTGGCAGCCAACCGCGCTCGGAGGGGAATATTAGCGGTGTCGAAATGGATCTTCGGGTCGGCAGTGACGGTGCATCTGATGAGGATCTTAAGAGCACAGGGGACCGTATTGCAGACGAAAATATATACTCTGACAGGATGGATGTTGATACATCCAGCGAGGACGATGCGGGATTCTCCAGTCATCATGACAACTCGAGTTAAGAGACTGTCTGAGATTGATACCTTATATTACTGTATGTACATTTAGCAGGCCTAGTTTCCACTACCTCTTTTTTGGATATCAATTCCTTCCCCTATTTCTTCTCCAATCTTCCATCCATGTCAACTAGAGACGTAGACCACAATCAATTTTATCAAGCATGCAAACCCCCCTTAACAAGCAGATAAAGACCGACGAAAATCGCAAGCGTAAAAGCAGGAATCTCTAAATAATACCAGCAGAAGTTGCAAATTAACTAAGAGCCTAACACATAGTTGAAGAAAAATAAGCCTAAGGAAATCGTACAAACACACAAGACACAAGGAAGTGTACCGAAAATGACTGAGGATGGCGACCACGAGGTACATCGATTTGGATCAATAACCCCCCGTAGAAGCCAGTCTGCGTCCACCCACCACATTTATACATTCAATTACAAATTTTGGAACTGGCATGGAACGAATGAAAGCAAGTTCAAGGATTCGAAACCCCAAAAAAATCTCCTCGTGTTTTCTCCGTTCGACAAAGAGAGCCCTTCATAAAATCTCTCTTTTTTTCAATCAGAGAAAGATAACCCCAAGGGCAATAAAACAAGGGAAAGCAGTGCTCTTGATTGGGGAGGATTATGGAAAAGGAAAGCATGTGAGATTGAAACATAACTCCAGTCTTTGCACCTCCGATACGAGGGACGACAAAGGAAAATAACACCACCTCCCCTGCCCTTAAGTTCGCGCCTTTGTAGAAGTATAGAGAGAGAAAGGAAAGAGTAGACAAAATGTATAAGAGATTCGAACATGAATATTTTTATGGTTGCTGTGTTTAAATAAGGGACGGTATGAGGTATCCTTTTCCATCCTTGGATTCTTAGTTAGCCCCGATAAGTAACCCAGAATAATACCTAATTGAACAAAACGTAAAAGACCACGTCATCGGTATCCCTTTTACAATTCGAAGGTCTTGTAGTCTGCTCCGGTTTCCGAACTCAGCGGCTGTACACCAGTCCTCGGGTCAGCATTCGGGGGCTGGAACCCAAATTGATTGCCGACTCCTGCAGTAGCAGCTTCGCTGGCCATAGCATCTGCCTCTTCGCCAGGACTTTTCAAGCTAGCAGCCTGCAAAGAATCTTGAACTTCCTTCACCCTCTTCTTGAAAGCCATGCGATCAAGGAAGAGCTGCTGCCTGGCCTGTTCCAGGTCTCTTCGCTCAGCCTCAACAATCTCTTCCATCTCAGTGAACTGAGAGAGCTTGGCTTCGAATTTTTGAAGAGTCGTGTTCACAGCCGCGGACACTAGGCGAGTCATTTCACGCTCTTCATGGGAGGCAAGTACGGTTGCGCGAGATGCCCCTGTTGCGAGTGCGATAGTGGCCAGTGACGGGGGTTGGGGCTGCTCTGCTGCGGAACCTCGAACAACGACTGACGACTCCGGATCCTGGGCAGAATCGATATCCATAGAGTCTTCGGGCTTCACACTTTCGCTTTCCTTGGTCTTTCCCTTGTCCTTGTCCTCGCTAGTAGAGGTCTGTCCACCTGTGCTCTTGTTAATCTGGTTCTGGAGTTCGCGGCGAACCTCCTCAACTGACCGCCCCGCCGCAGCAGCAGCAACAGCTGGTTCAGCCATCTGGGCCAAGAATGAAACCACGGATAACACAGGGTTCTCTAGTTGACTGATAGGCTCCCGCCCGTTCAACGCCCGCATAGTGGGCAGTCCACCTTCAGACGAATCATCCAAATACTTGTCTTCGATTTCGAGCTGAAGGAACTTCATCACGCACTCCTCCCGCGTCCGCGTCCCAACATGATCCGCTATCTGTTGCCAGTTATCGTCGAAATTCTCGAGACCCTCAAGAAGTAATAACGTCTCTGAGTCCGACCATGGTGCATCACGGTCTGGAATAGTGGTTTGAGGGGAGTCCTCTAGTTTCACAAAATCGGAAGCTTGGTGAGAAGACGGCAGTCTGCCCTGGAGGAAACAATTAGGGCACAAATCGTACTTGGTTTCTGCGGCGGTAGGGTTTGTGGACACGGGGGCAGATTTAGCATAATGGAAACGTAACCGAGTACAATCGATCCCGCAGGAGAAGCAGTTAAATGCCTTCTTTGGCACCTTGGCAGCGCTTTCCATGGCTTTGGTAGAACCTTCGCGGTTGGTTCCATTCGTCGCAGCATTTTCACCATTGGGTTGTTTAGCTTTATCTTCGCCTTGGGTAATCTCTTTGCCCTTGTCATCATAGATATTTCGCCGAATTTCAAGGTTAAGATCGGCTTTGGAGGCAGGCATTGCCGATGCCGCGCGATCTGTCGAAGGATGGGGTTTTCCAGGGGTCGTGAATGAGTTTGGCGCAGGTTGGAACGGTTGTAATCCTCTTGGGGTATCCGCTGTGACCCGGAAGTGTCCAGTAAACGGGGGCCCGATATTGGACGGCCTGGTTTGCGGGTCGACCTGATGGTTTCTTATCAGTCCAAGTTCAAGTGTTAATAGCAAACCCAATAGATCCCTCTTACCTGATAGTTAATGAGTCCCCACTGTTCCAGGAAAGTGTGAACACGCATGATAGCGCAAACATCCCCAGCTAGATTTCGCCTGCATGCAGTCACTGTGAGGTATTCGACAGGATTTAGGCGGTAAGTGTTGATCATGAAATCGCGATAATCTTTGTATACAGCAGGCGTCTTGCTTCGATTTCTGTTGTTGAAGAATTCTGCCAGAGCTTTTTTCTCCAGGGGATGGATCGCATGCATGTCGAACCAGGTCGTGTAGCTCGGAAGGATAATAGCGTGAGTCTGAGAAACAAGGTGGGACCGCGCCGAGGTTTCTATGGAAGCTTTGGTCTGCGCTGGCTGTTCATCGACCACCTCTTCGACGGGCTGAGACCCAGATTTCTCTCCATCGTCTACTGCAGTCCCATTTTCAAGTTTTGCGTCCTGCTCAGTTCCTCCCATCTCTTCGTCTTCTAGTTCTTGTTGGGTTTCGTTCTGAGGCTTAGGTGACAGTGGGGCATCTAGTGGGTTGTCGGACACCGCAGGCTCTTGAGTTTTACTTGCTGGAGACTGCTGCCTCGATTGTGATTCTGTGTTCAGAAATACACGTTAGCGAAACACACAAGAATGCGCGCGTCAAAGCCTTTTGGACAACATACCAGAGACATTGCTGGATTCCTTTGTGGCGCTAGGCGCATTGTTTTCAGTCTGCGCGCCTGGAGTACCATCAATCCCCTGCTCTACATCGCCAGTCTCAGCCGGCACAGGATTGTTCTCGTCCATCTCCGAAGCTCGGAACGTGATAATCTCAGCTGTAGCTTAGGTAGAACTGACCCGGTTCGGGCAGCGGAGAACTCAACGATTGCCTGGGCTGTATTTACGCAGGAATTCGCTGAGAAATAACTCCCACGTATAATTGAGATGTGTGTCTTGATAAACCCTTCAGGCTGAGAATTAAATCCAGATCCGATGTCGATTATCCTGATTCCTTCTGATGCGATACAAGTGATCTCTTTCTTTCCCCCGAAAACTCGCGCTTGGTTTGAGCCTCAAAGCGCTAATCCTAAATAGACTAGCGTGTTTTTCCAGCCGCCTCAACTTAAAATTTGCGACATACCAAAGTCTCAGCCAATCACAAGCAGGATACAGGTCAATCCTAGGATTAGTCATGTTCAAAGGAGATATGCCCAAGCGATGATCCAAGTTCTCGATATCAAAACAATCTCTCTTCATTCTTCCAATAATCTACTCCGTGGAAGACCCCGAGGTTATTATTCCACTAGCTGGCTAATTTGTGAAGGCATCTGAGATACTAAGATCCGTATCAAAGTCGAAACCGACAAATTTATCTATTGATATCTCACAATTAACCTCAAAGAGTTCATGATTCGGGTTTTCAAAAGAGTTTGTCGACTTCGCGACGGAGTGAACAGTATATCCTCGCTTTCCTTAAGTTCTTTGCATTTTAATATCCATGGCCTTTTCTCTGAGAGCTTTCTCTTAACAAAGTGATTCATCTCTTCTCATTCCTCCTGTCGATCTTTGACCAATATATCATGTCTGAAGAAGCTATTTCTTGCTCTCTGATAAGAGATGCTTCTGCGCAAGAAGACCCCGTTCATCCACTTCTCGTTCCTTGGATAGAAGTGCTCCAAGAAAGGTCTTTGGTGCGTATCTGATCGATTCTCGTTCAATCGTCAAGTCCTTCCGACCAATACTTGGTCGGGTCTTCCAAGGGTAAACTTTCTATCCACTATCCGAAACAAAACATGGCCAGAATTTGCAAGCACGTTACTTAGGCAGAAATCACCGCAAAACAAAGGTTCATGGTCGTTTTGCAAAACCAAACCTCCTGAACCAAATTACGGAACAACCTTCTCGCAACATATTTTCGTCTATCGTCACCCGCTGATTCCACGACAACATATTTCTGCAATGGGATAGGAGCCTTGTGTAGGTCATTGAGACAGCCAATTTCTTCGAAGTTGTGTGTCGAGAACTGAATAAGGATATCTGCCATCTGTCCACACATGAACTAAAGCTTCCCTCGGCAATGTCGGCATTCAGTACGAGACGGCCTTTAACGTAGGGGATTCGAGGTGCTGAGAACATCGCCAACGCTGCATTAATTCCCCTTGCTTCATTATGATAGATTCACCAAGTTCGACAGGACACGACTCCTTTAGGCCACGGTGAAGCACATAGGGGACCAAAATATTGGTGTGAGCAGCAAGAGACCTCTTTACTCCCACCTTTTGTTTATAGCGCACGCCAAATACCTAGCTTTCTAATATCTACCCGTTACACCCAGATACCCATATACCCATATACTACTGTCTGAACAGACAGTTTCCTACCTATATCTTACCTAAGGTACCTAATATCAGTCTTGTCTAGCACCTAGACCAGGCTCGTGTCAAAGATATGGCCCATCAGCTCTAGCTGACCACGGAGCGCGTGCTTTCTGGTCATGCTAGGAGCTGCTAGTGGTTCAACTCATGCACATGCACAGTTAGGATACTCCCAGTGCTCTTGGATCCAACCCACAACACGTTGGTGACTCATCCGATGCGCCACCGAAGCCCGATAGCCATTGCTCTGCGGCTTTTGCTTACACTGTCTAACGAGAGGAAGGCATAGATTGTGTTGGGGGTAAAGCATGTCGAATCACCAGGGGGAGTTTTATTGAAACGGTTCCCATATTAGGAGGCATTGGGGTGGAAGGCTCGACCCAGTTGTGTTTCGTCATCAATAGGTAAGGAGCTCCGGAGTCCTCAACGTCACAAACCCCCCAACCATTATCATTTGAGATTGGAATGGGAGTACCAATACAACATCCGGGCTGGTGTAATGGTGAACACAGCGGAATTGACACGCGGGGAAACCCGTGCCCTTCGGGGGTACGCTGCTCTGGGTTCGAATCCTAGGCCCGGTATAAGTAATTAATTTTTTGGCCTTTCTTTTTCTTTTTCTGTTTCTTTTTTCGCTTTATTATTATATTCAGGAAATAAGCTGCTTTAATTTAGGAGTTTGAAAATAAATAACCTACTCGCTAAAGTCTCCTCCTCTCCTGTCTTTCATAGGTGCAGCAGTTAGAGATCACACCCGGAATACCAAGCCTCAAGTGCTTTCATCAGAATAGGAACTCTATACTTCGTATAGCTTTGGATAATTCGCCATCACTCGAGACGGATGAACTCCCCAGTCTATGAGTGCTATGGATCCCTCGGTCAATAGCTTCCGTGTTGGTTGAGTAGATGGAAGAAGAGGTTTTGATCTAAACGCATATATACCAGAGAGATTCGTCGACCCCACCCACCATCCCGAATAGCTATCCAGCTCAGGGAGATTTGAGGAAGAGCTGATGATATTATTATTACTACTGATAAGGTAGTTACCTACCGAACGGCGGAGAGAGGAAGAAAGCACGAAGCGGAACCCTGAGGTAACGGTATGTCCACGTGACATCATTTCAGCCCCCGGTCCCTCCCTTTCTCGGGATTCATAGACGACATAAAGTGAGCCCGACACTTCCTCCTCAACCCCCGCTAAATAGCGGGAGAAAGGGTCTACAGGATTTAAATGAAGCTGACAAGAAACTCGTAGTTAAATCGCTAGGTATAGCCATCACAGTCGAAGTCGACCAAGAGAACATTATTGCCAGGTACCCTACCTAGGTGGTACCTATCGTACCTACTCGCTATTACTGAGCGATGCGAATCGTTTCATGCATTCCTCGGTGAAGATGGAGGCAGTGCCTCCAATACTGAGTCACAACGACGACTACGTCCTATATATAACCGGTTACCTTCACGTAAGAAGTTTTATATTTCCCTTTTCATAGTGTACCAACATCTCACAAGTGTTCTATCAACAGTGTCCTCCTAAAATTTTGGACCCAAAGGCCTATCTCCGGAGTTTGTACAAAGTCTCTCGTCGATTCCGATACTTATCGGGTCCGATCCTCCATCGTGATATCACGTTCCGCCCCGAATCGGCGGATCCGCGGAATGTAGCCATTTCTTGACCGAGTGTGCGGTGGTACGGATCCGTTTCGCTATTGGATAAGGAAGATCAAATGCATCTCTCTCGATGACACAAGGTGCTCTGCACTCATCAATTGGCCTTCCCTTATCGTCGCATTCAAACGTGCGGAAAACTTGTCTCATATCGAGTAGGTCTCACTCAAGCTTAGCCAAACGTCCATGCTTGACTGCTGTCTATTCTATGCTCATCCCCAGTTCTCTAGGTGGGACGCGTCGCAACTATTTCATCCTGAATCGCTTTTGTGGCTAGAAAAGGAGATGCCTGATCTTGAAATCAGTTACACCACCAGAGTTTCGGATGAAGGAATGCCACAGATCCCCGACATTGAATCACGGCTTAGGTTCCCGTCTCTCATGTCCCTACGCTTCGACAAATCTTTGGGGAAACTTGACCATCATATCATTGTGAATATATTAAGAGAAAACCCTCAATTGAAAAGTTAATACTCTATTCCACCGCTACGATTCCGCGGCAGTGCTTCGAGATGAAATTGGTATTCATCCCAGTTTGAATTCCCTAACATTTCGACCCCACCTGAATACCAAGCTATCCAACGAGTTCGATAAGCTTATTGACTGGGGCAAACTTCGCACTCTTTGTCTCTCTTTCTGGGGATGGGAGAGTGAACAAATAAAATATTTCACTAGTCGCGTTCCTAACGTCCAAGATCTTGAAATCGCGATCCCAGAAACAACAGATAAATACTTTCAAGCTTTATGCAGCTTTACTAACTCAATACATGCCCTCGAGCGGTTCAAAGTCGTTACATCCCTCCCCTTCTGCGTATGGCCTACTTTGTCGTCCCGAGTCATCAAGAAGCACTTTGATACCTTAGTCGAGATTAACTTTGGCGAGGGTGATAGTGATGCTCTAGAGGGCCATGTGGGCTCCGCTTATTTAATGCTCTCAATCGGTAAATCCTCACGGCACCCTAACTCGGGGATAACTACCGCTGTCCTACCTGGCTTTATATGATCCTACGTGATCCGGAATATGTTAACGGAATCGTTCGGGACTATTCCAAGAGGGTAAACTCAATTCTGGAAAAGGGCCATGATGGGAAATCATAGCAGTTCGATCGGGAGGGCAATTTGGTCAGGACCAGACCAGAAACGATGGCACCGTTGAAAAGTTGAGCAACCGTGACATAATGCGTCATCATCCGGAATTGCGGCCTATGTTCTATTGAATTCCCTTGTTGCCGTCTTACTTACCTTTTATCCTTCTTGCATTTTTCACGCGTCTAGGTGGTCCCTCCCTAAAAGGAGCCAATACCGAGCTATGAAGTCTCGGCTTTGCAATGATTGAAGTACGGAATTTGGGGAGAAACTACGGGGGAAAAAACCCCCCCACAGTAGCCCTTTTTCAACCCATGAGAAACGCACTTTCGACCACTGGGCAACACTTTGTCATATAATTGAGAAGACTGATTCATGCCATCCCTCCACCAAAAGGCAATAACATGGAAGTATTGATCAACAGACTTATCATTCAGAAACGCGGATCAGTTTATTGAATGTCAAATAAAGCTAAGAGACTGTTTACTTCAAGTCGGTTTCTTCACCCTGAAAATACTGACTATTTACTCCCCTGGGTGTGAGTTTGCTACCGATGGATCGCCCACATTCTCTCATTTTGCAGCAGCCGGAAAGTATGTTGCCCTCTCCTCCAACGCCTTGACCACATTAGGCCGAGCACCCACCCTATCAAGCCACGCCTTCACATTGGGAGCTTCTTTGGCATAATCGTAATTCTCCGCCTGGCCTAGGTACATCACAATGCCATTCTGCCAGATGTAAAACGCAATATCGACAAAAGTGAACTTGTTCCCAACGATATATTCTTTTCCTTCCAGGTGCTTATTCAAAACGGCAGTGACACGTTGCACTTCCTTCCAATAACGTTCGAATGCGGATGGGACATTCTCAGGGTGGTAGGTCTTGAACCAGCTAGCCTGGCCGTAGTATGGACCCTGGCCGGACATTTGGAAGTGGAGCCACTGCTTGGCTTGGTAGTTGTCGGCGGTGAAGGAGGGAAAGCTGAACTTGTTTTCCTTGTCGTATTGTTCAGTCAAGTATTCGAGGATGGCACCGGATTCCCAGATAGTGATGTCGGTGTTTGGGTCGTGAAGGGCAGGGAGACGGCCGTTGGGGTTGACTTTTTCGAACTCTGGCGTCTTTAAATCGCTGTATTTGTAGACCGTGGTCTCATATGGGATCTCGAGTTCCTTCAACAGAATGACCACCTTCCATGGGTTAGGTCCTGCGCCTCCGCCGTAGAGATTGAGAGGTTTGATTTGAGAGCCCATTGCGACAGGTTCAAGTGATGAGATATCTGAAGAAATTTGAAGCTGGGACGATGATAGAGTGTGGATAATACTTGATAATAGTAGCAACTATACTTAAGTGTTCTGCCATTCTGGGAGGAGGAGGGCATTTATATAGATGAGAGACAGTGCTGGAGCTACCCCGCCCCCTCCATGCACGTCCAAGTGTCCAAGCTGAAGATTTCCGAGTTGACCAATTCATTTTTTCAACACCTGGTCCCATTGTATGTACCTGGTAGAAGTGTAGAGAGATCGATTGGATGAAAGAAGGCCATGTTGAAAGATTCCCAGAGATCCCTCGATCTCTTCCCCTTCCCCTTGATGAGAAAGAATGACCAATGAAATGGGGGCCGAATTATTGAGCGAACTCTATTTTTTTGAAGCACATTAATAATGGTCGAGCAACGAATTCCGCAGATACGGACTCGGATTGATGAAGCTGACAATTCGTAGAGACCCATTTCAAATCATGGGTAGTTTCTCATATAATCTCCGCGGGGTAATTATAAATTCGAGTGCCCAGGCACACTAAGTCAAAACTCAATTGGGGCGGAAATTTCTAGAGCTGTGAGACAACGCTAGTGGGGATGTTTTGAAGAATTGTGGTCTCCGACGATTCGATTTGAGTTGAAGACCTGGAGGTCTATAAGCTGCAGAAAGGGGAAGTATACCTAGAAGAAGAATCACGCTGTCGCGACTCGCGAGGCAGTTCAGGCTCAGAAAAGCCAATTATCTTAGACAAGCCCTGTTCCCAACTGAGGTAAACCTTCAAGTACATAACAGGTCTACCAAAACATCAGTTCCAGGAAATGCCCCACCATCGGTGAGAGGCCAGGGCTGATGAGAACGAATCCATCATCCGTCCAAGACTTGTCATCATTTAGTGGCATATCAAGACGGGCAAATGGTTTCCTCCGAGTCCGAGTCCCTGCTCTTGATTGTTCAATCTCTTTCAAAAAAACGCCGACCTTCCGTTCCGCGTTCCAGTTTGTGGGGTCGGACGCCGTATGACTAATAAACGCCAAGCGTTAAAGTTTCCGTTATTTAAGCATAAACTTCAGAAAGCTTAATGCTACTTCAGATCTCCAGACCTTCGAAAAAATCAATGAAGGAACACAATCACCACCATATCATAGTTGTCAATAAAGGCTAGTCCTCTATATAGCCAATCCCTCGAGAGAAAATTAGGAAGTTTCAGATAACGAGTTTAAGATCATAAATACTCGCGATAAATACACCTTAGGTACCTTCCTTTTGTGAGGGAAAGACGTTGGACTAGGGATGCGCAGAGACTCAGTTATTGGGATAAACTGTACCATTTCTTCTCAAGACCAACTTCAAATCGGCAAGAAGCTCCATAATCTATCAGCTCTTCAACGATGCCAGAATGGTTCCTAGAATCACCACCAGACCTACGCTAGTGGTTTTATATAATAAACACGTGACCGAACGCGTATCGAACGCGTGCTGATTAAGTAACGCGTCGTAAATTATTTGCACCACCTATCAACAACGACGCCAACTACTCCAACAGCTCCAAGGAGCGACTGCAACAGATTTTTGATGGCTATCCCGTCATCTCCGTCATTGCCCTCCTCATTCGACCCTGCCATTCATCTCCATTGCGAGACGAATAGTGGTGTATCAAATCCCGCCCCGTTCTCGGATCCCCATTCTAGCGAGCTCGAGGCCTTCAATCTGCAGCGGCTCGAGACAATCCGTGAGAAGACAAAGAAGGGAATTGTGATACAACATAGGGCCTGGAATTTGTCTGAGATCTTCCGCAGTGACGAAGATATCCAGCCCGGTAGGTAGTGGGAATACAATACCTCTAGATACGATCACGTCTGAACTAACATACTACTCATTTCTTTGACAGAGACCCCAACCAAGCACCGGTCTCTTTTAGCAACAAGAAACACTGCAATTGAGCCATCTTCAGACACAGTGGTCCCCTCCTCCCCGCCCGCTTCAAAAATGCCTTTAATATCTTCCCCTGTCCACTACCCTCAAAGCTCTCCTGCCCCGAAAACGAGCGACAATAAGAGGAAATCGGAGGGACCTTCTAGCCTTGCAGAACCCAAACGACCTCGAATGATCGGTGGATTTTTAGCTGACGATGATGATGACGATGACGAAATACAAGCTTTGCAGGATGCCCAGTTACCTCAATTTATTCCGCCGTCAACTTCAATAGGGGATTCACAATTTTTGAAGGAGAATGCTCATGACTTAAGCATCTTGAATGATGGTTCTTCTCAGGCTAATGGCCTTGGGGATGATATACAGCTAAACATACCAAGTCCCACTCCGCCAACGAGGGTCGAGAGTCGCCAAACTTCTCAAGGAAACGGTACAATATGCATTAAATCAAACTCCGGGAGGGTGTTTAACGTTCAAAAACGAACAATTGCCCCTCCCGTTCCATACGAAAGATTTATCGCCGATCGTTCAACAACCGCTCCAGGAAAGGCAACGAGAAGCTACTATGGAATCAATATTCACCAACTGATGGATGAAGCAGCTAAGGAAGCCGAGGAAGATAAGATTCGTCGAGCAAATGAGAAGGCCCAGGAACCAATAATACCAAGTCGAGAGGGCAAAAGGAAAGCCAACCCTATGTGGTCGGAGAAGTACCGTGCCAGGAAGTTCACAGATCTCATCGGAGATGATCGAACACATAGATCTGTCCTACGATGGTTGAAAGGTTGGGATTCCATAGTCTTCCCCGGATTAGCCAAAGCAAAGAAAAAGCCGTCGGGAAATGACACTGAAGAACGTACTCATCGGAAAATAATGCTCTTAACCGGGCCTCCCGGTCTAGGGAAAACTACTCTCGCACATGTATGTGCTAGACAAGCAGGCTATGAAGTCCTTGAGATTAATGCCAGTGATGAGAGGAGCAGCAATGTTGTGAAAGGGCGGATTAAAGACGCAGTTGCAACCGAGAACGTCCGAGGTATCAATGTTGGTACTGGTGACAAAGTAGCCCGAACGGCTGGGAGACCAGTCTGCGTCGTCGTTGACGAGGTTGACGGAGTCACCACCGGGTCAGGCGGAGGTGGTGATGGTGGATTTATGAAGGCTTTGATTGACCTCGTTCTACTTGATCAGAAAAACACCGACAAGTCTACGGATCGCCCTTCAGGCAAAGGACGGAAGACCCAAAAGCGTGAAAAGTTCCGAATGCTACGCCCGCTGATTCTCATTTGCAATGATGTATATCATCCCAGCCTCCGCCCTTTACGAACGTCATCTCTTGCCGAAATAATTCAAATTCGGCAACCGCCTCTTGAAAAGGTCATTCATCGAATGAAGGGGGTATTCGAGAAAGAAAGTATTCCATGTGACCTGGATGGCGTGAGACGCCTATGTGAAGCTTCTTGGGGTATGAGCGGCGGAAGGGACAACCGTAATCGCGGTGCCGGCGAAGGGGATATTCGCGGTGTCCTTGTCGCCGGAGAATGGGTAGCCCACAAATTCCGATCCGCCTGTTTATCATCCAACATGGCTCGACTTACGAAGAGATGGATCGAACAAAATGTTCTCAATGACGCTATGCAGGGAAGCTCTTCACGCGGTTTGGGAAGAGGAGGCGTTCGAGCAATTATCGACCGAGTTTTCCTGGATGGCGCGGGTTTGCCAAATACACTCAGCGGTGCGAACCAGCCCCAAACCCCTGGTTCAGGACAAACGGGGACCATGGGTGTCGCTGAACTTCGGAAGAGCAAGGCCAGCAACTGGTTGCGAGAAATGATTGATACCAGCGGCGAGTATGACCGATGTATCACGGAATGCTTTTCCAAATATCCAACGCTTGCCTATCGAGATGACACCATGCTCTCTAAGCCAAACGCAGCCTATGAATGGCTTCATTTCCATGACCTGATATCATCCAAGGTCTTCTCTAACCAAGAATGGGAACTTAACCCCTATCTGAGTCAGCCCGTCGTGGCCTTCCACCACCTCTTCGCCACTGCAGGTAACCAGCAGTCCTGGGACACGGACCAGAATAAGTTCGGGAACGAGGACGGAGAAGAGGAGCACCCATTCTCTGGTCCGAGAGCTGACTTTGCCGCCTTCGAGGCCGAAAAGCAGAACCGTGCTATCTTAGTCGGGTTCCAATCCTCCTTTTCAGCGCACCTGACCCGTTCATTCAACTCCACCGCAACCATAGCCACAGACCTTATCCCGAGTCTAAACCGTATGCTTTCTCCCGACATCAACCCCGTCGTCGTTGGAGGTAGTGATCAGAAAGGCGTCGCAAGTGTGCGGAAGGAGAGCGAGCGTAACCTTGTGAAATCTGCAGTGAACGTGATGAATGGAATGGGCGTAACATTCGAGAAGGCAAGGGTAGAACTCGAAACTAGGTCCCACGGCGGGTGGGTTTACAGGATGGAACCGTGAGTAGTTATCCCCTTTCTAAACAAGCGTCCAAGCACCTCTATTAACAAAACTCCACAGACCTCTCGACACACTTATCGCATTCTCAAAGACCGAGGGCACCCTAGCTTCTAGCAGCACATCAGTCCCCGTGCGGTACGCAGTCCGCCAGGTCCTAGACCAAGAATACCGGACGGAGGTGATCCGTCGCCAATCCGAAGCCCAGCAAGCCCGACTGGGCACTGGAGCCATCTTGCCAACTCTCTCCAGCCAAGTCGAAACTGCCGAAGTAGTCAAGCCTCCTCCCGTGAAGCGAGATTTCTTCGGGCGAATCATCAAAGAAGATCCGAATAAAGCTGCTAAGGCGAAGAAGAAGAACCCCGCGAACAAAGTGTGGGTGACGTATCATGAAGGGTTTTCGAATGCCGTTCGCAAACCGATACCAATGCATAGGTTTATGGCTGGTTTATAGAGACCTGGCATATCCGGTTGGAGTTTTCTTGCTGCTTGCTTTCGTTGGCGTTTAGGTTTCTTCCTTTCCATCATTTCGTCGAATATGCATACATACCTACTATAATGACAGCTCCATAGAAATTCAATAGTATTATTCTGATATTAAATCATCAATGAGCTCATTCCTACAAAGCTGTGGCCTCTATTCTATTTCCCATGCCTCGGTATCAGATGCAAGAATTCTGTCCCATGTCGACGACACCGCATCACTAGACGCGGTTAGGATATAAACCGCCAATGGCTGGAATGGCGTTTTCGAGGAGAAATGGCGGTAGAACATTCTCGCCCAAAACCTCAACACACCTCGAGCTAATAGTTTAGCCATATACATCACTCGACACTCAGTCATGAGACAAGATGGATATCTCAGGGTAGCCCGTCAAAATTAATTGATCAAGATATACCAGGATTCAGAATCCAGGAAACCCAAAAATGTGTAGTCTGGTTTGATATTTCCGAGCCCAAGCAACGTGTTCTTATCTCCGACATACCTCAGTTTAACCTTCCGATTGACGCAATTCACATCTGCCTATATAAATCTAGAAGCATGTAGAATTGGCCCCCCACAGAAAAGTGGTCTGATCTCGGGGCCCGTGAGAGGCATCAGAGCCGAGGAGTAGGCAACAATAAAGCCAAAATCAAGAAATCTGAATGATGCAGGGAGAGATAGAGATGTATGGGAGATTTGGGTTGGGAAATGTAAGCACTTGTGAGCCTCTAGCGTTCCACTCGGCCCAGCAGATATATATATATCTAGGATCTAAGGGCTAATCGGCCTTCTCTTGGCCATGGGGTGCAGGTGTCCGGAGTATATATTGATTTGTAAGTAGGACTAATCACCATCCTACCCAATTGAATGGTGCAAGACGTGTTGGTAAATCGGTGATAGACGAGGTTCAAGTCAACAAAAAAACCCATGACGCAAAGTCAAGGTGTAAGATCTAATCAGATAATCTTATATATATATTTTGTCAAAGCGTCACGCCCTTCCCTCTTCCCCGGGATACGCGGCTCCCTCGTCGAAAAGAAAAAAAAGAAAAAAACAAGCTTCATGATGCTGGCATTTTCGGGAAACTCCGAGTCAGCCAAGAGAAGGGAACCCCGACTATACTGTTGCCTGAGTGAGGTAATGAACGTCATTCCCAATTTGCGGGGTGAGAAAGAGAGAGAGAGAGAATCCAATGGGGGAATAAGCTTTCCGAGTTCCGAAGGCATCTACATTGCGCGCCTTAGGGCTGGATTCATAGAATCCATCGAAAGAGAAAAAAAGGCTCTTCGAGAAACTGGGGGTGACTCATTTTGGCGGATTACAGGGATGCTGCAGGTTTAAGAAATGCTTGTGATATGATAACCTCTGTTGTTGCGGGGACCATATGGGGTTTTTGCACTTACAGGGACAACGCGCAATTCAATAAGGCTGCCTGGCAGCGCGTCTACGTCTTGTTGGGATGGTCGGTGTGCGGGATGAGGTCTGAACAAAGCGCATTGGGCATGGATCACGGCGAGAAGGTACTTGATACTGATTCAGGGGCTCTGCTTCGCTATAGAAAAATCAGAATGAAGAAACCGAGTGACGTGAGTAATTAATTGAGCTATTTCATTGGATGGGAAATATAAACATTGAAATTAAGATATCATCATCTCGGTGATAAGCTCTTGCAGCGAAAAGAAAAATAATGAAAACTAAGAAGCACTTTTTTCATGCGACTGGTGCGAGCGATAAGCTGACTGCAGTAAGAAAAGTAGGAGACTGAAATGGAACTCTGACCTCCCCATTACCTCCTATTTCCTCCCACCCAACCCAAATAGGAAACTCGTTGACATAAGTGACTTGAAAAAAACCAGGAGAAAACAAATCAGAAAACGAAAGCAAATTCAAACGCCAAACACCTTCCTATCTAGAAAACTCTCGTAGTCCAATGCATATGGTGGACAAAGACGCCGGTAGGACGGTCTACCTCAATGAAAGGTAAGAAGCGGTGGCAGCATGGCGTGTACTCTTCGTAGCCGATGATTCCTTGGACGACTCCTTCGACGTTCCCTTCGAGATCTCTCCCTTGGGGAGTACTACTGTGTTGTCCGAGGGCTTCAGAGAGCTGTAGGTGGAGGAGTCTCGCTTGTGGAAGAAGGAGCCGGATGATCGGGGGCTAGAGGTGGTGCTATTGCTGGTACTGGTATTCTTGGAGAAAGGCATGGCTGCTGTAGGAATTGGATTCGAGTTTTGAGCTATGTGGTTGAGAATGGTGGTGGAAGCTAAAGTTCTAGAGCTATTGTTAGTATGCTTGCTGTTGGGATAATGAAGGGGATAGAGACGTACATAGTAGTTCTATCAAAGTATGTAGGTAGTAGTAGATATGGAGACGTTCAATTGCTCAGGAGAGAAGTGGTATGGCTGTGTATAAGACTGTTCTTTGGAAGTTTGACTAGAGAGAAATCTCAATGGATTGTAGACAACGTTTGTTCGTGATGATTGAAAGGAAGAAAAAAGGAGAAGAAAGGACGGCATCATCCACCCTTTTATAGACAGAAAGAGTCATAGACCTGATGTCTATACTGGAGGTATCTCCCTACCAGCAGCTCAAAAATTTAGAGAGAATTAGTCAACAACATTCTTGCTTCCAAGTTAGTCACCTCCATCTTCCCGATTTGGAAATACGGAGAGTCTCGAATCAGAGACAGAGAAATGCTGCAGCATGGTGTCATCGAACAGACGAAGGAATGATTAATCCCGAGTCCCAACAAGGATATTCCAATTGAACAGGCAAGTTCTATATGACGCGATGCACACTGACCACTCCGTCCCCAGGAACAAAAGAAGAAGACGGGGAAAAGAGAAAGCCGTTTTGTCAGCACGACGCCGGTGTGTCGTTGACAGCCAGTCGTCGTCCACGGGAATTAAGTTTCATCCATAGTTTTTGATACACGAGAATAAGCCATTCTTTCTGAGTCATCTGCTCTTCTCACAGCCTTCTCACAGCTTTAACCGCTTTGGATAATTCTGGAACGAGAAGAATTCGCCAAAAAAATTCGTTTGATTAAGCCTTTTTTGCATCCATGGAAGCGAAAGTAGATGAAGCGGCAGAGAAAATGAATCAGGATGAGTAACTTCTTCAAGTATCTCACCTTCTGGTTGGCTTGTTGTTCGTATTCAGCCGAGTTTGCGGTATTTGGTCTGTTTGCACCAACCCTTCCACGAGCGTTTTGACATGTTTGCACTTTTTGCATTCGATATGACAAACTACCTTGCTGCCGTCATCAAACCAAAGCCCCATCTTCTCGTAGGCATATGAGTCGACGACATGCAGACTCGGCTCACCGAAAAAGCCTTCTTTCCACTATCTCGTAGTTCCAGCCAATAATTATACCCCTATTCTTGGCGAGTGTTTGATGACGTCCGTGGTTGTAGTCCGCTTTGACTCGTTTGCGCTCACCCTGTGCTTGTTGATTGTTAAGCAAGACGGTGTTGGGCACCTTCAAGGGTTGGAATACGAGAAATGAAACAGATTCTTCAACGGGGCCACATAAGATGAGAACACTTGAGACGAGACATGGCACATGAATGATGAAAAAGAATTCTAGAATCTCGATGCTTTGAATTCGTTCACGCTTTGGGCAACCCAGGTTGGGAGAAGGGGTATCCCCTCAAATGTTCAAATTTCGATTGCTCTCTCCCTCCGCTCTACCAAAACAGCTAAACAAGACAGGACATAGAAAGACAGTGAAAGGATGTACTCCGTACAAAAGCTATTTACAAATCTATTGCTTCAGCTTCTGCGTCAGCTCTGGCACCTTCTCGAACAGATCCCCGACAAGTCCGACATCTGCGACCTGGAAAATCGGAGCATCTGCGTCCTTGTTGATGGCAGCAATGACCTTGCTATCCTTCATACCCGCCAGATGCTGAATGGCCCCTGAGATACCCGCGCACAGGTACAATTGCGGTGCAACGTTCTTCCCCGTCTGGCCGACCTGCAGGCTGTTGTCTGCAAACCCGCTGTCAACAGCGGCGCGAGACGCACCGATAGCCGCACCGAGGGCATCTGCAAGTGGCGGCATGAGTCTATCGAACTCTTCCTTGGACTTCAAGCCGCGTCCACCAGAGACAACACGAGAAGCAGTCCCGAGATCCGGACGGTCAGATTTCGCAAGGTCCTCGGAGACCCATTCCGTTGGGCAAGCGACGTTCGGGTCTTCGCCATCGACGATCTCAGCCGAGCCCCCTGTAGTTTCGACGTCCTGGAAAGCCGTTCCTCGGACTGTGAATACCTTGATGGAGTCGGTGGATTGGACGGTTAGAATCGCGTTTCCGGCGTAGATAGGGCGGACGAAGGCTTTAGGGGTGGTAATTTGCCCGTTAGTAAAATGGACCTTCATATTACTTGCTAGAGTCTGATCCGGGACGAAACATACTGTCTTCACTTTCGATTGCGGTAATGTCTGAAATCTGTTGGGTATCAAGCAAAGCTGCCACACGGGGAAGAAGACTCTTTCCAAACGCAGAGTGACCAGCAACCACATGCGTGAAGCCTCCCTTCTTAATGTTCTCGACGAGAAGCGGCGCGTAGTTTTCGGGAAGACCCTAGAATATAAACCCGACTTTAGCAACAATTCCAGTGCTTTTCCGGGAGTACTATGGAAAACTTTTCATCCAATTGATTTCCCATAACCGTTCCAAAACTCCCAGCAACCACTCCCACCATAGAGAAGAAAGGCAATACCTTATCATACGCCCCATTCTCCACCGCCAAAATCTTCTCGGGACCCTTAATCTTCGCCGCCTCCGCCGCCGCACCACCCTTCACACCACTCCCCGCCACAAACCCCGTTATCGAACCACCAAGCTTCTTCGCCGCCGCAATCGCAGACAACGACGAACTCTGCAGTTTCCCATCCCGCTGCTCAAGGACAGCAAGTGTGGAAAGAAGGCGCGAATAAGCGGAGGAGTATGCGGACGTTCTTGATCGGGAGGGAAGAAGAAACTGTGATCGTGCAGTCCGGAGGACTGAGTGTCTGGCGATTGAATTCATGGTTTTTTGTTATATGTCAATGGATATGTCTTGTCGAACACATCCACAGCTTCTTGTTCTGAATCATTCAATGGAGGAGAGAGTTCCCTGAAGCTTTGCGAAAAGAAGTGTTCGGTCCGTGGAGGGGTCCAACAAATGATCGTTCGTCGTTCGGGATGTCGGTTGATGACTAAGTTGAGCTTCCCGAGCTCTTCGGAAATTCGCGGTTGATTTTTGCTGATTTTTACGATTTCCATGCCAGCAAGCTTGGCGGACGACGACGATAAAGAGCAAGCGTTCAAGGTCAACACCTACATTGAAGAGATATATATGATTTTGAAATAACTTTTCCTTTTCAGTGGTATTCGAAGAAGCTGCCTATAAAATGTATCATGAATAGTTCCACACATATACGCCGCTGCAGCCCTGACAATAAACAATCGTAAAATCAGAAGAATCCCAGGAACGACTTTTTCTTCTTGGGATATTTCCCTAGAATCATTTCCCATCCTCTAACGCCTTCGCCTTTTGTTGTTGAAGCCTTAATTTTCTTGACTCCGCCTCCCCAGCATCATCATCGTCCTCCGCGACCTTTGACTTTTTTGACTTCTGCTGGTTTTCCGCAATCGCTTTCCTCTTCTTATTTGCCTTGGCCGCTTCTTTAATAGCTTTGGCCTCGGCTACTTCCTCAGCTTCCCGTACATCCTCATCCTCCACCCATAATTCGTTAGCTAGCCAAATTGGCATGGCCATGGTATTTGCGCCCTTGATGTGCACCGCCTTGATATTCCTCCACCCTTTCGTGACGTATTTATCGGCCATGCCCTGAACCACGGCTTCCACATTCTCCACCAGTTGCTCTGAGGAGAAATTGGAGCTACCCACACGGACGGCAGAAGTAGTGGAAGGCGCGAGGTGAACAGCCGCACAGTTCAATGTTTTTTCAATCTCCTTGGCGACTACAGCCGGCGAAGCGACAGCCGCATATTTCTCATCCTGCGGAGCCTTCTTCTTTCCCTCACTCTTCACTCGCTTGCCGTTGACCTTCTCGATCTCGGCAATGCGAATGGGGATTGGCCTCTTACTAGACTTGTAAAATACCTTGCCCAGAGTTTCGACAAGTCTCATAATGATACGATCATCAGCTAAGAAGACATCATGTTCCGATAATAGCTGTCTCCTGCTCTCGAAGGTCTTATACTTGGTCTTCAATTTGGAGTATCCAATGACCTTTGATATTCGCGAATAGATAGCAGGAGGGAAGGCGGGGCTTTCGATGACGTCTTTGACGGCGCTTTGGGGGTCCGCTGTTATGAGGCATACGTTGATAGACTGTGAGGAGTTGAGAGAGTGTGGGATGCTGATTTTGCCTGGCTTTAGGCGGTTCTTATAGACGACATGCTTCTTGGTGGTGAGGATAAGCCATATCGGAGTAGAGTCGGTGCTATCGGTTTCGGAATCCGCCTCGTCATCGCTACCTGCTAGGAGGTTCTTCTTAGTCGGCCCCTCCTCGCTTTCCTTTTGGTCCGTTTTTATGTGTCGCAGAAGCGCGGAGGAGGCTCGGGAAACCTATAAAAGATTAGGATTAGAAAATATTCGAGAGTAAACCAGGCCAGTGAAATTTACCTGATCCTTATCTAATTGATAAGGCGACCCAGATTCCACCTTGGAGGTAAGTGCGCTCGATGTGGGCGCCATTGTTGCTAATTCTTACCGCACAGAGAATCTGAAGCTTCTTGCATTTGAGATATCGAAATTCTTAAAAAAAGTCATCGGAGATCGGCAAAAAGATTAGTCCGATACTTAAACTTTCCCCAAAAAAGGCTGAGTCAGCATATATCGAACCTCACTCTTTTTGCGCCGATATCAACGATTCAGCCATGCGCTCGTCATTCGAGTGTCCGCAGCAACGAGGATGTACCATCTCGCTAAATCTTTGTATCAGTATGCTACAAGCAAAGAAGGTTAGACCCTATTACGTTACTGCCCTCATCTGCGCAATATATACTAATGGTTATATTTTTGTTCCACGACAGAGTACTCTATTCTCCTCCTTGGCCTTGACAATGCTGGAAAGACAACCCTCCTTTCACAGATAAGGAGACTCTATCTTCCTCCTACAGATGGATCTACCCAACAGAACCCGGGCAAGACTGTGCCTACTGTAGGCCAGAATCTTGTCACAGTCCCATTACCGGATATGTACCTCAAAATCTGGGACGTCAGCGGCCAGACCTCCATGAGAGGACTTTGGCAAAGCTACTACTCTAGCTGCCATGCCATAATATTCGTCGTCGATAGTACAGATGTTGGAGAAGATGTGGACATATCAAAGCTATCCAGGACGAGAAGACCAAGCGCATTCACTGAGGAAGGCGCTTCATCAGATTCTGCCGCACCCATTTCCGCGGCTATGGCTGGAATGGATTCCACCAGTGGATTCGGGCGATTAGAAGAATGCTGTAAAGCTCTTGAGTCTGTCTTGCAGAACTCGGAAACTGCCGGTGTACCGATTCTTGTGCTAGCAAATAAGCAAGACCAAGAAGACTGCGTGGAGGTTGTGCGGATCAAGGAAGGATTCGTCCGACAAGTGTTTGAAGGAGAGAAAGGTGGTGGTGTACGAGATAGTAGGGTGCTGCCGATCAGCGCTCTGACAGGAGCAGGTGTCAAGGAGACTGTGGAATGGGTGAGAAGTCGAGTCAAATGGAATAAGGAAGGAAGGTTACCTGTGATGAGATGAAACCAGGCGACGAGGACCCGGTGCTTTTTTTCGGCTGCAATGTTTTATGATAACCCTTTGAGCCTTTAAGATTTGTGTGTATATATATCCCTCGAGCCAATTCTGTGTTTTAACCTGTTATTTCCAATCAGCACCCCCGTACTCTCTCATGCCGGAGCATGCCGTATTTCCTCCCTCGTATGCGAAACCTGATATCGTCTGAAGGCGGTCGAGACATGCCCTGGATTCCATAACCGAAGCATACTACCTAATCTCATTCGCCGGGTTAGCTATTCTATCCCTCGCCGTCGCCGTTTATTTCGTACCTTTCTTCTCGGACCTGCTAGTTTTCATCGGTAGAAGAACTAGCTCACTCGCAGCATCGGCTCTTGATCTTATCGCAAGGAGGTCTAGAGTGTCAGCTGTTGCAAATCTGGTGTGTGTCACAAGCTTAGTGTGGGTGAGCTAAAGAACTCTAAACCCTGGTATATGATGTTCTCAGGGAAAGAACCTCTAACTAACGAACAGACCATAGCTCAACGGTTAACGGCTTGGACAATCACGCCAGGGACCTTCCAAAGCCGCGGGTTCGAATCCGACTGAGGTGAAAAAAAAAAAAAAAGTTCGCCAACAAATAGGGTTCGATTATGGTCTGGACAATCCAGGACGGACGACTGGTGGCGCCTTCTCGACCCCTATCGCCAACACACTAATAAAATAGGTTCAATTGTGGTCAGGTCACTTCAGCCAGCCTGATGCAGCGCCCTCTTGACCCCCGACGCCCTGCAAAATCCCCACCGGGGGGTTTTCATAGCGCAGAAGGATTATCGACATCCTTCTGCGTGAACTTTTTGTCATTTTAAAATTTTTTTTTGTTTATTTATAGCTGCTGCCCACCACCACTCAGCTTCATAATAACTGGGGAAAAAGAATTTAATGATCAGTAAAAGATAGAGAACAATGAGATGCTAGTCATATAAATAATTTCAGCCAAACTTGACGAGCCAAACAAAAATTCCAAAACTCCGTTCCTTCGCATTTCCCTCCAAACGATCAAAACATGAAGTCGTATCCCACAAATCTAACCCCCAATTCGCGTATTTCCAACAGGAGTGCACATGAACCATCTCAAAAACAAGTTGATCGGGGCGATCTTCTCCTCTCTAAAATCGTAGAGCTTACTATACTGCACGATAATCTTCGAACCGTCAAAATGACCCTGAATGATCCTGACTTGCTGTTTGCCTAAGATTGAGAAAAGCAGGACCTATGGATTCGGACCGTCAGCCAAGAGACAAAACAATGACTTTTGAGGTTGAAGATTCTTACTGGGTATACCACACGATCGATCCATTCTTTCATTCGTGTCGCTGCCATGATGAGCTGGGTCAGAACGAGCAATTCAGTAGGAACCAATTTGTCGGTAGGCTCGACATCATTGATCAGTACACTCATGATATGGGGTGCTGTCGGCTTCGGGTGTTCCCAAACCCTGCACAATAGCCAGAGGGTATCAGCGTTGTTGCCCGAACTCCGCCCGTATCTCTTCTCATCGATGTCCCTGCGTTCAGATGTTAGTATATTCAAAGAAATATCGAGAGCTGTAGAAACTTACTTTGAGACCCAATTCGGGTTCAAAGAAAGGCGATAATTGGACGGTCCCGGGGGGACGACCCATTGGTGGTGAAATAGATGATTTGAAAACAAATGATGAAGATCAACGCCAGTTTCATAGTGGTAGTTGGCATGATCATCGCGCGTTCGGTACTGTGGAAATTCGTCAGGTATATTATAGGCTGGGATGGCCTTGAATTCTTCAACTGGAAGCGGTTTAAAGTAGCGCTGCCTCGAGGACCTCTCTTTCTCAGGGTCCTCAATATTCAAGTTTGACGTCGAGATTCCTAGTTCTTGAAGGCGTCTGGTGTCCACCTGCCCATTGGGTAGTTTGTGAAGCTCTCTCCAAGTTGTCAGAAGCTGACGAAAGTGACTGGTTTTAGCATCCATTGCCGACATTGTTGACATATGCGGTTGGATAAGCTCAGAGGAGGGGATGAATTGGGCGTCGTGTTGTAGAAAGGGCGTAGTGATGAGCGGGTTCCTCTCACGAGTTCATTGAAAGTGATCACATAGCAGGCTGGGAAGTCTTACTATATATTATTATATTGCGTTCATCCAAGAAGGCATTGTTTACGTGAAGAAGGCGACTGGGAATATTACATAATTTTGATCTACAAAATAAGCGCCCGCTATTTAAAAAAAGCTTGGCTGGGGGGGAAAAAAGAAAATAACAATGCCTTAAACGAACAACAATCAATCAGAGATAAGTATGTCAAGCGGCACGCGCAGGCAGTTTCAGAACAACGCCGCAAGAGCATGCTCCCGTTGATGTTTCCGAGTTACCTCTGGATCTCAATGTAACTGCCGCTGCTTCAATCATGAGTGGCCTGATGAGTTCTTTCCGTCTGCAAGGATTGTGACCCATGCGACTGACCACGAACATTGATGCGGCGTGCCCGTTGATCAGTGGCCTATTGATGCGATTGAGCATCAATCACATGGTGATGTGAAGCAGTGCCTCGCTCGGCGCTTACGTACCAGCCTATCGTTTGAGAGCTTTGCGAATCTCAAAGCTCCGACTATCAGCGCTTCAGCCTGCCATCCAACTTCAATCACCGCGGAGCGGAGAAGTTGATGTATTCATGCTCTAGTTTTAGTGGCTATAGCTACTAAGGTTATCTGAGAGACTGTAACGGTAATATCAGCTCTTCACTTTCAAACCATTAAGCCCAGATCCCCTGTCTCAACGCCTGGGGTTGGGCGGCTACAATTCCAGCATCTACTGCGATTACTGGTTCCTCCTGGTGATGCGCGAGAACTACTTGAAACTCGAGAACAGGTGGGGGTGGGGAGGTATGTTCTATAGATAGACGCCGGATCAAACTGCCTCTTTGTAGATCAGTCGATTGGGCTATCAATGCAGATAACGAGTTTCAGCCAGAAATCTATGTTGCCGCCAAAAATTCAACACATCGCGACACGCCTCCTAACGCCGAGAGTGCATGAATATCTAGGAATTAGTGTGACTTGAGCCTGTGAAAGTTACAGTCCTTGCAGCTCTGCTCTTGAAAAAGCTATTTAATTCACCAGTGTCGCCCAACTTTACTAACCTATGTTATCCATATCAACCTCATCTAATCTATTGCCGAGCTAGTTCGTTTTTAACTCAATCTATTATCTCCTGTCCTTACCTACTTCTCAATATGGACTATCCCGTTACCCTATCTGAATGGGAGGCCCGAGCTTCGGTTGAGAACGTCCGGGATCGGGGGCTACAGGACTTCGCGAAGTTAAGCTCAGCATCGGATATCAGTGATCTTCAATTTCTCGCCTTACGAGTGCTGTGGAAGACGAATAAAAAATCGGATGATTTCAAAAAGACAGAAGCGAAATACATTGATCAGAAATATCTCGATCAAGCTGCGGTTTTCTTACAAGGCTTCCGATCCTGGGAGGACTATCTGAAGTTGAACGAGAAGAAAGATAAGGCACAGGGTCGTGTTCCAGATCTGGGAACATTCTCCCTTGTAGCTAGCTTCCAGTTACAGGTAGCTGAGATCGGAGAAAATCAGGATGGAACCTCCAACGTCACTATCTCTAGTCCTGTTGCGTCTCGAACACGCTCCAACGACCCGAACCCACCCTCCACTCCAACGCCCGTCGGAAGAACAACAGGGCCTTCGCGAACCCTTGCGTTCCGACCAGCAACTCCCAAGGACGATATCGACTCCCCTTTTCCTTTTCCCTCAAGTGGTTTTACTCCAGCCGGTGAATCACCCGCAAACGCCAACAACTCACAACCCGTCCCACCAACACCAGACGAACAAATTGTCAACACCGCTCTTATCCTATTTCTCGATGCTCTTACGATGCATTTCCCTGGATTAACTCAATACTGGACTATTCAGAGATATGCCTTTAAAATCACGTGTGGGAGTCAACAGTTCGAGGCACGGACGGATGGTTATTTGCAAGACAAGGTATCAGGCAAGGTTAGGTCTATCATCGAGGTGAAGCCTCACCGCAGAGCGAAAGGTAAGGTCCGGATGCAAGATAGTGCGCAGATGGTAGGATGGATCGCGAATGAAGATAAACCAGCTAATTCATCAACGAGCCGGTGCGTGTTACCCTCCAGTATTCGCATTATTTACGTTCCCAAACTAACGACTAGCAGGCATCTTCTAATCTCTCAGGATCGAGAGGAGATTTACTTGACATTCGCCGAATACGATGACGCGTACGTGGACTATATCAAACAACGGAGCAACCCTAGCGAAAAGCTCTCTCTGATGAGCATGCGCGAATTCGGGCCTTGGAAGATCGAGAGTAGAGAGGATATGGAACATCTCAGCCGGTTCCTTTTGGCATTCACTCTGCGTGCCAATGATGATGCCGCCCAGGAGCGGAAATGAAAGGATTAATTTCAAGTATCGTCCCTTTTCGAGTGAAGTGGGTTGTCGGTCGTCTGGTTGATCTAAGGAGTCTGGCGTTTTTATCCGAGGTTGAATAACCAAATTTTTCAGGGGACCTGATGCTAATGATCCCCTAAACACTCTAAATATACAATTTTTCAACAGGAGTGCACATGAGCCATCTCAGAAACAAGTTAATCGGAGCAGACCTTTTCTCTCTAAAGTCATAGAGCTTGCTATATCGTACGATAACATTCTTACCATCAAATTGTCCCTCGATGATTCTAGCTTGTTGCTTGCCCAGGATGGAGATAAGAAGAACCTATAATTTTCAACGATTAGCAAGAGTCCCTTGGAAATGAGAGTGGATGCGCAGTAAATCAGGGATTTTAAATGGTCTTACGGGGAACACTGTATACTCAACCCGGCGCTTCATATTCATTGTCGCCATGATTAGTTGAGTCAGGACGAGCAGCTCAGTTGGCACCAGTTTGTCTTCACTCTCAACATCGTTGATCAATGTACCGATAACATGAGGCTTCGCAGGTTGTAAATGCTCCCAAACCTGAGCCAATAGCCACTCTGTACCTGAGGCTTTGCCTGTGTTATTCCCGTACCCGCCCTTCTCCAGACTATCAGAACCTTCGCTATGTTCGGTTTTAGTATTTATAATGACAACTGAGGAATTTGAGAACTTACATAGGAGTCCAGTTGGAGTGCATATGAAGACGAAACTTATCACCCGCCGAGGATGTTTTCCATTCATTGTGAAACAGGTGAGCCTCGAAAAAATGAAGTAGCGCACATCCCCTTTCTAGACTGTAGTTGTTATGATCATCGCGGTATCGGTATCGAGGGAATTCCTTGTCTATGTCATAGGCTGGAAGCGCAGCGAATTCTCGAGCTGGAAGTGGCTTGAAAAATTGCCCTTGGCCTTGGGAGGCTGTCTCGTTACTCGCGTCGTCGACATTTATTTTCGACGTGAGAATCCCTAGACCTTGGAGGGTCTTGTCGTCCGCCTGCCCATGAGGTAGTTTTCGAAGTTTATGCCAAGTTGTCAGTAGCGCAGTGTGTTGTACTTCGCGTCGAGTGCTGTCTCTGAAGGCATGTTGATGAACCAGTTGGAGGAAGGGGTTAATTTTGGGTTACTGAGCCTATGATGAATATAATGTTGACCTTTATGTATTGAAGCCTGCTCCCGAAAATAAAAGATATCCGGAACCAAGTCAAGTCTTCAGTATATGAAGGAATCTCACTGTTCGTTTGTTTACATGGGGAAAGGCGACTCCACATTTTACATAGTTTTGATCGACCAAATAAGCGCTCACTATTTTTAGTCTACTGGACCTCTGACTAATGAACGAGGTTATCTTTATTATCTTGCTTCATAATTTCATCAAACCCGTACACGTAGCGGAGAATTAGAGGTTCCGCTAGAAGTATGGTAAAAGAATATGATGGGGTCACCGTAGGGCTACGGCTAGGCGGGATAGAGAACCGTGACTTGTTCAACCGTTAGTTAGTTTCTTACATTATAAAGAAGAAGATTTTGAAGTTGATAATTAGTTCAATTGAACGTTCTCTGTGATAGGATTCAGAAGATAAGAAAGAAAGCGATTCCAACTATTTTTTTACAGTACTGATCCAGTCTTCTTAACACTAATTAGCTGGCGTCTTAAAAAATCTTGCATACAGAAAAAGAATACCCACGATATAAATAATAATCAATGTGTGAAATTAGATCAGATAGTATAAAAAATATATGTAGTAACTTGATCATCAGTAAGAATCGAAATTTGATGATTCAACCGTTAGTCGAAACCGTATGTCGGCTCTTCCGGATCAGGGACATTACCATCATGTCTCCTAAAAATTCTAGAGATTTAAAACATGATCAAAGTCTAGAGAATTCTTCGATCAACAGGACGGTCGGCAAACCACAACGGCCCCAACCGGCGACTGATCTACTCAACCGCTAAGCGACGTTCCTCAGCAGAAGAGCGGTCGTTGCACAAATGACCAATATTTCGAGGTAGCTGGGGAACACCACGGGATGGGATATCCTGCACGGTCCCGCACTCCAGATCATACCCGGGACCTTGGACATGGCAGTATGCATCATTCCGGCGGGTTATCCGGAGGATTGTTTTGAATGAAAGAGAGGGTTTGAGTGTGTTTTTCGAACCATCATGATCGAGTTCTGGTCATGTAGCATTGGGCATTGGAGTCAAGCAGAGGAGATGCAAAAAATAACGTCTCAATGAAATAAGTTAATCCATTGGAGGAAAGGAACTAAAGGCAACGCCATGAAAGCGACTGAAAAGGGGGAAATACAAGGTGTAAATAGTCAACTGTCATGTCTCATTTTCTCTCCCGTCAACCGCAGCCACTGTAGCTTCCAGACAGGCACAGGCATCAGCTCTTGCTCTCCGTTTCACCTTCCCTGAAGAAAAACGGTAAACCCTAGCTAGCTAGCCCTGGCCAGCTCCAGGCCCTAGGGCCAAGCTCTTTGCCACGGAGCGTTGTGTCTCTGAGGGTGGCTCGAACAGGTCCAGGTCCTTCTTTCAGCCACGGCGGGACGGGGATCTTTTTAGGCAAGGGATGCCGAGTTTGAAACTTGAAGGAAGCGAGACCTGGCCACGCGCCAAGGTCAAGGTCATCTCCGGTAGACATGATCCTATCCTAAAGAAAAGGGAAGAGATGGAAGAAGAGACCTGGACTCTTTCTATATATACTTTTCGTCTTCGCTTGTCAAGGTTAAAGAGGCAAGACCAACTGTCATGCCGGAATGCCGGGAATACGTGGATGTTGTCGTCGTCAGACTTGAGTGGATGGCGCGATGGGCAGCGTAAGATTACATCTGATTTTTTCCACACACCACCCCCGGAAATGGAGAATTCTCATTTGTCCGATGTCTCAAATTGACTCAGGAACCAAATCAGGCTTTGTTGGGAGTGATTGGTGTTCCTGGTTGTTTGGTGCGATCTGGTTGGCTCGAAAGGTTAATAACGTGTAATTTCGGGACTGATGCCTCGCTGGTTTTAGCGTCAGGCACACAAAAAAAAGAGACAAAAACAGGGAAATGATCAACCAGGAACTCAAAGCCTATTTTTCTGACCTGTACGATACGATACATGTTTGTTGGATGCAATCAGGGCGGGACACATCGAGAACTTCCCGCTGTCAGAGATGTATCTGTCTGGTCATTTGTTACACCTGGAGTGTCTGGATTGGGTCTGTGGAGCGTGTTCCCAAGCTTTTTTCTTCTTTTTGCTTTTTTCTTTTTTCTTTCCACCCCTGATCCTGGATCTGCCTTGCTGTTGTCGTGTGCATCCCCCCCATCATCACCAATCATGTCTCTTCTGTCTCTCCGATCCTGCTTATTTCCCCTGTTGCCCTGGATGGATACATACTTTTGTCATGACTAACACACCCATTTTGTTTCTCCCCGAGAGACGCTGACCCTGACTCTCACCACATCCCCTTTTTTCCTTCTTCTTTCCTTCTTCTTCTTCTCCTTCTTTCTTTTCTTTCTCCTCAACATCATCAACTTCCATCTCATCCTTCAATCTCTCTCTGCTTCTTCTCTTTCCGTCCGACCTGGAAGATTTGACACTCTTCCTCCTTACATTCCTTCGGAAACTAGAAACACACACACGACCTTCTTCGAAGAAAGACCATTGAGTGGTTGCCAAGCACGACGTCGCAGAACAGGAATCAGATAACTACTCGGTATGTATACTCTTCTATCTATGTCCGTGAGATCAGTATGTTTCATGGAAGGAGTGAGAGAATTGGAGTGGTTTCATCAGGCAAACATCTCACTTCACTCACACACTTCGCTCACACTTCAATCCCTCACTGCTCAGTGAAAAGATAAACACGCTAGTGAGCCTGGAGACAACAAGAAACTAACACATCTCGCGACATCTCAGTTCTTACCAACAAACCAACAATCATCGATTTACCCCGGATACCGCGACGACATCATTCAGAGATTCTAGTCCCCGCACATCTCTGACCATCTTTCTCGGCAAAGAGACCACGTGAAAATGAAGTTCACTACCATCACCCTTACTCTGGCCGCGGCCGGTACCATCGCTGCCGCTCAGCCCCACCACCAACACAGGCACCGCCATCATGTCAAGCGTGTCCCCGAGGCCGAGGTCGTGTCTGGCCCAACTGTCTACTCCTACGAATTCGAGGGTGAGCAAATCTCGGAAGAGAAGGTCTGTGAGGGAATTGCGGACGGTACCTTGGAATGGGCCGATGGCACTCCTCCCCCCAGCGCCTGCTCGGACAACTCCGACTCCGAGGAATCCGAGACGGAGGCTCCTCGCAAGGATGCGCAGTTCTTCGAGAAGCCCGATGACATCAACCAGATGAACGTCCAGTCCACTCAGGAGCCGGAGCCGACTTCTACCTCTTCCGTCGCCGAGGAACCGACTACTTACGCCGCCCCTGCCCCAACTCAAGGCGGCAACGGTGGAAACGGTGGAAACGGCGTTCACAGCGAATTCCCTGATGGAGAGCTCAGCTGTGATGAATTCCCCTCCGACTACGGCGCTGTCCCGGCCCCTTGGCTCAAGCTGGGTGGATGGACTGGTGTACAGTTTGTCACCATCGCTGAGAAGCAGATTAGCGACATCCGCACTGCGATTACTGGACAGACTTGTGGTGAAGGTGCGATGTGCTCCTACGCATGCCCAGCTGGCTACCAGAAGAGTCAGTGGCCCACCACCCAAGGCTCTACCGGTCAATCTGTTGGAGGATTGGAGTGCCGCGGTGGTAAACTCTACTTGACCAACAAGGCTCTGTCCAACAAGCTCTGCGTGGAAGGAAACGGTGGTGTCAATGTTAAGAATACCTTGGGCCAGGGCGTTGCCGTCTGCCGTACCGATTATCCCGGTAAGCCATGATTTTGTTTCTTGTGTGCCTGATATCTGGTTCCCCATTTTCTAACCTACATTTCATAGGTACCGAAGCCGAAACTGTTGCTCTCTCCGCCGACCCAGGATCCACAAACCCTCTCACCTGCCCTGACGCCAACAAGTACTACCAATGGACCGGAAAGCCTACCACCGCGCAGTACTACGTCAACCCTGCCGGCGTTTCCGTCGAGGATGGCTGCCAGTGGGGATCTCCCAACAAGCCATGGGGCAACTATGCTCCGGTCAACTTGGGCGTTGGCACAACTGACGGTGTTACCTGGCTCTCGATCCAGCAAAACTCTCCAACCACGAATGCCAAGCTCGAATTTAACATCAAGATCAAGGGTGATTTGGGCGGCGCTTGCAAATATGAGAACGGGATGTACCATGACCTGAACGGCTCCAATGACGCTGGATGCACCGTAAGTTTCTTCCCCATCTCTTCGACCTTTCAACCCACGGTTTGCTAAACTCAATTCAGGTCCAACTCAACTCTGGTGAAGCTACCTACGAATTCTACTAGGAGGTGCCCCAAACTTTCAAATCTTATATTTGAGATATAACTTCCGCTTTCCCACGAGACGTTCATGCCATTTGCCCTGGTCTTTTTTATGAAATATCGAACAGATCGAATCACCGATTTGCTTCTTCGATAATTGCGAGCCTGCGTTTTTTTATGTACTTGTTCTTCGATTCTACTCACAAAATTACCCCATCTTTTTTTCTCTCTCTTTTTCTCTGAAACTTTCCATGCAAGGACTTTTTTTTATAAGGTATCCCCTTTTCCTCATGGCGGTTGGACTTATTTATCACAATAGGTTCCCCTCGAAAACAGAGATATACGGTGTTTGAGGGGGTTTAGGGGAATTTTCTTTAGGAAAAAAAATAACTTAATATGGAGGTTTTTCTTGATGATCTTTTTTTAATCTCGGGTTTTTAATTTTAATTGTAAATTATTCATTTTGACTCCATTGCGTCGTAGGTTGAGTGTTCGTGTGTTACTCGGAGGTGGAGGTGATGGTCAACGTCAGCGTTTGAAGGTAACAAAACACGAAAGTACTTTACATATGGCGGATGGATATTTACAAACAGTTGAGTATGAGAAAACTGATGATCGCTAACTTGTGATATCTAGGTATTTGAACTCAGAACAAAGAGACAAAGGAAACAAAAAATGAAAGGAGATCGTCATACACCCACCCAACCGATAATGCAACAAAACCCATCCCTCCATACTCCAACAGCTTATCTACCTCATCCTCGTCCCAACCCCCCCAAAATTCTTCACCCTATACCCCTCCACCCCACTCTTAATCTCATTCTCCCTCTCCCTCAAAACCCTCTGCGACCTCGCAATCCTCCCCGCCACCTCCCTCACCCCCTTATACGCCTCCTCCACCGCCCGACTCGCCACCCCATTCACCGCCTTCATAACCCGCACCTCCGCGAGGTCCAGACTCGAAAGTGTCTCCCGATCACCCGTCACCGAGCGCCGGGCGTTGGAGACTTTGGTCAGCGCTGAGAGGAGGGGGAGGTAGTCAGGGTGGTTGAGTGTGAAGTGATAGGCGTGTTCGGG
Source organism: Arachnomyces sp. KDTOL00113 (assembly GCA_949709995.1). Classification (NCBI taxonomy): domain Eukaryota; kingdom Fungi; phylum Ascomycota; class Eurotiomycetes; order Onygenales; family Arachnomycetaceae; genus Arachnomyces; species Arachnomyces sp. KDTOL00113. The sequence continues at coordinate 771,162 of OX453234.1, forward strand.
GGTGGAGATGGAGGAGTTTTGGAGGGAGTAGGCTGTTGCGAGGGCTGCGGCGCGTTTTGTGAAGCGTGCTAGGGATGGGGTCTTATCACCCCTCTTCGGAAGTGGTGTCTTATCCGTCTCCCAATTTATCCGTGGCAGGACGAATTGATCCCGTGGAAGAAGCGGGTAGTAGTTCGGAGAACTTCCGAGGTTGAGACTCTGAAATGTCTCTAGACTAGTGACTTGCGTCTGCGCGAGTTCCCACGCATCGTACTGTTCGCGTTCGAGGAGTTTCATACCCTGCTTCGCGTGCTCGGTTGGGTTGAGGACTTCAACTTGTGGGATAGTTCCTCCTCCCATGTTATAGTCCGTTATCAGGGCGGCGTTTTCGCCATCTTGGACCGCGAGGGCGATGTCGCGGAGTTTGAGCTCGATGATTTCGAGCGGGTCTTCCGGGGTTGGGGTTGAGAGGACGCGGCGGGAGCGTTTGCGGCTGGAGGGGATGCGGACGCCGCTTAGGGGGATGTGGTGGTGGTCGTCTTCCTCGGGAGTGACATTTTCGGGGGTTTGTTTTTCTTCTTCGGGGACGATGGTGGGTTCTTCTTCGGCGTCGTCGGCCCAGGTGGAGTCTTTGGGGATGTGGAGTTCGAATTGTTTTAGTTTGCTGGTTAGGGGGGTTAGGAAGGCTTTGGGGTTGGGTTCTTGGTCGGACATCTTTGTAGCTCGCTCTTTTTTTTAAACGGAAAGGATAGATGAGGGAAATGAACTGGTGGATTTTTGTTGGCGCAGAAGAGGAGAGGTAGAGTAGAAATGAAAAAGTAAGCGTAGCAGCAGTGTTGTTGACGGATTGTTAGAGAGAGAGAGAGATCTTGTTTATGTTTTATGATAAGATAGGACGGAAGTGGAAAATGAAAATGAAAATGAAAATAAAAAACAAAAATCTCAGAGTCTTCAGCAGCAGGTAATATATGTTTCTGGAATGAGACGAAAACCTCATGCCGCGCGAGACATTCCTCTCAGACATGTTGATTATTTATTAATTTGTTTCTAAATGCCGTTAACTTTTAACCCACGTAGTAAACCCACCAAGGAAAATAGAAGATCATCACATTGCGCAGTTTACGTCCTTGTTCCAGCTACCTGCTGGGTAGTACTCATGATTGAGTTATAGTGAGCTGAGACCTGATATAGCGGTTTCTTCTAGCATGTTCACGTGGGACTTATACCTGAGGTCACTGGGAACGCTCCTTCACGAATTCCATAGGTCTGGAACTATCTAGAGACCTATGGAGAGATACAGGAAACGTGTGTCCTACTAGAAACCAGGAAAAAGCGCATTACTTATGTGATCCAAAGTACCGTTAACTTCCCCTTCGACTCAGAGTAAATACATAATAGTCGGTTCCTGAAGAAGTTATGTAGAAGCTATTTATAAACCTGAGACCGGCTTTAATTATTTTGAACCCACGGGTGATAACATCTAATTTCTAACAAATAATGTGAAGTACCCTGGAAATTAAATAGAATTAAGTTTCTTTTCGCGCGATCTGCGAAGCTTATTTCGCGCTAAGCGAAAAGGCTAAAATTTAAGCGCACGGGCGGAAAAAGTATAAACGAACCTCAACTTGCAAGTTCTCGCACCAAAGCACTATTTTTTTGACTGTCAATTCCTTCCTTGGGGTATAAGGCTGAGAGCAGGTTTCTTCGCTCGAAAATTCAACGAGTTCTTCGATTTAACACACTTGAAGAACTTTATCTCTTTTTTCTGAATTTCGATTCGCGAGCTATGAAGGTTAACCGACTTCTGCAATGCAGATGATGTGACTTGGTTAGTTAGTAGTATCTGATCGATGTTCACGCTATTTCTGACGGGCTCTATCATACAGCATCGCTACTTCGTACAGAATATTACTTCGGTTATATCTTTCCGGGTCCACCCCCGACAATTGGTCATGGCTTCATATCAGTTAATATAAGCATTGCAAAGACATGAGCGACGTGCGTGTTGGTCAAATAATTCATAACAAGTTCTTGACACTACTTGTTTGATCTCACCCATACATTACTGAACATTGGTTACCGAATAGATGATGCCATTGTTCTAAACGTGGTTGGGAAATCCATCATATCTGAAATCCAAAATAAGCATTTATCATGAGTTCACCACACATCCACGCCAATCGGGGCGTCTTTAGAATCTAGTCTTGACATGCGTCCCCTGTATACGACTTGCAACCACGCCCAGATTCCTTTGCTAATTGGGAAATTATATTCGGACCTCCGTTAGCACCTTCCCCTGCACTAGCCGCGGCGACTGTCGCTCCACGGCAGGGTATCGCAGCGGCCTTCCCGCCGTTAGGGATGACAGACGCAGTTACGCTCATGGTCACATAATCAGCAATCTGGCCACCATATCTGATATGTTGATTCATGTCGGTATCGTAAATGTTGCTGACGGTAAGTTGCTGCTTATTGCGTCCTTTCAACCCCTCAGGAACCTTCACTCGAAAACGTAAACCTTGGTTCGTTTTGATGTCGCCGCGCTGAAACACGAATACGTCATCTATATTCTTGATTTCCTCTAGGTCGTTATGATTGGCCGTTCCGGTTGTCTTGACCATATCAAACTTGAACCTGCTCCAGTCAACACTATGAATGTAAAGAGCGACTGGGTCGGCGACCGAGAGATGATTTCCCTCCCGAGCTGCTTGATTGATCTTGCTTCCAATCTAGTCTAGATGTTAGCTTTGCCGTTATAAAACCCTGATCGGGGAAGCTGATACTTCAGGGTCGGAATGTCTTCCAGGGTTGCCATATTCGGAGCAAGAAATCAACTGATCCGAGTCTGTGATTTCGTTCCCTTCCTTGTCCTTTCGAATGACGGTTGCTTGACCAGCAATATCTATCTGTGCCGAAAGGGTGTTGTTCGGCTGGACAAGATGGGCAATCGATCCAGTTGTCGACAAGGTGTTCCAGTAGTTGTTCGGGTTGTACACCTGGTTCTTTGTCTTCGGATCGGTCAAGAAGAATTCATCATCCTTCACATCTTTGGGGAGATCCTCGTTGAGTTCCCGCATCTTTTTGATGAAATCGGGACGCTGGTAGCTTGCAAAAAATTGCCAGTACTAATGACTGTGAGCCTTTGTAGGATCTTTCTAGAACAATATGACCCATACCTCTGGGCCCTCACAGGTGAAGGTGGCAGAAAGGATATCGTTATCTGAGTTCCTCTTGACGGACCACTCAAGATACTCATCTTGGAACATTCGACTCGAGTCCGCGACTTTCCACCGCTGCGAATCTTTACTGGAGTCGGTGCTGACCTAACCTAGGGATAAGAAAAAGCTTATGCTGAATGATTGGACTCCTCACCTTCTTTGGAAACGCCGACCATTTCGCCGATGCTTTCTTGCTATGATCGAATGGGGTCTTGGTTCCGTTGAAAAATTGCTCCAGCCGCTTTCGATCTGGAGCAACATCCGGATTGGCAGAAATCTCACCATCTATCCAGTACGAGATGAAATCATCGGACCAAAGCTTTCTGTTCTCCTTGGTAAGCTCGGGAAGGTTGCCCGGTGGACTGAACTCTGGGAGGGTAGATGCCATGGTGTTGCGCGATAACGAAGTCTTTCGAAAGTAACAATAGGAGTTGAAGGACTTTATGATCTCATAAATAAAACTACGACGGGCAACCGTTGGCTTTAAGGGGTCTGGGGGGTCTGAAGCAAGAGCGAGTGCAATTGATTCTCCGCTCGCAAATTCGACCCCTCAGCTGAGGGGTTTGCTGGAGGGGAAACACGGTAGCTGAATGTATGCATTGAGTCAGTTGAGGCATCCTGACCCCTCTTTTCTATCGAATCAAATGGCTAAAAAAAAGGTACAGCTGATAAATAGAAAGGACAGCTAAATGGTAGACAATGTGGGATGTAGTCATAAAATTGAGTAAGTGAGCGAGAAAAAGATGGTTCTCTCTGCGATCGTCAACAATGTTGGTATGAATGAGAAGCGGGATTTGCTCGGCTCTCGAAGCAGCCCCTGTTGTTTCCATTTGGTTATGTAGTTCGACGTCATTCCAACCCGTCTTGTGCATGAGCCACCACGCTAGACGGTACGGGCCGTGCATGGGACTCGACGTGGCAACTGACAACCTCAATTTTGCGATGCCGGCTGGCTGAATTATCCCTGCCAGATGCACGATGTGATGAATGAGATCGATCTCAAGAATGGCTGATCTTGACGCTTATGCATGCTTCACTCCACTCATCACCAACCGAACACAGAAACAGGGGATTTGTTCTATATTTTTGGTTGCCGTTGCAGAACGGATAGTGCGCAGCGGCCCGCGGGGAGGCTTCCTATCCATGGAGATCGCCAATGTGGATCCTGCTGAACTGAGGAAGTCGCGAATTGAGAAACACTCTAGGTAAAACCGAAGGGATCTGAGCTCTCAGCTCATGTGGTCGCCATGATGGACAAATGGGAAATATGTGATTCGTAAAAGGTCGAGAGCAAGCCCCTGGCGGGGCAGATATCAACGAACCCGATACCCCTCCTTTCTCCTTCATCCCATGGATAAGAGCTGAACGTAGCCGCGGGGCATGCTATCTCTCTTCTTCAATGGTAACTGAAACCGCACTTTTTGACATCGACACTATGCCGTCGATTCCCATCTGGAAGCGAAGTTTTGTCCGAAGTGCAGCCCTGGACAGAGACGAAATTGCGGATGAACAATTTCGAGAGGCGAATTTCACAGATGCATTTGGACAATTTCTTCAGCAGGGTGAAAATGCAAATAAGAAGACGTTTGATGATTTAGTATCAACATTCTACAAAGGTTTCTGTTTATGCTCTCTCCCTATTTCCCTAGTTTTATACTTGCCCTGTTCCAGAGTTATACCTTTTCCCGGCTAACTAAATAACGTAGATGATGACAACTACACACTCTCAACCTACGCGGTAGCAGATGGGGCTTTCATAGAACAATCTAAGGTTCCGGGCAATTGGTTCGATCCCCACCTCCGTTTCCTCAGCCTCGTTCAAAGCAAACACGACACGGAGTCAAAAATCTTTATTGTTGGCCCGTGGGATGTGAAAAATCCCGACAGGTTCCTCCAAGCTGCAAGCTGGGATGGAATAACCTTCCGATTTTATGCGGTATGTCTGAGCTTCCTCGAATCAGCATTTTACGATGCTGACATGCCGTCAGGTGGAAAACATCAATGGCTCCGAGACCAATAAGGGCTGGACGTACCAAGGCAACTCCTTCGACGCCTTCTCCGACAATACTGCCCATGATTCATCATATCTTGGTCCCTTCAATGGCCACGTTAATGGCGCTTGCATAATGAAGGAGCTTAATTTGTAAGTAGACGCAATATCTTTCGGCCTCAGCGAATGCTCACAAGATGCAAGCCCATGGTATCACTGGTATTCAGATGAAAACGGAAAATTCTGGTCCAGCATCCCAATCGCAGACCAAAAATTCCTTAAAACAATTCCCTACCTGGCCGATGATGGGGGTTTCGGAAAATTGAGCGACGCTTATACTCTGGAGCGCACCATCAGACGCACGGTCTCCGATTGGTATTCGTCAAGATTAAATTCTGACTTCTCTGAGAGGGTCGATGAGAAGATTGTCCCAAAAGTACAGCCAACCAATATTCATCGCTGGATGGCCCACCTGTTACTCACAACAACAATCAATATCCATGCCTCACAAAAGGCACAGCAGCGTTACTCCGCACCTCAAAATCTCTTCTTCAACAAGGAATTATTTGATCATGAACCGTTTGAGGATTTATCTGTAAGTTCTCTCGACTTTAAGCAACCAAAGAGTCGTATTGATGAACTGGGATTCAGCCCGACATGGACGATTTACCCCTTCGGTTCGACCTTACGAAATATGAAAAAGCCCGCGAGACACTCCGCCTTAGTTTGCTTCAGGAAGTCAGGGATGGTGACAAGATACCAAAAGAAATACCTCACCTCACTTTAAATCGAGGAACCCTTGGCGGCGGTAAGGAAACAGATGGTTATGACGTGACAACTTTCATTGAAGTAGCTCCGAAAACAGAAGGTATACCCTTCGTCACACTGCAACCATCATGTGAAGACGCTCGAGGCGTGATATCGATGAGCTCCCTCCAAAGCGATATTGAAGAAAAATTTCCCGCCGGGCTACTCTCCATGAAAGCACTCAAGGCAATTCTCTTACTCGACTTTTGGAATCCTATCTATAGCTGGCGACGCGGCGTGCTCATGCAATATATTCCTAAAGTAGCCCGCCTCACGCAAGGCGGGAAAGAATATGACCTCGAGGCCAACTTTATCGCCGCCATAAGGAAATCATCATTTGCAGTCAACAAAGACGAAGCCAGTCCGGAATACCAATTGCTGCAAATTTATGACGACTCCGCCAAAATGGACGAGTATCTGCAAAAGCGTCAGGCCTATGTGTCGGCAGTTAACGACGCATTACAGACCGAAGAGGGTATTCTCGATTACCTGAAGCTGGCGGAGTCCCATAGGAGAATCTATCGACCTCTCCCACTTGACGAGTTCGGCGTTCAACTTCCGTATGCGGTGAATCTCCCGCCTGATTGGCCGTATATTGAAATGACCGAAACGGCAAAGACACAGGAAATCCCCAAGCGAGGCCTCGATTTCCTCGCCTCATGGATTGGGACATTGCACGGATATGATCCTCATATCGTTCCGCGATTTGAGAAGGACCCCACCAAGACTTATCCCAAGCCCCATGCTTCCCGGTGTCCCCGATCCATGTCCTAGAAGGCCCATAAATGGTAAAATGCCGTTTAGATATGGTTAAGGTGGCGATACATTTGCTGTTGGCTTGGATTTTCGAGAACAAAAGCTCTGCTCGTCGTCTCTTGGTATCGTGTCGTTTCTGGAAGTAACTCTAAAATAGGTATTCTAGCAACACTGTTTCTCTTGAAGGCGAATTCAAAAATACACCGAATTTCCTTGCGAAGTGGATTTAGTACTCCGGAATAAGTTCTCTATTCCCGAATGAAGAAACGTATGGACGTGTGAAGTATCCCCAAAAAGTGAAGTGAAGCAACCGTCAGGGGTGTTGTTTTAGAGATGGTCAGGTGATGCTGCTAAAACCCGATAAGGTTATTTGAGGGTCCATGTGATGAGTAATAGTGGGGCATCTCGATTTTTCACACATCACATCACAGCCTCACCTTCTGCCAACCAATTCTCACGCTGGGCAGTAAGGTACAAACAGCACACACTGCCATGACTCTTTTGGCCCAATGAAGACACAAGCCTTATCCCAAGGAATATGAGACACGAGGTTATTCTCTTCATTCTGAGAGATGGGTCAAAAAAGAAGGCGATTTATCTGAAGCAGCCCTTTCCTTGCCCATTCATGTCTCCCCATCTTCAACCTCATCTTTTCGGGGAATACAACCTTTATCCCCGATATTCCACCTACAACTGCTATGTAGAGTTTATTTAGGCTTCAACCTGAAGATAACTCTAAATCTCACAATCCTTGTGATTTCTTCGGCAGGCCTGGCCTCATTATCCCGCTCACGGCCTGGGCGTTTCGCATGATGACCATGTTAGCCACAGCGGCTACTGGCTCGCTGAAAAGATTACTGGGCTTTATTCCTCCAACCCTGATTATCCTTGATGTGTCATTCATCAAGACGCCCTTTGGTTGAACATATCAGGTCCTCTTGGGTGTGCAGTCGTCGTAGTACTGGACAGCGGAAGGATAAAGTTGTGAAAGTCGAGCTGCTTCGTGACACAATCCCATTTGTTGCGAAGCAGGATTCATTCAATATGAATAGTTTTCCACAAAGTCTCTCCAGGGCGCTAACTATCCCAACTCGTTTCATAAGGTAGCGGACTGTTAAAGAATAAAGCAACAGTACCTTACGTTGTGACCCTTTGAGATTTCTTATTGGTCGATTTCCATTTCTTATTGGTTATATCCACGAAATTGCAGCACAAATGTGTGATTCGTTGCTCTGTTATTGCAATTTTCCACCGACTTTTCCTTGATGTCTCTTTTGCCCACTTACTTATTACAGATGAAGGCATCCTTTATCGGCTACGCACGACTTTTACTTTTTTTCTGGTCTTTTCTGGTGTTAATACTGTTCTTAGCTATTCCCCATGTTCTCGTTTCTTTGGTTTCCGGCACAGACCACACGATCTTACTTGTCTCAGTCCAAGTTCATCTGTTTTTTCCCTCGTCCGCCAGAGGCTCTTCTTTATCTCCATTACCCTTTTATGCCCCATTGTTTTCAAGAGGCATAGCCACAAAACAAGCGGTGGTTGAATGATAAACTTGAGGAAAAAGAGAGAAAGTTCCAACATTGTTCATTCATTGTCGTCATTTCGGATACAAAAGACGGACTCGTCGACCTGTTTTCTTCAATATTTTCCACACTCCAACCATCTACTTCTTGTGCAAGTACCTCAACCAACATCAAGTTTCAACATGTGCACAAAAACCAAGATTGATTGGGGCTGCGGTTGTTCCACGAGGGACAAGGACCCCATCCCCTGCCATCGTGCTAAAAGGGTCGGCTCACACTGCAAGGTTATCGAACGTTTCTCGTTCATTAGAGATGATGCCGACTGTCGAGACTGCAGGATGGGAAACCCGTACGCCGAGGAGACGAGACAGGAGAGGAGGCGAGAAAAGCCGCGCAGAGCTTATGATGGGGCGTATGATAGAGAAAGAACCCCGCGGCCGAAGGAGCGCCCTGGACCTGCTCCCACTTGGAAACCTGCCGGGGGTGGGGGTAAAACGGGTGGCGCTAATACCACGGGTGACGATGACGGTCCGGAGGAAATCGAGTACGAGTACAACTGGGACACGACTAGGGGCCGCACAAAAAGCAGAGTTAACGATGAGGATGTCGACGACGTCATTGATCTCACTCCTGAGACGACTGAGCCCCGCGAACGCCGTCATAGAGCACGTCGTTCATCTTTCCCGGCGCCAGGCTACTCCTCTCCCGGACCCGATAGTACCGAGTACGAACGTTCTCGCGACGAGTACTATCAAAACAAAAACCCACCACGCCGTGACAAACGAGGCGCAAGACACCGGTACTCTTTCAACGACGAGGGCGCCGGGATTGCAGCGAGGCTTTTTGCACGGATGCGCGATCACCATCGCCCTGTACGCAGAGGCGGCGGCGGAAGGGGCCTAGACGACTACGAGTTTCGAAACTCCCACCGGAATGAGGATCTAGGTGGATTTGAAACCGACGACTTTTGGGATGACAGTGACTTAGCCTTCGACTACGAGATGAGTCCACGTCTCAGGGCACATAGGGGTTCCCGTTTCCCTAAAGGCGATACCTTCGGCGACGGGTTCATGCCGCCCTTCCCGAAACTTGACGACGACTTTTTCGGCAGACGCCACCGCTTTTAAGCTAGATGCTTGTATGAGCGGAGCGACTGGCTTCGACTCCGTACCTGTCTGCAGCATAACTAGATGACAGCTAAGTGTTATCTGGCGATGTACAACGAAGAAAGTGGGAATTATAAATTTATTATTTCATGTGGCGATGCCCTTCTTCTCTTTTTTCCTTTCCCTTTCTTTATCCATCTATCTGTTTCATTACCATGTAGTTTCTAGGCAGCTTAGAATACCCCTTTTATTGTTGCGACATGTTGCTTATTCCAGGCTTACATTATGTTCGTTTCCCTTGGCTTCAAGTTTGTAGCATTCTTGCGATTTTTTGATCCTTTTATAGATTAACACTTTTTCTCTTTTGTCTCAATGTCATCCCCTTTTACATCTTCTTTTTCCCATTACCATTAGATATAGATGTTTTTTTAATCAGGTTGGGTGCATCTAGAGTAGACGGCTAGTAGCAATCAATTCATTCTCGTTATTCATAAGTTTGATCGTTCATGACGGTAGATACTAGGGAATCTAAATAATAGGTGTAGTCTAAAATAGCTCAAATCCTTCCCAACCCGGATGTTTATATACCAAAATAAATTTCTATGGCGGAATATTCCCAAAGTAGATCAAAACCCATCATTCATGTTCAAGTTTTTCTCCCTTATCAAGCGCTCCTCGTTGGCCGTCCACCACCACTGATGTAATGGATCTCTCCCTTCGTTACCGGACCGCGTCCTGTCCTCCAAACTCTCATTCCAAGGTTTCGGACTCAAAATATAATGTACGTTCTTCACTTCCTCATCCCTCCAAATCTCCCGATGAACTCCTTCCCATCTTAGTGTCTTAAGAGCATTATAGATATACGGAAGCACGACCCAGCGTGCAGGGAAGAGGTCGGCAAGGAGGGATTGGTCGGGAAACTCGTAGGTGGAGGTGGATGATGGTGTCTGTAAGCGCTCGAGAATTGAGTTGTATGTTGCTAAGGAAGGGTTTATAACCAGGATACCGCTATTAAGGAGACTAAGACCGGATGTTGCGGGACCTCCGTTCGTCTGTGCGGCTTCTGGGTTGGAGTGTTGAGCCGTGAAGGCGCAATTGGAGGGAATCCTGAGTAGGGAGGAATGTTAGTATGATAGATATGACAGAACGTAGTATCTAGAAGTAATATAGAATATAGAGAGATCATTAGGCTTACCAATTTTTTGGATAATGGGATTTCTTCAGCGGATTGCACAGACATGCGTGAGTCGATGCAAATACCCTATCACCACTCCCTCCAAGCTCCGGGTCATCCAGGGGTATGTCCATCAATTCATCCATATTCTTCATCACGAGCATATCGGAGTCCAACATGACTATACGCTCAAAATCCACCTGTGAAAAGGCAGTGAGTTTGCTCCAGCAGTCATAGAAACGGGTGTCGTCTTCATAGTCTTTATGTATAGACGGGAGAAGGTACGGGACGTGCTTCTTTGAAATCCCCCGGGCATCTAGAGCGGCATGACCTTCTGCAGGGAACGAGTCTGTATATAGTGCGAAAAGGGGGTACTTAGAACCGGCTTTCTTGAGGGAGTAATCGAGGTTGATGAGGCCAGGGACATAGTCTGCGTTCGTAATCAGGGTAGTCCATGCTGCGATAGATATATTTAGCGACCTCCATAGCCTGCAAAACGCCGGGGTTTCCTATATTAGACCAACCTTTTTTTGTGTCAACCACGGACTGGGTGGCCGGTTTCATGGTGAAGAAGGACCTGCAGTGACTTTGGAGGGGTACCTAGCTTCTGAAGATAGCCAAAAAAGCCCAAAAAACCCCCAGATAATATATTATCAACTAAAATATAAGAACAAATGAAATAGATCACCGCATTGTTCCCCGGGAGCAAATCAAGAGCGTATTCGACCTCTGCGATTTTTTTGATAGAGGGGCCATTTCGTCCGATGATCAACGTTATCTGATTATGTCAGAAAATAAGCAAAATATCTCGGGTCGCGGTTACGTCACGTGCCTATTTTCGGAGCGCGACGGCGGATCTTAAGTTAATTTCCGTCTTTGGAATAGCGTTATAAAGGCACGTGCTAAGCGCGACAGGGATATCGCGCTTTATTTTACAGATTTACCATACAAGTACGGTGCATCAATCGACTGCATATTGAATTGCTGAGTCCAACCACAATTATTCACTTTCTGTACTTCATATTCTCTCGAATTATTCCCTTCTATATCTGCTATTAATGGTATTCTTCGCTTTTAACATATTCTAAACAGTCGCGGGAGCAAAAGGTCAAACAAATAAACCCAGACGTGACGCTCTGGGTGGGGCAGAAACTGGCTGGGTTGAGATCAAAACGCGTCTCATCAACCGTGAACTTCCACGCTACCCCCAGCGAGTTGATCGAGTGAAAGACTGGCGTTTTTTCTCTGGTTCTTCCTTTTCCGAAAGGCCTGACCGTGACCTGGTCGTGACCTTCCCACAAAACCCACACCTCTCCCAACCCCTTCCCTCCAAAGAGACCATAATTATTTCTCTTCAACTCTTCTTCCTTTCTCTCTCTCAACCTTCAACACTTGTCAGAAGAGCCATTGTCATATTCTATCGACGTCTACCCTTGGCCTACGGAAATAGACGCGATCAGGCTGGCTTTCGACACGGGGAGAGAGAGTCGTGCTACCCGCGTGTAGAGTCATCATAATCCTACCTCAACGCTGCCATGGATTCATCACCCTCCAGAGGACGCTGTGAGGTCCCTCCCGCTGCAGGCATGAAGCGTCCAGCTTCTCTGCTCCCTCCATTTGAACCTCTAACGTCTTCCCCATCTCTTCCCCGACCCGTGAAACGCCTAGCACGCGAGTCCGAAGGTGGTGTCTCGACGTATCCCACACCGGTTCCAACGTCCTCGACCTTGGTACCAACCTCGTCACCGCCACAGCTACCCAATTCACGTCCATTCCCTGCCAAACGTACTCACTCTATGGTCTCCGAGCGTGCTCCTCTCTCCACTGTCCCATCTGTCATGCTCAACGTATCTGGCGAGCCACTCTTGATGGGTAGATCAAGTGCCTCTAGCCACTACCAGCTGTCTGCCAATAGGTTGATTTCTAGGATTCACGTCCAGGCCAGCTATAAGCCTACCGATAACCCGTTCGACCGCGATCGAGTGGAGATTCTTTGCAAGGGATGGAATGGAGTTAAGCTCCATTGCCAGGGTAAAACATATGACTTGGCGAAAGGTAAAACCTTCACGTCAGACATCAAGGATGCCGACATCATGATCGATGTACAGGATGCTCGCGTCTTAGTAAAATGGCCAAGACCCGAGAGGAAGGATTCAGGAAGCTCGGATCGGACCTGGGAGGAGGAATCTCCAAGTCGAACCGCGCGACGTAGCAATCGCCGCACCCCTCCTTTAAGAGAACGGCAGCCCCTCGCATCTCCAGTTTCGCCTTCTCCTGCCGTTCAGGCTCTCATCCCTCCCTCATCCCCATTGCAACTTCCCAACCAAGACACCCATAGTCAGGTGGTTGTTTACGAGGACGAACCTTCCTCGACCCCCAAGAATACCGCTGCTGACCCTCTCAGTGTATCTCAAACAACTCAGGTTGCTACTCAGGGTGCTGACGAGAGTTTCCCGGCTCCCGCTTCCAGCCCTTTGAGCGATGCTGAAGATTTCTCTGACCATGACGAAGAAAATGATCCTATTATCCACTCTTTTGGACCTTTTGGAGATAATATCCTCTCTCGTATGACCACATTCACTGCAGGAGGTTCACCTGCTCAACCTGCTCGTGCCCAGCCTCTCAAGGCCATGGACTCGCCACCACAACTCTCCACTCGTAAATCATCGAGCGACGCGGATAGAGCCAACGTTGAGAACCATATCGTGAACCAGCTAGCATTCTCTCGATTATCATCAACGCCTCTCACAACCATACTATCTCACCTACCCTCGGGGTTATGGAAAAAGACCTCGACCGCTGAAAAGGGTCTCACTAAGGATGAGATCAGGAACCTTCTAGAAACAGTTCAGTGCATCGGCGAAGTTACGCGTGAAGGGAAAGATGCCGCCGGCAAACCACTCGAGAGTGAATATCATTACATCCCTGACCTAGATCAGGATGAGAAGAGAAAAGAGGCTGTCGTGAATGATCTGATGAAGCCTGGATTGAGGAGCTGCAGAAAGCAGCATAAGGTTCGATTATCCCATACTTTATCTTCTCTATTGCAAGTTGTTAACGTCATATTTACAGCAATACTTCTGGCGGAAGCCCAAATAAATCTTTTCGTCCTCAACCCAACTTCCGACACCACCTCAACTCAATATACGACGTACAACTACTTTGAAAAATTTCTTCCGTCTCTAAATTTCTCCTTTGTTCCTGTTCCCAACTCTGTCAGTTTATCCGCATAGCGTCGCGTGGGCATACCCGTTTTCCTTTTTCTTTTTGTTTGTTCGAACCCAACTGTAAGAATCAAGGATTATCATCCTCGATGTCTAAATTTTGTTTATATTCATCCCTGCCACGCATACAACAACCGCCCATGTCCTTATCAACCTCTTCTTTTGTTATAGTTTCAACTTCTAAGCTTTTTTCTTCTTTTTTACTGTGCGCTTTTCTCTTGTCAGGACCTTCTAGTCGGACCCTTCAAATGTTTCAAGTCGATGTTCGGAGTATGTCTTCGGGGGTGGTAGGATTGATTATTGATCGGGCTCAGCGAAAGCAAGTATTTGATAATGCAGTCATGTATATCGAGCAAAACAAAATTCCACATGTTATAATTATAATCCCTTTGAACTGGCAGTTCTCCATGGAGTCTCTACCTACAAGCGATGCGTCTCATCCTTGCTCACCTTTGAAGAAGACCACCATGGGTACATGAATCCACGTCTTCGATCTCAGACTGGAGCTTTTCACCTGCTTCTCGTGGTTTGCTGGGATAATCATCAACCTCGGAAAGCTTTCGATCGATCTTCAAAACGCATCGGAAGAAAGAGAGGTCTGAGAAAGAAAGGTTGCCCCCTAAGATACACCCTAAGGGAACCCCAATCAGGGTTCCCCATGAGTTCGCCCCTATCTTCTCTCAAGCAGTATGTGATGTGCCTTACAAGAATCTTATGCTTCCTTCAGATAACCTCTTTTCGTCATGAAGAAAGAACCTCGGCCCTTTTTCTTAGCGTCGATCGTGAATGTGGAGAGTAAACACGATCTAAACCTAAAAGAGCCTAGTATGTAAGCATTTAAAGTTGCGGAGAAACAGTCAATCCGAAATTCTTCACATTGAAGTTCCTCAGGCCTGTCAACATCTCTATTTGATTGGCTTACTATCCACGCCGGCTTCAAGTTATGCGGAGAAGGAGGCAAAGGAGAAGAAAGACCTGTGCACTTTTCCTCTGGGGCCGATCAAATGGCGAAGCTTGCTCGGCGGAATGGGGTTGTGCAGTGCATAGCCGGGGATCCTGGACGGTGTACAGAGTTTCCTTGTTCCGAGATGGATTCAAGATCTTTAAGAATGTCCCCGCTCGCAGTCTTTGGATATCTCAACCGCTCCCATACATTCTTCATCATCAAGAATGGCGTCCTTTAAAAATTACCCGCAGGCCCGTGTTGGTAACAAGGAGCATTCCCAGGCTGCCGTGGTGGTTGTCGGAGCTGGAATCTCAGGTAAGTTTGAAACGGGGATGATTGGAATACATCTACAATATGTTCAGGAGCTAATTTACTGTCGCCGGTCCATTTTAGGAATATGCATGGCCATTGACCTTTTGAAGAAAAACATTCACAACTTTGTGGTCCTCGAGAAGAGTAGTGGACCAGGAGGCACCTGGAGGGATAACAAGTACCCGGGTTGTTGCTGTGACAGTGAGTTCAGGGCGAAACTCTACATAATACCGGGGCAAATGTTGACGGATTGGGGTCCCAGTCTTCTCCCACCTTTACAGTTTCTCGTTCGAGCAGAATCCGAATTGGACGAGGTTATACCCTGGGCAGGAAGAAATCTTGGTGCGTGGAAGTTCAAGGATCCTTTCTCAGCTACGCACTACGGACTCTGCTAATATCAATACAGAAATACCTCATAAGAACCGCGCAAAAATACGACCTATTCCAGTACATTCGTTTTAACTCCTCGGTTGAGGGAGCTCGGTGGGACGAGGAACAGAAGAAATGGGAGACCTCCGTCAGAATAGATGGAGGCAAAGATGCAGAATTTGGGGAGCACTATACCCTTACCTCCGATTTCCTAGTCTCTGCTGTGGGCCAGCTTAACCTACCGCATTACCCGGAAATATCAGGCCTGGACGAATTTCAGGGCAAGATGATGCATTCGGCCAGATGGGACTGGGATTATCATTTTGATGGGAAACGGATCGGTATCATCGGGAATGGTAAGTGGTTCCTCTAATTCAACGGGTACTTGTAAACAATGCCCTAACGACTATCTCTAGGGGCTACGGCGGCTCAGATAGTCCCAGAAGTTGCCAAAACGGCATCCCATCTCACCGTTTTCCAAAGAACGCCGAACTGGGTTGTGCCTAGATATGACATGGATGTGCCTTCTGTTGTGCAGTCTCTGTTCAAGTATATCCGTCCCACGCTGTGGAGGTTCCGCGCTACTCTCATGGATTTCAGGGAATACCTTTACGATTCAATAGCAACTGCTGATTCCAAATCGTCGGACCTCATTCGGAAATTGACCACCGATAGTCTAAAATCCAAACTACCTGATCGGCCGGATCTTCAAGAGAAACTCACTCCGAACTATTCTCCCGGTTGCAAGCGAGTGATCATTAGCGATGACTACTTTCCAACTCTAGGCCGAGATAACGTTTCGTTAAACACTAGTTCGATTGAGCGGGTGACGGAAAGCGGGATCCGTACCAACGATGGTGAAGAGGAATTTGATCTGATAATTCTTGCTACGGGGTTCAGGACGGTTGAATTCATGCACCCAATTAAAGTCGTTGGCAAGGATAATCGCGAACTGAGTGATATCTGGAAGGATGGTGCTCGCGCTCTCTACGGTGTGGGAGTAGAAAACCTCCCGAATTTTGCCATGCTGTACGGCCCAAATACCAACCTTGGCCACAACTCAATCATTCTTATGATTGAGTCCCAGGCCCTATACGTCAGCAAATTGGTTTCCACCGTGATGGCTGCTCGACGACAAGGGCAAACACTCACTATCACCCCGAACTCGGACCGGGTGGAGGAATACAATAAAGAACTCCAGGAACAAATCAGCCACACCTCATTTGCGGATCCGAACTGCAATAGCTGGTACAAGAACGAAAAGGGCCTCGTCACGAATAATTGGTCGGGAAATGTGATCGATTAC
Source organism: Arachnomyces sp. KDTOL00113 (assembly GCA_949709995.1). NCBI lineage: Eukaryota > Fungi > Ascomycota > Eurotiomycetes > Onygenales > Arachnomycetaceae > Arachnomyces > Arachnomyces sp. KDTOL00113. Next base: position 787,875 of record OX453234.1, read on the forward strand.
CAGAAGCTGCTCTCCAAGGTCAACTGGAAAGATTTTGATATATCGGGATATAACGCTCAACAGTTGGTTTCGAAGAGAACAGCGAGAGTTGGTCGCGTTGTGGAGGAGACGGTCATCACCTACAAGGCTATTGCCGTCACCCTGGTTAGCATAGCTGCTATTACCGCCTTCAAGGGACCCGATGCGATACCATCCATGATGCGGAAATTGAGAGGGAGAGTGAGATAATTGATCTTCGTCGATTTCTTGTATATTTTTTGGTAGAGTTTTGTATATAAACAGAGCTGATACTTTGTTTAAACTAAGTTAATATGTCTTTCTACAATTAAGGTACCGTTGTATATCTCCAGGGATTACTCTGTCTTTGCATAAATTGATGACATCAACAGCACGTAAGATATAAACCGATATTTTACTATATAAAAAGCTGCTCGAACAGCAATTGAGAACGCTCTCTATAGATGCCCCAGATGATCAAGGGTACAATTCTCATCCAGGAGACGAGGAAAATATAGTTCCTATACAATAAACGCCATTGACTAAAGCGAAACTCCCAACAAGCGCGGCGGCGCCATGGCCACATCCAACCTCTCTCAGAGATACAAGGACATCAACCAAAACAACCACATCACACCTCCTCAACATGAGGAACCCGACTCACATGGAACAACAGCCAGTGACCCCAATTCCTCCTCACAACCCTCCCACACCTCCGAGACTACCACAAGTCCCGTCACCTCCAACCCGACGGCACAGGGATGGTCCCCGAAACTCGACCGACGCCAGAGCTGGGATGCGCAGGAAATGAGACATCAAATGCAGGAGAGACTTTTGGGGCCGGAAAGAGGGAAAGAGACTGGATTTACGGAGATGGAAGGACATGGTGGGAGGAATCGGTAAAAGGGTAAGGGGTTATCGGATCGGAGGGTCAAATTGGACCTGTGTTTATATCTTACCCGTCTTCCTGACTGAGTCGGCATTTTGCTAGTCTTTTCGAAACCAAAGGTCCTAGCCGCTGGACTACGAAACCTGGTGGTGACTGTGCAACGGGTTAGGAATTGCTAAGGCAAAGTTCGGGATGCGGATGTCATCAAACCACTCTCGGCGTTGTGTGGTTAGCTCTCTTTCTTGCGACCATAGTACTCTCTTTTTTCCCCATATGGATACATAGTAGCATGCTAGCTCCTAATACCGTAGAGCATAGTAGACATGCTATAAAATTGCCACCTAGGAAAATATGTTGGCTAAATGAAATTCGGTGCGTGACTGTTCCACAAGGTATTTGTCGGGAAGCAAAAGCTGGAGTTCGGGCCGTTGAGCAAACAATCGATATTATCGATTAACTCCGCGATAACCTCACGTCCCGCTGTTTGCACGACAACCTTTCTCTTTCTTCACCTTCTTTGATTCTAGCATCGCTGACTCACTGAACCAAGCGACACTTTTAAAAATAAAGAACTGGCAACCGACAAGTCAACAATTCTCAAAAATTAACACTTCTTTCACCCCACCAACTTTCCTTCAATGTGGCGTTCGAAGTGCCTCCTGTTCTCAGCATCTACGAACCTACTGCTAAATATCCCTCACTCTTAGCGATTAGATTGATCTGAATCAAGTCGCTGAGGAGAAGAAGGGGAGCATGGACCGCAAAAGGAAGCGTATGCTATCCACCTTTGCTCTATATCGCTTTTCATGCAAGTTCATGCTAATATTGCTATGGGGAAATCTACAGGGGAACTTCGGGACCTGAATGAGCGAGCATGGTCTGGCGAAGGCGGTATGGTCACTCCAGACCCATCCACCCGCCTTGGACACCCAGAACTCAGACGCTAATCATAGAATTATAGACCTCGTCGCAGTCAATAAGTCGTTGGACTCGGCCTTGAAAAAGAACACGGCGTTCATAAAGCGTTTACGAACCGGAATCACAGCCTCCGCGCTCTCAACCTTCCTATCCGATATCCGTACCCTTTCGCTTCACAAATATCTGTCCGAGATTATCTCCGCGTCCTATGAAGGCCTCTGCAAGCTCAAGTCGCCCGGGGAGATCGCTGCGGGGGTGGAGATTGTGAGCGCACTACACCAGCGATTTGGACCTGCGGAATACACGAAGCAGCTCGGATGGTTGCTGGGACGGGGTTTGAGTACGCCGGATAAAGCTCAGTTGAAAGCTTTGAGCCAAGATGTGCGCGAGAGGGAGGAGAAGGACCGTTTGGCTCGCCAGCGCGTTCTACTGCGAATCGTCACGGAACTTTGGCTTGTCGCGTTTCTGAGAAGCTTGGATGATATCGAGAGGCCTGAAGATTTGGGTGCGAAGGGGAAGGATGGAGCAGCGGCTATGGCCGGTAAATCATCAGATGGGATTTCTAAGAATAAGCAGTCTCAGCAACCTGCGAAGAGTGATCAGGATAGGGAGGCGGAGCCGTTTCCTCTGGAGGTTTTGAAGGATTTACTGGGACATGACCGTGACCATACGAATCTTCCGTTGGCTGTGTTGTTTGTTAGGAGCTATGCGTGGGATATATTGGGTGTGAAAACCGTGGATGAAGGCCGAAAGACTGTCGAGGCTGACGGAGCTACAACCTCCACTGCAAAGGATGCTTTGGAAATCGGATCTGGAGATGAATCTACGGCTACGAATGGTGCCACTCCGGATGACCCTCCCTTAACATCGGAGAAGCTGCAGCTTCGGTTTCGGAACATTCTGAATAGATATCTTGATGACGTTAAATCGCATGTTATTCGGGACCAGAAATCGCTCGCAAACCAGAGCCGCCGAAATGCCGAAGCATACGTTAAGAGTGGAGAAATCTTCGAAGACCGCCAGGCCAATTTCGAGAAGCAGTCCAAGGCTCATGAGAAATTTGTAGCAAACACGCAGGTGCTCTGCGAGATTTTGGGTGCTGAGATGCCTGATTTGGCCGAAAAGGATGGAACGGACTCATCGCTCAATAACAGTATCGGCCTTGTCAAAACCGGCGAATACCTGCGAGGTCAAGGTGAAGGTGCTGGTATATGGGAAGACGAAGAGGAACGTCGATTCTATGAGAACCTCGTTGATCTTAAGGGCAAAGTCCCCGCTGTTCTCCTTGATGATGGGAAAAAGAAGAAGACAGACGGCGAAGAGCAATCGAAGAAAAAAGCGGACGGCGAAGCGATAAATGGGACTACTGCGGATGCGGCGACTAAACCCGAGACTGCAACCTCAAGCCAGGCAGAGAGTTCGACTACACAAGAAACGGATGCTCAATCTGCCACCATTGGCAGCAAGACAGTTGGTGCCCAGGTGGATGCCTTGCTAACAAAACTCCCGGAGCTCCAAACCAAAGATTCAGTCGACCAGTTAGCCTTGGACTTTTGTTTTCTTAATTCGAAGGCGTCCCGGAATAGATTGGTGAAGGCCGTGCAGGAGGTTCCCAAAGGTCGCTCGGATCTTTTGCCAATGTACTCCCGTTTGGTTGCTACTCTTGGACAATATCTTCCAGATGTCACCCAGGGTTTGATCACGTATCTCGATGACGAGTTCCGCAGTCTCCAGCGTCGCAAACAGAAGGAGTTTCTAGGCCAAGTTCGCACAGGAAACATCCGATACCTAGCGGAATTAACTAAATTCGGCGTCGTTCCTGAGCATGTCATCTTCCATTGCTTCAAAGTCAGCTTGGATGATTTCTCGCGGATGAACATCGAGATTATCGGTAATCTGCTTGAAAACTGTGGACGATACCTGCTGCGAAACCCCGAGACGGCCCCAAGAATGGCCTCGTTCCTGGAAACGCTTGGCCGTAAGAAATCCGCTCAGCATCTAGGCCAGCAAGAGCGAATGATTATCGAAAACGCGATGTACTACGTTGATCCTCCGCATAGACCCGCTATCCAGCAGAAGGAGCGTAGCCCGATTGACCAGTACCTCCGGAAGCTTGTCTATCTAGACTTGAACAAACGGAACTACACAAAGGTTTTGAAGTCTATCCGTAAGCTTCATTGGGAAGAACCAGAGGTGATTCGGTCGTTTCTTATTTATACTAGCGTGCCCTTTACTCACTGGTTAATATAGGTCGTCCAAATCCTCGAACGGATGTTCAGCAAACCGGAGAAGGTTAAGTATGGCAGTATTCACCTCCTCGCGATACTTGCAAGTGCTCTTTATAGGTATCATCAAGACTTCGTGATCGGAACAATTGATAACGTCCTCGAGCGGATTACTATCGGATTGGAACAGAATGATTTCAAATTCAACCAGAGACGGCTTGCGGAGGTGAAGTATCTTGGTGAACTGTATAACTACAAGATGGTTGATTCACCAGTCATTTTCGATACTCTCTATCGAATTATTACGTTCGGGCATGGTAGAGCAGACTTGAGTCCACATTTTTCCAATTTTGTACTGACAATCGTCTAGAAGGAGGCACTCCTGCTCCTGGGAAGATAAATCCGCTTGATATGCCGGATGATTTCTTCCGCATTCGCTTGGCCTGCACTTTGCTCGACACATGCGGCGTTTGCTTCGATCGTGGTGCTGCGAAGAAGAAGCTAGATTTCTTCCTATCTTTCCTCCAGGTATCTATGTCTCTTCAAGACACCTGGTGCTATCGTTAAAAACTAACTTTCCTCGAGTATTACATTTTCACCAAAGATCCGCTACCCATGGATATTGAGTTTATCGTTCAAGATACATATGCTTTAACCCGGCCTCAGTGGAAGTTAGCATCGGACCTTTCTGAGGCGGCGCAACTCTTTGGAGAAGCCGTAGCCCAAAACTACAAAGTCCAAGAGGCGGATAAAGCCCCCGAGCCCGACGATGATGCCGAGAGCTCTTCCTCTGACGATGGCCTTGAAGAAGATGCCATTCCCGATGTGGATGAGGAGCAATCTTCCAGCGACGAAGTTGAGGTGAAATATTTTACCCCAATGTTTGGAAATTCCATGCTAATATACAAAAAGGCTTCGGGTGATGCGGAACAGAATATAGATTCTGACTCCGAGGAAGAGGAACAAATAGTTGTCACCCGTCAAGAAGAAGAACGTGATCCAGAAGCCGAGGCAGACTTTGATCGTGCTTTCGAGAAAATGATGGCTGAAAGTATAGAATCCCGAAAATTCGAACGGAAGTCCATGTTTGATGTCCCTCTCCCCATGAGACGCACCGCGCACAACGCGACCAGCTCCACTGAAGAAAGTGCCCCCGTTGAACCCGCCGAATCGCAGCCCCGGAATACGATGGCCTTCTCTCTTATGACTAAACGAGGGAACCGGCAACAGGTACTGCTTAAATACTACTTCTTATATCGATCTACTCAGTAAGTGCTAACTAACTTCACGCAGACACGCGCGATCGACCTCCCGTCCGATTCCAGTTTCGCCGTCGCGATGAAAACCCAGCAGCAGGCCGAGCGCGAGGAACAGCAGCGGATCAAGAACCTGGTTTTGAATTACGATCTGCGGGATGACAACGAGCAAAATGACGGTGAAGACGACATTTCTATTGACCCGTTTATCCAAGGGAACCCAAATACTAAAGGAATTAAAGGATTGGAGAAGCGCAGCGCTTCTCACCGCGACCCTAGATCCGATAAGTCCAGCTCAACCCGGAGTGGCCACCGCGCAAGGAAATTACAGCTCAGCGACGTGGACTGGTATGGAAGCAAGCCTGGGTCAAGGACACCCAACCACAACCACCGAAAAACCGATTGCTGATTCTTTTTGGGATTGGGGGTTGGGCTTTTTTGGGGCCTTTACCCTTCAACCTGCACTGAAACAGGACTTGAGAAATTCATTATTTGCATATATTATTATGTTGCGTCTTATTACCGATATAGGGCGATGGATTTCTCTCCCAAACCCACCCGCAAAGGAAATGAAATTTATGGCCATGAAAATAGACCGAGTCTATGCCTCCCCTGGCTGGTCATCGACCGCTCCGAACCGCCCAAATACGCGCTACGGGGGTGGATCTCCGGTATGCACTAATGCGATGCGTGTATCCGATACAACCGCGTGGGAACAGCGCGAAAGTTTTCTGCGTCTTGACCTTACTCCAGCCGAGTCATCTAGATGTCTTCGCCTAGGTGGTTGAACCTAGGTGATTGTGGCACTTATCGCCTCATTCACGGAGAGAAGGGATGTTGTGTGTGTTTGTCAGTATGCAGGTTACTGCTAGACTTGACTTTATGGTTCAGAAGATATGGCTAGCTGGGAACGAAAGCTACCTATCTGGCAAGTTGCTGTTTTCTGTTTTCTGATTTTATTGCTATTTTCTCCCACCGATTGGTGTTCTATTAAATTGACCTAGAAGTTATTTTCCCTACCCTCGTCGGCCGTTGCGAAGATATCCGCTCCTTATCTTACGACCAATACTATATTAGCCTTCGTGGCTCTACCCGTACCCATCCCTCCTTTATGTGTCTGTGGTTTAGTTTGGTCATTGTTTGTTTTCAAGGCGTTTGTCGCCTCTCGACTATCCCGTTCCGAGACGAAGTTTGCTGGTGGATTCAAGAGTGTGTTTGTAGCTAAGTTTCCTACTTAGTGTACCTAGCACCTTTGCGATCCTAGGGGAATATCTCCCATTTCAACAAACGTGTTCGCCACGACTTTTGCGTGTAATAGCATCTTGATGAGTTAAAGAGAAAAGGCAGGTTGATAAGCCATACATTCATTTCTCAGAAACCAATAGCAGTCCAATTCTATTTCTATTCCCCTTTTATTTTATTCATATCTCATGTTTTGGCCCTTTCCCGTTATCTTCCACCAAAATACATGATCTCACACCTTCCCGTCGCCACCACCACCGATCTTAAACCTCTTCGCCAACTCCGCCGAAAAGAGAACCGGCATCGTCGTCTCAACAGCAATAACCTCCGCACGAATATGATTACTCGTACTAACTCTCCCCCCAATCTCCGTCTTCCAATCCTTCACATCCCATTCCAGACCCTCCGTACTGATAACCGACGAAACACCAACAGGGAGAATACCGATGTTCTCTTCTAGATAGGAGCCCTGGGCTTCATCGCCGGGTTTGGTTGTTGTTCGAATCGTATTCCGCCCCCGACGAAGAACGAAGGATATGCTCTCTTCGGAAATAAGATAGAGCTTTCCTCCTGGTGCTTGGTTAGAGGCGGCACTGGTGTCCTTTAGGGAGGCAGTATAGAGATGATGAATCTGCGAAAAGGCCTGATCTACACGACCGCCTAAACCGCCGAAAATGAGGATGTCGAGGCGATCTGTTTCTGCTGCGTGTGTGGAGCTAACGCCGGATGAAGCGATGATCTTGGCGGTGTTTGCACGAAGATATTCCACGCATTTTGTGAAATCTGTGCTTTCTTGGTCTTTGTCATGGATGACTGGTACGCCGCAGCGATGGTAGTGTTGTTTGACATGAGGTTGGATGGAGTCGAGGTCGCCGACGATGGCATCGGGAAGCTATGATATATTCCATGTTAGCGTTTCGGGATATCTTACGATTTCGTTTTTTAAGTGAGAGAAATAAAAACTACTTCATCCAAACTATTTTTTTCTCTACGGAAACGGATATCTACGTTCTCTCTACTCCTTCTGGAACGGGGGATAGGGAGAAGTAGGGGTTTTCCTTACACCAATAAACTCGTCCCCATCATACTTCTTCCTCAGATCGTATAATCTGTTCGCGCCGCCATCCGCACATATAGTGAAACATGCTATCATTCAAAATATCAGTCCCCTTTCTCATCTTGTTCCTCCTTCCAAACCCATCCTTCTTAGCTTCCACAACAGGGGTAAGTAACTCACCATGCCTCCTTAATACAGCAAGAGCACTCTCGTTGATCGGCTGGTTTAGGATGAGAATGGCAAACGGGTTAGATGGGCGGTGGGCCGAACGAAAGAACTGGATAGGATCCCATTCCATTTCAGTCATCATGAAGCTTTTAGGGGGAGATAGACGCGAAGAGGGCCCTAATATCTCGAAGGGAACTAATAAGAGATATGGTCCTCTTTATTACCAGCATGCCCAAAGACCAAACACAGGAACCTATAAGCTCAATACCAAGTGTTCGCTATCTACTAAGAACCATTTCTCTCCCCAAAAGTTCTTCTGCTCTCACTTATCTCTTTCTTCATGACATTTTTTATCATCACTAAAAATACGAGCCTGACGAAACCAAAAATCACAAAATATTTTACATATCACGTGGTTCTGTCGGGACAAATTTCCTCTTTCGGGCCGGAACGGGAAAAAAAGGTTGACGTTTTGATTATTGATCAACTTTTGATTCTCCTGGAAATTTGATATCGTCGTCTCTGCAGTTTCGGCGACGGTTCTGTGTCTTTTGCTTTGCTTCAACTAATTGCATTGTACATCATCTTTTTCTCAGCCGTGAATTCACCCTCTTTAGATCCCCTTTCGTTTCTATTTCCGCCGTTGAATGGCCTTCCGCTGAGCAGCTAGTCAACTACCCGAGAGACCCTTAAAAAAAAGGAACATTCCTCTCCCCATATCTACCCGCACACCATGTTCCGATCAACGGCGTCGAGGTCGCTTCTCCGCGCACCAATCGCTCCCCGCCAGATCCGAATTGCGCCGACGAGAAGGTTTATAAGCACAGAGGGACCCGCTGCACCAACGCGGAAGTCCCGAAGTTGGAAGAGCACAGTCTTACGATGGGGTTTGGCGGCTGGGGCTGTCTACTATTATAATACCAGTACCGTCTTTGCGGAGGAGCCGACCTGTATGTTTTGTTACTCGCGCTTGCTTTCTTAATTCTTCCGCCGCATGGTAGATATGTATATGTAGGGAAGCAATATTCTGACAGGAGATACATGACATAGTTGCCCTCCAACAACCCAAATACGACGATGAAGACGACTCCTCCCTCCCAACTCTAGACTCCATATCCACCAAAGCGAAACAACAGCAGCAGCAGCAACTAAAAGCCTCCCAATCCAAACAAGATGACAACCAACCCGCCGCACCATCAACAATTACCGCCGCGGAGGACGAGGCAAAAGCCACATCAGCCACTGCCCAGGATGAACAACAACTAGGAGAAGGAGATGCTCCCGAAGGTGCTTTTAACCCGGAAACCGGAGAGATCAACTGGGACTGCCCATGTCTAGGCGGTATGGCGCATGGACCTTGCGGAGAGGAGTTTCGGAACGCGTTCAGCTGCTTCGTCTTCTCGGAGGAAGATCCCAAGGGCATGGATTGCATTGATAAATTCAAGTATGTTTCCAACATTCTCTCACCTTTTTTGATAGTCAGGAGGGTATCGGAAAACTGACAAATAATTTTGTTTGTTATATAGGGGTATGCAAGACTGCTTCCGTCTCCACCCGGATATCTACGGATCCGAAATCAACGATGAGGAAATGGACGAGCAACTCGAGGAACAGCGTGTGGCACTCGAATCCTCAGAACCCGGATCTGAATCCAAACCCACCGCACCCGCCGATACAGAAAGCGAAGAGCGGCAACCAGCCGTGAAGGTGGAGGAAGAGAAAAAGGAGACGAAGTAAGGTAGTGAGAGATTTGGATTTTTAATACAAAATAGACTATGCAAGGGACGCTACTTTTCTTTGACTTTCCTTGTTATCTTTCCCAGCTGGATTTCCGTTGCACAGAGCGATGGCAATATATCTCTTTTTCTGTGTATTGTACGCAACTCCATGTATAATATAAGAGCCCCAAAAAAAGTGAACTATATTTATATCCAACTCCTTCAAAATCAATTTCTAGTCCCAAGAAGGAAGGGAAAGAAGGGGAAGATTAGAGAGGATGGAGAAATTATTAAGATGTACGAAACATGCGCAGCGGAACACTTAAAGATTAAATTTGAAGGGAGAAGAAATATATTGCAAGTACGATCAAAAATAGGGGAAAACGAGGGGATATCGAGAAAAAATAAAGCCGAAGAAGAAATAAAAACACCCATAACAGGAAAAAACACCAAGCTTCGCTGTACCTGCCATCATCGTTTTCCAGTTCCTCATACCCAGCGGTCCAGCCTTGTCTTCGTCTTCGCAGCGTCAAAAAAAGATAGATAGATGTTATCACCGAAAGCTTCCCCAACCCGAACCTGACTCCTAAAACTCCCATTGCAAGGAGACGAGAGAAGCCAAGAGGAATAGTAGGAAAACAGAAAATGATAAAACCAACAGAGAAAAGTAGATACAGTCATAACCAAAAAAATTAACGGAAAAAAAAAAAAAAAGACCCATCTCTCTTAAATCACATAGATCTGTAAATAAGTGGCAAAATATTTAAATCATCAAAAACAAAAACAGCACGAACAATAGCATGAGGTTATTTCGACCCAATAACCTTCTTTCACTTACATTTCCCAGTCATTAAATTATTTTCTTGGCTGAAATGTCAGACACAGGAATCTACTGACAAACAGATCATCTATCGGCTCAGGATAGCTTCATAGACACTCCCGATGCCTCCAACGGCAGCACCAGTGAGAAGACCAGGCCAACCACCCGGGATGGCAGAATTAGCCCTCTCGATCGAGAAATTGCTGAATATATTCCAGAAAGTGAAATGGTTCGCGTAAACAAAGTACGCGACAAGAGCCTTGGAGATGTTGAAGACGAGCGGGTCGAACTTCTTCCCCGCATCACCACGCGCCGCGGCAGCTGACGCGCCACGTTTCGGTGGTGGAGGCATGGAAGTAGTTTGCGCTTTGAGACTCAAGTTGAAGAAGTAGGAGACCAAGAGCGGGGCGAACAGGCTGGTAGTCACCCAAAGCGAGAACGGCGCCCAGAACTGACTAGTGAGGAAGACAAAGAGGTCGGGAGCTTTGACTGCGAAGGCGGGGTTATGCAGTCCCTGGATTTCGGGCACGCTCGTGACGTACTTGAACGGAACCAGAGTGGACGCGAGGCCGTAGAGTTCAATTCCCAGAGTCAGGGTATGGATGACAGTGACGCTGCTAAGGAGGGATCGGAGCGCGTGAGAGCGGTCCGTCAATCCTGACGCGCCCCACGCGTCGGACATGGATTTGCGAACGGCACTAGTCTGCCTGTCAATGGCATCGGCAACGATCGCGGGCGACGGCGGGATGGGCGCCCTAAAGCTGTAGGAGGATCGCGCAGGTGTAACAATTGGGATTTCGACCTCGGGCTTGGTGTCTCTCGTAGAGTCCGATTCCTCGCTCCTAGCTTGTATGTTAGTACCATCTCCCAAAAACAAGAAGACGCGCTTCTCAAAATTAGGGGGTTCACGAACGTGGTGTCAACCTCTTCCTTCACCTTGGTCTGTCTCCTGAGTCGCGACGACCGCTTGGGTGCCTCGTCACCAGATGGAGAGGCTTCGGTTTTTGGCTCTCGCTTCATGGGAGAAGCGCGCGGTGGCTGCGCGAGACGCCTGTAGTAATCGTGGAACTTGGCTTCATTCTGGAAGATTGAGCGGTTCGCACTGAGGTGGTCATCGAGCGCACCCTCTAACTCGGCCTTCTTGTAGTCCTCGAAGCTAGGAAATAATTTTGTTAGTTATGCGCGCAACTACATACACACAAAGCGCGTATGGAACTTACTCCTTGAGGTCAGAAATCTCAGCTAGGACGACGAGGTCGCTCTTCCGGAGAGAGCGGAGGTAAGGTAATCCGGCAGACATGGTGAAATACAAGAAATAGAGGATAGATCTAGGATCGCGTAGACCATGCGACTATTTTTCAAGTAGGTTGAGATGTGTTTTAATCAACAATGGGTTCAGGAAATGAGATGGTAGTAGAGAAGAAAGGGGAACTTCGTGTGGGGGATTAGGAAGTGGTTGATGATAAGGAGAGAAAGAAGTGGGAGAAAGTTGAGGTTGTTGTTTACTTTAAGTCCTTAGCGTGTTTTTCCGATCAACGCCAAGACTTCGTCACCATCAGATAATGATTTCATTGATCTCGTTTGTTTGTTTTCTTGTAAGAGGGCAAATATCAATGGTTTGGTCCCGGACAAAGGATAAAGGAAGAGGTTAGAGTTAGTATAGACCATAAATGGCCTGTCTTATGTATTCGCTATCTGGAGTGGCGGTTTCTGTCAATCAGGCGGTCTTTCGAAGGTAGATCTCTGTCATAATAGTACAAGGCTTTCTCGATAAAAGAGCAGACAGTAAGAGAGTAGTACATAAAGAAAGAAAAAAACAATAGTTGTATAAGTCTATCCACATAAATCGAAAACGCCGTCTCCATCTGGGGTGGATGCTCTGCTCTATGCTCCAAAAAAACAACACCAACAACAGTAGTATATTGTACAAAGGGGGTACTTTCGACTCACTCGCTCATGGAAAGTTTCATAACGGGTCTAGATCCTCGACATCTCGGTATGATTCTAGTTGTTTCAGCAAAAACTGATATAAAACCAACATCGTCCCACTCTGGACACTGGTCCATAAGAACCTGGGTCCTACCCCTCGAAACCATCCAATTATTCCCTCCGTCTTGTAGATCAGCTTGAGCCCAGTCACGATCGACGACGTATGCAAAATCGGAGCACCCGGTTTTATTGTAGATGTTGAAGGGGATGATGTGGATATCGGCCGTGACTGAGTCCGCGATGACGACGTCGACCCGGAGACAGGATGTTGTCGTGGGTTTTCTTTCACTGCCGGCTCGGAAGACCTCATGGAGGCCAATTGCTCTGGGTTTCGCTGTGTTTGGATCCTTGTCTTCACGACATCGAGTGGGCATGTAATAACTCCCGCCATACCGCCAGCAGTCGTAGCGGTCAAGACCTCCAACCCTAACCCGATATCCCGGCTGCCAACCCAATCCTTTGCGTATTTCCGTTCTTGCTCATAGAATGCGAATTGAAGCGCCGAGAAAGGCAGGTCGCGGAAGATAGTCGCCTTATATCCAGAAAAAAGTGCTGCGAACCCTTCCTGACGGACGATAGTTCTGAATGCATCGACGGTTGATCGATAGTTATATCCGGAATTAAAGAACGGGTTATTATATCGACCCTGGAGCTGTTGTCGGGTCTTTAGGACTTCCGAAGGAACGTAGATAAAGGAGGCCGCAAGATCGGCCAAAAAGCCTACATACCAGTTAACAATGAGTCCCGGGAATCACTCACACACTATCTACTTACCACCAGTGAGGTATGCTAACGACGGACTTATCCCCGCATCAAGCATATGCCTTTTACTATATTCGTAGGTCCCAAAAAATATAACTGTCCCCGGGAACGAGCCGAGGAGAGCCGGAGTAACGCCACTATAGAGACCCCTTCTGACTCCTTCCTGGCGAAATATGGTAGAGTAGGATGAGGACATGGACGTATATTTCGGCGGGATGTGCGGGTCGCCCTGCTGTCTCGTTTTGACCGTATCCAGGGAATGCATTAACATGTCACCGCTCGTTCCACCGATACCTCCTGCTATCATTGACTTCACCCTTAAGTCAGCATAATCGGATCTCAACCCTTTTTCTTCCCCCTCCTTGCCATCTCCTCCACCACCAACCCGGAAATTCCGGGATAAAAAAAGATTCAATGCGCAAGAAGAGAAACATCCGGAGAACATACATGTAAATATGGCGGCCTACTTTCCAACTCCTCCCCCTCCTCATCCTCCATGATCCTCACCCTCTTACTCTTCCTCGAAACCCCAAACTCCGCTCCACTCTGCAAATCATCATCATGTATACTGCCGCTCTGCGGAACACCACCCGCCGTCGTCGCTGCTGCCGCTGTGGAGGAATTGGAAGAGGGAGTCGAAGAATGTGATGATGAGTCGTCGGTTGCCGTTGTTGTTGTCGTCGTCGTGAAAAGACTAGACATCCGGGAGGCTAGACTCATTGCCCCGGATGTATTTCCACTCCTTTTTTCACCGGCCTACTTAGGCGTCTATATCTTATTCTCTTCCAGCCGGGGCGCAAGGAACTTTCGTCTGTAAGACTGCTCCCGTAGGCAAAAACTTCTTCCCCACCCCCTTCCCGGAGGTGTCCTTTTTCTAATTCGGTTGTCGAAGGTAGTTTTATCGTCGTCGCAAGTGAGGGGTGGGAAAGAGCATTGCGTTGTAAACAATTTAAATCTTTAAATGACGGTAGGTAGAGGAGCGAATCTCCCCTATGGTTCGTCTTAACGAAGGGTTATTAAAATTAATTAAAAAGGAGTAATCGTGCAAAACCAGTCAGTCATCTACACCTTGAGCTGTATGAAGCTCTTTCTTTCCGAAGAGAAAAAAAAATCATGACTGTCGGATCGGCGATAAGTTTTCTCCGAGGAACAACCTTTCTGGCCAACCTTCATCCGATGAACCAATCGGAAGTCCGGGATCTGTCTGGCGAAGATAATTTGGTTCAGCATTTCGTCATCATGTTTACATGTGCTGGGCTATCAGATTTTTACCTTTGTAGGCAATTGATATCGTGTATCTCTTGCTCGAGAAGAGGTTCACAGGTGAATGAGCATATACATAGTTTCATTCTGCTGGACAGAGTGAGAGAAAGAAAGCAAGAATATTCAACTCCATGCATTGGACTCCAAACAAAGGAGAAAACAAGGAAAATATGGTTACCGAAAGAATATAAAGGCTGCGTTAACGAACATAACATATAAAAAGCATTACCAAATGTCCACATATTTTTCTTCTCCTCCTTGCTTTAAAAGTACAAAACCCCTTCGAGAATATGTTTTCCTCCAAAGTACCGGTCTTGTTCCTCCCCAGTATATCTCCTTCTCAACTCGTCAAAAAGTATTAGTACTCATCCGATCCGATCCGATCCATTACACGCAGAACCACGTTTATGGATAATTGCCGTTGCCCATAAGCTGCCATAAGTAGCTTCATATAAAATCATCTTGAAGACTGGGATGGAAGATCATATATGCTCATGCAGGAAGGCAATGAGCCTACCGGCTTCTCATCGGTCCTCCCAGGGTGTATGTGCTCTACTGGGGCTTCTTGGCTCCATTAGCTTGGACAGCGCCACCGAGATAGCGTCTGATGTCCGTCACATCGTAAGCCTTGGCAGTGAGACCCTTAAACGTCTCCCAACCTTGTCGCACAGCCGGAGGTGTGCTTTGATGGGACACAGCCGCATCGACACGGGTTGTTCCGTAAGAGATCGCTCCCTGAACAAAGGTGCTCTGGGTGTATCTGGCGCGAAAAAATGCAGAATAGATGACCAGGAGAACCCAGCTGCCCTTCGAAAACGTGAGAGCTCCGAGGATAACACGGGCAAGGAGAGCGATCTCAAGAGCAGCAACCATGGTCATGCTCGAGTCGTAGTATGTCTTGACGAATCTACCGATACGCTCGGCAAGTGGGGATTGTTTTGCGGCAGGGCGGGAGGACGAGGATGGGGAAGGTGGGGAAGTTGGCTTAGCTGGTTGCAGGGTTGGGATCAAGTAGGTTCGCGAATAGGTAGCCACATGGAAAATCGAGTAGATGCTGAATGGCAGAAGAGCCAGAGGGACTTGGCGGGAAAACAGCCAGACAAGTGCCATCCCTAACAACGCCATTAGCCCCAGTCCATTCCAGTCCATTGTATCCCGGCAGCAGACATAACTCACCAAGGTATTGAACATTCTCATCAGCCAGCAACTTCAAGGCGATCGAAGGAATGTTCCCTCCACCCAGTCCACGGGCGATGTGGCCCTTGTACACAACGATTCCGTAGGTTGCAGCTGCCGATATGAAAGCCAAACGATAGGAGCCTCTTGCCCAGGTCGAATAGTAGTTGAAAAGAATATACGACAGTCCATAGCGGAGGACAGAGAGGATCAACATCAAATGTCTACATAAATCATCAGTTACAAAACCATCCCGGTAGAAACCCATCCATGTATGCATCGCAGCGAAGCTATCGACTATGTGCACTGAGCTGAACCCTGTTCAAGCTTGGCTGCCGAAATAGAACTGTGTGGGAAGGAATAGAGTAAGGGATTGAGCCTACCCGACAAACCAACCAAATCTATAAACAGTTAGCATCCAGCTTTGCAGACATGATAAGAGGTCCGGGTACATACTGTAATGTCTGAGCCAACAGCTTCAATCTCTCAACTAACGGTAAGCTAGAAGGTGGTGGAGGAGCCATCCTGAAAGCGAATTCCGAGCTTCACAGTGAACTGTCTTGAAGAGAAGATGATTTCAACTTAATTGACGCTCACCACAAGCTGAGGAGCTGTTCTTGGAACCCAAAGGAGAAATGTATCGTCTTTTGTCAGAGCTGAGGAAGATTTTTTTCCTCTCTTGTCGTTTTATATTTCGTGGGATCGTGGGTGCGGGAAGTTGGAATTGTCGGGAAGAAGAGAAATGGCGTGGAAAGGTCAAGTGAGTTTGTTGTCCGCAAGTGTTTGTGCCAAGATGGGTATGGTATGGGTATGATGCAACAAGAACCAACAAACACATGCGTCACATTGTGTATTTCACGGTATTCGATACGATTGAGTTTATGCAGGTGCCTAGATGATCCCCTAGACCTAGTGATGCTTTAACTGAGTATGGGGCTTCAAAGAGCCCCAAGAGCCCTAACAGTGCTGAAACTCAAGCTCTTGGGTTCTGTTTGCATCTCGTTACAGAGATACACACCGATCTCTGGTGGAATATCCCGCCTGCATCACCAAGACCAGAAAGCTTTCAGCCAAACAACATCCTGTGGACAACCGCATATAAATCCACCACGAGGTCCTCCGTATTAAGAACTGATATGTATAAAGAACTGCAGCTTTGCTAACCTAACAAGGAGAATCCATATCAATTGAAGCTCACATTGATATCTATGGGAAAGCGAATGTTGAGAACCCCCCACACCGCCACCAAGCCCACCGCAAAGCAAACATTTACTACTCTGCCTAACTCTTTGTTTTGCTCTTATTCTTGCGAAAAATCGTGTGTATATGAATGAACTCACTTTCAGCTTAATGCTTGTCTAATCTCGCAGGGTTGAATTGATATGGAATCCAGCCAGGGCACCCTTTAAGTTGACAAACGGAGTTTGACGCTAATTGTGGCACAACCACAAAATTATCAGCGGGATCCATAAAATCAAACGGAGTCAAACCCCTCCATCATTTTGGAAGCATCTCAAACTATTCCTCACCAGTCAATCCGACAAACCAGCCCACTCAGAGGGCATTAGCAGACTCTATCACTCCTCTCCGATCACATAAACCATTGCAATGGATTACCGCACCGTCGGCATTCTCGGCGGCGGCCAGCTTGGGAGAATGCTGGTCGAGAGCGCAAACAACCGCAACATCACAACCGCCATTCTCGACAAGGACAGCTCTCCAGCGAAACAAATAAATGCCAGCAGCCTAGGCGTAGACGGCTCCTTCTCCGATCCACAAGCGATCCGCAGGTTGGCGCGGAAATGCGACGTCCTGACCGTCGAGATTGAGCATGTGGATACACGTGTGCTAGAGGAGCTGGAGAGAGAGTCGCAAGCACAGGGGAAGCATATTGATATTCAACCCAGCTGGGAGACGATTCGGATAATACAGGATAAATATCTGCAAAAGCAGCGGTTGATTGAAAACAATATCAACACCGCCGAGTCAATACCTGTTGCGGAAGCTTCCAAGGAGGCATTGGGTCACACAGCGGGGATGCTAGATCTTCCTTACATGCTGAAGGCGCGCACTGGAGCTTATGATGGCCGCGGGAACTACGTTATTAGAACTTATAGAGACTACGAGCCTGCGATAAAGGCACTAGGCGGGCGGCCACTTTATGCAGAAAAATGGGCGAAATTTACGAAGGAGCTAGCGGTCATGGTTGTTAAGACAAAAAACGAGGCCGACGCTGTCAGCTGGGAGACTTCAACGCTGTCATATCCTACAGTTGAAACCGTTCACGAGGACAGTATCTGCAAACTCGTCTTCGCGCCGGCTACTGGTATCTCTGAAGCTGTTAACCTGGAAGCACAGAAACTTGCCCGAAGAGCCGTCGCCGGCTTCAAGGGCAAAGGTATCTTCGGAGTTGAGATGTTTCTTCTTCCAGATGATACCATACTAGTCAACGAAATCGCGCCCCGACCTCACAACAGCGGACACTATACGATTGAAGCATGCCGACTTTCTCAGTACGACCTCCACCTCCTTGCCATCCTCGATCGACCCATTCATCCCAAGGCCTTGAATATCTTAAACCCCGCTATCATGCTTAACATTTTAGGTGGTCCGGATCCGAAGTCTTTCTTGAAGCTATCTAATGCGGCAGATGCTATCGGGGCCAAAGTCCATCTCTACGGGAAAGGAAGCGCTACCAAAGGACGGAAAATGGGCCATTTAACCGTTTTGGGTGATAGTATGGAAGATGCAGAGGATGACATCCAACCTCTCATCGAGATTGCAGACGAAATTCGTGCCGGAAGAGTCGTGACTGTAACTCCTGAGGGAGTCGTCCACGCAGCAAGACCAAGGTGTCCTCTTGTCAGCGTTATTACCGGCTCAATATCTGACCAGCCTCAACTAGAGGCGTGTTACAAAATATTCAACGACTTCGATATCCCCTTCGAGAAAGGCATCAAGTCCGCCCACCGCACTCCACGAGCCATGGCTGAGTTTGCCGAGAATGCAGCCAGGCGGGGTATCAAAGTCATCATCGCTGCTGCCGGTGGTGCTGCACATATAAGTGGCATGATCAGTGCATTTTCAGGGGTTGTTCCTGTCATTGGTCTACCCATCAAGCCAACGATCGGTGATGGCACTGACAGCCTTCTGAGCATGACTAATATGCCGAGAGGTTGCCCGGTTCTTACCGTCGGGGTTAACAACTCCACCAACGCAGCTCTAGGTGCCGCGAGGATACTGGCCATGTGGGACAACAACGTCAAGGCAAAGGTCGAGGGGTACGTGGAGCACGCTCAGAATGAGTCTCTCGGGAACGACCAGAGATTGCAGGCGGAGAATCCTCGCTGAAACTGATACAATTCCCCCTTTTTTCACTGCTTACTTTCACGAATTTATTGCTAGACTGCTCCAAAAAGTTTCACCATAGACAACCTTCCCACGATATCAACTTGTTTCTTTTTTAAATGTCATGATAGAATAATATGCTTTTACTAAATTTATGTATGACGAAATGTCCCTTTTGTTTGATCTCTCTCTCTCTCTCTCTCTCCTATTTCTTATCTCCGCACAGGTACCATCTTTCAGGGAAGATAGTAGCTTTTTCCTTTTCCTTGACTCCAAGGCCCTCACTCTCACATGCGGTACATGTTTAGGGTTGCCAGCTCTGGCCTATGTCCCTACGATTGTACTTCCGTCGTACGAACAGGGCTTGAGGTTTTGTTTACGGGGAAAGAACCTTGAGCGTGAAACAACTGAACTTGGGACTCCAATTCTCGCTAATGCTATTCCCCTTTCCTATGTCAATTCAAGCAAGCCGAGAATACCCATCCCTCGAGAGGAAGCTAAGGGAACCAAATAACCCCTTCATATACCATTCCCTTGTCCCCTTCCCTTTCTCTCGCCTCAGTTCCATCCCAATCGGTGTCTCTTCTCTCCCCATAATAATCCAATCTCAAACCTCCCCCCTAACACCAACTACCCTTTCCATACCCCCATCACTAACGGGAAAAACCCACAACCCCATGGGCTTCCTCTTCCGAAACCCCTCCCCCCTAACCATATATTGTTCAAACGCCTTCACCTCCTCCACAACCCTCTTCCGCTCACAATCCGCGCACCTAGACATGTAGGGTTCCCTCACGCACATCAAATCATCCCTCATCTCCATCGAAAACTCCTGCTCGCGAGCTTCTTCGTGTGCTTTGAACAGCTTCTTATCGACAGTCGGAGGGGTAGGTTCTCGATAGGCACGCCTGTATTTGCACTCTTGATCCTGCTCTTCGTCGCGGGCGACGAAGCAATCCTGGAGTTTCCCACCTTTGTAGAACCCAAGGATACATTCGCACTCAGCAAAGCTCTTGATAACTCCCGCGCAGAGTTCCTCTAGTGCTCTATCCTCCGCGGCTTCGGGTGATTCGTCGACATTTGGATCCTCTTCCGAGTCTGAGTCTGCATCCGAATCAAACTCCTCTTCCTCTTCTACTTCTTCTTCACCGTCCTCGTCCTCGTCCTTCTCCCAAACCCCCTCCCCCTTCCCCATCGCCTCTTTCATCGCCTTCTCTTTCTCCTCACCCTCTCTCTTCTCTTTGCAGCTCTTGCAAAGACCCTTTATCTTCTTCGTTTTGCAGACCCATGTCTCCTCCTTGCAGAAGCGGGTGGGGTAGAAGTTGCGGGCCTG
Source organism: Arachnomyces sp. KDTOL00113 (assembly GCA_949709995.1). Lineage (NCBI taxonomy): Eukaryota > Fungi > Ascomycota > Eurotiomycetes > Onygenales > Arachnomycetaceae > Arachnomyces > Arachnomyces sp. KDTOL00113. Next base: position 808,036 of record OX453234.1, read on the forward strand.
ATAGGCTTCAGGGTTGGTGAAAAGAACGCCGTTCGGAGCCGGGCAGTAGCGGAGACCGTACTTCAGATGGCAGAGGATCTGATGCCCGCAGCGAGTAAAAGTCTCGCTATTGGTTATTTGGCACATGGTTTGTATTTATCTGTAAATGTGGGTGGTGTTGAGGATGAGGGAGGAATGTCGAAGTGAAGAGATGTTAGATGAAGAGAAGGTGTTTAAAGAGAAGTATGGAAGGATGTTTAGAAGGAACTGAAGCTTGCCGGTTTGAGCGAATGGATATCATACCTGCCTATCTCTCTTCTTTCTATCCCCGAACGTTATATACATTCCCGTCGCCCGAGTCCCCTGGATTTACCCCTTTTTACACGGAGACTATCATCTATATCTGTACCCTTCTCCAACTACCGAGTATATCTACACCTACATCTACTCACTCCTTTGTCCTCCCCAAAGAATCCTTTTCTTTGTTTGTTTGTTTATTTTCCAGCCGGTGATATCTTCCCGTGGATTCATTCATTCACACTAAGAAACCACCGCCGCGACGACGACAATACGGTACCATTATTACGGAACTGAAACAACACGGAAAGAAAGGATAACACGACAAAGAGCACATGACCGCTTACAATTCCTTTGTGTCCTTGTTTTCAATCCTGTCATTATGTTCTGTTTTGTTTGTTGCTGAGTGGATGTTGTGACTGTCCCCCGTTTATATAGATATGTTTGTTAGTTAGGGCTTTGGTAGGTACTAAGTAGGCTACTTGGAGACCCCTTTATTCCCCAACCTCAAAGAGCAATGGAACTGGATATAACCAGAAGAACCTATTATAGAACCCAATAAAGCACTCCATGCACAAATTAGGATTAGTTAAATTCAAAGGTCGGTAGATTCACCACTCCCCCTTTCTATGTCTCGATTGATTATTATATTTATTGCTCTTTGGTATAAAAAGGGGGTCGGTCAAGTCATGCCACTCCTTCAACTCTCAGGATCCTCTCTCATCCTTTGCTCGCTGCTGTAATACTATATATAGCCCAGGAGAAGGAGAAAAAAGAATATCACTAGACATATCTCTACTTACATATGTAATATTCATAAATGATAGATATATACTTACCAAGCTACTTACCGACTTCTAGTCCACATTCATTATATCTCACCCGGCAGCACGCAACAACCTACAACTACAAGACTAAAGAGAGAGAGAGAGATACGGGAAAGCACTCAATATAAAAAACTGAAAAAACTCCCTTTCTTTCCTAGCTAAAAAGAACTAACTACCTACCTACCTAGCAATTATGGGACCCTTTTTTTAAAAAAAAAGCCCCAGGAAGGAAGTTTTTCAGAAGTCCCAACTAATACAACCCAGAAAAGCAAAGGAGACACGCAGCAAGGGAAACAGGTTTAAAGCACAGCAAAGGAAATAAATAAAGAGTTGGTAAAAAACATGTAGAAGAAAGGAAGCAAAAAGAGGATGTCGAGGGGGCAAGTGGTTATTTTAATAAGGTGTATTGAGAGAAAAAAGCTGAGAAGTTAAAAGTTAAGGAAAAAGGTATAGCATGGACAAAAAATACATAACAAGAAGCAAGGAGAGGGGGAGATAATAAACGCACGAGAACCAAGGCTATAATAAAGAAAAAAGCAATCTGCATCCGTCCTTTCTTTCCCGACCCACGAAAATAGAAAAGCTGATGGTAACAAAGGCCTAGTCTCCGGCTCCAATTCTCGCCGCGTCCATTCCCTCAACGTTCGTTGTGCCTCCGCCATTTATCACCTCGATATTACATTCGATAATTTGCTTTGTCCTTCAATTGATCTGGACGCAGGAAAATAAGAGAGAGAGAAAAGAAACGTCCGATCAAATCAAATCGTCACGGTAAAGGAGATAGTAGCAAAGAAAAGAAGGGAACGAGCCCAAAGAGTGTGGATGAGATGAACAAGGCCAAGGAAAGGGAGAAAATAAAGAGCGCTCGATCGATGGGTGGAGAGAGGTACATGGCGAAAATCTTCAGGCGAGCTTGGAAACAACGCAGGACGAACAGGAATAACCTGGAGAGGCACTGGGGTTACCGGTGACGGTACTCGACCAAAGCCCCAGATGTGGCCACCGGAACTGGGATCACTGCCCCTTTTTAACGAAGGGAGAAACCCTTCCGCTTTCCCTTCTCTTCTAGCGGTCGACCACTTTCCACGCGGGACTTCTTTTCCTCTAGCTCGCCGCGTTGTCGCTCTAACTGCTCCTTCATCTCGCGATGTCGTGCATAGAGCTCGTCTTCGCTCTGTTTTAGCTTGCTCTCCTTCTCTTGAACCTTTTGTTGGAAGACCATCTTCATCTCGGCCTCCATCTTGGCAAGCTTTTGTTCGTGGAGAGTACGCTCTTCCTCCTGCTTGACAGCTGGGTTGACCTCCTTGAAGACACTTGGGTCTTGGGCAACTCCCATCTGTGTAAGCTTGTCGGACCTGTAGTTCTCGTACAGAGCATTGTTGGTGTGCTCCTTGAGTTCCTCCATGTGTGTCCGGATAAGCATCTGGCGCAACTTAACGAAGTCACAGTGTTCCTCGTTATCGACCTCGATGATACCCCAAGGGTAACGACGACCCCGAACTTTACGACCCTCAGGACTCGAAACCTCAGCATTGGCACCAACAACAGCAAATGGAACCTTGGACATAATTTCTTGGTTCTCAGCGATCGTCTCTTCGTCATCGAGTTCGTAACGTGGGCCCTCAAAGATCTGGATTGAGTGATGGTGGATATCGGCGAGGATCTGGGATTTTGTTTAGCATTTGGAAAACACAGAGCAAGAACTGGAGATACATACTCTCTCCTTGAAAAGGGCGATCTCTTCGTCGGTCAAGGTATCCGCCTTGGCAATAACCGGGATCAGGTTAACCTTGGTATGGAGTCGACGCATCACTTCAATATCAAGAGGCTTCAATGAGTGGCCGGTTGGCTGAATGAAGTAGACGCAGGCGTGAACACGGTTGTCAACGATGTTCATGCGGTTAACCTTGTTCTCAGCCTCCAGATAAGCATCGAATCTCTGCTCAATGTTCTCCACGATTGGGCGCCACGAGTCATCGTTGTTCACGAAGTCACCGAAACCGGGTGTGTCAACAACAGTCAGACGTAGACGAACGCCGTTCTCCTCGATATCCGCGCTGATCGACTGAATGGAAACGGTTTTGGGAATAATGTCGAGGCTAGGTCCGGTGCGCTCCTTTGGCGGGTACAGGGAGGTGTTGAAGAGTGTGTTGACCAAAGTCGACTTTCCGAGTCCAGATTCACCTATAAAAAAACGAGATGGTCAATATTACGACACTATGGTGAAGTAAGGAGGATAGTACTCACCAACAACCATGACGTTGAAGTTGAAGCCCTTGCGGACACTCTTGCGGTGCCATTGGTTGGGCAGGTTGGCAAAACCGACGTATCCAGTCAACTTCCGGCGAACGACATTTCTCATATCACTTGCAGCCTGAGCTGCGGCCTTTGGGTCTTTCGAGCTGACCGTCTGCGCGGAACCTTGACCCATTGGATTGCTTCGCTCGACGTAAGGTGAACCAGCTTTGCTGTTTGAAGAGCTTGGAACGGGCGAAGGACGAGTAGGAGCTGGGACGCCGTTGGCGGGGGAAGCTAATTGAGATATCTGTTAGCATATTTGCGGATTCTTCGCGTTATATTTCGCATGTAGTTTGAAGAAATGAGATGTCCAGAAGCGAAATCCACAAGATTTGAGATGATTGTGGTTGATAAGGTCGCGACCATGGCTCCGGACACGGTTGAACCGGGGAAGCCCACGACCAGATCTTGCGGAGAGAGCATGGTCTCCTATCACAAAACGACAGAGAAAAAAAGAAGCACGATATCGCGAGCATCGAAGCATTGGTGTTCCCCAGCATCAATTATCTTGACGGGTGACACCGACGTGATGCCGGAAGAGATGGTGGATGAGGATCGGGAAAAGGAGGCTCAGGGAGAGTTTTTGTTGACGACTTACCCATCTTGTAACCACGGAAAGAGAATCAACGAAAGTGACGAATGTGTTTTAAAAAGGTCGAAAGCGAAGGATAAGAAGAAGAAGAAATCTCTAATTAAGTCACCACAGCTCTGTTAACGACGAAGAGTCTGGAGCATGAAGGACAGAGACGTTGAGAAAGAAGAAAACCAAAAGAAGAGAAAGGGAGAAGTGAGAGAGAGAGAGAGAGAGACCAGGGGGGAGAAAAGAAAGAAAGATGGAGATGGAAAAAAAAAAGATGGACAAGTTCGACAGTTCAGGAGAAGGGAAATCACGGGTTTACGGTATTGGTACAAGGTGGTATTACCCAGGTATATCTTATCCCACACGGACTTTGGAAGAATCGATATCTTGAAGCTCAGCTCTGAGAGATCGGAGGGAGATGTAGTTTAAAGAGCTCAGAAGCCTTGAGCGTAGAGAGAGTGAGAAGAGAAAGAAAAGTGAGAGAAAGATGAAGCCAGCGAAGAGAAGAAAGTGAGATGTTTGGTGTCTCTGAGAGTGTCTCAGAAAGAGAGACTTTCAACTCACACCAAAAGAAGTACCTTTTTCTGTCCTCGGGAAGAAAGGGGTTGTATCATGACCGTTTGGCTGGTATGGATACAGTGCTGGTCGGATATAGGCCTTTATTGGTTCCTGTTTGTTAATTTCCGCACACTAAGACCGTTTGGGCATGATGTGTTCTTTCAGGGTTAGGCGTTTGTATGGATCATCTGCCCCCCAGACTAACCAGAAGAAGCCGGAGATCTCACGTAAAAGATACGATTGGTTGGACACGGTATTGAATTAGATAAGCCGGTATCTTTCTGTATGGAGTATTCCCTCTAATCCAAACTAAGTATAGTCCATCCCTGAGTATCCTCAAGGCTCTTTGTTCCTCTGGTGGGTTACTAACAACAGTACGGAGTAGTAGCTAGAGAAGAAGGATCTGAATTCCAGCAATTGAACAGATGCAGGGGATGAGATCTCTGTATCTCAACAAGCATCTCATCTCATGCGCAACGTTGCTCAAAGCTCATCTTGAACAGCGAAGCAAACACTTTCTTCAGGGGAAAGACCGAGATTAGATAATACACGTAATCAGATACTAACTAACCTTATCTGGCTAGTTTAACCTTTCACGACCTGCCAAGCATTTCAACCTCAACCTTCAAATATCAGATTCAACCAAGATAGGGGGATTCAACCTCAGCTGCAAGGAGACTTGCCCATCCTTCTCTTTCATTTCACCTAGGTTTTTTTTCAGCAAGTATTCAATCATCCTCTTCACACTGACCGGAACGGATTGTAGCTCTGGTGTGACAGAGCTATTCCTCCTGCAACGCCTTGCCCAATACAAAGCCACATCCTACTCCTCCGTCCCCGAAGCAATGGTGTATCACCCCAGATGCAATCATATTAACAGTTGTGATCCCTTGGGCTGCTTGGTACTACATACCCTCTACCACTTAAAAAGCTTCCCTTGCACAGAGACAAAGGTAGCCTACTGATTCTGTGATCGTACGGTGCCTGTACGGTGCCTATCGATGGAGGGGAAACCAACCCGCTCGATCACGCCGGTCCAGTCCTGTATCAAAAATATATAAGACTCTCTCTGACTTATATCTCATCAGAAGCAGCCCAATAATAAAGACTACTTTTAATCCCCATTCCGGTTTTCTCTTGTCGTAATTTATAGTATTCATGCCTTCCTTCCCTCTGTGCTACAGCAGGAGTGATTTCCCGTCGTCTTCCCATATCTTTCTGCACCTTCAATCTCCCCTCTTCAGGCATCAGTGCATCCTACCGCTCACTTCTGAAGAACATAAAAACATCTCCTTCCATAGATTCCCTTTAAATCCCTATCGTCCCTTTCCCGTGTATGATGCCCGTTTCAAACATATAACGGACTCTCATCCCACCTATGAGCCTTGTGTGCATATATGTGCGTTTAGTGGCAGTTTTATGAGACCTATCCTGCAGCAAACCCGAGCCGTGATGGGATGGGTGCGATAACTTCTATCCTATCTTGATCCGGGGTGCCTCAAAGAATAGGGTTTGAAACATCTTTCGTCTGGAGAGGTGTTTCATCAATCTTCAACTGTTCTTCTCACGACATCACTATACACCTGGCTGGATTAATGATGGGATAAGAACACCTGGATGGGTGTGCTTTCTTATTTATGAGACTTCCCATGGACGAGGACACTCAAGCACGCAGACGTGAACCAAGGCTTGATCTTCAATACAAACGCATTCAACTTCGCATTACTTTAATTAGAATTAACTCAGCTATTGGCTAGTGCTATCCCGTCGCCGTTCATTAAACCCCATTCCTATTACCCATTACCAATCGCCGAGGCGCCTCATCCCCTTTCGTATCACTTTTTCCTCCGAATTAACGCACGACTTTAAAAACAAAAACAAACCGCAGTGGAAGGTCCAGATAGAACAAACGAAGTTAGAAAAAATCTCATCCCTTCATAAGATCCCACGAGTTCCTTTCAAAAGCGGAAACAAGATTAAGCAGGAAAAACAAAAAGAGAAATGAAAACATTAGAGGTATGCCCTGAACCCAATAAACAACTCCATCTCGTTGACTTTAGCCACAGAAAGTGTATCCTGCCGAACTCCAAAGGAAAGGAAGATAAGTCTTGACTGAAGACTTTCTGTAGAGACCAAACCAACGATAGCGAAGTCGAAATGTGATGCCAAATGCATATGAACCATATCCTTTGCTCAAAAGAACCGAAAATGCCAACCAGAATGCCAAATCAAGTGTTACGCGATGATGCTGTGCCGACATCAAACGCCGGCCAAGGATGAGTCAAAGAATCAGAACATAGAAGTTCCGGTCACAGGTGGCTGGTTGCTGGTAGTTTCGGCGGATCCAGTACGATCCCACGCATTACGACGGGTAAATGGCGAGAACGGGTTGGAAGATCGCCTGGGGCTAGGTTCCCAGGTGCGTCCCCTGTTGTTTGGTTTTTTGGCGAAGAACGCCGAGATGCGAGACTTCATGGTGGAGAACATGGAGCGACGAGGAATCCGACGACCGCTGCTTGACCAGGAGGCCCTGCGGAAACGTTGAGCTTTACCAGAGGTCTTTGTTTTGGCACCTAGAGAATCACGACATATTAGCACAGAACGACGGAGGGATGTGATGATTATCTTTGCTCCTGTCACATTTCAAACAACACCCAGTTCCTGACAGAACAGATCTTGCTCAACACGTGAAGCTATGATAAGGATCCTTCTATAAGGGTGCTTGCTTACCTGCCACCTTTGCGCCATCAGAAACAGGCTGATAGGTATTGTTGTTGGTGAAAGTTCTGCTGCCAACGGAACAGAATTCGGGAAAGGGCTCATGTCTCAATTCAGTATCATTGGAGCTAATAGCCTTGGTGGGTTCACAAGAACGACGACCAGGAAGCTTGTTAAGAAGAGACTTCAACTTGGAGAGACCTCCTTTGCTCTCTTTCTTATCCTTGGTGGATGGCTCAGGCTGGAGAAAAGTGACAGCAGGAGCACGCCCAGTGCCGTGAAGCTGGCGCGCATCAACTGGCAGGTCATAGTCACTCTGAACAGTGCTGACACCGCGACGATTGTGATACATCCCATGGCTTTGGATGTCGTCCATCCATGGAGGCTATAACCATTGGGTTAACACAGTTCTCCTTGAAACCAAAAACATGAGGAATTCGAACTTACGTTTGGATAATCAGGGATTCCAGAGTTAGAATTCTGAGTGTTATGCGGGTAGGCGCTATAAGCATCAACCTGCTGCTGGGAAGGCATTGAGCCAGACGAGGAGGACAGTGCCGCCTGCCGTTCGAAATTGGCCCTAACCAGAGCTGGAGGAGGCAAGTACGGAAACGGACCGTCCTGAGTGCTATTCCCACTGGAGCTTATGCTTGCTGCGGCGGAACGCATCGCCCTATGATACTCGTCTAGACCATTCATAACTTCAAGTGAATCTTTTTGTTAAGATCCCATGAAGCTATACAGGTTTAAACGAATAAACGGAAGAATGAATTAACGCGAGGATGGTGTTTGTGTGTGCGAAAAACAACAAAAAAAGAAGAAAGGATGAAAAAGGAAAACAAGGAAAAAGGTTATAAAAAAAAGGAACCGGATTAACAAGAACATCCGGTAGAAGTAACACTCGCTGGCGCTAGCGTTGAGGAGGTTCGCGAGGGAGGTAAATATTATGATATAGGACACGCGCCTCAGCTTCACCAACCAAAGGGCTGGCAACGCTAGTAGACGCGTCTGTCTTTTTACCCTAACGCTAAAAGTGAGGACAGGAATCGCACAGGTTACTAGGCCAGCAGCGCCAAAAAGTGCCAAGTTATGCTTGAGTTCACGTCACTTGCCAGCAATACTTTGAGAACTACGCTAGGGAGTTGGGAGGACGAAGGTTCTGGTTCCTTCCTTCTCTTTTCCTAATTGTGACATGATACTAGGATCATTAGGGAGGGGATATGGGATAGGGGGTGTGGTAAGAGGAAGGAGGGACTCAAACACAGAGAGAGCTTGGAACTCTATGGATTAAGGCAATGCCTTATATATATGCTGGCAGAAGTCCGGCATATCAGGGGTAAGTTGGCTGGAGAAATTTGATATCCGGATATCTCACCATACTCCATTTCCAAAGGCACATCAACTACTTTTGAGAAAGAAATCTAGGATCCGAGAATGGCATTCAAAGCTTTTAAAGCTTGAAGGAACAAGCGCCCCTTAGTACGCAAGCATCAAAGGAACGAGGTTATTAGAAGAACTACATATACAGTACGGTCAAAATCGGGGTGGAAGCGCACATAGCATTCTCGGGCTTTTGTTGACTCTACTGTATAAGAAAGAATGATCTGGTAGATAAGGGATGCGACTTCCTAAGTCAAGCTGGTAAACTAATAAGGTCCGGATTCATAATGGGAGCTAGACTAAGATTATACATGACGCTTTAAATACAAATGCAGAACCTAAGAGATACATAGATAAATATAAGAAACAACAGGCATCAGAGAGAATACTAGTGACTGCACTATGTTTCGAATGTCGCACTCATGACACAGTATTAACTTCAATCAAGTTTTCTTCTTCGGCTTCTGAGCTTTGCGTGCCCTTTTTGGTTTATCCCCATCATCGCTCTCAATGTCGCTCTCAAGATCTCGCTTCTTACTCTTCGTGTTCTTCTTCCCTCCCTTCGCCGCACCTTTCTTGGCCGGCGCTTTCTTTGCTTTCGGAATCTTAACATACTTATCCTTCTTTAGATCTAACTCTTCCTCTTCATCATCCGCCCTAGTCTCACTCTCAGGGGTAATTTCTTCACCCTCATCAGAGTTGTCGATAGCATCCTCGAGGTCAGGCTTCTCTTTAGGCAGCTTCTTTGGAGCGATAACACTGGTGGCTTTAATGAATGGAAGAGGGTGAGAGCGTTGGTTATAAAGTCGAGTGAAAGTGGCTTTTGTTTGCGATTCCAGTTTCGCATTCGACTCATCCATCGGGCCCAAACCAAGCTCAACGATAGCGTCCCAGTCCTCTCGAGTCAGGAAATAACTGTCCATCAAGTCAATGATTTCGTCAACGCTCTCTTTACCTTCCTCTTTCATCCGCCTCACAAGCTTGTTCCACAGAGCTGGGAGATATTGCTGTCTGATTTCATGACGGTCTCCGGAAGCACGCAAACGCATATGTCCCTGAAGTTCCTTGACGTAACGGCTCAGTTTACCTAGAAGAGAAGCATTTTTGTTAGCAAGAAGCACAATAAAATCATCAAGAGTAGCCTTACCATGCTTGCTGTTATTTCCTAGCCAGCTTGTAAACTGAGGACGCTCTTTCATGTTTCCGTACATGAAGCTAGCCGGGCGAACAAAACTGAACACCGCATGAGTTGGCATTAGACTCCATTGTTGCTGTGTCCCGTGTATCATCCTATCAACTAGGTCACCGTCGCTGATACTTTCAGCAGCATTGTCCATGATTTCCAGTTGCTTGAGCTTTCGTTCCCTTCCTTGGTATTTACTTGCTGCGACAGGCTCTGTCCTGAGGTAATTCTCCTGCAGCATCAAGGGGCTAAACTCGTGGTCGTTGAAGTAAAGTTCAATCTTATCGTTGAGTGTAGAGTTAGAACTAGGCGAAAACATCCCCGCATTCAAAATCTTGCTAACAATATCCCACGGTTTCAAGATGACATGCTTCTCCCAGGATTTTGACATTTGCTTCCCTTTATCATAGTCCAGTGATTGTTGATCAATCTTGACTGTCGACATCATGTTGATCACTTGCCGAATATCTGCATGTGTACCCGCAATTAAACCATCAAGGACTTGCGGAGGGATCTTTATTCCTTCACGATAACATATCGTGGAAAGCCTGGCACGAATTTGATCCGCGGTGGGTCGCCTGAATGGGAGATCGTAGGTTACAAAGTCGAACGGTTTCATTTTAGGAAGACGTCTTTCGTTGCATATCAGAATCATTGGGACTCGAGTCTTCTTGGCAACGGCAGCAAGAGCTCCAACACCTCCTCTGTCACCAGCCGACATACCGTCAACTTCATCCATGATAAGGACAAGATTCTTTTTCTCGCTCTCCACTTTCTTGCCTTCCCCTGAGAAATATCCCTGGAGAGAAGTGGTATCTAGAACACCCATGAGACCCCCTTCGACAAGTTTCTTGCTTCTGGTGTCACTGGCATTTGTTTCGACGGCATCATAGTTTTCCAGCTTTGCGACAAGATGTGCCGCTGTAGTTTTCCCGATTCCTGGCGGCCCGTGGATGATAACCGAGCGATAGATACCAGACCCATCCTTGCCGGGCTTTTTGAAATCGGCCTTCGCATTGATTCGCCAATTTCGTAGCCAGGACTGAAGTTTCTCTACAACTCCTTTATTTCCGCAGATCATATTCATAGACGTGGGCGCATATTTCTCGGTCCAGAGGCGGTTATCTATCTTCGGAGTCTTTGCTTCAGCCGCAGGCTTCGAGCTAGACGCCGCGTTTGCCTTGGCGGTGTCTGCAGCCTTTGCCTTAAGTCTTTCTTTATCCTCTTTCTCCATCTCGGCCGCCATGGCTTTTATCTTCTGATCTTCCTGGCGTTTCTTCACCTCATACTGTTCCGCTGCTTTCCCATCACCGCCATTTGCCGGCAGTCTCCTGATTAACTCAAACAAGCCATCTTCGTTGATTGTCTTTAGCTTTAGTTTTTGAATGGTTTCCAGTTTTTTGGGTCCTGCGTCGGCACCCAACACGACGTAAGATGTTTTCGAACTGGGACCAGTGGTTACTTTACCGCCGTAACGTTTAACTAGAGATTGGCCTTCCTCTCGGCCTAGGGTCTCTTGCACTCCAGTGAACACAAACGCGAGACCAACGAGACAATTTTCAGCACCGACTGGTATCTCCTTTGTGCCCTGACCGGCAGGCGGAGCCGAATGCTGTGCGTGCGCTGCGAAGTTGAATTTCTTGGGTTCTCCCGATGCCGGAGGAGGGGTGGGAGGTCGGACGGTCGGGATGCTATCAAATATGTCCTGGATTTCCTTGCTTTCTGGTTTGGTGTCCTGAGCGGGTGTCGCCCTCGGCTTCTTTGCCGCAGGTTTTGATGGCGATTTCTTTCCTTGAGCACGAGTAGGTTTCTTTTTATCGTCATCGTAAGCGTCATCGTCCGCCTTGTCAAGAGAGTCAGATTTCCGTTTCCTTCCGTTCCTCGAGGAAGTTGTTTCTTTAAGCATCTTTGGATCTTTGGGTTCCTTGGCGGACGGCGCTTTACGAGGCTCTACGGCTAGTTCTTCAAAATCGCTCTCCTCATCTTCCTCATAATCATCGTCACCGCGGCCCCTTCCCTTCCGGTAATCCGTAGCAAATATGTCATCCCCACCAAGGTTTTCTTCGTCGTCCGCAACAATAGTTTTCACAGGCTTGGAAGCACTCCGTTTGGGCTTTTCTTCCGGGGTAGGTTCTGGTTCCTTGACTCGGACCTCTATGTTCTTTTTTGTCCTGGGTGATGCTCTCACGGCATTGGTATTCGAATCGGGGGTTGGCTTAGAATCGGTGACGTTAGATCCATTTGCGGTTTTCGATCGTTCTTTTCGACCCTTCTTGCTCGATGCAAAATAGTCCGACGCGGTCGTTGGCTCCTCTTTAGGCTCTTCCTTCTTCCTAGACCATCGAATATAATTAGTAACGTAATCGGAAAGGGGTTGGATATATATTTCATACGGCTTCTTCGCAGCTTTCGGCGAGGGTTTTATTTCAACCTCTTCATCATCATCCTCACTATCGTCTATAACTTTTCTCCCACCTAATAATGAATTCAACAATTAGAAATGTGTGGTAGCCCTGTCGACAAACAACCGAGCTTACCTCTTTTCTTCGACTTTGAAGTATTCTATAATGTACGTATTAGCAAATATACCTTGACTATGTCATTCATTTATCCCTAACAGTTTTCGGCGTCGGCGGAGTATTTAAAGGGACGAAGAGAATAAACAATTCATTCTTCTTATCCCACCCTTTTCCTCGCCAAACAAAGAGAAATATAGAAATGTGATAGCATGTTAGGGCTCAATCCATACCTCTTGTTTCTTCGCCGGAGCCTTCCCCGTTGAGGCGTTGGAGTTACCTCCAAAGAAGCTCCTGATATCAGGCGGCATGGCGGAGCTTGTACGCGGAAATGCTCAGGCAGTTACAGTCTCAGCAATACACCAGACTGTGAAAACCTCCGGAATCTCAACAATGGATTCTGGGTGCTGTGAACTCTTGACGTGAAAAAAAAGGCATCTGCGAGCTTGAAAGACGCGCTTGAAGTTGGGAAGACGTGACTTTGGGACTAGCGCGCATTCATCCATTTAAGTGCTTACTTAACATAGATGTTCGTACATGGTCCGAGCGTTAACGAAAGCCAGAGACTGAACTTCAGATCGCAGATTTCAAGATCAGATATCCTGAGTTTCACTTTCAATCAAACAGGCCTCTATCTACCGAGATACAAGAGAGAGATATGGGCCCTCAACTAAAAGCGGTCGCGGGCCCTTCAATTTCCGGGTTACTATCCTCCTGTAAAGCTGCCTCCAAACACACCTATCGTTCCCGACTAACATATTTTCTTCTTAAAAGGCTCCGCGTCCTCACCCTTCACAGTCCTCCCGCTCGCACGATGCTTCTCCACGACTCCCCGAACCCTCGATTGGCTCACGCCGAAAGAATCCGAAAAGAGTAAATCATTGAAAGGTCGACCACGGATGCCCACGGGAGGCTCATCTCGTGGCACAACCGTCGTCTGGGGAGATTATGGCCTCCGCATGCGTGATCATGATCGAAGAGTGTCTGCCGCGCAGTTGAAGAATGGCGAAGAGACGATTAAGAAGCGACTAAGGGGGATGAGGTACAAGCTCTATACGAGAGTGAGTGCTAATATTGGTGTATACACGAGTGGAAATGAGATGCGTATGGGTAAAGGAAAGGGAAAGTTCGATTACTGGGCAGCGAGAATTGCGGTTAGTCGGATTGTATTCGAATTGAAGGGTGAGCTGCACGAGAAGGTTGCGAGGGAGGCGTTCCGGTTGGCGGCTCATAAGATGCCCGGTAAGTTTTGAAGACAAGGTCGGCTGTATTCTTTTGTGATGGGCTAAGGCTGACACTTGGTGATGTGGATAGGACTATATGAATTCGTCAAGAAAGATGACCCACCGGTTGTCGGTCTTACCAAATTGAAGGATGGTGTCACACTCGAGTCGTTGAAGAGGCCACGGAGAGAACAGCCTCTACGGCCAATCCCACCCCCTACATCGTCTTCCGATAACGTTTCCCCTCCTCAATAGATGGGTACGCAACCCTATCCCGACCCCTAATTCTCTCTCGCCGACTTCCAAAATGTCTGTCTTATGTACTGGCCCATGTTCTCTTCCCGCATGATCTTCGCATATGCGTATTTCGTCAGCTACCACTGCTGCTTATGTATTTTATTTGGTATAGAAGGGATCAATGTTTATCTAGTGTACAAATTTGGTTTTGATAATGCATTCTAGAGCATTTCGGTTGCATCTCATGCCGTTATTATTCCATGAAATTGTGGAAAAGGAAGCATACACATCAAGGGGAATACTATCGTCATAGATATTTTCCCCTCTGTATACCTAATCCCCGGTTCCCGTGTGGATGGATGCCCTGTCTTATTATATGGAACTATCCCTCTCGAGATCTACAGCCCGTTGGCAGCATCTCCCTCTGCCAGACGAGACCTCTTTTGCTTCAATTGCATTAAATTGTCATTATCTCTGTTAATTCATATTTGCTAGTTTGACATTTCCGGACTCCATACACCCTAACCATGCTCAGACTTAGAAGTCAATTCCCATAAGATAACTGAGAAGAAAGTAAGTATTGACTAATCATGCAGAGGTCGATAAATATATAAGAATGTGGAAATGGGGAAGTAAACTAACCTTTCGAGGATTCGCATGAACTTGGCCACGAATGCTTCGAGATGAAATATAACTTTCTAACGAATTGTTAGCATCTATAAACCGTCCCATAAACCCCATGTCAGAGTTTATATAGAAAAACCTACGGTTCCTAATTTTATGCGGTGCTCATAAACAGCCGACCACTTGATGACTTCCGGTTTCAGGTCATCGTCTATTTTAGCGACTAATTTGAAAGTCAAGGTCTTTCACAAACGTCAGTAGATCTCCCAAAAACCGAATTCTCAAGGAAAGTAGAAAGTCTAGGTCATACCTTGAGAATGGTGGTTGGCGGAATACAATGAGTTAAGAGATCATAAAGCCTTGCGCGGACTTGCAGAACCCTCGCCGGCGAGCGTTCCGCCATTATCTCGTCGGCTGTCAAGGAGATCAACGCCTCCCAGTCCGGAGGCGGAATTGGCGTCTGATCCGTAACTTTCTCACTGCAAGCCGATATATTAACCAAGAATACCCTTGGATTCAAAATAATGGGGGCGGGGAACATACTTCTGTGCATAAATCGCCTCAAACATGAGCAACGCTCGTCTTAGATTCCGCCCACTCTCCTTCGCAACCCTCTTATTCAGACCCTCCGCAAAGGCCCACCCCTCTTTCTTCCCCGCCAGCCTCAGAACATTGCAGATATCATCCTCTGTCGGCAACGCAACCCGCACAAGCAGTGTCCTCGACCGAATCGGAGCAATAATATTCGCCGTGCTATTCGCGAGTAATATCAGTCTCAGATTAGGGCTATATTTCTCCATCGTTCGCCTCAGTGCGGCTTGAGCGTCCCTCGTAAGATGATCCGCTTCATTAATCACAACGACCTTAAACCGCTGCTTGGCGCTTAGATCGACCTGCTGTGTCTGCGCGACCTCCTTAAGGAGTTCCTGCACGACTACGCGATCGTAGGTCCCGACATCTGAGGGAGTAATTTCCATATGATAGACGGATGAGACAATGTTGAACTCGAGCTTCCGGTTGCTGCTTGTCTGGAAGACGCGGGCATCGATCTTGATCTTCTCCACGCCGGGGCCATAGAGCTCTTTGAGAGTTGCGATGATACGGGTCTTTTTCCCAGCTCCGGAGGGACCGTAGACGAGGAGGTGTGGGAAGTCTCCGCTTCGTGCCTATAATAGCAGACGTCGGATTAGAAATTGCTTTGTTCTTAAGTAAGGAATTGTCTTAAAGCTCGGGTGCTTACCAGCGATCTTAAACGGGAAGAAAGCTCTGGGTGATATGTTAAAGCATCGAGAGTCCGTGGCCTCAGCCTATCGACGAGTAATGCCATTTTCTTGGAATGGGTATCGTATTAAAATGTTTAAATGTCAATGCTGTATATTCGTTCTCCCAAATTCTCCCGGTCGAGAATAATCAGCTTGGAGCTTCTCCAAATTCAAAAACGCGTCTTGATTCGCGATCTTCTTTAAAGATGGTCCGTGCATGACGTGTAGTCTCGTGGTCTCTCAAACCCTAAGCTTGGCTGATAGTAATCACCATCGAGTCCGAGATACAGGAGGCATATTTTGTTAAGAGTACAGCAATAAATAGATTTACATTTCTTGTAATATTTTGTTTCTCTCTATAGCATACATGAGTACTCCT
This sequence comes from Arachnomyces sp. KDTOL00113, assembly GCA_949709995.1. Classification (NCBI taxonomy): domain Eukaryota; kingdom Fungi; phylum Ascomycota; class Eurotiomycetes; order Onygenales; family Arachnomycetaceae; genus Arachnomyces; species Arachnomyces sp. KDTOL00113. Next base: position 824,097 of record OX453234.1, read on the forward strand.
TTTCCCATCGGGCCCAATGGGGGTGTTAACATTTTATAAGCCCAGTGAACTCCAACAATGCCCAATCCCAAAAGGATCCCCAAGACAAGAATAATAATATACAGAATTTTGACCCTCCGCGGCATTCGATGCTGCTGTAATGTGAGGGTTTCTTGGACCGGGTGTGGCGAGGTTAGTAATAAGTGGAGAGTAGAGATTTATGCCCCTGCATAATGTTGTCGTGAAAATGTAGCAACGGTGGCGGAGTGTTCCGAGGGTAGTAGGTCCAGCCTTGGATCTATGGGAGCCGTCCTACGGATATATATGAATCGTGTTTACGCGTGCATCTGCTGTGACCCTGGATAGCGAGTATGGGTGAACCACACGTGCATAGGCTGGATTGGTAGCCAGCGCTTAAGGTGAACGATCAGAGAAATGGTATCTGATCCTTCACCCCGGTTAAGATAGCTATCGTACTTATGTCGCAAGCATTCCCGGCATTGGTTTCAAGACTCCATCGTTGTCATACCGAGCCTCTGTTCACAAAACATTAGCCAAAATCCTGGGCGGGCTTCACCAGAGATAGGTAGTCCGTGGGATAAACTTACTGAAAAACGTATAAGACAGAGTAATTTCATTAATATTTTTCATCGTAGGATCATTCAAAAAGTCCGGATCGATGAAGAAGAAAACCGGCATATCCACAGTCTCCCCCGCATTTAACCTCTGCTCCTCGAAACAGAAACATTGGATCTTGCTAAAGTATGGCGACGCCTGTGCGGGTGTTACGCTGTAAGTCGCAACACCGATGATATCGTCCGGTCCCTTGTTCGTCGCGGTGTAGAAAGCCAACGCGGTTTCACCAGGAAGGACTCGAACTTCTCGTTGTTGGGGTGTGAACTTCCAGGGCAGCACATCGGAGACGGATCCGTTAAAGGTGATGCGGAGGCGGCGGGCAGATGTGACGGGTTTGAGTCTTGAAGAGGAGTCTCCGGTGCTGTCGGTGCGGACTTGAACCGGTTGGCCGTTCCAGCCGATTTGTTGGCATAACTATAGGATAAGAACACAGGGCGTTAGTCTGATAACCCGATTAAATTTCAATTCGAGAAGTGGGCGCTATTACCATCTTATAGAACGGAACGGAACCGTATGCGAGAGCTACCGTCCCGACAATGACACTGATTGAGTAATACCTAAATCGCATTGAATATCAGCTTCGGTCCTCCCCCACGTCAACACCAACTCCCCGAGACTCACAGCGTAGATGTATTCTTCTTCGTATATGAAACCGGTCTCCCTGACTGCTGTTGCCGCGGCTGCTGCTGCCACCGCCGTGAAGATGCCGCAAAATATCGTCGAGCACCAGAGCTTTGTCCCGCTCTACCGGCAATTGAGGGAGTGGGCAATGTACTCCAGCTCTGGAGACATCGTCCGCCCATTGTTGGGCACAGTCGATGTAGCATGACCAGCCCTTGGATCTAAAGATTAAAGAAGAAATAAGACGGATGGGGTAGTGGAATACTATTGTCGCTTCATCTTGTTGCTTGCTCTCTGATGGAATCGAGCAATCTAGAGTGGATACTTGTCACGTGATCGGATACCGAGGGTTTCCTTGGACGATGCCGAAAGTTACTCGATGCCGAATATAAATATAAAATTCGGGATCATTACTTATCGGTACGTGATCGTTTTAAAGCAGGGCGTTTCCCCTTTAACTTATCATGTACGGTCCATGCTATCATAGGCGACAAATAAAGCGGGTATTTACGTCATTCTTATCACACCCGCGTGAAGTACAGTACCCCTGTGGTTGTGTGGTTGGAGAGAGTACGGGGGAACATTAGGATTTAATCAACTGAATTATGAAGTACTAGGTAACTACAATATGAAGCTCCCCGCATCCAAAGAAAGGGTATACCCAAAGAACCCCACCGAACAGGTAGGGTAACTCAAACCAAACGAATAATTAAAATTTTAGAAACGTGAATCACCGGGTTTCCGAAACCTCTGCGGTCCTCGTCTGGTCGGCGATCGATATCGGCCCCGATTCCGTTAATTCGAAAGCATAGTCCTCGGGATGAATATGTTTCTCGACAGCTATAGCGGCCCTTTGGTCGAACTTCTCGTCCTCGAAAACTGTGGACGCAAATAGTTAGTAAACAAATTTCCGATTCCGAGAGTTCGCCAGCTTTAACTAGAAGGCGAGGAAGTGGAGCTTTAAACATACGGAAAGCAAGTTCTTCGAGAGTTCTTCCTGAAGTCTCGGGGAAGAGGAAGTAGACAACAACAATTTCAAAGGCAATCCAGCAACAGTAGGTAGTAAGCCATTTCCATTTGATGTCGTGCAAGCCAATCGGGTTGACCCAGGTCGTGGAGAAGCTAGCAACTCGGCTAAAGAACTGAAAGACGGAAATACCATGGGTTCGCTGGGCGTAGGGAAATATTTCGACCAAATAGGCTGCAAAGTTACACATGTCAGTTAGGGCTACCACTAGACGGGATTGAGATAAACCCCAACACATTTCAGAGACGTACTGTAGGTAAGAGCATTGTAACCAATGTTGTACGCCGGCTGATAGATGAAGATGAAAAAGATTGTAAGTTTCCCAGCTGATGCGGCTTGGGTGGTCATGAATCGTTGCATAGAGATTGTCCAGCCAGTGTATACGCAGAGGAGAGCTATGGTGCACGTCATATACATCGAGCGGCGTCTAAATCTCATAACAAGAAGAGAGATAGTCAAACCATTGACCAAATTCCAGCACGTTAGGCTGACGTTGATCTGCCCCTTAAATTTCGAGTCCTTATATCCGATAAGAGTGAGGAGATCATTCAGATAGTACCTGGGTAGGGCTAGTAAGAATTGGCATAATGATCTCTCACGCAATGCCGGGAAACTCACGAAATCAGCGTGTTTCCAGACCACTGAGTAAAGAGGCCAAGAAGGGAGGCAATGATCACACGGCGACGCATTCCTGCGGTTTTAAGCAAATCCAACCAGGTCATTTTAGAATGCTCCATTTCAATCTTCAGGGTTGCCTCGATTTGCGCAAACTCCGCACGGGGAAATTCAGCAGTCGTATCTCCCTCCGCATGGTACTTGATTAGAATATCCAATGCTTCCTCACGTTTGTCCTTGCTAATAAGGAATCGCGGACTTTCTGGTATAAAACTTCAAAGTTTCAGTTGTCAGTCTTGCCTGCTTTCTCGTGGTGCATAATTGGGCGATAAACATACAAGATGAATCCAATCTGGAGTAGCGACGGGATAGCTAGAAGAAGCGAGGGAATCCGCCAAGACCAATTTGATGGGAGGGACTGAGTGCCGTAGGTAATAGTCGCGGCCAAGATGGACCCAATAAACCAACAGGCGTTGAACAACGACGTTAGGATTGGACGTTCGTTGGGGTGACCCAACTCTCCCATCAACGAAGAGGCAGCAACAACACAGAACGACATACCGAATCCGGGAAGCGACCGTGCCACAATGTACATCGGCGCTATGTCATTGTTAGAAATGATATAGATAGCATTAGCTGAGCTTCCTAAAAAAACTTACCGCCGTTCGAAAACCCCTGAAGGATAGATCCGATAATCATAATTGCTGAGCCAAACACAATGCACCACCGCCTACCGAAGCGATCGTTGACCATAGGAATAAACGGTAGAGAGAAAATCGCCCCAAGGTAATACGCAGCGGTAATTGTCCCCTGCAAAGCACCACGTGGGTTATCGAAGACTGAGTAGAGCTAGTCAATGCACTGAGAAGTGTGGCGGGACCGGAGTGCGCTATACAGACATTCTTGCCATGGATCGACTAATTGAACGGCATTGATGATTTGTGAATCGAAACCCGAAGTCATCTCGACGCCCATACATGTCGGGAAAAGAAGAAAATACAACCTCCGTAGGTTCGGCTTTTTGTACCAGGGGACCTTATCCGCTGCCGCCATGCGGCTAAGGATAGGGTCCGAGGCAGGCTTGCCGGTCGATTTCTTCGGGAGAATCGCCATCGTTCCGTGAGAAGTGTTGCCGGAGACGATAGGGAACGATACCAAAGGCTCCAAGCCTAACTCACAACAAGAGCAACATAGGGGCGGAGTCTCGAAGAGCTTGAAGACATTGAGAGAAGAGGAGGTCAAACCCTTATAATGTTCACAGCCACAGCATGAGACCCCAATATAGGCCCTGGCTTGCGAGGTTCAAGCTCTACTGGCGGAATGAAGGAGGTCTCAACGTCCTAGATCTGGAGGAATGTGCCGTGCCAGGGGACAAACAGGCAGGCTCCCCTCGATGGAATGGAAGACTCTTAATCCAGACATATCTGGACAGTTCTTGGTTCAAAATAAGCGTCCTTGAGGAACAAATACGGAACCAAACTCGAGGAGTCAATAACCATGGGTTGCAATGAAAATCCAAACCAGGGGGTGTTGGTTCTACCAGCTTGTGGTCCCTGCGTGATGCCCGCATTTAACAGAAAGCCATCTTAGTTGGTTCACGATAAACGCGTACGGAGAAAACACTCAGAGCTGGACACATGGCTTTGTTGCCAAGAAGATGCCATAGCTCGGATGTAGTTTACGAGGGATTTTATTTGCCGTTCTGTCTCTCTCCGCCCAGGAAGGTGCAGAAAGCTTAACCCTCGGTCCGCTGCTGCGACAGCGTCATATTGTCGACCAAAGAGATGAAATCTCACGCCGCAAAACAGCCCTCTCATGCGACCCCCATAATAGATGTGAGGTCCCGTATAGCATCATATCTTCCTCAAAATTTTGAATTTCTCAGGTTGGTAGAAAACAAATTTGAGAATTATGTTCCAAATAAAGATATCCCCAAGCTTTGGAATCCACTTAATTTAACGAGAAACTCGCTGATCACTGATCGGTTTGGCCTGTCGTACCAGGATAATATGCCCAGGACTTGGGAGATATCCCAAGCTCGGAGAATGTGATAAGCAATTCCTGATTATTAAACAAGTAAGCTTCGTTTCTGCGCCACAACCCTTACATTGGACGTGAGGAGTTCATTCGAAGTGCAATTGAGCCCATCTCCAAACTTTTGATAGGCGTCTGGTCGTTTGAAATGAGACGCATGCCAGTCTGACAGCTTTGTCCTTGTTTGCGATTGGAATTTCTATCCGTATTCGAAATTCCGGCTGCTTGAACACAGGCTGCATAATGGCGTGCAGCTGCATTGGCAGCTTTTCTTCGCTTGCCATTTGCTGGACGAGATTGTATCCCAATGTTGGTTGATTCTGACAAGAACTTTTTGGGCTTAACCCGTCGTCTCCTTTGCGTGGTCCCGGGAATTTTGCTCTATCATCCATGTATGCATGTCAAATAACGCAGGGGCCACGGATATCCATGAAGGCCTGGATAAAGCCCAAGATATATCGAGCAATGGGAGGCAGGAGTCTCCCGCACTATCCACATATGAGCCAATATCAGTCAGATTCAGGTTAGATTGAAGATCTTTAAAATTGACGTAAATCGCTTCAAAGAAAAGCAAGGGCGAGAAGTCTGTCATATCAGAAGTTTCTCAATCGGAGTAATGTGCAAGAGGCATGTCAGGCCCGTCTGTCCCCAAGAGTCCTTCATTGCTTCTGGAATGTTTCCATCTTGTCTTGAATTGATTGAGACTGGATGGAACTGGATAGGAAGGGAGAAAGGGGTGGAAGCTCTCGACTGAGCGGAACAACTATGATCCATCAGATCAACAGCTCAACCGAGTGTCGAAGCCTAAATCACCACTGGAGTCCAAACCAAGGAAGTCCAAAAGGGCTGCTCAGGTATCTAGTTCATTCGTGATCCTAGGTGAACCGTGCTGACGATATATGGATATGTTCTTTTTCTTCTCCTTAACAACGTCGAGATATTTTCTCCTGCTCTTTCTCAACAGATCATCAGTATTATTCAAGAATTAGTAGAGCACTTCTGAGACTGTCAAGGTAACGGTTTCTGGGTACGTCTACATTGTAAATTGTTGGCAGTGACACGTGACCTTCGCTGGTCCCCAAATTCTTCGTCTGCCTGCCTCTCTCCTCTCTCGTCACTATCCCGAGCCTTTTCCTTAATCGCGAGTTATTTCCAGGGATATTATAAGGGTATCGACCGGTCTAGGTACTGACCAGTCGATCACCAGTCGATCACCAACCGACCTTCGTATCATCAATCACTTTCAGATCCTATTCTTCACACCTAGCTCGCTTGATGACAGGAATCTAGGAGCCAGCTTTTTGACGACATAAAACCTTGTCATATATTATATATGTAATTGTAGGGAAAGGAATGCGGAAGAGGAGTAGAAAGAAGACTCAGGCCCGTTTCGGGAAGATATGATAGAGCCCACTCTGAGATATTTATATATATAAAAATTATTTCTAATCACCACTCAGGCCCGCCATACCTATGAGACAGACCCCATATTTTCCAATAGTATTCGTCCCATTCAAATTTAGTTCCAGTTATATTCTGTGCATTCTCGAAGTCGACGATGTAGCTATCATGGACGGGGGGTGGGGACATATTAGTAGAGGCTATTTTGCATCTTGATGTTAACTCCCGTAAGGCAAAACTTACCATTTTCTCTGTTTCTCATCCCAAAGTATGTTTTGGATGCCCGTATCCCAATGATCAACACCACAGTCTCCGACATCACTACATAGATGATATGACGTATTAGGATTAAAGAGAATAGACAAATGAGGAAAAGGGAGGGGTGGGAATAGGCATAGGAGATTCTATATCTAGAGACGTACATTAGAGCCAGTCGAAACGCCTCTCTAATCATATCCCTCTTCTCCCGGTCAAATTCCCAATACTCGTTAGGATCGAGGGGTACACCAGGAAGAGCTTCCATCACGATACACATGACATACCCCCCCGGATCGCACATGTCCTCTGATTGAGTAAACATCTCCTCCGCAAGTAATTTGGGAGCTGAGGAACAACCCGCTTTAGTGAGGACTCGCAGAATTTCAGATTCCTGTTCAGTGAGGTAATTGACATTTTTCCCTTTCTCTTCGGGTTCTTCGTATTCGGGAAGGCTGTGGGAATCATAAAACAAGTCAGCGAATAAGGATATATAGAATATAGAGTATATTGTATAGAAGAAGAAGAAGGAAAGAAAAAATCACCTGGCGCGGATTTTGAGAATGCCTTCGGTTCCAGGATTAGGTTCCAACTCCAAGCAATGGAAGACTGCGACCATCTCGGCGGTGTCAGGGGCTCTTAGGCGGTGCTCTTGAATCAAACCATCGATAGACCAAGTGCTGCCCTGCAGTGTTATATCCTTATCGAGGAAATAATCATTTAAAAAACCGTTTCTGTAGGTCATGGTTCGGGGGAGTTTGAAGAAGTAAACTGAGAGGTATGGAGCATATAAGTAGGCAAGGTGGAAGTTTGCCCTAGTATGAGATTCTGATTAAAAATGTAGAGAGCGTGAGCGAGATGCCTTGGGTGTTTATGTGATCCGCTTGCTGAGCGTTGAGTTCCGACTCATCGAGCCTTCTTAAAATAGAAACAAAGTGATGGTCTCAGCGAGATACAATGCACTCGATATTTGAACGGGTACTTCGTAGAGAGGGAACCTTGCCGCCGCTACTCTCTGCGGAGCATAAGGATCAAGGGGATTGTAACGAATGACGTAGGGGATATCAGCCCTATCAGCAGTCGGCGCTTAAGTGGGCTCGTGTTGGCGGCAGGTACGAAGCAGCTCACGATCAACCTCACCCAATCCTTAAAATTCAGATTCAAAATTTAAAGCACCTTACCAACAACTTCTCATGACCGGTTCGGCGGCTGCATGAATCAAGAACAGAATGACCACTATCATGAAATCATGCTTGAGTGTTAGGCTCCAATGAAAACAATGGGTTGGATATCGTGATTTGTCAAATCTCTTAACCGCCTTGCTCTCGTTCTTTTTTTAATAACGCCTCAAGATTGTTATCGCCGGTTTGAAACACCAACACACCCCTCATATGCTGGGATCCATTTCATTCATACATACGGATACATATGTCTTTATAGAGGATTTTCTTTTTTCCTCTATAGTTTTCTAAATATCGATTGAAACACCAACACACCTCGCATGTTAGAATTGGTTTCATTCGCGTATACATAACCGCCTTCCAGCGGAAAGCCTGCATGGTTGTAAGGCGTTTCAGCATGTCGTGATGCATCTGTTTCTTATAACTATCAACCACCGAGAATGGATTGGCCGCTGTCTCTTGTTTAATCGTTTCATGGAGCCTGTGCTCCCGAGTGTCTGAGGCGTACGTATCGTTTCACTTCACCCCATTCCTTTTTTTAGCATTTACTGTCTGCGGCCGGCATCCTCTATATAAAGTATATAGAATTCTCTGGCAGCTAAATGTCTATTCCGCCATCTCATTCACGCTTTCTCTCTGCCCCTCTCTCCCTTTCCCTTGCCCCCCACCCCCAAATAAGCAGAAGGCCCCATCAAGATCATCATCATCATCATCAAGATCATCATGCAATTTGTGCCGCTTACTGCCCGAGACATCGTTTACGATTCAATTCCCGAACTCCATCGAAATAAAAGGGGAACCATCAGTTCCAGCTTTCACGATAAATGGTATGATGGACACCTGTCCAACTGGGACCTGTTTGAAAGGGAAGCGTACAAGCTTTCTAGCCAGATCGAGTTACTTCCTCGGAAGGCCCTATCAGTGAAGCCCGAATACCTAGAAGACCCAGAAGATAAACCTCAGAACCATGTTTGGAATGAACAATTTCTGTGCGGCGATGAGTTGTCGATCTCTGGTCGGTTCGTTCAACAAGTTTTGCATCCGGTCACCGCCGTTGCTCGCGAATTAAAAATGCAGCGTCGATTCGGAGATTTCAAGGTCTGCAGCGCAAAACCAAACTCTGGGGAACCGAAGTCGAGATCGAAGTCGGGAGGGGAGGTTCCGGATTTTGTCGCTGTTGCTCCGGTGGCTGATGCCCCTGAAACCTCTGGAGACATCCCGATAGAATACTATCATGAACTTCGGTTGGTTGGGGAAGCAAAGACACCGTGGATGCACGATTTGACAAAATTCTACTTGCCCCACAAGGACAAACGCCCTGCCCAGGTCCTTCGGCATGCACTTGGTGGGTGACCTCAAATGGGACTCCTAAACCGCAAAATAACTAATATTCTAACTAGGCCAAATTGTCGAGTATATGCATCAATATAACATGAAATACGGGTTCATAACTACTTATAATAGAACGATTTTTCTCAAACAAGAATACCGGAAGGAGCATGATAATTGGGCAGTGTACATATCGAACCCTATCGAGCATACCACCCAAACCCAGCACCTGAGTGGAGTCAGCGACAAGACCCAACCTAGATTCTTCGAAGGCAAAGTGTCACTTCGACAGTGCATGCTATATTTTTTGCAATGTGCAGATGACGATTTTTGGTTAAAAAATCCCACTGATCTCGATGATTGGATTAAAACAAGGGCAAGCCAAATAGCCAAGCAGGCACCAGCCACCCCCGAGAGTCAGAGCAAGAAGTCAGCTTTATTCGGCTCTGACATGTCAGGTTCCCTCAAAGAAAAGCTGGATTCTGAACGTGGAATTCACTCGAGTGGGCCGACAACACGTTCTGCCGGCCTTGGAAGCAGCCGCCATCGCGTCGGGGAGGGCGAAACAGAGGGGAACCCCAATCAACTTACCAGCCTTTCCTGTCGACCGAAGAAAAGTTCGACGGCCGTCTATGACCTACATCCTACTAGAGACGGCAACTACAAGTTCTTCGATAAAAGGAATAATGGATACCGAGGCATTAAGCATGATGATGTTTGGAGGGATTCCGAGGGGAGAACATTTGCGAAGATCGACGGTGTTACCAGTGAAGTCAACATCCTATCCAAAAAATAATAAAAAAGGACAGCTTCAGGTGCGAAAGAATATCTCATCAAGTTTCCAAGACTGTGAGAGATAGATATACATCGGATATCATGAGCAAGGACTGGTCTATTGGTCTCGTTCGCTCACCCATTTCCTTGTATCATGCCTAACTTATCCGTCTTAGATGTTTGTCTTTACCTTCCCTACTCGTGTATTTTGCGGTTTATGTATCGAGTTCTACGGTTCCACTTCCCCTTGCTGTCCCTCAATGCTTGTTTTGTCCTCCTCTCTTCCTTTCATTTTGCGCTCGTATAACTCAGTTCTTACTGTATTTAAAATTGAAGTTTTATATATACATATGTTAGTTCGAGCGGCAGTGTACCTATACACAGATCATTCAATGCTCCGCTCCCCAGGGTTTATGTAAATAAATACCTAGGGTTCTATATATCATCGCGAGTTCTGAGATATCGGGATCTCAAAAATACAACAAATTCAAGTTAGTATGAGAAAGGGCAGAAGGAATGGCAGGGACTATGGATATAAAAAGACTCTCATTACTTTAAAATCTGAGACTTTTTCTCTCGACCAACCATCAGTGAGACAAAAGATGAATCAACACCTGAGGTAATTGTGTTGGAACCTACCGCCTTTTAGATCCTTCTGACCCGAAGGTCATTAGGATGGATTGATCTTTTCTTTTGCCCTAGTGGTCTGTGGTTCCATTCAATAGGTAATTTCCAAAAATGATAGTGCCCTGGGTCACACTGAGTCCCATCGAATCCAGTGGGATATATTTTAGGCGTTGGAATAGAAAAATGAACAAGGGGAAGGTCAATTTTTGTCAAAATCACACTCTTAGTCAATCAGATTCGTAGATTTTGCTCTTTTTGCTTTACGAAGGTCAGGATCAAAAGTTTTGCAAGTGCACTAGTAAAATAATCATCAATCTGTTGTAATCACTAGTACAGTCATCATTTAGTAAATTTGTATGTAATGTGATGCTTTTCTGATATCTGCAGATACGAAGTAGAAAATCTTTAAGCTGAAAAAAAGATTTCATATCTCAAAGCTTCAAAAGAGAATGAAAATATCTTAAGCTTTTAATCATTCAATCATTTCTTTTTATATGAATTTGTTTACTATTCTTGTGAGGATGTCCCTAAGACTAGGAGTATTAGGTACAACGAGAACGATGAATTAAACTGGAATTGATCGTAAAAGATGCAGATCTATTGATCTAAAGACGTATTTGATGCAAACCTAAGAAATAGGAATCGAAGAGAACGAGCAATAGATAATAGAAAGAACGTATGTGAATAGGTTATAGACTCATCGCTGGTCTTCTAAGAACGACAGCGATGGGATTTAAATACATGTGTGCGAGATTCATAAGAAATAAGCGAGAATACATGATAGATGCATTCTTGTGAGACAGATTGCGTGCTGAGGGGGGTTTTTCCTCGTAGCAGGGACGTAAAGTACGCAGAGATGCATCACAATTCTATGCAGAGTTGATTGAACTTCTTCAAATCTTCACTCAATTCTTATTCAGTTTTCTATTCAGTTTCTCTATTCAGTTTTCTATACTGTCTCTATTCAGTTCTCTATACTGTTTCTATTCAGTTCTCTATATTGTGTGACGATGGAATTGAATTCTCTTAGAAACTTCATCTCTCATCATCATCATATAAATTGACGACGATAAGATTGACAATGATAAGATTAATGACAATAAGATAAGTGATGACAAGATTAATGACAATGAAATCAGCAATGACAAGATTGACAACAATGAAATCAGTGATAATGAAATGTTGAATTGAAATTACAAGATTTCAATTAAATCTCAATAATGAATTAATTATATAATGCGTCAACAAAGTTTTAACACAAAGATGAACTTATCTAGTTTTGAGTTTAAAAACATTAACAATTTTTAATGAAGTAACAGTGATTCTGATGACAATAAAGATAATGAAAAATTAAGAAATAAAAATAGAGTGAGATAATTTCTGATAGAAAGAGACTTTTCATTAATTGCAAGAAAAGACTATATCACATTCAATGAAAAGTTTTAATAAATGTACTTAATTAATGAGAACTCTCAAAATAAATTAAATATATATATTCGCATCTTTCTCTACAAACTTAGTTCTTTTTTCTTTCTTTCTTAACTTAGTTTCTTATAGTGAAATGCAATATAACTTATAAGAATAAGTCTTTTGTCTTTCTTTCATTCTTTGCTTCTCATCACAATAATGTGTAATAGCTAGTGATAATGCCCTAGATCACACTGAGTCCCCAGCAAATCCAGTGGGATATAGGGTTTTTAGACGTTAGCATAGAAAAATGAACAAGGGCGGGTCAACTTTTGCCAAGACCACCCTCTTAGCCAATCAGCTTTTTAGCTTTTGCTCTTTTTGCCCTAGACCGCCTTCAAAAGGCGGTGTCAATACTTTATTAGTCATCTTCTCTCATAAGCTTATGTAATTCTGCCGGCAGAAAATAGTTATTCCCTATTTGACCCCAATCCAACCCCTATTCCATTCCAATTCAATTCTAATCCGATCGCTATTTCTATTCCAATCCAGCCCCTAATCCCCCCCCTAATCGGCCCCCTACCCCACCCCCCATTCCAATTCTAATCTGACCCCAACAACCCCTTATTCCTATTTCAATCTGACCCTAATCCACCCTCTATTCCATTCCCTATTCCATTCCCTATTCCATTCCAATCCACCTTCCATTCCTATTCCAATTTGAATGCCAGCTAGGTTGATTGAATTTAACCAACCCTAGATGCTAGTAGAATCAACCACGCTGCCAGCTAGATTGGTTCAATTCCATTGAACCTAGCTGCTAGTAGAATCAACCACGCTGCCAGCTAGATGAGTTCAATTCCATTGAACCTAGCTGCTGCTGAAACCAACCCTAGGTGCTAGTATAATCAACCGCGCTGCCAGCTAGGTCAGTTCAATTCCATTGAACCTAGCTGCTGCTGGAACCAACCTTAGGTGCTAGTGGAATCAACCACGCTGCCGGCTAGGTCAGTTCAATTCCATTAAACCTAGGTGCTAGTAGAATCAACCGGGCTGCCAGCTAGATTGGTTCAATTCCATTGAATCTAGCTGCTGCTGGAACCAACCCTAGGTGCTAGTGGAATCAACCGCGCTGCCAGCTAGGTCAGTTCAATTCCATTGAACCTAGCTGCTGCTGGAACCAACCCTAGGTGCTAGTATAATCAACCACGCTGCCAGCTAGGTCAGTTCAATTCCATTGAATCTAGCTGCTAGTAGAATCAATCACGCTGCCAGCTAGGTCAGTTCAATTCCATTGAACCTAGCTGCTACTAGAATCAACCACGCTGCCAGCTAGGTCAGTTCAATTCCATTGAACCTAGCTGCTACTAGAATCAACCACGCTGCCAGCTAGGTTGGTTCAATTTCATTGAATCTAGATGCTAATACAACCAGCTTTAGCTGGTGCTGCTGAAACCAACCCTAGGTGCTAGTGGAATCGACCACGCTGCCAGCTAGATGAGTTCAATTCCATTGATCCTAGGTGCTACTAGAATCAACCACGCTGCCAGCTAGATTGGTTCAATTCCATTGAATCTAGCTGCTGCTGGAACCAACCCTAGGTGCTAGTGGAATCAACCGCGCTGCCAGCTAGGTCAGTTCAATTCCATTGAACCTAGCTGCTGCTGGAACCAACCCTAGGTGCTAGTATAATCAACCACGCTGCCAGCTAGGTCAGTTCAATTCCATTGAATCTAGCTGCTGCTGGAACCAACCCTAGGTGCTAGTATAATCAACCGCGCTGCCAGCTAGGTCAGTTCAATTCCATTGAACCTAGCTGCTGCTGGAACCAACCCTAGGTGCTAGTGGAATCAACCACGCTGCCAGCTAGGTGGGTTCAATTCCATTGAACCTAGCTGCTACTAGAATCAACCACGCTGCCAGCTAGGTTGGTTCAATTTCATTGAATCTAGATGCTAATACAACCAGCTTTAGCTGGTGCTGCTGAAACCAACCCTAGGTGCTAGTGGAATCGACCACGCTGCCAGCTAGATGAGTTCAATTCCATTGATCCTAGGTGCTACTAGAATCAACCACGCTGCCAGCTAGATTGGTTCAATTCCATTGAATCTAGCTGCTGCTGGAACCAACCCTAGGTGCTAGTGGAATCAACCGCGCTGCCAGCTAGGTCAGTTCAATTCCATTGAACCTAGCTGCTGCTGGAACCAACCCTAGGTGCTAGTATAATCAACCACGCTGCCAGCTAGGTCAGTTCAATTCCATTGAATCTAGCTGCTGCTGGAACCAACCCTAGGTGCTAGTATAATCAACCGCGCTGCCAGCTAGGTCAGTTCAATTCCATTGAACCTAGCTGCTGCTGGAACCAACCCTAGGTGCTAGTGGAATCAACCACGCTGCCAGCTAGGTGGGTTCAATTCCATTGAACCTAGCTGCTACTAGAATCAACCACGCTGCCAGCTAGGTTGGTTCAATTTCATTGAATCTAGCTGCTAATACAACCAGCTTTAGCTGGTGCTGCTGGAACCAACCCTAGATGCTAGTAGAATCAACCGCGCTGCCAGCTAGGTTGATTTTCGTTCGATTCAATTCTTCTTCTCGCACGTGATCTAGGGCCCCCCGGGACCGGTCGGAGACCGGACCCCCCCAGTATTACTTTCGGGTCTTGACACTTGCAAAACTTTTGATTTCGACCTTTGTACACTGCTTTCAAAAGACCGTGTCACACTTCATTAGTCATGTATTATGTAATTCTACCGGCAGAAAATAGTTATTCTCTAGGTGTTTGATCTCAATCTACCCCTACTTATTCCATTCCAATTCAATCCTAATCCATTCCCTATTCCTTCCAATCTACTCTCTATTCCTATCGCAATTTGACTCTAACCCACCCTCTATTTCATTGCCTATTCTGTTCCAATCCACTCTTTATTCCTATTCCAATCTGACCCTAATTCATTCCATATTGACCCCGATCCTCTCTCTATCTCTATCTGTTGAAACCTCCCGCCTTAGATTCTTATGACTTGAAGGCCATTTGAATTGATCTTTTCTTTTGGCCTAGTGATCTATGGTTTCATTAGATTATGACCCGATTTTGTTCTATCTTTCACGATCTTGACTCATCCTCTGAAGTCCGCTGTGCGTACGTTCGAATCCGAGACGGTGCGAAATAAATCATTTTATTATTCGATCTCATTGATCAAGGAACAACGCTCCCTGCTATCATTGTTTTCGTTGGTTATGAAAAGTCTTGTCTAACCACCGAGCTTCGCCAATATTTGATATGATTCGATATACTCCGATCCGAGACTCACGACGTACATTCTCTTCCTCTCCGATTGCGGTCAGGTTTCTTGAGTGTTTTAGCTCTCGTCTTTCGTCTTATCAGTTGGCTCGTGCTAGGGGGCCGTGTTGGAATCCCCCGTCTTAGATCCTTATGACCCGAAGGCCATTAGGATCGATCTTTCCTTTTGGCTTAGTGGTCTGTGGTTCCATTACTAACCCTATTTCATTTCAATTTGAATGCCAGCTAGGTTGGTTGAATCCAATCAACCCTAGATGCTAGTAGAATCAACCGCGCTGCCAGCCAGGTTGGTTCCATTCTACTGAATCTAGCTGCTAGTGGAATCGACCACACTACCATCTAGGTTGATTCCATTCTACTGAATCTAGCTGCTAGTAGAATCAACCACGCTGCCAGCTAGGTTGATTCTCACTCGATTCGATTCTCTTCTCTCGCGTGATCTAGGGGCCCCCGGGAACGACTCAAATATCAAGCTGTAGAACCGGATGAATAATCGGCCCGTCTTGAATTCACTATTTATCACCCACGGTTTTCCCATTCTTCTTCTCACGCTTTTTATTGCCCGGCAAGAATATTGAATTCTCTCAATTCCATACTCTGGCTACTGAGAGATCAAATACGCAGTTGATTTTCATTCACTTCTTATCTTTCCAAAAACAAGCTCCTGCTATCTTACTCCTCGGGCCGTTTTCTTCATATTCAAGCCAGATTCTCAGGTCAAGTTTTGAGATGCTCGGCTACATAAAACTTATGAAACATTGGTAGATGTGAGCAAATGATAATGTCATCTGCAGTTTAGAGTTTTCATACCATCTAAACTTATATATAAACCCTCTCCCTCCCCCCGGGGAACAGTCCTGAATATATATATATATATAATTATTCAATCAGTTTCAAAGATAAAGGCAAAATGGCAGGTGAGAACAACAACCCGTCAGCCATACCTAATCCTTACGAGGAGATGGGTAACTTACCCGTTGACCACCCACCTCCATATGACGAGGAGCACGGCTTGATAACTAACTGGGAGGAAACGGTTAGGCCCCCCTTCTCTTCTATGAAAAATAACGCTGACTTTTTATGTGAATAGAAAGAGAAACCGTATCAATTCACAGATGGATATGAAGAAAAAGGAAAAGACCAAAAAAAAGGAAGGCGCGGGGTCAAATGGTGGTTCCTGAGGTGTGCTCCTTCCTAATTTTGATAACGTCATGACGTTACTTCCTAGTTCCGTTCTATTTCCACCCCGCCTACCCCAGGAAGGGGGCATAGGGGGAAGAGAAGCAGAATTGAGGATGAGGGGTTCCTTAAGAGGAGAGAAATGAAAGAGGAGAAGAAAATATTCTTTTTGAAGGATTGCCCGTACCGACAGTAACGACGACGACGATAGCGCTGGGATTTTTTTGAAGAAACGCTCTCTCTTCATACCTCTCTACGTTCCTGTCTCTATCTCTCTCTTTATCTCTCTCTCTATCTCTCTCTCTCTCTCTCTACCTCTCTCTCTACCTCTCTCTCGATCTCCCTGTGTGTGCCGTGTGTCGTGTGCGCGTGTGTGTCTGAGTGTCAGACTCTGCCTTTCTCTCTACCTCTCTTTCTTTCTCTCTCTTTTTCTATCTCTCTCTTTCTCTCTATCTCTCGATATGGCTGCCCCTGAATGGGTTACATACCTTTTCGGCGCCTTTGGCGCCACGTCTTTTCTCATCGTCATCCTTCAACTGGTATTCCCTTTGGAATACATGCGTAGCTCTGTTCGGTGAGAAAGAAGAAGAAGAAGAAGAAGGAGAAGAAGAAGCATTTCCAAGCCTTAAAAAAATTAGCTATAAACTAACCCTTACCTTTCTTGTTTCTTATAGTGGCCTTCTTCATATGAAGGAGGATCCAATTGCGGCTCTGAAAGCCCGGAACGTGGACCTTGAGCAGCAGGTACGGGACCGAGACAACGAGAAAGCCGAACTGCAAAGACAGCTGGGCGAGGCCCAACAGCAGCGAGATGCTGCAGTCACAAAGGGGAACGAGCAGCAAAAAGCTCTCGAAGAAGCGGCGAAACGGGAAGAGCAGCATAAAAAGCAGCTGAAAGATGCTGCGAAGGGGGAAGGCGACCTATGGAAATCTCTCCGAGAGGCAAAGGAGAAGGCTGAGAAGCAGGACGAGAAGCTGGAGGATGCTGCGAAAAGGGAAGACGACCTGCGGGAAGCTCTCAGAGAGGCGAAGGAGATAGCAGAGAAGCAGGGCGAGGACAACGAGAAGAGAAAGGAGATGGTGATTGGGCTAAGGATCACGATTGCCCGGCTGGGGGGGCAACTAGATACCGCCAGAGAGCGGTGGTTGGGAGCGGCTGCAGGCCGGCTGCCCGGGAGACGGGAAGGGGTCCCTGGATTTTGCGGGCCCTAGGGGCATCACCATCAACAACTATTAATACTTAAAACGCAGCGATGCTTTGCTCTCTCTCTTTTTTCTTCCATAGTTAATATACATATTAATATACATATTATTACCAGCCCTCTCCATTCTAGAGAGAGGGAGGTCTGACAAAGGGAAACATGTTATTACACCGAAAAATGAGAGAAGTCTCCATAGTGTCGCTAAGAAAAAAAAGAAAGAAGAAGAAGAAACAATATCTACTTTCCCATAATAAAATAATTAAAACCCCTATGATTTTTTTTAATCGCCGAATCATTGAAACACCTGGCCCAGAATCCTCCCCATGAAACCTCTAACCATCTCCGGCCGTTCTTGGATGGCGGTTAAGACCACAGCGGTACTAAGTGAGAAAGCGAGACTCTCTCGCCATTGGTACTATTTTGAAAAAAAAAAAGAAGTATTAGTACTAGCGTTAGAAACTAACGACGTATATTAGGACAACAACAGCATACCTTTCTCTCATATCTCCGAGGAAACAAAGTAGCAAGAGCCCTCGGAGCAACGAAAAACGCAATCTCCTGCCTCTTCTTCGGGTTTTCGGCCAAGATACTCCATCCGCATAACGTGCAGCCTGTCCCGACGGCTAACCCAGCCTCCCACATGACAGGAGTGACTGTTGAAGGACTGAAAAGTTTCGGTCCGACTCTAGTTCGTGATAGGCAGATGGAGTAGTAGAAGATGCTAACGAAGAGACCCAGGAATGCAGATGAGCGGACTGCGTTCTTGCTGGCGTCGGTGAAAGCATGGATGGAACGTGAGCGCCACCGTAGCGCCAGCTGTAATGGAAGGTATGTCGCGCAGGCAAACTTGAAGGTTTTGATAAACCGCATCAAGGCATGTTTCTCGCAATTGGGCCCGCAGCCCATGTGGACCATCTCACATGGGATGGGTATCGTCTGGGCTGGGTCACCCCATTTCAGAGGCCAGCCGTATTCTTCACACATCGGTTGCAGTAAACTCGCCTGACCGGTGTCTTTCCCGTAGATCCAGGTACCTCTCCGGGCACGACGAAGAGCCTCGATCAGGCGAGAATCGACCTGGGCGGCTTCATCGATCCATCGTCTGTAGGAGGCGGGTAACCTCTCCGGGAGGTAGAACCAGGCCCACATGACGATTGCCGAACTAGCTGCGAAGACACCTGCGTCTGCGAGCGGTTGGGCAAAATCTTGGAGGGAAGATCTTTGGTTATTCCCTTTCCGTCGACGCTTCCAAGCGTCCCAGGATAAATTGACTAGGACATCTGCTGCTCTGGTGACAGCGAAGAAACTGAGGTCTAGCGTCCGGCCAGCCAGGTCTGGCCGAGGACGATCTACTTGTCTGTTCTCTGATGCATCACTGATCTCTGGTGATTCACTCTGAACATCCGGACTCCCGGACGCTCGAGAGGACAGGCATTTCTTCTGGTTGAGAACCTGGAAACCCAGCGACGCTGAGATGAAGACGGCTAAGAAACGAACCACGAGAGCCCAGGCGGGAGATGAGAGGAAGGTACTCTTTAATTTTAGAGTCTTCTCGATGAATCTAGAAAGGCGTTGAACGAGGAGCGGCAGCGCCGTTGATCCACCGGCGATGAAAGCGCAAAAGGCTGGGAACCGGTTCCATTGCAAGGGTCCAGTGAGAATCCGGAGAAGCTGCACTCACAGTCAGCCATGCTCGTCACGTGGCTGTCCCTTTTTCCCGATCTTTTTCAGCCCCTTGATGATGATGCAAAGCACAGACGGATCTCCAGGGGAGAGCCTCGGAACCATGCCGATGCCGACGGGAAGGTGAACAGGCATCCCAGAAACACGGGCTCGGGTTGAGAGATTTAGAAAAAATGTTGAGGCTCACATGCTTGAACTTATCTTGGTAGGAGACGTTTTTCTTCCGTAGAAGTCCGAGAAATGATATCAGCCTTGGACCGGTGGCAGAAAGGTAGCCCAGAGCGTAAGCACGAAGGATGCTGGGGGGGGTGAGTCGTTAGTGCGATGATGGTGAGATATCAAAAAAAAAAATGCGGGATGAGAACCTGGCAGCGAGATGGGATTGTGGGGAAGACAAGGGGGAAGGGGGGAAAGAAAAGGTCCGACGTCAAGACATACGGGTTCAGGACCTTGGAGTTCTTCTGATAGTGCGTGAGACGGTGGCGAGTGGTGGAGTCCATGAGGGACGTTTAGCGGTGTGTGTGGTTCTCTTTGTCACGGGTTGACCATATTTCTCGTACTTCTATGCCTGTCTAGTGGAAGAGAGGTGGCTGTTACTGTTGAAGATGATCAATTAGACGAAGACGAAGAGAAGAAGAGAGAGAGTCATGGAACCGAGAAAAAGAAGTGTATAACGTGAGACCGAGGATGGTAAAAGGGCAGATCTGTTGTTATGGTGTCATATACGACGGAGAAGAAAAAGGGACATGTATACGAGGTGTAAGTCCCATATATTAGGGAAGTATCTTTTCTTGCTTACCTTCTTTCTATCTCAATTGTTTATATTGGAAGGAGAGACGGGTTGACATGTGAGAATGCGGGGACTGAACTGACACACGATGAGAGTAACAAGGAAAGATCGAAGCGAAGAAAGAGATGAAACAAATCCGAAAAAAGAAAAAGAAAAGAAGAACCCAATACGGGAAAGCTACCAGGAAGTTGTTAGTGTCTCTAGGTTGTCTCCATCTCTTATTTTTTCTTCCTCCGATGTTGTCGTTGTCGTTGTCGTTGTCGTCGTTGATGTTTATATGGTGGATTGTTGGTGGAACCGCGTTTGATGTTGGATATCCAGGGGTAGCAGTTGCTGAGTCAGTCAGAACGTCAACTTGAACTCGATGAATGACATGAAGTCCAACGTTAAATCAGTTGCAATGCAAGTCACCCGCCCAGTCATTTTAGTGTGTATTAAAGATGACGTCGACCTTTCAACCTCGGTTTTCTTTCTTTCTTTCTGTTTTCTGGTTGAGCTGATGGAGACCACGGAGATGGACGATGGGGACGATATCTGGAGAACGACACCGGGGAGATCCAGATCAGGAGATACCCCGAAATGAGAGAGATCTTCGACAGGGAAACCCAGATGAACTGAACCGGTGTGTTGTTAAAGTGGGATATGCTTCAATATTCTTCTGTCTATCTAATGTCTATTCTGTGGGCTATCTGGTGTGATGTCTCTGGAGGTACGTAACTATCGCTCTCTATCATGACTCGGCTTGAGAAGAAAGATATCCTGTGTCTCTGACTGCGACTGCAATTTCCCCTTAATCTCTCCGCATGAACCAGATCGGAGCACACACTGAGAAGAGTGACAACACCTGTGGCTTCTTTCCCGAGGAAAACCGTATGTTTTGAAACCGGACAATACAGATCGTTTAGGGCGGAGAAAAAGCACTGACCCCCTTTTCCACGCAGAGACGAATGCTCTAACCGTCTTCGGAGCTGATCACCCTCCACCATCCCCGAAACAGGCTTAGGGTCAACGTTAATCCCGTCAGAAGGATCGGGAAGCCAACCGGAAACGGTCTAGCGTGTCTGTTTTGGTGTCCCACGCGACCGACGGTTTTTCTTTTCTTCCCTTTCTTTTCTCTGACATGTGACACTTTTCTTCTCTTTCTTCGATTCGGACAACAACCGAATTGGCTGACACTGACACTGACACGTTTTTCCCTCCGTTACAATACACATACCATCATCATCTCCCTCTTTCTTCCTTTCCTCTTCTATCTCCATCTCCATCTTCATCTTCATCTTCATCTTCCTTCAACCATGGAAAGAGAAAGAGAAACACTGAAAGATGAGATGTGAAACTTCATAGACAGAAAAGAAACAGGAATTCAATTATCTGGTAGTCCCACTTTACTATTATTATTATTACTATTACTATTATGCATTGCCATCAACTCGATCTCCTGAACCACTTCTTCACCTCCTTCTCCTTCGCTTTCCTTCTTTAAGACTTCTTTCTTCCGTTTCCCCAGATCTCTCATCTCTCTCCCCGCCTTCTTCCTTCTTCCTTCGTTCTTATCACAAGGCGACGCTCGTGACTTGAACCACCGCTCTTCTCTCGTACTACCCGACTATCCCACTTCATCCTCTATAGATATTGAATAGAAGTCTGTCCTCATCCTCGCGCCGACCCGGGATACGAAAGAGGCCACCCTCGAGCGAGCACACTCATTCCTCCTGACACTCCTGACACTCCTGACACTCACACTTCCCTTCCTTCACCAACTCGATCAATGCTTTCCAACCTATCCGCCGTCATGGACCTGGGAGCACAGGATCCCTTTGGCCGGCGGAAAGCCTCCTCTCCTCCCCCTCTCCTCTTCGGATGTAAGTCTACCACTCGACGCTGCGAAAAAGAGACGTCGCTGATATCCCATAGATCCATGCCCCGAAGCTCGAGACTCTCCTCCCTTTGAACCCGCTCCCGCTCCTCCCGGACCTGCCCTCCTCGACGACACAGAATCAAATATGCTCGACAACTTCTTCTCCACCATGAACTCTAGCCATTTCGATAACGACTTCTGGTTCGGGGCCGGGTCCGGGAACCAACAGGATAAGAAATCAGATAACCCCAGTTTCTTCGACTGGCCTGAAGACCTCCCGCCGATCTTCGAAGGGTCTGCCACATCCCTCCCGCAACCATCCGTCCACCCTCACAGTTTAGCCAAGGCCGGCACGAACCCATCCCAGACCGAAGTCACACCCACCTCCGAAGTCATCGCTGCGGCTTCCATGCTCTATCAGAACGGGATGAACGGGAATGATTTTGGTCCCGCATATGCCGGTCCCGTCTTTGGCGATAACAGCTATCAGGACACGAAAGGCTCATCAATCAAGGCGGAGAATTTCAATGGCGATTTATCTCGAGGTTCAAATTCCAGATTCGGTCGAAGCGTAATGTCACCCCTTGCGGAGAAAGGCCTACACACCACAGAGATGTATTTCGATGTGCAACAGTCCGGACCGCTAGATCAGCAGACATCCGCCAAGGTCAGAGCTCTTCGGTGGGGTTCCGATGTCAGTTTCGTTGACCAGGGCTACCTCGCGCCACCCGAGCAGCAGAACGACGAAGATCGCACCCTCGATCTTCTGCAAAAAATGGAGTGTCTGGAACAACAAAGTAGCGCCACCAACACCCGACCGTCAAGTCCGGCGAGAGCGACATATACGACCGATTGGTCAATGCCGAAACTAAACGACATCCGGACGAACATCAAAGATACAGATAGCTCAAGACCACGGAAGAAACAGAAGAGCAAGATCAAGGAGGAAGAGCAAGATGACATCGACATCGACGCATCCCAGCGGGCGGTGAAGAAGAAGAGAACTGCCACAAAAAACAGACGTCTTTCATCGATCACAGAGGTATCAACTCCCATGGGGAATCCAAAGCTACAAAGCCCCACCGGGAAATCAAACCGCGAAAACCTCTCCGAAGAACAAAAGCGAACGAATCACATTCTCTCCGAACAGAAACGGAGAAACTTGATCAAGCAAGGCTTTGATGACCTCTGCGCACTCGTCCCGGAATTACACGGTGGCGGGTTCAGCAAAAGTGCGATGCTTACCCAAGCCGCCGACTGGCTAGAAGATATCCTCCGAGGAAACGAAATCCTCAAAGCCCAACTTGCAGACTTGAACGCCCGAAACGGTCACGGCATATCTCAATGATTCCCCCCTTTGTCCTTACCTGCATATCTTGCATACCTTGCATATTTTCTCTTCTTAATTATGTTTTATATAACCCCATCACATACATACCCTCCCCGAAACAAACGACGGGATGAGCTCTTTTTTTTCTATGTATAATGAAAAAAATGAGGAAGGCGTTTTTATCTTTTGGTTTTGTTCCTTGGATTTCTTTCATTTTTTATAATCATTCTTCTATTGGCGTTGAAAATAGCTAAAGGGAGAAGGAGATATGTCTTATCATATCAGGATGGGGCGCGATTAGCGGGTGGTAATGGCGCGAGATAATAGGAAGGTCGGTGGGTTTGTCTGGAAAAGCAGTTTTATACATATACTAACTACTATTATCACTTGTTAAAACTGCAAGGAAATGAAATGAAGTGAAAGAAATTTATACAAACTATCTAGCTAGCTGTTTATACTGATGGTGATTATTACAGGGATCTCTCCCCTCTACAAAGATCTGTATTATTCATATGGGTGTCAAAATCAAGATTCTCTAGTGAAAGGGGAAAGGGGAAGGAGGAAGCAATTGAGATAAATCTTTCACCTGACTTATGTTTGTTCAATTCACGTCACTTCACTTCACTTCACTCACTCACTACCTGACTGCACTGAACTGAACAGTCTCCTACGTTTCATTTATCTTGCTCCCAACCTTTTCTCTCCGTTTAGTTATAAACAGTGACCTATCCGCAAACGGAACTTGTTCATTCAAACAGTAGAACAAGGGGGGTTCAGAGTAGAAAAGTGAAAGACAGACTCTTCCTACGGGCCCTTTCCCCCTTTTTCCTCGCTGCTTTTCTTTCATTTCGGCTTTGTTTTCTCGACTATTACCTCGAGTTTCAGCTTTCGTCTTATCTCTCAAGGTATTAAAACCCCCCCGTCTTACCTACCATACCCTATCCTATCCCATCTCCCTAACCCATCACCATATTAAAACTTCCACCAAAAACTCACCCGAAAAGCCCAGTTTTTTTTGTTTTCAAAAAAAAAAAAAGAAAAAGAAAAAGAAAGGTAGAAAGGAAAGGATGGGCAAACGTTCCAAATCCAAAGCTTGCGATTCAAAAGCACACCTTAAAAAGAGCATCGAAGGACTAGAAAGCGAAATCGAACATCTCAAGTCTGAAAACGAGGAACTCAAAGCCAGCGTCGAGAAGCTTTCGTATCTCGATCACCTGGTGGAAGATGGAGACGTTATTACGGATATGCGGCTCTACACCGGTGGGAGAAGATATGATGAGTGGATGTTTGTGAAGTTGTATGGACTCACCGCTATGGAGGTTTTGACTATTTGTACGTCCTTTAACCCCTTTTCTTTTTCCCCAAATGCAAAGGTTCAAAGAGCCGTTCTTTCAACCCCCCCCGGAACCCATGACCAGAAGGAATTAACCGTTAAACCACATCTGTTTTTGTTTCTAGCTCGCAACCACGAGATTATCGATCTCATTAACAAGTGGTCTACGAGGGTAGCACTGGCAAATGGCGAAGAAGCCCTCCCAACCGAATTCAGAGAGGCGTTTCATAAATATATTGAGGCCCTGAGGGAACACCTTGACGCTGAAGTTGAACACGTTCCTCTAGTTGTACACTTTCCGTGGACGGAACTTGGGAAAGCATATAAGGGGTTTTGGGAGGCTGATAAGCAATTGAAAGAGTTGATTTCTCGTATTGAATGGGATGGGATATAGAATAGCAAGCAGCTTGTCTCTAGGGTCTTTTCTTTTTCTTCTTTCCCCCCCCCCCCCCCACTCTCACCGTTGGCTTTGAGAACGGAGGGTGAATGGTTTGGGCGGAGGTTGGGGTTCCCGGAATATCGTGAAGAAAGCAAGTGCGCCGTAGGGCCATATGGCCCCCGAAGATGCAAATGAATGAGAGAGAGAGAGAGAGAGAGAGAGAGAGATGAAGGGAAAAGCGAAGAAGCAATCTTCCCCTGAAGAAGTCAACCCTCCAAGTCAGATGCTGATGTGGATGAATCTGGGTTTACCAAGAACTAGGAAATGAAAGCTTCTGTCGAGTAGGCAAGCCTTAGAAACGGCAACCTCCACCACCCATGTGAAAACCCCACGCAAAACTCGTCAGGTCAACGAGCAAAAAGTTTTCCTTTTAACATTGTTATGTTGGGCATCTCGTTAGTCAAGCTTTCAGGCCGAGAAGCCATCATACATAGTAGCAAACCGACGTAGTTAGTGTTAGAAAGGGTTTGGATTACATTTTTATCTCGTCCATCATCCACAAACCCCTTACTAGCCCTAAAACAGAAAGGAAAGAAAGAAGGAAGTAAAGAAAGACAGACAGGGCGCCCCAGTAACATGTTAATTTAAGGAAGATCCAAACTTGATAAATATCCAACCAACTTCGAGAACTCATAACAGCGTCATAGAAAATTCCAAGGTGCAAGCAAATCCAACTCCGTTCACATAGGAAAAAGGGAAGAAAGGGAAAGGTAAGGAAAGAAGAGAAAGCAAAAAGAAAAAAGAAAAAAAAGAGAGAGAAAGATGGGGATCATTTAATCTTCTGAAATTTCCAATATGCATTCGAGAGCTCCGTCTTATCCGCCCTCGGATCAGCCAGCAGGTCCTTCCGCAGGGCAGCAATGAAGTTGTGGAAAGTTTGAGTGGTTTCTTCCGAAGGGATATTTCCCGGCTGTTCCGTAAATATCGAAGAGTACTCGTTCAATGCCTTGATTGTGGTAAGGCAGTCGTTGTCCCCTGGATTAAGAAATTTTTGATTCAGTATTGAGTAAAGTCGTCTTGAGGAAGAGTGAGACTTACAGAGCTTCATAATTTCGTTCGCCTTGAGTCCATACAACTCCTCTAGGAAGTCCTCATCCCGCCTGATATCCAACGTATAAAGAAAGGCGTCGGCCACGGCGTCCCCCCCGTGGGCGGCTATGTTTCCCTCAGAAATCCTCTCTTGGTCTGGTTTCCTCCGTCTGTTCCCATCCCGCAGAATGGTTTCAAACCGGCGACCCCGGATTATAGAATATTTTTTGCCGCAATACCGATATTTGAAATATTCAGCCTGGCTTGTCTCCGCTTGCTCCGCTCTGGCCAGATGGTCGCCGGATTTTTTCGCCAAGTTTCCAGCTTGGGATTTTTGATCCCGAAGATCCTTAGACGCCGTCTCATAGTCGCGACGGACATTCGCCAAGTCGCGACCCGTACTGTCCAAACTTCTCATGGTGTTTAAGCCGTCTCGGTTACCCCAGTATCTCTTGCCGCCTATAGTGCTGTAGGAGGCGCTTTGAAGAGCTTCATTGACGACTCCGGGCGCCATTTCTCCGATTTTCGCGCCTGGTCTTATCGAGATACTGGATTCTAGGATGATTCCGACCGTTTCTTGCTGCTACACAAATAGTTAGAAAGAGTTATATGTTAGGTTATAAATGAACGAGAATACCTGAGGAGTTTTTCGAGGAGAAACTTTTGGCGGGGAACGGGACATCTCCCGTTTGCGCTCTTGGTTTCGTGCTTTCTCCTTCTGTTTGTTCCGCATATTCCCCATTGCGCTGTATCGGTTTTTAGCGAAAAGGAGGATGTTGATTATGAGCTATAACAGAATAGCTGCGATAGATAATATCAGGGGTAGAGAGGTTTGTCTTTTTTGATCTCGTTTTTTTTTTTTTTTTGGTTGCAACAAGAGTTAACATAGAATCAACGCCGATAGGCAGCCCATGACTGGTATATAAAGCTCGGTTTCTTTGTTCACTTTGCCGTGATAACTTATCGTTTGTTTGCTCCATTTTGATTCATCAGGGTTTGTTTGTTCCAAGCGCTGCAGCTCTGGAAATCGGTCGACCGTCCACCTCAAAATAAAGGATAAGAGAACATATAGGCGTTGCAGGGCGAAAACTCCGAATTTAAGGGTGCCCTTTGCTCCATCCTTTGGTGGGAGGATGCGGATCACAGTGCTCTGCCTGATTCCGCTCACCAAGGACGTTCGGTAGAGATGAGAAATAGCTGAGCTCTCATACAACATCTTAAAAATATTGAGATATTGAGGAGAGACCTTGAGACTAGAACGGAATACCTGCCGTGGACGGAACTTGGGGAAGGCGTACGGTGGTTTTTGGGAGGCTGCTAAACGGTTTCCGTGATCCGAATTCTTGATTCACACTCTCTAGGAAGAAAAACGTTAGTTGAAGACTATTTTCTATACCTTACCCACTCGTTGATCTCAAAAGAAGGTATATAGGGTTGGGGTTCGCGGGATGGCGATTGGATGAGATGTTGAGAGAGAAAGCAAGGGGAATACCAAGATTCAGGTCCGACATTCCGTAGATGGGTAGGGAAACTTACCGAGAAAATATGGCAAAAGGGTAGGAAACTTCTATTGTCGATTAGATACATACATCACTGCTAACACAACCTCTAATTTCATAAATCATCATTAAAACACTAAAGAAAACTCTCTGAATACTCCCAATCAATCCAAACTCCTCGAACTGTAGCTAGCTACCTGTCTCACGTATTTGGTTAGCGTTATTGGAAAGGGGGGGGAGTCTTCCCTAGAGAAAGATAGGATGCCCCAGGTAATATGCGGGGAGATTCATACCGCAGCAATAACTCCACCTACTTCTATCAGCTCACTGTCCATAAAGATCGTTTTCTTCCAAGAAAATTCATGGAAGTCGAAGAAGGTTGACCAAGGTCGTATAAGCATCCCGTAGCTTCTTGTTTTTCCCTGACGTTGGGTCGGCCGTTAGATCGGCTCGCAATATACGGATAAAAAAATCGAACGCGGTTTTCTGTTCCGGCGTCTGTTCTCTCGGAAACAATAATATACGCCCCCTGATTCCCGTGATTGTCGAAGACCAAGAATTGAGAATCTTGATGGTCTCGTCGCAGTTATTCTCATCTAGATGGAAGGGAGAAAAAGGGGTTCAGTAAGAGGAAGAAGTTGCGAAGGGACATCAATCATAATTACCGAGAGTCTTAATTTCTCTAGCCGTCAGGCCATACAACTCCTCTAGCAACCATTCATCCGTCCGTAGCTGTAGTTCCGGTTCGTAGAGGTGTGCGTCCGCTACGGCATCCCCAACAGGGGGTGGGCCTTCGCTATTTCCACATATAATCCTCGATGTGCCCGTTGCGCCCTCAATCCCGAAGATACGTTTGCAACTTTCCATCCGGCGATTGCGGATACGCAAATATGCCGCTACGCAGCGGGGGATCATTCTGACATTTAAGAACGTCTGCTTCTCCCTGAACTCTTGTGCCGATTTATCTTGTTTGGCTTGCATTTCAGCAAGTAGCTTATTTGTTTGCTCCATTTTGGCTTGTTGCTTCTTCAACTTCTCCAACTCCATAGTCTTCTTTCTTAGGGTTTCGTCTAGTCTGCTCAAAACGTCATCAGCCTTGTTCCTCGATCCCCTCCTCAGTCTCTAAGTATATGCGATCTGAGATAATCCGATCTACTTTTTGGGAACGCCAAAAAGCTAGTCAGACGAGAGATTATCTCAAAATATTAAATGAGTGGGGTACCTTTGGTTTCTCCGCCGGTTGATTATTTAAGGGACGGCACGCTTGTGTGCAGTCAGGTTTGTATGGTGTCCGGAAGTTTTATTTCGGCCGATTTTGCTAGGCAACTCTGGGATTGGCGTGGTCCATGGAATAATTGTGAATGTGTGGTAAGGGAGGATATTGCGGAAAGAGAAGGGTGCTCACACCGTATTTAATGCCATGGTTAGAGGTAATATCCGGTTCACAAAAGGGCCGGGTTTTCTTTATTCGTTTTGCCCTCAAATGATTCGCTATTTGCCTCTTGAGCTCTGGTTTCTTCCATTAGGCTTTGTTTCGTGCTCCGTAGATCTGGCATTCTGGTACTGAGTTGACCGTACCTCTCAAAGGTAAGGATAAGAGAACAAGGAGACACTGTAAGACTAAGACCCTGGGTTGCAGGGTGCTCTTTGTTCAATATGTTCGTGAAGAATGCGGATCACAGCGCTCTGCCGGATCCCATACATCAAGGACGGTATGTAGGGGTGAGAAACAGCTGCCACTGAGCTCTCATACAACATCTTAAAAATAGAATCTCCGTCGAGAAACCAGAATATAGGGCTGCCATAGCCCTTTATTCCATTTAAAAATCTAGCGTTATAACAAAAAAAATTGCAGATGCCTAGGGATTATGGGGTATATGATACCTGGAAGATAGATTGCCAATAGCATTTGCTCAACTCGAAGAAACGTTGAACTTTTTAGACTACCTAAAATGCGGTGACGAGGGTGTAAAATGCGAATATCAAAAGATCTAGATTGATAAAATATGGAGAAAGAGAGAGGGCAGTGTGGATTGCGTAGGGTAGGGTCCGCGCTCTCCAGATACATCGTGGCCACTACCATGGCCGCCGTTTAATGCAAACAGTTGGAGGTCAAAGACCATGCGACGGCATGGATGTGAATATCAAATGATCCATAAATGATATATAATAGACTGGCTTTATTAATGTTCAGATAATAATGATGAATGCTTTCTTGAGTGTTTTCGAGGTCCTCACAAAGCACTCTTTCGAGTAAATGAGGTCTTGGAAAAATATGACTGTTGAGGCTTGGGCAGATTCGACGTGTCATGTGATAATCTCAACCCTACCTACCTAGTATCTCCCAATCTTCGCGTCACGCGATCAAAGCTATAACGACTTTTCGGGGATTCCTATGTTTGAGGGTCATCAGCGCAAAACAAACCGTACTTCGTCTGAGCCAACGACCGGGCCTTTCCGGGTCTTCATAGGGTTCCAGACCGGAGGAAACGATGCTTCGAAAGCGGGCAGTTGAGACGCCGTTTATGAATGTTTTGAGAAGCACCTTCGAAGAAAAAAAATCTTGAAAAAATTTATTTATTGTAACCAAACTCAAACAAACCTGCCTGTTGTTCATCATCTCTAGATACTTACACAGCATGCCAATGGAATCCTCAACCGGGGAAGATTGATTGTGGAAAAAGCAAATGAAAGGAACTGAGCTTTCATTCACCCAAGCCACTGTTACTGTTCCTGGCCGCGCGAGATGGGGATAACTTCTCTCATTTCACCCATACTTTTTTCTTCCTTTTTTCCCAAAGGAATATATTAGCTATTAAGCAGGCCAATATATATCTTCTTCTTTTTGATAACTTATATATCTCCTGACCGTGGCACACCCGTGGCCGTGCCGAGCCGCAGGAAAACGACTTAACCACCATTCCGCTCCATCAAAGATAGAGTCTATTGATATCTTATAAAAACTCAAGGAATGGTAGCTGCTTCGAATGCCAACGAAGTCCTGGGTCTTGCATCTGCATCTCCTGCCTCTCCCACTGAGGCTCCTGAGCCACCCTGCGGCTTCAAAGACCTTTTAGAAAGCCTTCCCACGGGTACGAAAAACATTGAATACACCAACATCGGTTGTGCGAGGCGAATCATTGACAGGAGACAAGATGATCTCCTCGAAGGTGAAGGCTGGAATCAATTTCTGGTCTTTTTCCGAGTACCCACGAGCGCCATAGAAACGATCACTGGAGACTCCCAACCCCTGGGGAAATCGGCCCTTACTACATTTGACTTGAACTACGCAAGCTTTATAATTAAAATAGGTCTATCGCCAGCTCATGGCGTGGATCCATTTGAAATTACGCAAATGATTTCGATCATGTCGTTCAGAATGGGCTTAAAATGTCGGGGGGACTCGCCGCCACATGGAAGACAGGCGGGTCAGGGAAGGAGCCAGATGCCTCCTATTTTCCTGGACCGGCAGGTGTGGATGAATGGCCTTCTATTGCCGTGCAAATCGGTCTATCTCAGCCGCTGGGTGCGTTGGAAATGGATGCCCGATGGTGGATCGAGAATTCTGGAGGTAAGGCCAAAACTGTTTTCATCGTGTCGATGAATCAAGAACGACCTGAGCTCCTCTTCGGCGTTTATGAGCCTATATTTAAAGACTACGAATAAAACCGAAAACCGACTTCGGACTAAGACTGTCGTCGCTACGAACGAAGTTAGCGAAGTTCTAGTCTCTAGAGGACCCAGCCCTTCCGGATAAGGGGATGCAATCACTATTACCGGCGCGCCTTTTATACTACCATTCCACGCATTCTTTGCGCGCCCACTTAATCTAGAAGGGACACGGCCAGAACATAATTTTGTTTTTGGTCAGCAGGAACTCAAAAATATAGCGGAAAATGTATGGTCATGACAGGTATTCCCTCAACCAACCGTCTAGTTGAGCGAGAAAGCTACATCCTCTTTTTAGCGAAGGTGGTGAGCTGCTGAATAGGCTCAATAGCATGTATTGTGAGCCCTCTTTAAAAGAATTAGAGACAGCACAAGAACCGGCGTGTGGTATATTTGTTGGATATTAGCACACTCGGTCCCTCCACTGAATGCAGGTTTGAATTGAAGAAAGTGCATGACAAAGTTCGTAATATTATGGGAGGAACATCCCTCGTATCCAGGGGCCCCGAAGCCGATTCAAACCGGATTCCATTTATCTCGCTCACTCGAAGGACTCCGTTAAAAGGTTTCATTCCTTGGTTTGTACTATTTTCTACGCTGAGCTACCCTATTTCGAATAATAGTTGGTGGTTCCCTCCATACGGCAAAATGATTGTTTGGTGATGTTTTCATATATTTATCTGCACTTTCCGCTCGGGTGATTTCATTTTCTTTCCGCTTGCTATCTAAGACCAAGACAGAATCATCACAAACACCCCACTCTCTACCACAGATAACCTCGTGCAACTGTCGGCGATTCTCTGAGCTTGAAATTTGCTAGGAACATATCCAGAAGGTTCCACTTAAATCGCATCTTACTATTCTTTAGCCGATTCAACCATGGAGGACACCTGAACAACCACCCAACACCCCAGGGAGTTGCTTATCCAGTTGGCCACTTCTATGAATACCTTTACTGGAAACAATGAGCTATCAGTCACTGTTCCCGTGTTCACAATCTGTAAAAGATGCGATGAGGGCTGCTGAAACGGCATTAGGCGGGAGAATAAACTCGGCTGAGAGAAACTGCTAAAGAGATGATGGAGGAAGGGTTCCTTCAACCTTACGCGACTACTCTTCGGGTAGAAATAACGGAAAAAAGCTTGCCACTTGTCAAAGCCAACATTAAAATCAAGGGGATCGACGTTGATACGGTTGACATCTGCTTCAGTCTGCTGAGATGATATGGGATACAGGCGCCCATCACACCATTATCACCGAAGATATTCCGTCCCCAGAGATGCGAGAATATTTCAAAGAGCCGATTCACGACCCGTTTCGCACAGAGGACGTATTAGCACTGCAGATTGACGCCAAAGTCGCATTCACAAACGCGCTCGTATCCCTCTCGGCAGTGACTTTGATAGTTTCCGAATCAAAGATGTCGAATAATCGATTCGAAATTTTGTTTGCGCAGACGACGTGCATCAATCATCTTTCATATCATAGTATTTCTCGTCATTGAAGCGCGAGATGAAACTATCGCTGACGAGTGTCTAAACGCAGATGAAAGTATTGTGACTTTGTGATTCTCTCTCACTCAGATGATGAGCACATAGTCTCAAGTGATTTCTCGATGATTTTAAAACTTCAATCATTATTGAGTTTTCTTTATTGTCTGTCAGTCATTTGAATCTTGCTAATCTATATTCGTAGAAGATTAACCGTTTGCGAAAAACGAAAATGCGGACGAAAGAGCACTGTGCCCCAAGATTCTATCCCTCCCCCTGGAAGTTATATATATATATATATAAAAAGGAAATAGAAGATCAAGTCTTACCAATCTTTGTTTTACTCTCTCACCTTCGTCAATTTTCCTCTCTTCATAGTGTCGATGAACCTGAGGGAAAGGGGAAATAAGTGTCTACATCTCCCTGTTCAAATAAGAAAAGTTAGATAAATTCGAATCAGTAGTAAGTAATCGTTTAGTTATTCATCTACTGACTCAACACAGGTACCTAGTCAAGTCTCAAAAGCCTCAGATTTCAACAAAAACAATGCAATCAACGAAAGACATAAAATCCGAAATCATCATGGGAAACCCGGCTCCCCGCCCACCCATGCTATCATATTCCTACTTTAGGGAGTTGGATACTTCTGTGGTCGTGTGCCCAATTGCAAAGCGCACTCATCTTAGAATGTACGATTTTCAAGAACAACCCGCAACCTGGAAAGACTGACCGTGCAAGATAAACAGAAAATCAGCAAGCAGCAAGAGAAACTAAGACTGAAACCACACAGAAAACCTGAAGTAAAGCTTGGGACCGACGCCCAAGAAGAGAGCAGAACTTACACCATTGCCAAGAATTGCCAAGGGTTAAGGAGTCCGCCGGCCACTGCAGATGACTACTCACAGTTACAATCCCATGGGCGGGTGAAAGAACACTATTTACCGAAAGAAAGATCAGTAAACAACTAGTCAAGAATAAAGCTAAAATGTACGGATGGCGATGGAAAGCCTGATGAAGACAAGGGGATAAGTGTTAGGTACTCACCCATTTCGGGTTGCAAGCCTGCGCAGCCTCGGCCTCAGCACCCTGTTCAACCGGAAGAGCTAGAGACACAGCGCTGACCATAAAAACGCTCGCAAGGACGGATAGGAGCTTCATGTTGGCTTTGAAAAGGAGGAGCTTGGTTGTTTAAAAGATTCGGGTTTTCTTTTCGGTGATTGATTGATCTGAGGAAAGTGGGAGCAGCTTGGTTAAGAAGACAGAGGGAAAAGATTCAGATCGCAAGGGGAAACGAAGATATTTATATTCGAATATCTCGGTCTCTGGTATAAGGTTTGTGATATATATCATATCGTCTTGGTACTATCAAGGGGTATCGAAATCGAGACCTCGGATCTCGTACGTAGAACAGGTAGATAGATGCGCCAGCGTACAAGATAGAGATATGAGAAATGAGGAACGAGACGGCAAAGTCTCATCCCCGGCTTTCGAGGAGACTATAGCAAACAGAATCGAGAGGCAAAGCTAACGGAGTACCAGACAACATTGTCAGAAAGCAAATAGAATGCTGTCGCAGAGTTGATAGGATGTCGTTCAAGAGAAAGGGTCTTGGCCTCAGTTCACGTGAGCGATGCTAAGAGTTCCAAGGCTCAGGTTCGGAAACATACTAGTAAGGGATCACCTTGGCGCCAACATCATCAACCCTTAAGAGGGTAGTGGCTTCGACATTGATGGCCTGGTTCATGCGTTTGGGTGTTAGCCCTGGCCCTTGCTTCAAGTTGAGGGCGAGACGCGAAGGTTGCGGAGGAAGAAATAAATTTTTCGATATATCATTTTTCTAATTTTAAGTGGTTGAAGAGCAACCTCACCCGAGGATATATGTGCACGTGACTTTATTTTGGCGATACCTAGGTAGCGATAGAGGAAGAACGCGACTTAACAGGTTTTAATTTAAGCCCACATTATTAATTTACTTCGCCGTCGTCGCGTCCTTCTACGCTCATATTAGATGGCATTGAAATAACATCGCTTTGATCAATCCCTCCATACGATGCCCTCCGGTCAAAAACGAAGGCGTGCAACGAATGATGACGACTCGCTCTCCAGCGATAACGAAAGCGGCAATGGAGATACATCAACAACAAAGCAGCGGCAGAAGCAAGCACAGCGTAGAAAACGCCAACGCAAATCCCTCTTCGCATCCCTAGAGCCCCGGATACGACATGTCTCCCAGCACACGGTCAAGACGAAATGGGTCACCTTGCCCGAACCGATGCAGGATAAGGTCCGGGAACTCTTTCAGTCTGTAGAGAGACCTGTGATTACGAAGCAGAGGGATGAGAAGAAGAGGATCGAGGCGCAGACTGCGGTTGGATCCGTGATTAGGAAGTATGTTGCTTCTCCGGAGATGCATAGTGGTAGAAGAGGGGAAAGCTAACACCTTGGTCGCTGTCGCAAATAGCCTCGGAAGACGATTACCCCGGATGCCATTCCCACCGATTTCAAAGGATGCGAACTTCGACTATGAGTCCGCGTTGGATGAACAGGTTCGCGAACCTTTATCGTTGTCATTTCCGAGTAACAAACTCCATTGACTAACTCGGATACAAACAGCGCGCTCTCGGAGCCCAACTGACTACAATCACGAATTCCGCGGACTTATTGAAGGCGGAAGTTGCGCGGGAGGAAAAGGAGCTCGCGAGGGAGAAAACGCTGCTGGAGGAGATGGAGAGAAATGCCAAGATGGCGGAAGGAGCAAGGAGGAAGCAGGTCAAGAATGTATGTGGCGTTCTCGCTTGCTACAACAATGCGCGCATTATACTTTGGAGAGATCACTTTACTGATACCTAAATTTTAGGATCATCCGATGCTTCGACATCTCGAACAAGCCTCTTTCCAGCAGCAGAAACAGGATTCTGCAAGTTTCGATATACGAGATATGAAGACCTGTGATGTCGGGCTTGCTGATGTATGGATCCCCGTGCTCTACTCTTCTTGACGAGCTTATTATTGCCGATATAGTCGAATGCTGACGAAAAGTGAAATTTTTGTAGGTGGGTGATGACCCTGATCTTCTCCCCTTGATCAAGCAACTCCGAAGTCACCTTGAATCAATGCAAAGTAACGCGGTTCAAACTTCGGGGATCAGAGACGCCATCTTGCAATCGCAGGCGGCGTTGGATCTCGTCCACACGTAAAGACGAAAAACTTGGTACAAGCCACAGCATTACTAAAATCTCGAAGGCGCTTTTTTTTAACGCCAGCCTGTTGATTAGGGCGCATCCACAGCTTCACGACTTTACTAGCATGGCCTAGGCCTAGCTATTAGGCTCTTAAGATGGGTCGATTAATCGAGGCAGGGTTGTGCGGTCATTATGCATGTTGCATGTTATCCCTACTACACTATGGTTGTTCTCTATTTGTTATTGCATTGGATTGATTTGTCCATCGAGCCAGCCCGAGATACCCAGCATTTGTTTCCGGAGCATATGAAAGGGCGTTGGCGGCATGCTTTTTCTTCTTTTGGACCTCGGGAGTTTGATTTTAGAGAAACGAAGTTATATTTTGTCCGTTGGATGTTGGTTTATTATTGCTACTGATTATGCCTTACGGGTGGGGTGACCCCTATTATTCTCGAAGAGACTTTGTTCATATGTTGCCCGCTTGAGCGATAAACAGCCGTGCCCTAGATCACACTGAGTCCCCAGCAAATCCAGTGGGATATAGGGTTTTTAGACGTTAGCATAGAAAAATGAACAAGGGCGGGTCAACTTTTGCCAAGACCACCCTCTTAGCCAATCAGAGTCTTAGCTTTTGCTCTTTTTGCCCTAGACCGCCTTCAAAAGGCGGTGTCATCAACGCTTATGTCATCTTCTCTCATGAGCTTATGTAATTCTGCCGGCAGAAAATAGTTGTTCCCTATTTGACCCCAATCCAACCCCTATTCCATTCCAATTCAATTCTAATCCGATCGCTATTTCTATTCCAATCCAGCCCCTAATCCCCCCCCTAATCGGCCCCCTACCCCACCCCTCATTCCAATTCTAATCTGACCCCAACAACCTCTTATTCCTATTTCAATCTGACCCTAATCCACCCTCTATTCCATTCCCTATTCCATTCCCTATTCCATTCCCTATTCCATTCCCTATTCCATTCCCTATTCCATTCTCTATTTCATTCCCTATTCCATTCCCTATTTCATTCCAATTCACCTTCCATTCCTATTCCAATTTGAATGCCAGCTAGGTTGATTGAATTTAACCAACCCTAGATGCTAGTAGAATCAACCACGCTGCCAGCTAGGTTGGTTCAATTCCATTGAATCTAGCTGCTGCTGGAACCAACCCTAGGTGCTAGTGGAATCAACCGCGCTGCCAGCTAGGTCAGTTCAATTCCATTGAACCGAGCAGCTGCTGGAACCAGCCCTAGATGCTAGTAGAATTGACCACGCAGCCAGCTAGATTGGTTCAATTGCTGCTGGAACCAACCCTAGCTGCTAGTAGAATCAACCACGCTGCCAGTTAGGTTGATTCAATTCAGTTGAACCTAGCTGCTGCTGGAACCAACCCTAGCTGCTAGTAGAATCAACCACGCTGCCAGTTAGGTTGATTCAATTCAGTTGAACCTAGATGCTAATACAACCAGCTTTAGCTGCTGCTGCTGGAACCAGCCCTAGATGCTAGTAGAATCAACCGCGCTGCCAGCTAGGTCAGTTCAATTCCATTGAACCTAGCTGCTAGTAGAATCAACCACGCAGCCAGCTAGATTGGTTCAATTCCATTGAACCTAGCAGCTGCTGGAACCAACCCTAGGTGCTAGTAGAATCAACCACGCTGCCAGCTAGATTGGTTCAATTGCTGCTGGAACCAACCCTAGATGCTAGTAGAATCAACCACGCTGCCAGCTAGATTGGTTCAATTGCTGCTGGAACCAACCCTAGATGCTAGTAGAATCAACCACGCTGCTCACTAGATTGATTTTCGTTCGATTCAATTCAATTCTCCTTCTCGCACGTGATCTAGGGCCCCCCGGGACCGGTCTCCGACCGGTCCCCCCCAGTTGAAGTAGATAAAGGTCTCCACTGTCGGTTATGTAAGAAACCTCAGCGATCAGAACATGATCGTCGCAAGTGACTCCGGCTTGAGAGATACAACACGAAATATGATAGAATAGCATTAAAACCCTAGATAAATAAATAAAAAACTAAGAGAGGTGTTTCAGATGTAATTTTCTCCTGTTCTTCTCGATATATCTGGCTCGCGTGGTCTGACATTCCTCGGTAACACTCCGCTCACAACAACAAGGAAACCTTTCCCGAAGAGTCAGTCAGTCATCATCGGGATTTCTACTCGACGAAATAAAATAAACTCACTCTCTGCCGAAGAACCACCACAGTTCCTTCAATTGCAGGTTCGACCCCAGAGACCGGAGCGCAACAGGATATATTTTCCTGTTCCCTCTTCTCTGTCTTCCACTTAACAGTGGTAATCCTGTCCCTTCCGTCGATGCGGTCAGCTCCCAAAGCAACCGCCACCTTGTGGAACCAGAAACCTCGATAAACAACACCACCACGACAGCTTCAACAACCCTGCCAAGCGTGGTGGAAACTCCTCCTGCCCTCCCTCTCGCCGGTTCATGACCGGAGTTATCGCGACGAAGGCGGAGGCAGAAGTAGAGGGCGAAGAAGAAGAAAACGGAGAAGAGGACGGGGAAGAAGAGCTTGAAGAGGAGGAAGAGGAAGAGACAAAGCAACCAAGTAATGGCGCGTTCGATACAATGAAAGCCAATTCAAGTGAGCGCAATGCGCCCTCAAAGGAAATGCGGACGAAGAATAAACAATCGTCTCCCGCGACGGGTGCCAGCCCGAAGAAACGTCGCAAGGTCAATCATGGTGAGAAATATCCGTATCCGGGTGGTTTCGGGGAAGGGAGAGAGCAACTGAACTCTTTATCCTATTATGCGCTCATTGCTAACCGTTTTTTCTTCTCGTATGAGCAGCGTGTGTCTATTGTCGGCGTTCGGTGAGCCGCAGATCCTGCTTTTCTTTTTTTCTCTCTCTTAACCCCTCTCGGTTCTGTGTATGCGCATAGCTACATATTTTTTTTGCGCTTGCGCCCGCATACAAAGGGAGGGGGAGAAACTCTATGGTTCCTTTTTGCTGATAATAGTAAATTTCTGATGTTAAACAGCATATGACTTGCGATTTGGTACGACCTTTTATCTACCCTTAACTTCACTCTACCCTTCTCAACGGCCCTGATTATTTTGTAATACGTTCCCTTATCCGGTCAGTTTCCGGTACAGTTTGGCTAACAGTCAACTTGCATTTGATCTTATTTAGGAACGGCCGTGCACTCGATGTATAAAACGTAACATTGGCCATCTTTGCCATGACGAACCGCGTGAGCCTGTGAAAAAGGCGAAGAGCGAGCGTGACGTTTCGACGGCCGAAGAAGAAACCCCATCTACAGGGAATGGGTTCCCGGTCCCCCAAGGTATAGCGACAAAAACCGAAGGACAAGGAGCGTCGAGCCAGCAGCAATTGCTACCCGAAAGTACGATCGGGTTACAGCCTTCCTCCGCGGACCCGTCCCAAACTGTGCAATCCCAGAATATTACCAGCCAGGGAGGACTCGACACCAATTCCCAGGGTATGTAAAGACCAGGAAACCTGAAATTTACTCCCCTACCTTCTTCCTTTATTTTCGTACTTGCTAACCTTCGAGCAGTTCTTCAATATAATGATTGGCAGTTGGGACGCCAGAACCAGTTTCACGATATGCACACCTTTCATCCGTCGTATATGTTTAACGCCCCCGAGGTGACAAATGAGTACAACCTACTTAGTGACTTCCTCAACACAAGTCTGCTGGATGACAGCGGAATGTATCAAGGGGATGAGCTCGGCGGACTCTACTCAGATCCATCCTTGTTCGGTACCATGGTTTCCACTCTGGACGCGAATAACGAATATGCCCTGCAACAGCAACAGCAACAACAGTCGCAGCAGTCCGTGTCCCAGCTTGCCCCTCCACCGAACCAACTCGCTCAAGGCAACTCAATCCAGCGTCCTGCTAGCACAGCAGTGAACGACAAGGCCAAGGAGACTTACTACTTAACCGCAGCAGATCCGGCCGGGACAGATACCCCAGAGGAGCGGATGAATAAGCTTCTAAAGGCTAAATACGATGCTGGGATGCTTAAGCCATTCAACTATGTCAAGGGCTACGCACGTCTAAATCAATATATGGAGAAGCATATTCGACCTTCGTCCCGACAGAAAATTCTCCGCCAATTGGACAAGTTCCGTCCAAAGTTCCGTGAGCGCATGCAAAGCCTCACCGATATTGAGTTGGTTTTTGTGGAAATGTGGTTTGAGAGGAGCTTGATGGAATACGATCGAGTGTTTGCTAGTATGGCTATTCCCGCATGCTGTTGGAGGCGAACCGGGGAGATTTTCAGAGGCAACCAGGAAATGGCTCAACTGATAGACGTCCCGATCCAAACATTGCGTGATGTAAGATTCTTCCTGTTGAACTCGCAATAGTATGGTGGCTCACATTTGACCCTAGGGAAAACTCGCCCTCCATGAGATTATTGTCGAAGATCAGCTTGTCAGCTATTGGGAAAAATTCGGTGCAATTGCATTCGATAGTACCCAAAAGGCCATGCTCACCAGCTGCACCTTGAAGAACCCAAATGTGAACAATCCTGGGCAAGGGATCCAATGCTGCTTCTCATTTACCATTCGTCGCGATACGCATAACATGTGAGTCCCGAATTTTGCCGTGGTAGTTACCTTAGCAATTACTGATGTATACACAGTCCGTCTCTTATAGTCGGGAACTTCCTCCCTACTAAACGACTTGACCGATGAGATTACGGAGCAAACAATGATAGAAGACGAGAATGAAGGTGACCCGGTTTAGCTTTTATGTTTCCATACGATTCTGTCCTATATGCTGGCGTTCAACTGTACAAATACTTGTCTCACTCGTTTAATCCTTACAAGACAGGAAGGATTAATGTCTCTCTTTTTTTATTCCCTTTCTGATACACGTCGATTGACCCTTTTCTCTGTTACTCAGAGATGAGGTTCTGATCTTTCAACAGCAGTTTATCAGCGTTGATCTATTTCTATTATAACCGGAATCGAAGCATAACTTCTAAGAAGAAAGCCTAGTACCTATAAATGTTTTTTTTAACTAGGTACTCTCATACTCTCACTCCATTGCGCAAATTCCTTTCCTTTATATCCATACCACCTTCTGCCAATTCTGGGTTAGCTCGGTCAGGTGACGATGGACTTCCATCTCTAGATCGACGACATGTTTCAGGATAGAAATGCGATAAACATAACCGGGTGAAGATTCAAGTGCATTGAGTGATTTTTATGGAGTTTGTAGTTAGCTGTGACGAAGATTAAGACTACAGCGGCAAGCGAATATATCCCTGTGCAATCAATATTGCAGCGATATCGACAGATATAGAAGGCAAGCCACCAGCCATGCGCATACGAAATGACCCATCGAAAGCAATTGCTTCGGTACTTGGTAAGTCTTTTTCACTCTATCTAGCTCGCCCGTTACCCTGAGAAAACTAACCCTTTGAAAATAGGTTACGCAACTCGTCTACAAGGAATACTTTCCGACATTTCCTCGGATGTTGTTGGAAGAACCCATTCCTCTTCTTTGGAGGAATTAAAGAAATTTCTAGATATCCTTCCGATCTCATCTTCTATTGCGGCTGGAGGGATTTCGGTCTCTGATCGGGGAAAACTTGATGCTCAGGGGACGGCGTTGTGGAATGCGTGTGCTAGGTTGATGAGGAGGGTAGAGGGGTATGTGCAGGAAGAGGAAGAAGGATTTGTGGAGAAAAGGAAAGATAAAGAGAGGGAGAGGGAATCTATCTTTCTATGTCACGGTGAGATAGATATCTCCTTCCGGTATAGAACTGGAGAGTGCGAGAAAAGCTTACGGGGTGTGATTTGGAATAGTGAAAACTTTCGCCTTTTTGCTACTCGAGAGCGGATCTGGGGTTAAAGGGAGTGTTGATTCAGGTATTTCATCAGGCTTCCCAGAAATATCTGATATCCCCATTTCGAAGACGCACGTTAATCCCTATTGTGCAGACATGAGAATCCTAAAAGTGTCACTCAAAACTGCCAGAGCCTGTTTAGGTCAGTCTTATATGGCTGCATCATCATATCCAGCTTCACCTAACGGGGTTTCAGAATTTAAGCAGCTTCATATGGCCTTGAAGGTACTCGAATGCGCCGCTATTCGTGAGGAGAATATCTCAAGATCAAGTAGAGATTCTCCTACTGCGAATGATGAACCGGCTTGGAAGCTATCTGCGGAGTATTATAGTCTGCGCGTGGCATTGGTTAGCATGATACTTCTCCCCTATAATGAACTGCTTGTTTCGACCTTGGTCCTAAGAAAGAAGTTTAGGCCTGGCGCCAGGACCGGCTGGATCTCTCAGAGCATATGTTTTCCAAAATACCTTCCTCATGCTTAAGGAACAATCCGGCAACGGCCGAGAGCCTTGCTGATCTGTTTTATGAAATTGGAAATTCCATGCTAGCTGAAGGACAGCAGCCTTTGGCAGCCAGATGGCTGAGAAGGTCTTACGAGGCGCTGTCGTTACATGGCCTTGAGAGTTTCAGTCCGGATGCCAGCGAACTGCGACTGTGTGTTTTACATGCACTTGGTATGTTGCTGCTAATCTGACGGAGTCAATCCTCACTGGAAGGTAAATACTGAATCTGATTAGTTAGGGTGAATCTAGTTTTAGACGGGGACAAAAGGCTGGGAACTGATTTATTCGATATTCTCCAGCAAGTAAGGAGCCCCCCCCCCCGCCTATAGGCAGCAAAACAATACTAATTTATAAAGGACTATGGAGACAAACTTCCAGCCATGCTTCTCAAACTAGAAGTCATTGGCAAACAGCTAAACCCCAATTATCGGGACTACTCGAGCTGTGAGTTGGACAGCAGCATAGCGTATGTCAAATTATGTAGAATATGGCTAATCATAATTTAGGTCTCCTTAGTATAACGAGGACAGCTCAATTAACCGATGTGAATTTCAAAATGTTTGCCCCTATACGATATAAATTCTAATGCTCATCTCTAACTAAAGAGTTAAGGATCCTACATCATATCCATCAATTGAAATCCTGGAGGCAAGTTTCCTCCCTGCGACTTTGAGCAATACTCTGATGCTAACAGGCTTTTAGCCTTGATTCAGCTACAGAAGCCCTCCAGTATTTATTAATTCAAAGACTTTCGTCACACGGCAATAATGGTTGGGTCGAGAGGAGTCTGGTCACACTTATCTGGATGATGACTGCTTCTTCGGCAGCGGACAGCGGCCTCGAAGGTATCAAGTCCACCATAGGAAAGTTACGGGATTCCTGGCGGAAGCAATTAAGCGCTGCTGCCACTCATGCTGCTTTGATAGTTTGTTAATCCTACCCTAGGCATAGCTCATTCTAGTCTAACGAATTTGCTGCTAGTTGATATGGAAGAAGGTAGATGCTGCTTTCGGGAACAAGGATTTTGCAGTTGCCATTGAGTGGTGCCGGCTAGCCCAATGCTCAATATTTGAAAATTCGGGAAGCACGAATAAGGCCAAGATCCAAAGGTAATGTAAACATTACTTGTTGATGGGATATTTTATGCATTCGCAGAAGCTAAGGTATTATAGGAAATTGATCCTCTGCGGCCTGGAAAGCTCCAATACGGCCTTAGCACGGGACGCTTTTGAAGAGCTTCCCGAAGGGTCGCGATCCGTCCCCCTGACGAGGTTTTTGATGTATAAGGTGGCCCTGAAGGATAGAGATCTTGATTTGGGTATGCACCTTTTGGTTGGACAATATCTAACCTTTAAAATTCTAATATCCGCCCAGCGAAAGAATGCCTTGATGCACTTTGCCATCTTGAATCCGATGGAACGACTTACATACTTGCATGTGTGGTTGAAGCGCAGCAATCGAATAACAAACACCAAGCTGCAGTCGTTTTACAACGTCTTTTGGACAAGCTGAATTATAGTCCCGCAGAAGGAATCCATTTTCCCGCTCTTCTAAGGTATGGTTTTAATCTTGATCCGCTGGAGACTACGTAGTTCTGACAAGCGCAGATGTACAGTTCGCCTTCTTATACTCGAAGTAGATGTTGATAATCCGACTGCACCGGATATATGTGAACAGATATGCACTTTATTCGAATGCGGTGAGATATACTATCCTAAGTTGAGG
The DNA here is from genome assembly GCA_949709995.1 of Arachnomyces sp. KDTOL00113. Lineage (NCBI taxonomy): Eukaryota > Fungi > Ascomycota > Eurotiomycetes > Onygenales > Arachnomycetaceae > Arachnomyces > Arachnomyces sp. KDTOL00113. The sequence goes on from OX453234.1 coordinate 868,056, forward strand.
TGGATGAGTGTATGCTTATGACTAGAAGCTGCTATTCAGGCTGGAAAGAGTGAAGATCCATCGAAAGGCCAAACCTTCTCAACGCTTGAGCTTGAATGGTTTTCACGTAACAGCTATAACCTAGCTTTGATATCATGCGCTACCTGGCCCCGAGAGTATATTTTGCGTTTGTTGAACTCATGTATCAGGGTAATATTACCGAACTCTTCTTAAATGACAACAGGTAAACTAACATTGGAGTAGATCATAGATCGATATCCAGCCGATTTAGGCCCCGAAGCACTCTCTGATATTACTCTACGGCGGATGTTTTGTGACTTCCTCGGTGCTGTCATTACTGTTACCCAAGCGCGAACACAAGATAATCCCCAACTTCAGGTTTGTAGCTCCATAAATAGCCGGAGTGAGATGAGTTAGTTATGCTGATTCTGTCTTTTTATGCTTGAAAGCACGAGCGCTATTTAGACGTCCGAATTCACGTTCAGGGTTTCCGGGGCCGTTTCCAAGCTCAGCAAGATCAATGCGACCCAGAGACTAGGGAGGACTTGGTGAAGAAATATCGTGTCTTGTTGTCATTCGACTTTGAAGCGGTGGTCCGATTACAGCAATGGGATAGCTTGGAGACCCTGGTATATGAATCGACTAGTTTCGCAGACGAGCAACTCTATGGCGTGTTTGCAGATGTTATCTTATGCTCAGAAGCACCGATAGAAGAAATGATTGGGATCTTCAAGGTGAGAGACTACTATAAACACATTACCCTATTTCAATACCTCCCTATGCTTTTTCTGCCTTGATCTCTTTAATTCGCCATCCCCATGCTAATATTTTCCAGATAATAATCAACTCCATCAGTCAAGACGGCAAAACTAACACTACCAAACTCTCCCGCTGGATCCGCTGTCTCTTCCAACTCTCCCTCGACACAAACGTGAAAACGGCTGAAGACGTCCTAGACCAGGCATATGCTCTAGCACGCGATCATCAATCTTCTTCCTCCGCATACCCGGAAGAAGAACTAGAGTGGCTCGCTACCACGGCATTTAATCGAGCCGTGGACTTTTACCTTGAGTCAGCGGATACGGAGAGTCGTCAATGGGTGCGGAAAGCTCTGGATTTAGCAATAGTGATGCGAGATGGAGGACTGCAGCGGGTGCTTAAGTCTAAAGCTGAAGAGTTGCAGTGGGATGATGGTCGGGAGAATTATTGAAGACAATAATTGAGGGTCTGATGTATGTCGTTTGTTCTATCTATGCTTGACGGTCACTAAGAGCTTATGTTTTTTATACCTTTACCTTCTTTTCCTCTTCATATTATGGATTCACTTTCAGAGTTTCACACTTCACTTTGACCCTTTCATTGCCTGTTATGAAAATCGGTCACTTCTGTCACTTCTTTGCTCAGACGACGGGTTTGGTGAGCGATACGAGGAGCTGGTTGGGCCCTTTTGGAATTTCTTGATATACTTCAATGACGTCATAGGGTAATATTTTGATCGTTTTCTCAACTTGACCAACTTCAACCAACTTTCTTCAACTCAATGGGAAAGAATGCTATGAGAGAGGCAAGTCTGCACAATACGAGGGCTTATCCTTTGAAGACCGCATTTCAAGCCTTTTGCCGCTACACTTGACTGGACGGAGTACTTTCCGAGAAGAACTGATCATATTCTATCGGGCGACTCGGAAACCATTGCTAACAACTCGAATGAGTATTAACCCCTCATCTACAAACTGTTGTCCTATAAGCTAATGGGTGTAGGTGGCGAAATTCCCAAGACTCGTCCTGCGCCTGGCACTTGAGGTCATGATTGTCAACCGCCGGGACTGCTAGCAATCCTTTATTTTTGGTCAAGCCGGAACCTATTCGGAGCTCAAATTCTCTCCGCAGTGATTTCTCAGCTATGGAGCAATGAGAAGGAATGACTTTGTTCTGGGCTCTTTTTTGTTGTCGATCTTCTCTTCTCGGGAGGTCGTCTTCCCGTGGTTATCCTAGCCATTCCGTCCTAATTAGGGAAAACGTGTCGGGAGGGTTATGATCCGAAAAGAGATCAACTCTCCGAAATTGGCTTGGAAGACTCCGAAGAAGGAAATCCTTCTCCAAAGTTGGCATCCGCTTTTCCTAATTGGGAACCTGACAAGAACCCTATGATGGCACATATGGGTTGCCTCTTTGATAGAGAGTGCTGTATGTTGGTTCGGTTGCTGCGGTCCCGGAGAGATGATGGATAGGGGACGAAGAGATAAATAAGTTGCTTGAGCCTCGATAATGGTGACCGTTTTCTCAAGTAGTCCTGATCGTTCCGAATACCTTGTTCGATAATTTGACCAAGCAGCCCCTTTTCATACGCTTGTTATTCAAAAAACCTTTTGACAATGAAGCTATATCTTGCAGCTTCAGCAGTCCTGGCTGCTGGTGCAGTCAACACCGCCGCTGTCGCTAGGCGCGCCGTATCCGATGGTATGGCCATTATCCCCGTCAAGCCCCTTTTGCATGAGTACATATTGACGAACAACTACAGCGGACATTCTCAACTACGCTCTTACTCTGGAGCATTTGGAGGATACCTTCTACCGGGAGGGCCTCAAAAACTACACACACGAGGACTTCGTCGATGCTGGATTCGCCGATCCTTTCTATAGCAACATCCAAAAGGTAGCCGCCGACGAGAAGGCTCACGTTGATTTCTTGACACAGGCGCTCTCTGGTAAGCAGTAGCTTCCATTGGCAAAAATGTTCTGGTGCTGACAACCCCTTGCTAGATGCCGGTGCAAAGCCAGCCGAGGAGTGCACATACGCTTTTCCCGCAACCGACGTGAAGTCTTTTGTTGCCCTAGCCAACATTTTGGAAGGTACGACAATCTCTACCTGAGTTCTCCCTGTTGTGGATACATCCCTTCTAACTACTTCTCAATAGGAGTTGGAGTGAGCGCATACCTGGGTGCTGCCGCGTCAATCATGGATAAAACCTACTTGACCGCTGCAGGGAGCGTCCTCACCGTCGAAGCACGCCACAGCGCCTATTTACGGGGTGCTTTGAAAGAAAGCCCCTTTCCGCAGTCCTTCGATGCTCCTCTCGACCTGAACGAAGTCTACACTGTTGCGTCTCCTTTCATCGCGAGCTGCCCGTCCAGCAACCCGAAGCTGCCTGTCAAGGCGTTCCCATCCCTCGAAGTTAGCCCTATGGGGCCCGTCATGGAAAACTCGACAATTACACTTACCCCAGGTGAAGATTTCAAGATGGGAGATGGCCCCGTTAAAGCAGCCTTTGTCACTGTCACTGGTCCTGTCTTCGCACCCCTGAAGCAGTCAGACTCTGGTTACAGCCTTAGCGTTCCACCTGGCATTGCTGGTCAGAGCTACGTTGTTTTGACATCAAGCGGTTCAAATGTTACTGATGACAATGTGCTTGCGGGCCCTGGGATTGTGGAAGTATGTGCATAACTCTCGGCAAGTCTCGATTTGTCCCCGGTGAGAATGAAATTCGATAGCAAAATTTGCTGACTGACCGTTTCAGGTTGGCGCTCCGTCTGGCTCCATGACTAGCACCCAGACTTCCATGATGTCCCCTTCCATGTCTACTTCCATGATGTCGCCGTCCATGTCTGCTTCCATGTCTCCATCCATGTCGTCATCTTCGCCAACTGGGACTATGTCTGCACCTCCACAATTTACCGGAGCTGCTCAGGGAACAAGGGGAAGTATTGAAGGTGTTGTTGGTGCCATGTTGGCTGTTATCATGCTTCTCTAAGTATCTATATGCGTTACTCTAAAATGTCTAATACAGTACAGTAATCCCTAATCTATTCACTGATTGCTTTTGACTCTACATTGTGTTTTTTTAGACCAAGTCCACTAGTAGCCTAAATATTTAGCCTGTTTTATTATTCTACTCAAATCCCCTCTAGTTATTTAAAGTATTGAGGGTCCAGCTGCCGCATGTTTGTGGGAAGGATGAAGAGCGTATTTTGGGGTGCATTAAGAGCCCCTTTTTTGACACCCTTTCACTCACTTTTTATCTTAAAGAGTTTGTTGCACATGACTATTTTTGACCTTGGTCTCTTGTTTCGCCCCCGTTTTCTTGTATTTCTCAGTGTATGTTTATTCCCAACTAGGGAGCTTTGCGATTGTGAATGATATTGTTCTCTGCAAATCACTGCGACTTGTGTACCTTTGATTGCTCCTACCTCCTATTCAGAGAGAAGTTCCGCATAGTGGCTTGGGAATTAGTGATATATTCCGTTGTTAAATGCTCTATCAAGTTATTATGCAAAATCGAAACACACGTGTGGCATACTAATAAAAACGGGGGTATGATGAGAAGAGGATGGATATCAAAGAAGAAGAAAACTAGAGATGTGTACCGGACAGACATTAAACACGAATATTCACAAAGAGAAGAGATGAATTAAGGCGAGAATCGAAGAGTGAAGAAGTAGAGATGTAAGGGGAAAAAAAAGTAGCCAGCCAGCTAGGATCCGTAAGTTGGGTGAGAAAGGAAAATGTATGTTCCAAGGAATGAAAATAAAGAGAAAAGGATCCTTATGCCCGCCGTAGCCCACCGTATCCGTACCTGTCCATGATTATAATAAAGGAAAATCCCACACCGAAGGGAGTAAAGCAGTGAGCATCATTATAAAAAAGAGAAAAGAAGTAACCCCTTGACAACCCTATTAATGTAAAACGAACAGAGAAAAACCACTCCGCAAACCCCGACTCTCTACAAGGGAAAAAAAGATAGAAGAGGAAAATATGGAAGGATGGAAGGCGTAATGTGAAAAAAGAAAAAAGAAAAAGAGTGAGTGAATAAGCATCTCATCCTTCTCCATCTGCATCTAAAGAACGCGGTCTCGGAACTTTAGAACTAGGGACTCTCTGTCCCAGATTCGGCGTCGACGGTATTCGCCTTGGCTTTATTTTGGTCGGTTTTGTTGGCATCGGCGGGATAGGGGGCCTTTTCTCATTACTTTCCTTCATACTCCCGGGATTGCCATTCACTTGAGATGCGCCATTTGTCTGCATCTTTTTTGACCGATCACCAAGAGCTCGCACAGTCAAATCGAGTTCCCGTTCAAGCTCACTTGCAGCATTCAAACGGTCGGTAGATCCGTTTAATTTTTTTCGATATGCCCGTAGAGTCCGGCAAACTTGTTCAGTTGACATGTTTAGACTGCCGAACTCACTGTTACCATTTGCAGCTCCGTTGCTCTTTGTGCGAGAGCGGGTATCTATAGAAGGACGGCGGAGATTGCTAATACTGGAACTGGTAGTTATGGTCTTTGATGCTTTAGGGCTTTGGGGAGAAGGAGATCGATCACGAAGGCCTTTTGTTTCTGGCGGTTGATTGGTTGTTGGGGAGCGGCGGCTGCCCGGTATTTGGGTAGCTGGAGAAGGCGTGTTTCCATTGCCATTGCCATTAACATTACTATTGCTTTTAGAAAGCAGCGGACCTAATCCAAATCGAGATGTCCTCTTGCGAATGCGCGGTGGAGATTGCTCTCGAATTGGCGTTGGGCTTGAGGTAGGGGTATCTTGTCCCCGTAACCCTGCAATTTCGGACCGAGATAAGATGCGACGTAGTGGAGGTTTAACCGCGGTTAACTCCTTTGCTGGTGTAGCATCCTCAGCACGGCCTGGGGTCTGAGAAGGTTCTTGTAGCTGCTGTTGTTGTGAGATCGAGAGATCCCATATCATAACAACACCATCCAATCCAGTGCTTATGAGAGTACGTTGTACTCCTGTTGCTGAGTCCGGGGTTTCCGTTTCCAAAAGTACAACATCACTCACCCCTTCCGTATGTCCAAATTCTCGAGTTAGAAGGATGTCTTTTTCAAAATCGTAAACCCGTATTGACTTGTCTGTTGTTGATACTCCAAGGAGAAGTCTCGGGCTTTGCCCGGGTATGTCCCCGCTGACGATCAACGAGCTCATCACAACCGTATCATTTGTTTCCGGATCCGACGCTCGAAAAGAGTGGATATGGCGACCTGAAGACACGTTGAATCTTTGTATGTTTCTATCAATGGTGGATAGAACGAGGGTATCCGGGTCATCGGGTGCTAGGGCCATTGAAATAGGGGAAGCTTTCAAAGTGATGAATTTGGATAGAAAGAAGGCGATAGTGGTATTTCCGTCGACGTCTCGCGCTAAACGTTCCCGAATAATCACGGTACGATCTGCCGAACACGATAGCAACTTCTCCCCGTCATTCATAAAGAGGAGGCTTCCAACAGCACCAACGTGATCATCTAACGTTTGAATCAACTGTAAAGTGTCTTCCTCCTTTTTGAAAAGCTGGACCATACGGTCACGCCCGGAGGTTGCAACTAAGCAGAGGTCCGTATTTGACTGGATTGCAATATCTGTCACTTCTCCACCATGGGCGCGGACCTCGTTAACGCATTTCCACGGTTCTGCATCGATTAACCTGGAAGATGGTTTCTTAGCTAGAGATATACAAACTAGAGAGAGATGCTGAGCATACCTTATTACACCGTATTTATCCCCCGAAATAAAAAATCCCATGTCATCTGTAGTTCGTAAAATTTTCAATTCGTTCGAAGCTTCGTCGTCACCACTGGCGAGTTGTTCAAGCTCGATTTTCTTCGTTGCCCGACATTTTCCCTGGATCGCCCAGAAACTCACAGTCCCTCCGCAAGACCAGGTAAAAAAGTTAGCATGATGCGTATTTGGAAGCTTTAGTTCGCCGACTCCAAGCACAGCATCTCTATGGGCTGGCATGGACACCTCTTCAAAGTCATTTTCAGAGTTATCAACCTGGTCTAAGCCTTCTATCGGACATATGCATATTGCACGAGTAGAGTCAACCGTCACCATGTGGGAGGAAAACAAGCCCATGGATATAATGGCAGGTCTTTTCTTCACCCTTGGGCTTGGAGTCTCCCGTTCCCGGGGTACGGGCGGAGATGGAGATGATGTCATTGATGATCTTAGCTCTTCGATCGAAAACTTCCGCAAGGTTTTATTTCGGCCTCCTAGCCATAGGGTCCCGGAATCGAAATCGATAGATATTGAGGCGACACTGAAGCCTACATTTCTAAGAAGATGCAATTTTTGAGTACCTTCAGTGTCGTCAATCAGGCAGACAGCACCGGAATCACAGCACACGATTGCTTCGCAATCAGATATGCTGGAGATGCAAGTGAACGTATTTTCGCCCAGGGAGCCAAGGAGACAGTTTCTCCCTGCAAGGGCTTTTGGCGCTGGATTCGGGGAGGACAAATGCGCATCGAGATTGAAACGTTGAGTTTTCGTGGGGGAACTTGGGGATGGGTCCCCTAATCTCCACATTTTGACATGACGGATACCGACACTGCATATAAAGACGGGGAATCGTATTAGTTACTCCTCAAGGGCCAATGGTGGGTTGATGATATTACGAACGTGATTAAATTCAACCCCATCCAGCACATATCTCGCACGAATGAGGTGCATTTATTGGTTGAATGAAGTTTTGCAGAACCAGTTTTCAGGTTCACTGCCCATATAAATAGAAAGCCGTCGTTGATGTCACCGAGTGTTGCCAAGTATTGTGAATTGGGGCTGAATGCAAGGCTGCGGACACCAAAAGTGTGTTCTGATAATATCGACAAAGGGACATCGCGTGGAGAGTCTTTTGCAGTTGAGAAAATTAAGACACGCGGGTTATAACCGGTCTAATTCCATGTTAGCTCTCACTACTTCCTCTCATATCAAGAGTGATGGTTGGCGTACCTCTCCTACAGCTAGAAATCTACCATTTGGGCTTATTGAGACACTTGTCACCGCCTTTATTCTCTCGCGGGATGTCCAGGTTCTCCCACTATCGTTCTCGCCCGCCGGAGACCCAAGGTATATGCTACTATTCGCACCTGACCTGGTGGAAGGTAGGGCGCGGCTCCGGGAATCTGGGGTGACAGGAGGTGTCGAAGCATTGTTGTAAAACGACGGGACTGTGTTCAGGCCTGTCGCCGTCGGGCGGGCTCGAAAGAATCGTTGCGATATGCTGAGGTCAGAATCGAGATCGACCAGGATTGCGGAAGACCCCGCACAGAGGGCGAATGAGCTGCTGGGTTCATGACTGGAGAATCCATTTGGTGTCGAGGTTGTCGTCCCGATCACGGTTTGTAAGGAGAGAGCGGATTGGTGAGAAGAGAGCTTGTTGGGAGGTCGGGCAGCGGGTTTAAGGATTGGTGAATTCGAAGGTGTGATTCTCAGAGATGCTCCCGGACCCGCCAGCTTGCTTTTCGGACCCAGGGAATTATTCGCCATCACCTCCAAGTATAAGAGGCACGGCTCGTTGTTGAACGTCCCCGAATAAACCAGACTTCTGTCTCATCTCAATGTGAGGCGGCATTGGTCGAATGTTGAGACCGCAACTCTAGTTCCTGCCCACGTAGGAAGTCCGCTCCTTTGTTTTTTTGTCCTTCTTCTCAAGATAGGGTAATTAGAGAAGAAGGAACTGCCACATGCGATTGAAGTCCAGCCGTAATGAGAGGGGGGTATTTTCGATATGATCGGATAGAGACAGGCTGTGGGTTCTTGGCAGAGTTGTGTAGAGGCAAAGATAGGAGGCACGAATTCTTCGAGAGGAAGCAGAAGCTACTGCTGTGGTGAAGGTTGAAAGAATGGATATTCTCGAGTCAAGAATAAAGGAGAGTTGTAAATAGTCGACTACCAAAGCATTTATCGTCAGCTGTTGAAGAGAAGTAAACAACGACAGGGAAGCTCTTTGTTGTTGCTTGAACCCAGGTTCGTTACTATCACCAGGATGGGGAACTTCCCGTCCGGATGGGGACTAGCCCAGGCACGTCACGCCCAGTGGTCAGTGGCTTGGCTGTCACCTGACGCACTAATACCGGGTCTTTACCATTTATATACACGTATTATATCCAACGTGTATTCTGGTACAGCACGGTACACCCAACACCATATCGACCGTATCTTGGGAGAGGGATAGCCAGAGAACTTCATATGGATATTGAACGATTACTATTTGGAAAGATTTTTCTCAGTTTGTATTTTGGGCAATTTCTGCCTCTTTTCTAAGCTCTAGCCCACGGCAAAGTGAGGGTTAAACAGAAGCATGGCATGTCAACATTGGGCTATATCAGGAGTTCATTACAGTTTCAATTCAAAATATGTTACACGATTTGAGATCTCCTGGAAATAAGGTTGTAATGTTACGCACCAGATCAGTCGAGATCACGTGGCCTGGCTCTATCAAAAATATATGGAGATGGAAGTTTTCGAGCTTCAGACACAAACAACAGCAGCATCCCCCATTTTTGTTTCCTCTGAGCAACGCTTTAGGCTTGAAGCTGGTTCTTGAGCCTCGGTGAATTGATTTACTTTAGGGCCAAGACTCTTACTCCTGTGCAGAAATGTCTCAACCCTGTGCAGCATCTGCAAATCTCGCTTCCAGCGTCTTTTGGAGCCTTCGCAAACTTAGCCATGCCTCGATTACTCGACAACAACCAGCTTCCTTCTTAACCTCGACCCGCACCTCATATCACAATGGCAGATTACTCTCGAGATACGATCCCTCCCTTCGACGTTGGTTTCGCACTTTTTCACCCACGCATAATTCTTCACAGTCCCACATCGTTGAGAATCCGAACAGTTCTTCGACCGTCGGAGGGGGAACGAGCCAAGTAGAGGATGTGACAGCACAATCAGATAGTGGTGATATGGTAGAATCGAATACTACTATCGGAGATCATTCATCATCCAAAGGAAAACATGCCAAACCTCGGAGACACAGAAAAGACAAAGCCGATCAGAAAAAGCCGACTTCCGCGCAACCGGTCGTTAAATACATAAAAACCCCCGACCCAGAAAAATTTGCATCTGCCAAACGTCTGCAATGGCAGATTCAGAAGGAAGCGCTGAAGCGGAAATTCCAAGATGGTTGGAATCCTCGGAGGAAATTGTCTCCTGACGATATGGCGTCGGTCCGACACCTACACGCACAAGATCCCGATAAATATTCGACGCCCGCTCTCTCCGAGCAGTTCAAAGTCTCTCCGGAGGCGATCCGCCGGATACTGAAAAGCAAGTGGCGCCCGACAGAGGAACAGATGGCTAAAAGGCGTGAAAGCTGGGAGAAACGCCATAAAAAGATATGGAACCAGATGTCAGAGATCGGTCTTCGGCCGGAGAGAAAGAGCCTGTCACCATACTCTGATGCAGCTGTTCTTGATAAATAGCCCGAAACTAGCCATGACGGATATACGGATGCTATCTTTGTATAAATTTGCCTTGCGCTTATCCACCATCAAGCCCGTATCACGGACCTTTTGTCTTTGCATACGGATCTCCTTTCTTCATTATTATCGCAATGGCCCAGCATTATACACCCATCACTGGCTCCATCCTTTTTTTGTCGTTGACCTAGATTTCATTTTGGGGCCTGGGGAGCGATCGCGAAGTTGAACTAGATGCGCTCCCGAGTCCAAAGTATCGGACATGATATTTCCAAGTCAGTATTAATAGAATAATAAACCCATACCATTTTCCAAGTCTCTTTATTGTTTGAAGTTTCTATATTTGTAGATCTCGTTTGTACTAGCCTTTTGCTTAAGAAACGTGCAGTTAAGAGAGTTCGAAAATGGTGATCAGCCATGGCGCCCCATCGAGACTAAGCCACTATGTAACTTGCCATCTACCCAAATCATCCTCGACTTTTCGAGTCAAGCAGTCAACCCGAATGCTTCATACAATCCATTATCCTATTCTTCAGGGCTTCGCCGGTCCCTGAGGATATCCCCGCCTATTTCGCGATTAATTACTGTTGGAAGATTTAATGTCTCTTGAATGATTTCGAACTGACCCGACTCGACTATCTGACAGTATGCCCAAGCCTCTAATAGCCCACCATCGGCTTACAACTCACCCGCCTCCCTCCAACGGAGTTCTCTTGACTATCGGATCAGGGACTTCTTACGGCTATTCATCTAGATGGTGATTCCTATTTACTCGTCATGCCATCCGACCTCCAAGTCTTCGTGAGATGGAAAGAGCAGACCGTTTTCGCTGGCGAGGACGTTGAGTGTACGATCACCTTCAAGAACGTTGCTGCGGACGAAGTCCATGAGCCGGCGGGTGCCTCTCAGCAGTCACAGCATCAAAGAGGCAATGGCTCACGCTCAGTGAACGGTTCTGCGAATGGAGACTATTTCTCTCCGAAATCCATCTCACGATTCCTTCCTAACAATCGGCGCTCGATCCCCCTCCGGCCGCAAGGTCGCCCGCAACCTCCCGCAGGTCGAACCCACCGAGTGTCGTCTTCCCTAAGCACCCCAATTGCGCCAAACCAAGGATTTCCTCCTCTACAACCTCTTCCCGAAAAAGACAGAGGTCCACCGCCGGGCCACAGACACAAGAGATCCGTCTCGATAATATCACTCGACAATGACGGGAAAGGAGGAAAACCGGGGCAGCCACCCTTCAATACACCCGTTCCCGCCAGGGGCCATGGCCGTTCGGCAAGTCTACAGGTCTTCTCGAAGAGAAATGACAATTATAGAGAAGGTCCTCAAACAGGTATGAACCTAGAAACCTGAAATTATGCTCCATATCACGACCTCTAACTCGGGTTACTAGCTCATCGTTTCCCAATGCGCCCCACTCCCTCGATAGGCGGTCTCTCGACATCTTCCATGGGAAACATCAAGGGCGATTCAGATCGCCAACGAAGACATAACAGTTCACACTCGGCACTCACAAGTCCCGCAACTCCGAGTCGGGCGTCCAGACCTCTTCTTACACAACGATCATGCCCTCTACCGACAGATTTTAAATTCCCAGCCGCTCCTCCACCTCTAAACGACTCAAACACCAATTCCCCAGCCCTTTCCCCAGCTCCCATAACCGGCGATGATGGCCCTACCTCAACAATTCCTGCAAGACCTAGTCCACGAGACGTACCCACCCTCGAACACCCGCAGCATTTAGCACCGGCCAAAATCCTATCAAATACAAGCATAAACGGAAGCACCCGGAGCAGCAATGAATTTTACTCCTTAAGCAACAACTCTACGGAAACTCTAGAGTCCGAATACATATCATATCCTAATAGACCACAACAACAATCCTTAAAGAATAGGCGGCATCCCCCAGGTTTCGATGGCTTCGGAAAAGACTCTGAACTACAATCCTTACTCATGGGATATGCGCAAATAAATGCGTCTTTTACTGTAGATGGTTCGTTAGTAAACCAGTCCTCTTTCGAAGAAGTCAAACGCCAAGGGGTTCTCGGAGGTCATGGAGGTGGAGGCGGGCCAGCTTCAGCCCAGAAACCGCAAAATAGCGGTGGCCTCTGGGGCTCCCTAGGTTGGAACAGCATTGGGGAATCGCTCGGCGGGCTACTCTCCAACGGAGAGCTGAGTGGTCTTCGGGATATGAGGGGGGTTACATCTTCCAAGTCCATCCCATTGCTTTCTACCCCCCAATCGCTCCTCTTTGTGGATATGCGCCTAGCTCCCGGAGAGGAGCGGTCTTTCTCATTTTCATTCTCCCTACCTCAAGGGTTACCTGCGAGCCATAAGGGAAAAGCGATTAAAGTGACGTACAATCTCGTCATCGGCACCCAGCGTGCTGGCCGTCCCCAGGAGATGCAGCAGGTACACCGGATAAATGTCCCATTTCGAGTCTTTAGCGGTGTAAATGGTAAGTTTTATTCACTGAGCTTGAAGAGACGCATGCTGACAATAAACTAAAGCACAGGGCGAAATCCTTGGGCATGATCTAATGAATCCTTACGTACTACTCCGAGATGAAGCGCGAGTTCAGAAAGTTGGAAGTAGTCCTACCACGATGAAGGAGAAAAATATGAGCCGAGGTTCTCTATCCTCGGCGCCAGAGTTTTTATCTTACGTTGATGAGATTCTGGGTCATGGAATTCGTCATGATTCCAGCAATTCCCTGTATTCTACTACTCCATTACAGAAAGAGATAAGCGTGGAGTCGACCAGCGGAGCTCCCTCGTGTAAGGACGCTATCGACTTTGCTATCCTACGAAGCAACCAGAGCAATACCCCAAATATGAGTGCGAATCGATTCGAAATCACGCGCAACGGGCGTCGGATCGCTACTGTTGTGCTCAATCGCCCATCCCATCGACTTGGGGAGACGGTCATAGCGATGGTCGATTTCTCCAATGCAGCCCTACCGTGCTATTCCCTAAGAGGAACGCTAGAAACTTCGGAGAAAGTCACTCCGGGGTTAGCACTCCGGTCGAGCACAAGTATCAGCCGAGCAACACGACGAGTTCACGCATCGTATTTCGAAAACACGTTGTTTTCGACACGAGTGGTTTTCAGTCCATCCATTCCGGTGTCGGCGACCCCGACGATACTGACATCTGGCGTCAATTTGGAATGGGAGTTAAGGTTCGAGTTCGTGACCACGAGCTTCCATGCCGAGGACGAAGTTGGGCCATCAGGAGTTAACCTTCTGGAGATGGTGGGACAGGACGATAGGGGAACGGTTCTAGCGTCCTTAGAGCACCTATCAAGCACATCATTTGAGGTAGTCATACCTCTCACTGTCTACGGAGAGACGGTGAGGGAGCCTGTGAGCGAGGAATTACAGGGATTCTCAATCTAAGTGACTTTCAAGCGGAGGCTTACTTCCGAAGTTTATATATACTACTTTCATGGGCGGAGTCTAGGCGAAGACGAAGATATCTAGGATCTGTTCTATTATTGCATTATACATATATTTTTTCCCGGGTTATTCTTTTGCTAGGACGGGGATTATGAGACTATCCTCATTATGTTTTATAGAAGGAATATAGTATTGATCATTCTATCGTTGTCCCTTTTAATGCCTTGGTCTGAGGAGGCCTCTACCTTTCATGAAGGAAATGACGTAGGTCATGTGATGTCAATAATGTTTCCCAGAGCAACCACCGACTGGGCAACTTTTGGCAACAGCATCAGAGAAAGAGATATCACCACAAACGCGCGTACGGTTGAGCCCTCTACTTTACTCTGAGCTGAAGCTATAGCATACTTTTGACCTCATTCTCTTCTCGAATCAATCCCGCGACCTCTGACGTGACGATAACCTCACATTTGAGCCCCTCCACCTCTTACGCTTCGCGTTATCATCAACCAAGAAACGTCCGAAAATAAACTGCGCAAACCACGTCGAATAAATCAATAAGAGAGACTTCTCCAGCCTGAGAAATCATGTCCTCATTCATAACCACAATGTTAGTCTGCCCTCTACCATGGCATTTTCAAATCACATCTCTCAACCCCTCCGCCCATCCTGCACGCTCAGCAAGCCTCGGTCATGTATAGTTCTCGATACCACCTCTTCAGACTTACATTCCCCAAATCCCCCCTCTCCCCTGCAATAGAAGTTTTAAAAAGAGGCCGAAATTTACTGATCCATTACTTGAACAGCAATGCGCGAACCAGAGGGCAATTCAGACCGAGGGCCACGAATAAAGGTACAAGCAGCTATCAGCTGAGGCAGTTTGCGGAGGCTACACTGGGAAGTGGGAGTTTGAGGAAAGCGGTTAAATTACCTGAGGGGGAGGATTTGAATGAGTGGCTGGCTGTGAATGGTGAGAGATGAGTAGATTCGACCATGCGCATATATACTTTTCTTCTATAAGGAGAATAAATGCTGACTAGGTGTGGGGGGATATCAGTTGTGGATTTTTATAATCAGATCAACTTGCTCTATGGGTCGATCACGGAGTTTTGCTCGCCACACTCATGCCCGGAGATGAAAGCTACGGATGAGTGAGTCTCCCGAGGAAGATTAAGGAGTGTATGGTTTATTGACACAAACTAGGTTTGAGTATTTATGGCAAGATGGCGAGAACTTCAAGCGGCCAACAAAGATGCCGGCACCGGAATATATCGAGCATTTGATGGGATGGGTGCAGAGCAATATCGATAATGAACAGATGTTTCCTAGCCGCATTGGTATGTACTAAGGAGATCCTGTCTAAACTGGAGTTATGTTGTTAATTCGCATCGTTGAAAGGCGTACCCTTCCCGAAGTCATTCCCAAGCCTTCTCCGGCAACTCTTCAAACGTCTCTACCGTGTTTACGCCCACATATATTGCCATCACTACCCTGTGATTGTGCACCTCGGTCTTGAACCACATCTCAACACCAGCTTCAAGCACTATGTCCTCTTTATCGACGAACATGGTCTAGCCAGTGGCAAGGACTTTTGGGGTCCATTGGGTGATTTGGTGGATAGCATGCTTCGCAGCGATTGAACGAGGCGTATTATGTTACCGAACGAATCTCCTATCTGTTTTCCTTTTATGTCTCCTTTTGTTTAAAAGAATACGGTGAAGGCAGCGATTATTCCAGTACTAGACCAGGCAAAGGAGTAATGGGGCATGCGTGGGCTCGGGTAATATTCAACGGGATGGGCAAGGGCGTTTTCATGAATCAGATGCTTGAATTATGCATATGTTAAGAAAGATAAATCTATTCAGCATTCACATAACTTCAGACTATGAATAGACGTAATATATTAGTCGCCAAAGCCGTGAAATAATACAATTGAATGTACATGAGGTTCGGGCAAGGGAAATTTGATATACATCACGTGACTTGTGATATTCGTGCCAACCTCGAACACCCGAACAATGTTCAAACCATCGGAACTTCGACGTCGTCACCTTTTCCTTCTCCATCCCGACCCAACAACCATTGTCCCTCTGAAGTCGAGACTCCAATTTTCACAATGATGTCCTCTCGAGCTGCCCAGGCGAGCGTTCGCGCTTCGACCCACCAATTCCTCTCCGTCCCTCGCACTGCCGCGATCAACGGATTGAGAACCTATGCCACTCCCGCTGCTCCGTCTACGCAGGAGACAAGGCCTCCAGTGGCTCTGTTCGGAATTGACGGTACCTACGCCAATGCTCTGGTATGATTCACCATATTCCCGCAATTCTCAACGCGAGATGAGATGAGCATTGAAGATGAGGGGAGAGCACGAGAAAAGAAGACTAACATGGGGATAAAAAATAAAAAATAAACAGTACACCGCCGCCGCCAAATCATCAAGCCTCGAACCAACTTCCAAGGCTCTCTCCGCTCTCGGTGAGGTCTTCAAGAGGGACGCCAAACTTCCCACCATCCTCAATGCCCCGACCCTGACTGTCGCCGACAAGTCCGACATCATCAAGGAATTGCAGAAGGTTATGGGCGCTGGTGCCGAAAAGAGCGAGATCCTGAAGAACTTCCTTCAGACTCTTGCTGAGAATAACAGGCTCGGTGTTTTGCAGGGTGTCTGTGAGAAATTTGAGGTTTTGATGGGTGCTTACCATGGGGAGATTGAGTTGAATATTACCTCTGCTCAGGTACGTCCCGTCCAATTGGGACATATATTCGCTCCCTAGTCGATACAGGAGCACGGTTTTGGCTAACTCGCTCATTTCCCACGATATCAGAAACTCGACACCAAGACCCTCCAACGTCTGGAAGCCGCCGTTGCCAAGTCTGAGTACAGCCAGGGCAAGAAGCTCAAGGTCGTTACCAAGGTGAGCACATCAATCTGGTTCTCCAATACCTGCGCAAAATAAGAAATACAACTAACACTCAGCTTTTCAACCAGGTCGTCCCCGACGTCATTGGTGGTCTTATCGTCGAAATCGGCGACCGAACCATCGACCTCAGCGTCTCCTCCAAGATCACCAAGCTCAACAAGGCTCTGACCGATACTTTGTAACTTTATTTTCCATATAGAACCCATCATCTTAACCCCTAGTCATAGCTAGTTCAGCCTTAGACAGCTTCTCTTTTTTTTTTTTTGTATGTGAAAGTTGAGTAAGAAAAAAGACGCATTGTAAATTCTACTATATTCTTTCCCGCTTTTCTTACATGGGAAGATAACTTGGAATATATCTCCTTTGAAATGAAGGGATACTATCCTTGATCTCTACCTACTATCCTCAACTTTTTTAATAAGCCGATATCTCTCTGACATCCTGCAATTGATATCAAATTGCAGCTACTATTTTAACGAAAGCTTACGGAAATAAGGAGTTCCTGAAAAAAGAAAGAGAGAGGAAGAAATGTAAACAGAGAGCTGCCGTCTATCTGTTAAACCGTGTTCCACATTAAAGAGAGAATATAAAAGTATTTAAACCACAAGCTTGGGAACGTCTACCACATCCTCTGTCACCTTGCCTTTCAACCTTGGGACTCATTTAATCCACGTAGTTACACTCGTAACAAATCGATATAACCAAGCAGCTAACTACTCCGAAGCCTTCGTCTCAAACTCATCATCATACGCAGCCGTCGAATCCCTCCTCTTCACCCTCTGCACCTGATCAGAAACATAGTTCGCAAGGTGCTGATCAGCCTCATTCCGCCTCTGCTGCTGCACATCAGAACTTTCCGCTTCCTCTCCACGGGATACCTGGCTGGCTAGCCCATCCTGATCAAGGACGTTGGTATCTTCTGAAGCGGCGAAGCTGCTACGGGCGCCGATTGATCGGCTGGTTGAGGAGCGGCGGATGTGTGATGATCTGGGACCATTGGGTTTGACGGAACGGGAGAAGATGTCGTCGAAGTAGTGGGCTGCGGCGGTGGTTGGGGTCCGTGGGGTTTGGGGGAGGCGGCAGTTTATTCTAGGAGGGAAGAGGTTAGTAAGAGAGTTGCTTGTATCCCATTACATCTGGGGTATAAAATGAGAACTCACCCAGTATCATGGATCATCTTTGCCACCAGTCCGGACCACCCACATTGGTGAGAAGCTCCCAATCCCCTTCCAGTGTCCGCGTCGAAATACTCATAGAACCAGAGGTGATCTTTCCAGTGTTCGTCGAAATCTAGAAGGTCGTTCCCGTTGTTGATAGCCCTTCGGCCATCATCCCCACGCACGAAAAGATGTTGCAGGCGATGTTGAATCTCCTCCGCTACATGTCCAAGATGCATATAATCTCCCGACCCTGTCGGACATTCGATCTGAAACGAATCCCCATAGAACATGTAGAACCGAAGAAGGGACTCGACTAGCAAGAAATTGACGCAGAGCCAGATTGGACCTCTCCAATTACTGTTTCCGCCAAATAGCCCGCTATCAGATTCGCCTGGAACATAGGCCACCTTGAACTCCTGGCCGTTCACATCCATGGAGAAGGGGTTATCCGCATGATACTTTGACAACGACCGAATCCCATGATCAGCCAGGAATTCAGTTTCATCAAGCATTTTCTTGAGAATCTTCTCAAGTCTATCCTTGTTCACCAAGGCCAACAGAAGCCTATCGTCTTTTCCTCGTCTTTTTATACTTGCGATGTTGCGTTCAGCCACATCGCACCTGTTCTCAACAAACCATTCCAATCTCCTTTTAAAGGATGGGAACTTATTAATGACCTCTGGCTCGAGAGTTAAAACCGCATAGAGCGGAATCAAACCAACTAGAGAGCGTATGGGTAGTTGCTGGGTCCAGGGCCCACCATACGATATTGCGTCGTAATAGAAGCTAGGTAAAGTCAGCGACAAGCTCTGAAACCCATCACATTGTATAGGAGACTGACCCGTCTTCCTCATTCCAGAGCGAACTCTCTTGCTCTCCAGACCTAAAGGTCATAGCATCACTGATAAGGAGGAAATGCTCAAAGAACTTGGACGCAACTTAAGACGTGTCAGCTCAGAAGACGCAATTTTAGGGACTAGTTGGGCCTTACTATCTTCATATATCCGACGGTGTTTGGCCAATTCGAGAGCGATGTTGAGCATAGATAAGCTGTAAAACGCCATCCAGCCAGTGCTATCAGCTTGTTCCAATACACCTCCGGTAGGAAGCGGTTCCGATCTATTAAAAAGACCGATATTATCCAGGCCTAAGAAGCCTCCTTCAAAAACATTCTTTCCTTCGGAGTCCTTTCGATTAACCCACCACGTGAAATTTAGCAGAAGCTTATGAAAGACACGTTCCAGGAAATCCAAGTCCTGGCGCCCATACATTTTCCTTTCGATTTTGAAAGTTCTGAAAACTGCCCATGCGTGGACGGGAGGGTTAACGTCACTGAAGTTCCATTCGTATGCTGGTAATTGCCCATTTGGGTGCATGTACCATTCCCTTGTGAGAACATCAAGCTGCTTTTTGGCAAACTCGGGGTCAACCATCGCCAGCGGGATGCAATGAAAAGCGGTATCCCAGGCAGCAAAGAATGGGTATTCCCATGAATCTGGCATAGATAAAACATCGTCAAGATACATATGTCTCCATTGCTGATTCCGAACCCCCTTCCTATCAGGAGGCGGAGGAGGGGTTGCAGGATCTCCATTCGCCCACTGGTCCCAGATAAAGTGGTAGTGCTGTTTGGTCCATAGCATACCAGATAAAGCTTGACGCTGTACATTTCTTGAATCATCAGAAGTCGGCAACGGGCTGATACGATAGTAAAACTCATCGGCCTCGAATCGGCGTTGATCAATCACTTCGTCCAGCCTTTCTTCGTTCAAGTCGGAGGTGTCATGCTTCTTAGATAGCCGAAATCGAACGATGGCACATTCCCCGGGAAGTATCCCATCACCTTCATCGAAAGCGTACCAAGCTGCAAACTTTGTACCTCGACTTTCCGGGTTAACAGCAGCCTTTTCCCCGTCAACGATCTTTCGATGAAAGGCATCTTTAACGTAGGGCTGAATGTTCTTTTGGTCGTACAGAAGATCACTATTTGTATCGTTTTCCGTAAAGAGCATCGACGGTGCAATGTCTTCCTCGCTTTCTCCCGCAGCTGGTGAAGGAGAGAACTGAGCATATCTCTTCCCAAGTTTCCAGTGATTCGACTGTGCCGTCATGGGCCCGACTTGTTGAATAGACGGTTTCTTAGATTCGTCTTCGTGACCCCATGCCCAAGTATTTCTAAACCAGACGTGAGGGACAATATGGAGAGGAGCTGGCTCGGGACCACGATTGTATGCGATAACTCGGAAGAGTAACTCATCCTCATCATCTCCTTCTTTTGCAGTTTCGATGAAGATATCCCAATATCGGTTATCCTTGAACGCATCCGTGTCCAGTATCTGAAACTCTCGCTCCTCCTTTCCTCGCTTCGCGTTCTCCTCGACGAGTTGTTCGTAGGGAAATTTCCTCTGTGGGTATTTGTACAGATATTTCATGTATGAATGCTGGAGTAGAAAAGAATCATCAGGAACTATCGGATCCGAAATTCGAGGAGTGGACCTGCCGTTGGAGTATTGTCGAGATGGAAATGGGCCTCCTTGATGCTTTCACCATGATTTCCCTGGGGATTGGAGAGCCCGAACAATCGTTCTTTGAGAAAGTCGCTGCATTTCGGTCAGCTGCTGGGCCTAGTGACCTATCGATAGTCTTGGAGGGAGTCTTGCTCTTTCTCATTCCAAAACGCAAAAGCCACATTCTGAAGACCATGTGTGTCCGATACTCCGGCGATTCCATCCTCGCCCCAACGGAATGCTCTGGATCTCGCATGATCGTGCGTGAAGTCTAGCTATGCGTGAGCTAATTATTGCCAATTGGAAACCCGAAACTTACAGCTCCAAGCATCCCCGTTTTCACTACCCGTGTCTGTGTCAGCAACATATCATCGGGAGCAATGTGGTTGACTTACGAATAATCCTCTCGTACTACATGAAGAACAGACGACGTCAGCAGATAGAAGCAGCATGGGGAAAGAATGCAATTGAGCAGGTGAGCACTTGAAAATAAATCACTAACCTGTAGCCCACTGTCTCTCAGCTACATATGGACCCCATCGCTTCCAATATTTAGTTCTTTCACGGTCTTGTTGAAGCCGCTTCTCTTCCTCGCATAGATACTCATAGTGATCGGTGACAACCATGACGCAAGGCGACTAGACGAGAGACTCTCGTCACTTTTACTCGAGTTTTCTCTCAGTTCATAGGCAGAAAAGGGTATATCCAGGCGAAAACGGCATAGAAATTTATCAAGAGCTCTCTTAGATGCAATTAGAACGTTGTGAAAGATCGAGGGGGCGTAACAAGGGATCGAAGGAGGGGAGCTTGTCTGAGATCCGGATTTCATGGTCGCTTATCGATAAGAAAATCAGTGTTTTTTCTTGCGATTCCGCCATCCAACCAACATACCTGCTCTCAACAGAATCTAGAACATTTGGGCGTGAAGCAACGCCCGAAGGCCAGGGAACCTGTCTCACTAACAGGTGAAAAAATGCAGGGAAGATATGAATGTGCAGGTTAAGGAGTAGCTTAAAGAGAAACGTGATCGACGGCGGTACCACCGATTATTCCCGGAGTCTTACAAGTCCTACACGGCAGCCAACTGGGGCGGAAGACAAAAGGCACGATATTAAATAGGTAATTAAAGGGTATTGAAACTCAATAAAATAAAAAAGTGAACGAGTGTGGCTTTCTCTCCCTACTGTCGGGATGGTTCCTGGCGTGCTGGTAATCCAGTCCGCTCAAGGTCCATTCTCACAATGCCTGCATAGAGAACCAATGTACATGAGTGCATTTGCAAGAAGAAAACCCCCGACACGTCTAGGGTAAGCGGTAGGTAGGTATCTGGACAAAAAAAAGAAAGCAGTTCCTTGCGATGGAAACTAACCACAAACAGGTGGAACGTCTTGAAGATACGCATAATCGATAGAAATGGTGTCGATGGCAATCTATGATTCGCAAACGGTGCAATGGAAAAAGGAGTACAGCGCTCTTCAATCAATTCCGCTCCCACATTCTACCATTCTCAGTCCCTCCAATGTATGATGATTCCGTCATGACTCCCGGCTCCTGCCTTCACCATTCTGGTCCTGACGGTCGGTGCCATCGCTGGTGTCGCTTGAGGTGGTCGCTGACCCCGAGGAGTCAGCGAAACCCTCATCCGATGGCTGTTTGTCTGAATCGAATGGAGATCGACCCTGCCGCTTTTCGCCCTCGCCGCTAGGGAATACGCCCGTCAAACCCTGCCGTTGACGGGGACTGTTTCGGCCGTTGTTCGAATCCTGATCACGGGATGGAGATCCCGATTTACCTGTCTTCAAGCGTTGTTCTGCTTCGCGGATCCTGGCCTCGAGAGCTTCGAGCTCTCTGCTCTGGATCGTCACCATTTGTTGCCTATGGGCGAATCGAATCAATCAGCATGAATCTACTTCGTCGTATGTATTATGCAGAGTTGTATACATATTAATGTATAGTAAGAGGAAACGTATTGGTCAAATACTTGGAAAAGGGGGCGGGGAGAGAGCCATACTTTTGCTGAACCGACTGGGAAAGGTTGTCCACATCGCTATCCAGCATAAACGCATTGTCTAAAGCCGCTGAAAACGAGCGTGCCATCGTCCTGATCTCGCTGATCAACGCCAATGTTGTAAGAATCCAGGGAGAATGTGGGGAACGAACGACTGAGGCCGCCCTTTGGGCTTCCACTCCCCTTCGGAGTCTGACATCTTAACTACCTAGTGTGGCGACGACCTTTTTCTCGCAAAATGACACCGTCAACACGGTCGTGGCGGTCGCCGACGCGGAAGGTTCTCGTTAACCAAAGTCGAGTTTTACGAGGAGGTTTGGTTCGAGTGCAGTGTCGGTTTCGCAGTCAGGTCCAGCTGAGTGTGAGGATCGATCGGGAAAAAGGGAATCGCAACGCTGGAATGGGTATGTATGTGATAAATGGAAATAAAATTGCCTCCTCCCTGCCAGATGGGCACCTATATAAACAAAGTGAGGTTAAAAAAAAGTGTCACGTTCCAAGGGTCAAGAGAGAAGTCAGGAGAGGAGGATGTAGCTCAATGTAGTTTCAAGTGTTGAGAGAGAGGGAAGAAAGAGGGTCAAGGACAGCACTCGAGAAGAAGCACGCACCACAACCGCTACTGCTTGGAGCCAGGTCTATTCCCCCGTAGGTGTCTACTTTATTTTTGCGGATGGATCGACAGGTTGGCCAAACAACGGGGCAGCTCTCTCTCACTTCATTCCTCCAAAAAAAAAGGGTCTCTATGAACTTGTCAAGAAAGGGGTCTTTTGGCTTTCATCACCCCCTGAACTTCCCCCCCAAAGACCAAAACGGGAGATGAGACCCCCAGGTGATCCGTGAGCCGGTCATGTGATCACGTCACCTGCGATTCGCTGTGAGAGTTTTTCCATCGTGACGTCCAAGTTGAGGTGAGAAAGAAGAAAAAGGCATCAAAAGAAACGAACATCACCGAGAAAAAAAATCAAAAAGAAATCATCTAGAAGAGAAGAACGAAAAGAGCGTGTCGAGTGATCCAGTACACGTTAATCGAGACTTCAATAACCCCCATCCACGCGACTTCTCCATTATTCCAGCCCCGCGAAACCTTCGACCGAATCTCATGATGAGCCACTAAATGCCAGATGCTATGCGAGTGTCTTCTGCCCGTCTCTACTAACACCAGCCTCTTCCAACATCAACACCACGCCGAGCACCACGACCTCGACACCTGCCCATTCATCAGCACCAGCCACCCATCCTGGCTCCCATCACCTTCAAAGACAGCAAGCTGAGTGCCCGGTCAGACTGGCAATGGGGGATGCCTTCGCTGTCGGCCTATACTCCCCTTGAAGTCTTCCTCTTCTTCCAGTCGCTTGCGGCTCTCGATGCCAAGCCTTCTAATTTTTCGCCTGTTTCCGACCTGCTCAAGAACAATTCTTTCGTCCGCGAAGATGTTACCTTCGACCCGGATAGACTCGGGCCGCAAGCTTTGGAGGAGCTGTATACTACGTTGGTGAAGGAAGGAGTCGAGGATAATAGTCCAAAGCCGGTTGGGCATGGTCAGAATGGTCATCGCTCGGAGAGCCCTGGGTCGAGCCTCAAGAAACGCAAGCTACCTAGTCCTTCCCGGAGGGGACCCGACGATGGGCTTACACATTCTACGGTCGTTCCGTCACTGGTCTCCCATCTATATGGAAAATACAAGGAACGAGTAACGAGAGATATTCAGAATGAAGAGAGGCGGTACAAAGAGATTAAGGAAGAGATCAATAGGTTGGAGAATGGGGATTATGGAGAAACAGTACCTTCTCAAGCCGACGGTTTATCAAAACAACCGGAGAAACTGGAGAAGCTGTCACAGCCGGAGCCCGTAGTCCCACCAAAGGATACTATAGGGGTTGAGACTGAAGGAGTTGATAAAGATGGAAATCTAGCTGGTCCACGTGAAAGTGGTCCTGTCGAAGGTCCAGTAGGAAATGTGGACGGGAAGGCCGTAAATGCTGAACAGAACCGCGAACCGCAGAAGGCACAAGAACCGGCTGCTCTCGCGTCGGGGGGTCCTTCGAGTGGGAACCGTTATTCGCCCGGACATACGGCACGTTCACAGCAAGAAAAGGCTTCACCTCATGCAGTTCATCAGCCTCAGACTGTTCCATATATGGCAACCGGCCATCCGATTCAACCACCCCAAACCAGCCCGATAAATGGCAATGTACCATTTCTTCCACCGCCTCAGCAATCTGGTCGTGGGTATAGACTTACCTCTCCGAGTGCCAGCTCAGCTAGCCATACATTGTCGGCTCATTCTCAACCGGCACAGCAAGCACAACGATATAGACTTAACTCTCCGAGCGCGAGCTCAGCCACCCATACATTGTCGGGTCATTCTCAACAGCAAGCACAGCAAGCACAACCACCTGTTGGAAGTATGGGCGTGTTTGGTCAAGGTCAATCCAATACACCATCCCGATCACCAGTAATCCTACCCCCACCTGGAGTAAACGGTCCTTTGGGTGCTCCATCACCATCCAGAGGTTCATTCGGCGAAGCTGGAAACAACCACCAACGGACCCCGTCCATGACCAAACAGCTCCCCTCTCCCCAACAACAAATGCCACCCGCTTTGCAGCCCAATTTCCAGCAGCCTTGGTCTCCACGCGATACTCCGCACACCCCTTATACTCATATTTCTCCGTATGCAAACGCGCCATACTCCAATAACCATCATGTTGCCGGGAGGCCGTCATCTCATTCTGTCTCGTATGGTCATGCTGAACATGCCCGTCCGTTCCAGAATCCATATGCACAGCCAGGTCAGATGCTGCCAGGTGGTACACCAGGCTATAGCCAGTCCCCTCATCCAAGTGTGGAAGGCGCTTCGTTCACTCCAGCCGATCGGTCTCATTTAAATAAGAGCACTCCGTCCCAAACTCCATCATTTAGCTCCCGAAGACCACCCCGACTTCCGTCGTTGGACACAACTGGCTCTCTCACGCCTTGGAAGAAGACACCTCTCAGAATAGACACGTCCAAATCGCCTGGATCGCCCGAACAACCACGACCAGAGGACGTGAGCCCGATCAGCGAAAGAGCTCCTTCACCAGACTTTGAAGCACCCCGACCGTCGTCTGCAAGTCAAAAACCTGCCCACAAGACAAGTGACAGAGTCACCAAATCTGGGAAAAGGAAGACAGTCCCGCCTCTGGAATTGCGAAATGTTCCGTCCTTTGACTCTAAGACGAGCCCAGCTCGGACAAGAAGAGGTGGAAGTGCCATTGCGTCTCCTGTAGCTACATCATCGACCCGAAATAGAAGCCGCGGCCACTCCATCGCGTCCCGGGGAGATGAATCGGTTACTGACCCGGGATCTGCTACGCAACGCAAAATTAAGCATGAAATACCAAGCACGCCAGCTGATATGGAGATGTCTGAGGATGCGGACGTAGAATCACGTACATCGACGAGGCGGAGAACCGCAGCGTCGCAGCAAGAGGAAAGTGGTGCTCCATCTGGTAGGACGAAGCGCAAGCGCGAAATATCCGAAACAGAGGACTCGCAACAGCCACAAACACAGCAGCCGCCGTCGACATCGACATCGACACGCTCCGGTTCCCAGTATGTGGTTTGCACGAGGAATTTCCCTCGAACAAGCGCTCCTATCATGAATGACGTCACTGCGCATAAACATGCTTCAATCTTTGCGAAGCCGCTGACCGAACGTGACGCTCCGGGATATAAGAACTTAATCTTCAGACCTCAAGATCTCAAGTCCATCAAGTCAGCTATCCACCAAGGAAGTAGAGCAGTTACTGCCGCAACCGAAGCTGCAAGCACTCCCGCTGCGGATGGAGAGTCTCCCGGAACAGGAGCAGGGACGCCCTCAACATCGAAGAACGCGATGTTAACCCTGAAAAAGACGGTAGACCTACTCCCGCCAAAGGGCATCATAAACTCCTCACAGCTGGAGAAGGAATTGATGCGTATGTTTGCGAACGCGGTGATGTTCAATCCTACTCCTGAGCGAAGCTTCGGACCCTCATTCCCGATGAGAAGCGATGCGATGTCGAGAGAAGGGACTCAAATTTCGGAAGCTGAAGAGGGGGGTATCATCAATGACACTAGGGAAATGTGCGAGGATGTCGAACTTGCTGTGACGAGGTGGCGTGCCGCTGAGCGGACGGCGGATGATATGTGAGGAGCGTGGACGAATCGTGTGATAACTCAGTGTATAATATATATAAAAGTGACTCCGTCTTTCCCCAGAGAAATGATGATTTCTTCTAGACACTGGGCTCTATTGGAGCAAAACAAACTTGGCTTAAAAGATCTCGCCGTAATTGAAGTTAAATTTTTTAAATTTTTTTCAAAAGCAGCTGCAAGCTCATGACCGCCAGGTACAGTGCAAGTAGGTGTATAAAGGATTCTCCGGTCGTATTGAACGCTCGTCAAGTGCAACAAGTCGGCGCCGAACAATCCTTGGTCTTTTTCTCCGGAAGCACCTGTTCCGCTTTTGTCCTTCCAAGGCCTTCTTTAGCGTAAAAGTCCATAGGATAAACCCCATCGTTAGCTGTATCCCAACTCTCTTTAACCCCAAGCGCGATGAGAGCTTCGTAGGGCGTGAGCAACGGCCTTGGGAAAGCGTATCCCCAATCAATACTAAGTCTCGGACAAGCGATCTGCACCCAGCATTCCACATCAGACATCATAGCCAACTTTCCCGGGAATATCTCGCTCAGGAGGATGTTTATGAATGGGATTCCTCGCTCATTTAAATGGTTCTCAATCAGTTTCATTGTATGTGGGTTTCCTTGTCGGCCTAGGGATCCAAGTATAATACCCCATCGCTTGGCCTTTTTGGCGCTGCTTATTGCGTCGCGGCGTAATGTGTGCATTTCATCATGGTCGTATGTCTCGCGGCTGAGTTTTCGGGAGTATGGGTCATATCGGTATGCTGGGATAGATGGGTTATGAATCATGGCGGATTCTAGGTGAAACCTACCGTCGCCAAGATAGAGGAGTATATCAACTTCTCCAGAAGCCAGTTGTGGCGATGTACAGCCCAATATTTCTCCCTTGCTGAGGGGCATAATTTGGGGGACCAGGACTCGGAAACCGGCTCGTTCCAAAGTTGGCTTAATACCGTGCAACGTCGCATTAAACTGTATGGTTCCTACCACTGCGACAGTTTTTCCAGGGGTAAAATTGCGTTCGAGAGATGCCATAAGGTGCGCGGTGTCTATCGTAATGTCGACGAAAATGTAGAGGGTCTTTATAGTGGTGACATCCACCGGGATAAGACAACTATGCGCATAATGTACCAGTAGGTCGCAACCTAGCGCTCGAGCGGTATAGTCGTCGATACAGCATGCTCCGTAGGTCACATCACCCATTATCAATGTTTCAATACCAGGGCAGAATTGTGTGAGGATATCGGATATAGTAGTCGCGAAAAGGAGAAGACCTTCAGGGAACTGCAGGGCTACCTTCTTTGCACCGGACGTCCGTATTCGATGTATTGTCTTCGGAATTTCAAATGAATAGTTGCGCGGGAGGAGTGAAATAGCTTCCTTGATATCTGGGTTGTCGAGGATCTCAGGAGGGATCTGATTTAGAGCCCGTGGTGCTCTTCGTGCGGTCACTATAAACGGCAATGTGATATTAGCAATCTACTTCTCTTATGAAACACCGAATAGATCACTTACCTCTCCTCACTGCGCCTGCATCCGAGTCCCCCTGAACCTGCCCATCCTTCTGGGTCTGAGCATCTGCTGTTCTCCTTCCCACGAATCTTTTCTTTGGCTGTTTTGTGCCATTAGTAAGATTTGCGTTGTCCTCCATGTTTCCGTAGCCGAGATTACTTCAATAGAATTAGCTAGAGGTAGTAATAACGGTTCTCTAGAAGAAACAAAATCCTCCTATCTGTTGGCTTATCGTCTTCAACGTTGGAAGTTCTGCCGCACACAAGAGACTTTCCTAATTTGGATGGCGGACTGACTTTAGTCAGGAGCGGCTAAAAGTGGGGTTTGGATAAGCCCGATATCCGATATCTCAATCGCCTTTCCCCGGCTTTCCAACCTCCGAATCTATATCAACAATCACATCCCACCTAATATTCAAGACACGGCTTTTGTGTGAAAACCTTCCAGATACCTCAATTGCACATGAATAAACATTAACCGGCTTTCTACCTTTAAAACAACAAATATCGTTTCTTTTAAACATGGCCCTCTTTAGACCCAGGTTCAGGCTCTCCCATGCACTACTACGAGGAAGCAAGCACCCGACACGGCGATTCGCTACAGAAGCTCAGTCACCTTCAGACTATGTCCGTATTGTTGAAGTCGGAGCCCGCGATGGACTACAGAATGAGAAAAAGTCGATACCCGTAGAAACAAAGATCGAGCTCATCGAGCGACTTGCGAGGACTGGGGTCAAAACAATAGAGGCTGGTTCATTCGTTCCTGAGAAATGGGTGCCACAGGTGAGGATTCGCCTTAGTTCAATTTTTTGCTAAGAGAAATTACTATAAAAGGGGCTTCAATTGTTTAAGTCTATTGATTAACTTCTCTACCCTAGATGGCTAGCACTTCGGAAATCCTCGAGCACTTACTCAAATCCCCTCCTAAATCAGCTTACCCAATAGCCTACAATTACCTCATCCCTAATATTAAAGGCCTGAATAATCTTGTGTCGATACTAGACTCTTCAGGATCCTCATCAGAAGATGGTGACCCAGCTTCGAAACCCACTCCGGAGATCTCATTATTCGCAGCAGCCACAGAGTCCTTCTCAAAGGCGAACACAAATTGCACAATCGCAGAATCACTCGATCGCTGCCGGCCTATTGTTACACTTGCCAAGTCCAAAAACTTACGAGTTCGAGGATATGTATCTGTTGCGCTTGGTTGCCCTTACGAAGGTCCGGATGTTGCACCTACCAAGGTGGCTGAGATAACTGCTACCCTTCTGGAAATGGGAGCAGACGAAGTTTCGGTAGCCGATACCACAGGAATGGGGACTGCACCTCGAACGTTGGAACTATTACGGAGACTCACCGCCGCTGGAATAGCTCGCGATGACCTTGCTCTCCATTTCCACGACACCTACGGACAGGCTCTCGTTAATACAGTTGTTGGCCTCGAGCACGGGATACGTACCTTTGATAGTAGCGTTGGGGGACTTGGAGGATGCCCTTATTCTAAAGGAGCCACCGGTAACGTTTCGACAGAAGACCTGGTCCATACACTCCATAGCCTCGGCATGCACACTGGTGTCAGTTTAGAGGAAATGTCAAGGGTGGGAGCTTGGATAAGTGGCGAACTCGGGCGCGCAAATGATAGCAGAGCCGGCAAAGCTACGCTTGCCAGGTTAACCGAAAAAGAGGAGTAGTTTGGGTGATTTGCTAGTCTACCTTCACTTTTTGCGGATCACAGCTCTACATCTGGAATTACGGCACCAAATGCCCGTACAAATGAACAAATTGAAATGTTTGTTGTCCACTGGGAACGTTCTGGCTATCTAAGACCGTCGTTTCCTGCTACTGCGAGATTTTCCTCCAGGGACAGATAATCACCACAAGGTTTTAGGAAGGAGCTAGCCCATGTGTATGTATCAAAGCTATTGGAGAATTCGAGGAATGTTGAATCTTCAAAATCAGTACTTCTTTCATCTACATATATATCCTATGATATACAGTGTGATGCCAAAGGGGCCTTGGGCAATGTAGAAAGCCATGCAATTTTTTAATCGATTATTCAACTACGATTGTCAAGGCATACATATGATGAGCAGGCCCACATAGCTCATCTATCGACAATGGCAAACTGTCGAGTAAGGGAGCGCATAAGCTCGTCGGGGTCTGCCCAGTTTCTACCGAATCGGCTGTCGCCACAATAAAAGTAGGCGATCGGAGCACTAAGAGCATTGCTCGAACGCTCAGCAAGAAAGGCATATATCACAGCGGAGACAAGATATGTCTTTCCTGAGCCAGGAATTCCATGAAGTAGCATGATCGATGAAGAGCTAGAGCCTTTCCAAGTGGCATACTGAGGGTGCTGAAGTAGCCATCTGGACGAGCCTGATAGTCTATCTTCGGAGTGTCGCTTGTGATGTTGGGTATGAGGCACTGAAGACAGCCATTGCAAGATTTTGAGGAACCTGTCTTCTTCTAATGTTTTTGCATAGATCGCGGAATCGTCCACTGAACGACAAAACTGTGGTTCGAGTGCCTCAACCATGCCCCGAACTTTGTCCACTTGCAGTGAAATCTGCTACTGCACTCCCGAATCCACTATCTGGGTGAGTTTAAAGACTTCCTCGTCAGCTTTAGTGATCTGGTCGATCTCTTCGTTCTGTGAGGACTGAAACACGCTTTTCACCAAACGAGTTGCTGTTGATTGGCTGAAATATTGGATTCCATGGGCCAGAAAGGTGACAATGCGCGCATACAGGCTGACAAGGCTGCGCTGGAGCTCCGCTTGGATAACTGAGCCCTTTTGCAAATACAAAGCTTCAAAAGCCGCGTAGCGGGCGATCAACAGGGATACCGACTCCAGACATTGGACTGTGGACTCGAAACAATGCCCGTCGCTCAAAGCAAAGTGAAGCAGAAGTCTCACCCCCGCCCATGGAAGTGATGCACCAGTTTGATCAAATTGTACGGCGACATCCACGACAGCTCTGAACTGGTTGACCCACGCAATTATTCTCGAATACATCGCGCAGGACGATGTTTCTGCCGCGAAACTGGACTTTCCAACGTTTTTGTTGGCAAAGCTTTTTCTTTTTCTCTGCTTCTTGTAGGACAGCAGCCAAAACATCGCCTTTGAAGTCAACGAGATCATTCAAGCTTGCTTTGATGTCAGGATCGAGTGTATCCAGGGCAACTTGCCACAAGTGTCCTCCAGAGGAGCACTTCTTGGTGCTCACATTTGAGGATTCCGTGTGAGCAGAGCCTAGCATAGCAAAGCGAATGGAGGAATGGAAAAGACCTCTTTTTAGACGAAGAACTTGTTAAGAAAATGTCGGGAAAGAGCTCTAGAAATCTCTCAAGATGTCGCAGACTCACAGCTTCGAGTAGTGTTTGGGAGAATGTTGTAGAAATGCTGCTGATCAGTCGTAGAGAGGTCAATCACGGTCTATTGCCTCAATTTGGGAACGTCAGCCCAATTCAATGTCTCTATCGCGATCAAGGGACGATAGGAGGGTAAATCAGCTGAGGTTATTTGGTTTGAGTGCCGACCGGATGCCAGAGGGCGTCTTCAATGTTCCAATACTCACAATGCTGGAGCTGGAGTGCAAAATCCACTCTCGGGAGGGGAAAGAGAGACGTCCAATCAAACAAACAGGCAATCGATATCCTGCAATGTACAGGGTAGAGGCAAGAGAGCCTTGGGCAATGAAGAAGTCCTTTGAAGTTGTTCATCGAGCGTTAAATGTAACATTTATCTATCATACATAGATTACAGATTCCTCTACGCCGGCAGCGTCATTTTCAGCGGAGGGAAATTGAAATGGCTAGGAGATATGCCGAACCATACCCTATGTCCAGAGAAAGCGAGTGGACTTTTCGCTATGCCCTGGAACTGAAGAAGTCGATCCCCGCGGGGCTCTTGGAGTAGTCCAGGGAGTGATAATGACGCACCCCCGCCCAAAAAGTAACCCAAACCTTAGGCTTCTTTAGTGGTCTCAACTGGATGGTTGTTGAAATCATCGGGGGTCGCCCAGCCTCGAGAAGGTACAGTTGCTCAATCGACAGCCATAGTTATATAAATCGAAATTAGAGGTAGCAATGGGCGAGTAAAGGGTTACTTTTGCGATTCCCGATTTCGAAAAGGATATCAAAAATCCGTCACCCTCCCATTATAGCTCCAATCCGCCTCGCCACCCCAACGCAGAGGTTCATTCTTCGGTCCTCCTACTTCGCCGGTTCGTGGGTTTCGCTCTCCTTCAAATTCCGGACGTGCACCTTGACGTACATGAGGATGTAGTTCTTCGCCATCTTCGATCTCTACTTTTGGAGAGGAGCTAGTCTCGGCGGAAGAGGAATCGGGGGATTGGTTTATTTTTGGAGTGGACCGGGGAGTACTGAAAGCACCGGTGGATCGTCGCTGAAGCTCTTCGAAGATGTCCTGCTCCTCTTTTGAAAGTCGCGGAGGGGAAGGACTGCTTGCGAACGGGTTGGGTTTGCCATCTGAGGCGAAGGAAGAAGTGGTTGAAAGAGGTCGCAATTGTGAAATAGGTCGAGAGGTCAGCCCTCGTTGGAGAGGTTTGAGAAGAGTGAAACTGGAACGGCAGGCCATAGTGATAGGAAGCTGTTGATCAAGAAAATGTCTAACAGATAGCTTTGCAGATGGAAGCATGAAGATCGGATCATGAGAAGAGCGCTTGACCTCGGAAGAGAATAAACTGTCGGATTAGATTTAACGCGCTCCGCTGATTGATAAGGGCAGAGCCCTAACCTTAAATCTGTCATTTTTATCTGATCAAAAATGACTTGCGATCATCGGAGAAGCAGCTTGAAAGCTTCATTGCTCAGCAATTCATCCCAATTCAAATCCATTGAGCCTATGCTACACTTCATTCGGTGTATTTACTGCTCAATTCGTCCAAGAGTATCTTCTAGGCTATTTTCTATATTGGCAAGAGAAAATGGTTCTCCGAATTGCCTCGCGACGGCTCGGATCGACCGCTCTACATGCGAGATTCGTCGTCCCTGCCCTTGAGTCACAGCAGCGCTTTGTCTCATCAACAAGCTCTACAACGTCTTCAAGTCTTCCTCAAGATGTAAAGAAGACAATAGCGGTATGTATAGAGCTTATACGTTTTTTATTGTTTTTTATTAGACATCAATTGAATACTAAACTATGATAAGAAAGATGCTTCCCTCCACAGTCCGGATCCCGCAGCGGACTCCGCAACGGTAGCTTTCCTCAATGAAAACACCCCGTATATGGTCCCAACATATGTTCGACCAACTCCTATGATGGTTAAGGGAGAGGGATGTTATCTATGGGATATGGAGAACAGGCAATACCTGGATCTGACTGCCGGAATTGCTGTTAACTCGCTGGGTCACTGTGATCCTCAGGTAGCTAGAATTGTGGCCGACCAGGTATGCGATACGTTCTACTCTACATTGTCTTTTCTTGTCACTAATGGACTTTAAACTACTTAGTCCAAAACACTCATACATGCCTCCAACCTCTACCACAGTCCCTGGATCGGCGCCCTCAGCAAGCTACTAATTTCCTCCACCGTGGAATCCGGTGCCATGCGAGACGCCTCCCAAGTATTTATCTCCAATTCCGGAACCGAAGCAAATGAAGCCGCCATTAAGTTTGCTAGGAAAGTTGGCTATACCTTAGACTCAACAGGATCAAAGCATGAGCTCGTTTCCTTCAAGAACTCATTCCACGGCCGAACGCTCGGCGCCCTATCTGCCACCCCGAACCCAAAATATCAAAAACCCTTCGCTCCTATGCTACCCGGTTTTAAATACGGCACATACAACGACATCGAACAACTCCCAAGTTTGATCACGGATAAAACCTGCGGTGTCATCGTAGAACCCATCCAGGGTGAAGGAGGCGTCCACACCGCAACCCCTGAATTCCTCTCCGCCCTCCGCGAACGCTGTGACGCTGTCGGCGCGGTCCTAATCTTCGACGAGATCCAATGCGGTCTCTCCCGTACAGGCTCACTCTGGGCCCACGCCCAACCCTCACTCGCCACATCCTCCGGCAAGTCCGCTCACCCAGACATCCTCACAACTGCCAAAGCCCTAGGCAACGGCATCCCAATCGGCGCCACCATCGTCTCCGGCAAGACAGTTGGTCAACACATCAAAACAGGTGACCACGGCACAACATTCGGCGGTAACCCTTTCGCCTGCCGAGTCGCCCACCACGTCCTCGGACGCCTCGCCTCACCCGACCTCCAATCCGCAGTAGCCGAACGATCGGCCCAATTCCTTTCTGGCTTCGAAGCTCTCCGAAAGAAATACCCCGAGGCAATTTCCGAAGTGCGAGGAAGTGGGTTGATCCTCGGTGTCCAGCTCTCGGACGCCTACGTCTCTAAAGCTTCTGACGTCCTTGCGGCTGCGCGTGAGAGGGGGTTACTGATCATCACTGCTGGGGAGGGATGTCTCCGGTTCGTACCGCCGCTCGTCATCACTGAGAAAGAGGTCGCCTCTGGATTGGAAATTTTGGAGAAGGCGATGGATGCTGTATTTTCGAAATAAATATAAACGTTGTGGGCCATTTTTTGGCTTCTTGTATCGGATATATAAAAAGAGGGGTTGATTATGATCTTATCCATTCCCGGTTCTCTTTAAAGTCTAACGTTCTTGTTCGGATAGAATATATATACGTATCCTATGCCACTTCGTTGATCTTTCTCTCCAAAAATCCAGGATACGTGGATTGGTCGACTTACTCGCGCCTTCTCGTGTGTAAGATGATAGCAGTGGAATATACCGAACTATCAAGAAATGGTTTCTTTTTTTTATTAAAGTACGATGATTTACTTCGTCGACTTCCTCTTCGTGTGACGATAAATCATAGGAACGGAATATGGCAATGCATGTAATAATAATATATCAGTCTCTATATATTCACATCTATCATATTCATTCGTCGATATCATTTATCCCGATCTTTCGATCCCCCAATGAACACCTAAAATATGCTGGGGTATCCGTCGGTCATCCCATACTCGCACAATAGACCAAACACCCACACCAGCGTAGATGCCCTAATAAAAGAAGGCTATGCATATAAAAAAATAGAGAAGAAAAAAGTCTTCTATGTCCAGTCACCAAGATATCATCAAAGAACAAGCCGGGAAGGAGTTGAAGGGATTTCAAGGAGTTCGAGCCCCCTCACCAATCCCCATCAACCCTCCAGCCAAACCTTTCATGCGTCTCACCAACAAATCCTCTTCACTAGGCAAACTAGTAAAACTTGTCTCCCGTCGAATCATTCTTCTTTTCTCCCGGTCTTCAATATCATCTTCACCGTCCTCGATCGTATCTTCCTCATCAACAGGAAGGGAGATAGATAGAGACAGAGCTCTATGCCTATCAACGATGCCGTCAGCCGAATTCCCGTTGATGCTGGACCTCTGCTTCTCTGCAAAAACTTTTCCGGCTTTTTGTTTTTGCGGCCGGTTGCCTTTTCCAGCTGAATTGGAGACATCATTTAATTGCTCCTCCTCAAACTCCACATTGGCAGACTTGCTCATACTCATCTCAAGTGGATGGTCTTCATCGACAGACGATCCACCTGTGAGGACGCGGTTATGATGCCGGAATCCTCCATTTCCCTTCTGAGACTCTGGCCCTAAAGATACATTAGCGCCGGAGCCGAAAAGGCCTGACTGGCTAAGCGCCATAGCGGACTGCTTTCGCTCCATATCCTGCACTGTGGTGAAGATATCCTGGATCCATTTTGCACTACGGAAGATCTGTCTCCATCCTTCGGGAAACACAGACACGAAATTCAGGAAACCGTGAGAAATCCCGGGTATTAGTGTAACCTCCACATGGTCCTTCTCGTTGAAAATAAGTTTCGACTTCTCTAGACCTAGGTCTTGACGTTCCCTAAATCTGTGCAATTTCGCCTGCCGGACCCGACCTGCGAAGATTACGGTGTCATCCACGAGCGGGTCGCGTTCTCCAGTTAAGAAATAAGTCTTCGGAAAACGTGCGAGGAGTTCTTCGGGCGCAAGGAGAGGAGATAGAAGAAAGTCGGTGCTAAAATCCGGACGGTTATGGGGCCCGATATAAAGAATAATCATAGCCCGCATCATTTCGGGGGTGATAATGCGGTCGCCAAAGTACGAGATCATCGAGGAAACAGCCAGACGGGTTTTCACGTGGGCAGGCTGATTATCGGCCAGTGTCGCAGCTTGGACGGCAAGGTTATCGGGTGATTTCCTTTTCTGAGAAGCGTCTGCTGGTTGGCCGTGACTATGACTAAAATAATCCGGACCAGAAGAGCTGTCTGCCTCATCTTCGAGAAACCGCGAAGTTTTCGGGGTTAACTTATAGTAATCTTCACTCTTTCTCCTTAGAACGTTACGATTGGTTTTTCGCATACCCCCGTCCCGAATTAACGACATCTGTTCCTGGCTCATCCAGCTGCCGATGTTCAAATCCAAGGAAGGGTATATCAGAATAAGGCCGTCTGGGGGTGGCAAAACATCCTCTCCTTGCCACCGTCGGGAATCATTGCTTCTTGACTGCAAAATCATCAAGGTTAACCCAGCCGCGAGATTCCCTCCAGCACTATCACCAGATATAACAACTCGGGGCCTATCATTGCCGCTTAGACCAAGGCAACGTCCTCGACTTGCGATGATCGTGTGGTAGGCGTCATAACACTCATTCAAGGCGTATGGGTATGGATATTCAGGTGCTTTCTTGTAGTCCAGACTAAGAATAGGTGCTCCAGTCTTCCCTGCCCATGCAAGAAGTTTATCGTCACTCGTCCTTGGATTCATGGCGACAAAACCTCCCCCTGGAATATCTAGGACAATCTCGGTGTGGTCTCGAAGTGCGCTCAGTGGCCCATCGAAATAAAGCCACGCATCGATCGGCTCTTGATATGACGACACTCCTGGTCGCGGGATGCGAAGAGCACGAGGTGGGTATCTGGTAAAGCGTGGTCGAAGCAACCGAGAGAAGAAGGACAAATATGGGGTCGTTGCTTTATTCCATGACACCCGCAAGTGATCAACTGTTAGAGTGGCCCGGACTCTCCGAACTTTCTCATCCGCACGCTCCGCGGCAATGAGATAGTAGCCGGAAAATATCAGAGAAGCTAAATCTCTCAGCCATTTGCGCTTAATCTTCATAGCCGTCCAAAACCCCGCATCTAAGGCAGTAGTAACCCAGGTGGCACGGAAATATGACCGTGAATAGAGGTTGGCTAGGGGCTCTGGACATTCGAGGCCGACAAGTTTGGCAAAGTTCCGGGAGATATACAGCCATAGTAGGGTGAGGACCATGGCCTGCCATGGCGTCATACGTTTTGAGAGACGGGACGATAATGACCGAATGCCAGGTGGGCCATTCTTATTACCTCTATTGAAAGAAAGCTATTGTTAGAACTTGAGCCACTGCAGACGCGCGTAGTGGGAGCCGGACATACCTGAGGAGGTATAGTGACCAAAATGAAACCACAGCAAAGACTTGGATCTTCCGGAACTGAGAAGAAGGTCTTCCCAATACGTGATCTATGGGTTTATGAGCAAAGCTATCCCGTTTAACGATTTGGTGTATGCAACACTTACCTATCATCTCCGGAAGATCAGTATAGAGTAGTGGGGAGGCAAAATCGAGTGGAAATGTTTCAAAATAGCTAGATGCAATAAAATATCTCTATCCGCTTTCAATAGCAGCTATATGGAAGTAGTATGATGATATACAGTATCAACTACACCCGGGGAAGTATAGATATTGAAGGAGAGTACCACTTCCAGCTCAAGAGAGAGAGGGACACGATGAAGAGCTTGTAGACAAAGAAACCATCATACTCGAAGTTTCAGAGGAAGTATACCAAGTCAAGTATTCACCGTCGAGGTAGAGAAGAAAGAGACAAAGTGAATAAAAGAAAGAAAGAAAGAAGAGAGAAAGAAGACAGATACTCCAAGGAGGCTGAAGGAAAGAAATGACGATGAGAAGCATGTGAAAGTGGGCTGCCTGTCACATGCGAAGGCAAAAGCTTATCGGGGCGAGCCCGCGGACAGGGGTTGTAGGGCTGAACTTGATGTCACATGACAAGGAGTGAAATCCATGGATGGATAGATCTTTCTTCAGCATCACAGGAGAAACAGGAGGAATATCCTACGGAAAAGCTCCCGTCCCAGCAGGTTATAGAAAATCCCAGATGCCCGAAACTACTATTCATCAGAATCGTTGTCGTCCTTACCTTCCGCAATGGAGCGTTCGACGCCCCAAGCTTGACCAGCGCGACCCGTGTGTTGGAGATCGGGGCCTGGGGAAATAGATAGTGCATCCAGCTGCTGTACCATGTTGCCAAGCCCATGCTAAGCGGTATGTTCCATCCCGGTGCCGAATCCATGGTCCACGCTCGACCAGGTCGCCGGCACCTGGTAGGCGCGCGGGTCATAAATGCTGCTGGGAGCACTAGGACGTTCAACACTTGTGCGTCCCGCAAGCCCATCATCCCTTTGAAGTAACGATTACTAGCGCCGATCCCGATCTTATGAGGGCCAATGGACGGCCACCACCCGGCAGGCAGCAGCTGTGGACCAGCATCAAGAATCTGGGCGCGTGATCGATTGCAGTTGTGGAATTATTTCACCGACACTGTCCAGGCCCGGGGCCATAGTTCCGGCCATTGCACCCTCCGCGAATCTCCGATAGTTGTCCCCGAGACCCTCTGCACGTTCAAGTCCGACGCCAAAGGTCGCGGGAAGGTAATGGGTACGCTCACAGAGCATGAAAGGTGGGTGGGGGAGGTCATGAGCTTTTCCAACGAAGTTAGTCCCGACTTTAACCAGGCGGCGGATCTTTGGGAGGTCTCGGACGGGATCCAGGCCACCAGGATCGCTTTGTTGGTAATGTGGCTGAAAACTTGGCCCAGATGGCCAATTGGAAGCTCAGCCCTTAAAAAGTGCTTTTATTCTCTCTCTGAAGCTGGAACAAAAATCAAAAAACATTCATTATCTTGATGAACTCACCAATTTCTTGCATCATTGCAGACGTCTGAATTTTTGAACAAAAATCCTTCTCTCACCAGAGTTTACTTGGATGTCTTATTCTAAGAAAATTAACCAAAGATCAAATTTAGCCTGATCATAGTTGCAGAATGCTTGTGTTAAGAGCGCGGGGCCCCGCATGTGGAGAAGCTTATATCGAAATATATTAAGACTTCAATGTCAATCTAAAACCCACGAACAGGGGGCGGGATAGAGGCGAGCAACCACACGGCGGCTTTCGGCCTCAGTCGTCATTTTATTGGCTGGCTATGCGATTCCCTCGCCACTAGCCGGGTCTCGCCTACTATGGTGCCCCAAACTCCGCCTTCAAGCCTTTATCCGTAAAGGCTGAAACCTGACCTTCGGGCGAATTGAAACGCGAAACGGCACGCTTAAATCTCAGTTCATCGTCACCTACATCGAAGATGGTAGGGAATGGGAGCACTCTTGGCGTTTTCATTTGAGGAATATCTTCTACTCGACTTCCACTTCGTTTGTTTGTTTGTCCGATGATGGGAATATTCTCCTTCGTACCTGTGATTCTCACAAGTTGAAGACACTGGATACATAAGTAAAAGATTCCAAATGGCCGTGATGTATTCAAAATTGGATATCTATTTCTTTCTCTTCTGATAATTCGATTCTTATTATTATTGTCGAACTTCGGATTCCCAATAATATGTCTTTTCTCAAAGCTGCAACTGCGTTTTCTCTTCTCACGAGTTTCACACAGGCTCTGCCAGAAAATGCTGTGAAGAGGTCTGATGCCTGCACTCCAGAGGCCGGAGGGTCCGCTTCAACCGACGATGTGCCCGCTATTGCGAAGGCAATTGCGTCCTGCGGCGATGGGGGCACAATTGTCATTCCCGACAACTCCACCTACTATCTGAACAGCGTGCTTGACTTTGAAGGCTGTACCGGTTGTGATTTTCAGGTTGAGGGACTGTTGAAGTTCACCGATTCCACCGATTTTTGGGAAGGCAAGGAGGCGATGATCAGCGTCCACGATATCGAGGGTGTTACGATCCGATCTGCCTCGGGGTCAGGTGTAATTGATGGTAGTGGGCAGAAAGCGTTCGTTTGCACTCCGCAGATATAGGAAAGAATTAAGGGGAACTCTTAGACTGATTATTCTTTTTTTTTTACAGATGGGATCTGTTCGCATCGGACGAGAGCTATGAACGACCGACAATGCTCGATATTCAGGGGGGTAGCAACGTTGCGGTTACCGGACTTCGGCTTAAGGACCCTCCTAATGTTTTCGTGTCGGTCAAGGGAGGCACGGAAACTGCAAACTTCGACGATCTCACTTTAGATGCAGTGTCTGAATCGGAGAATGAACCGAAAAATACTGATGGATTCGACATCGGCGAAAGCACCCAAGTCACCATGACCAATCTAGATATCACCAATGACGATGACTGCATTGCATTCAAGCCAGGTTGCAACGGTGTTAGTGTCGACACCATCACTTGCACTGGCTCCCATGGCATCTCAGTTGGGTCCCTCGGAAAGTCTAGCGACGATATTGTCCAGAACATCTACGTCGAGAATGCCAATATGATCGACTCGACAAAGGCTGCCGGTATCAAGACTTACCCCAGCGGCGGTGACCACGGAGTCTCTACCGTCACGAACGTCACTTTCACCGGGTTCACTGTTGAAAATTGCGGCTATGCTATGCAGATCCAGAGCTGCTATGGAGAGGAGGAAACTTGTGACGACAATCCTGGGAATTCTAAACTCACTGGTATCGTGTTCTCTGACTTCAGCGGAACTACCAGCGATGAGTATGAAGAAACAGCAAACCTCAACTGCGGCGCGGACGGAACTTGCGATGTTTCTGTCTCGGATTACACAGTCACATCGCCGTCTGGAGATAGCATTGTTCTATGTGGGAATACTCCCAGCGACTTAG
Organism: Arachnomyces sp. KDTOL00113; assembly: GCA_949709995.1. Classification (NCBI taxonomy): domain Eukaryota; kingdom Fungi; phylum Ascomycota; class Eurotiomycetes; order Onygenales; family Arachnomycetaceae; genus Arachnomyces; species Arachnomyces sp. KDTOL00113. The sequence goes on from OX453234.1 coordinate 908,882, forward strand.
GGGTCGACTGCACCGATGGAGCATCGGGGTAAGGCATTCACTTCGTTTCCCCAAATGTAAATAAGATAACTCCCATTCCGTTTCCTATTTCTTGTATTTATGTTAGTAATATCTAAGATATCTTTTAGCATGGCAAATCCCGTAGATATCAGGCTTTCCTGTAATACCTAAAAGCATATTCTGAGGACCTCAGATGGTTACAAGGAGGGGACGTTGAAGTCCGAAACTCCCTGCAAACAGTAAGCAAGGAATAGGGAGCTACGCGCTGTTCCCTAAGCGTTTAGCAGTAGATTAGTTAAAGCTCGGGCTCGAAGCCCCCGGGCGATGGAATGCCCTACCTAGGTAGGTCCCGAGGTCTTTAGTTGTTGTCACGTGACGTGTTTGATAACCTTTGAACGACCTCGGGATTCGTCAGACATCCCACTTCCCTGGAATGTTCTATTCTAGCTTGTACCTTACCTTCTTTCTTGGTCTTGGGTGATCCTAGCCAGTGATGCTGGAAAAGAATTAATATCATGCTTCCGGATTTACTCACCAGTAGCTACCTTCAGTACAAGGCGGACACTAATGCTGTAGCTTCATGGCTTGCCACTACAGCTAAAAGTTGTGGATATGCCCCCGATCTCTTGGCCAGGGAAAACAATGGCCAGCAGAAAGCCTCTACCGGAAGACTCAAGGGGAAAGCGAGAAAACAAGCCCGGGAGACTGCAAACCAGTCTTCCGCCGAACAAAAACCATCGGCCCCGACATACACCATTGCAGTCAAAGATTTTATCAATCTAGCGCAGCACATCGCCGGTTTCACGAAGCCACCAGTATCTGTTCCCAGAGGATTTGCCACGGTTCTCGACCGTGCGATTGCAGTTCGACGCGGTCATGCCGCAGATCTTTCTTCTCAACTCGATCAATCTGCGAAGAAGAAAGAATCAGACGCAACTCACACTTACTTCCTCGGAGTGCTTGAACAAGTGCGGGATATTCTCAGGCCTCGAATGCCTAGTGATCTCTTGAAAGATCATTTGGCGAAACCTCCCGGAACAGAGATACCGACCGACTCCTCTGAAAGTCTGTCGAACCAATTTAAACATCTCGATATTCATGAACCTTCGGAAGCGTTTATCAATGCCCCTGATAATGTTCCAAAGACAACTACGGAAGGAGATACGGAGGTACGATACGAGGCTGAGCGTCTCCAAGATTTCGATGAGGCCTATTTCGCATTCCAACTTTTGCTTCAAGACTTCAGCAGATTCCGGAATTTTATTGATGAGACTTGGGTGGGTTATCGAGAAGGAGCATGGGATCTAGTCGCTGCATCAATTACTACTAACACCGCAATCGACCTCGCTAGACGGTTAGAAGACGAGCTTCAGCCGCTTTTCGCAAAACAAGATGGAGCCGCGAAAATGCTTGAACGCTACTATGCGGTTCAATGCATCTCAAGGGGAGGGCATCCGGATCACACTGAACGGCCTGGAGACGACATGAATTACCAAATGTACGACATCGCGGACCACATATTTATTCCATCCTACATGTTTTTAAAGGCTTTTGGTGCTCTCGTTGGCCCAAGGAACATACCACAGTACAAGCCTGGGTTCTATGGTACTTACGACCCATCCAGTGATCGGTCGAAAATGTCCGCCAGAGAAAAGTACCTAGAAGATAAAATTGTCTTAATGGAGATTTTACCGGATTTTTGTGTCATCGGCCAAGTTATGAAAACCGTTCCAGCCGAGGATGAACTCACTCGGGGTCTACGGGAGATGTTCAAGACTCACAACATACCAGTCTGGGTAGCGTTTGCCGCTCAGATATTCATCGATATTCATCACGTCCTGAGAGAGGATGTCTATCGAGGATTTGCAGATCTATCCCGTACTGCCAATGTTATCAATGGCTCAATCAAGCAAAACTTCGAGTTTCATTCCTCACTCCGTGTCGAAACATGGCCAGCATCAAACGACAAGGCACTCAGGGGCTTGCAGGCGCGGATCGTAGGTTGGGTGGACAACGACCCTATACAGAGCGCTAAAATAAAGATCAAACAGCCTCCTGGAGAGCCGTTTATGTTGATGCGGCGGCATCCGCTTTTCTGCGGTCTATGGGAGTACAGCCTAAAAGCCTTATTTCATGAAATGGGTATCGTTTTCTCGGGCGCGTTCGGCTCTATCATGTACGCCGGCCACTTGTACCATGCTGTGCGCCAGGAAAAGCTTTTGAACCGTCCATGGGCGGACATGGAATTAGTTATGGGAATGCAGCAGCCGGAAAGCTTTTTCGTCGGCGGCTTTCCGAATACACCTGACGACTACTTGAAGAAATATGCCTTAGCTATGGGGGTCTCTGCCTCAGTATTCGCGAAGAACAAGAGAAAAGGCCCACTGGAGGCATCAAAGAAAGGTCCGAAGGGTTTATCTCAACTAGCCCCTGTCAACTTCATGTTCAAAGACCGGTACTGCGATGCCTCTGGTCGAATTGACTTGACAGCGCATGATGTTGAAAATATCCTTGCTGCAAGCGACTGGGAAGAGGAGAACGCAGATGGTGAGAATAAAGATACTCTTGTTATGACCAGTGACAAAGCAGATCAGAAGCGATGGAAGGCCGAACGCCGGCTCTCTACGACACAGCTCCTAAGGAACCTCCGAAATGCACTTCAAGCCGAAAGCCTTGAGTTTACATTTAACTATTTCATGATGCATCGCTCCTGTTGGAGACTCCTCAGGGCAGTTGATGAGAGATGCAAAGGTTTACTGATCAAGATGTACGGGCCCCAGTACATTGATGAAGAGAACCAACTTCCCTCAATGGTGGGGTATATTCTCATGGCAGCGGCAAGAACAAAGAAGTTGGGAGACAAGCTCTTCAAGAAGAAGTCAGATCTCGTTACGAGCGTGCTCTTGGAAAAAGCCGCCGAAGCTATCGACGAAATGATTGGAAGCGGTGCTGGACCGTTCACGTCCATGATGCTACAAAAAGAGTATGGAATGGGTGTCGAGTTCGAGGTTGAGACGGAGTCAGGTTCTTAGCATGATTATTTCGCATTTGTTCGTTCCGGTCTCAACTTCCCGGGAGCCTGTACAGACGTCAAAAAACCAGCATATCGATGTTGCTCGACCTGTACTCGAGGCGCATCTTACAGCTTATGTTCATTTCTTTCACGCCCTTTTCTGTAACGCATAGACGAGATATCGCAAGATAGGTATAGAGGATAGATACATGCGAAAATAATTCCATGGGAAATCCAAAAGAATAAATCATTATGCAAGAGAACATTTATCTCATATAGAAAAGGAAGTGAATATATTTGGTGTTGATTGTCTTTCAGCTAGATGCTCACTGACAAAAAGAAAACTTTTGGCCACTTACATAATCAGTCAATCTCTGGGGAGCGGTACCTCGAGTTCCGCCAAACATCAGTGAGAGCCGAAGTACCGTCCTACCTCCCGATTCAACACGGACTTAATGCAGGTCCCTTTTTACTAACCCCAGCTAGCATCTTCTCTTGATAAACAACAAACAGGAAACAAGGGAAACAATCCTCCGATGGCCCAAATTCTTCCGCGGAACGAGCCAATCTTATGACGGACTCCAGATCCGAAGTTCGCGCTACAATCGTAGCCCTGTCTCGTTTCTCGAAGCGAATCTGGAAAAGTCACGAAAAGTGGTCTCTCCGTACCCAAAGCATGAATAGTCGGGGCCCCAGAGAGAGACTACATAATCGGGCCCGGGTCAGGGGCCCGTGAACCGTATGAATGAAAGGAATTCACTAAAACATTAATTACTCGAGAAACCAGTGATTTTGATCGTTCTTAATGGAAGGGATCCCCATATTCACAGACCGTTGAGTCGCATTTGTTTTGTAGCCTCTTAGTACTTTCGACATACACACACGCTCGAGATGCGGTTGATTTCCCTAGCTGTTAGCTGCTTAGCCACACTGGCTTCGGCGACCATTTTGCAGAACGGTCAGGTCCGGGAGAATCCATACCCAGGGCAGGCTTCTCAGATTGAAATTGGCACGAACTCGACCTGGAAGAGCTATCCACAGGATGCGTCGGAACTTTCATACAAAGGGCGATGGGATAGCAAATACGTCTCATGTACGAGGACTTGCCTTCTCCATTTTTAAACGTCTATAAGGATTCATACTGACTGAGAAACTCTTTGAATAGGGTGGTCGTACGTCTTTATCCTCAGGTACAACTATAGAATAATCCATCTAATGAATAAACAGTGCTCCGGGGTTGAAATTTGGTTTCACCGGAGAAAATGTATGATTGCAATTGACCCATGAGAGTTTATTTTGCAAGTCTTGGAGACTGACTCTTTGAGGAGGTTGCCATTGATTTTGGCCCGGAGACAATTCCGGAGACACTGGTTGCCTATCGGTATGGGAAAACAGTGAATCTGAGCTATGAAGACTTAATTGACCCTCTGTTGGCTGCAGTCTCGGTGGACAAGACTGGCAGTTCTCAAATGTAAAGAAAACGCTATCCGCAGGCTTGCTCCGGTGGTTCAATCGCTAACGACGGCCAAAGGTCACAGCGAATGCCACCTTCCAATTCATTAGCTCGGAAACCACTGGCTTCAACTTAACAGCGCCTGATAGCGTGAGGACATTTGAACTCAGAGGTGATTATTTCTCTTGAGATATGAAATTTGTCCATGATTATACTGACGTTTTTCTCAGTGACCAACTGGAGCTACGGATAAGTTTGCCATTATGGACTCTACCTTCAGTCCCTTCTACTGACCGAATGAATACAGTACAGCTTGCCGGTGTGCACACCGATAAAAAGGGCGAACTTGTGACGTTGCCTGACTTCCCGAAGACCATAGAGATCATCGGCGACTCGTGAGATCACACATCCGTATTTAGTTGTGGGACCTAAAGTTCTGACACACCAGCCAACAGATTGAGTGCTGGCCAATATGATACATACGAGGGTATTTCTTCATGGGCCTGGAACTTTTGCGCGGGACTAGGCAATGTCGAGTTCTCAATTAGCGTTGGTCTTCCTTTGGGTGGTCTCTTTTAAGGGTAGGTAGATGGCTGACACTATCTCTCAGGCTTATCCTGGAATATGCGCAGCAGACAAGGAGTGCTGGGGCAATCCTCATGGCCAGGTACTTGCAAATTACTCTCGGGCCATCCCTTATACACACTACAGGACACCTAATCTCGGCACATTGTAGGAATATCAATGGTACAAGACGTCAGATACCTCCGGCCGCGCCATCGAGCTCTGGGGCGATGAGCCCGAAGACTGGGACTTCTATACCAAGACACCAGCAGACCTTGTAGTCATAAACCTCGGAACAAACGACTTCAATGAAGAAAACAACGTCACAAGCCAAGAATTCACTCAAGGCTACCACAGTCTCATCGACGGAATTCACGAAGTTTGGCCAGAAGCCCAAATCGTCATCTTCGTAAGCCTTCTTAAATCCACTGCCTCCTAAATACCCACCATCTAACCTCCATCAACAGGCGCTCTGGAATGGCTTCTCCCCAATCGGTGACTCCTACTACGAAACCGGCGCCTTCGTCCCCGAAATCTATCAAATCTATCAACACTACGCCTCCATGTCTCCCCCGGAATCCGAATTCGTCCACTACTTCAACACGACCGGGATCCTACAACAGAACGATATCGGTCCGCAATACCATCCGACGGATGTGGGCCAGATTAAGATCGCGAGTCATCTACAGCAGTATGTGAAATTGAAGTTTGGGTATGAGTTTGGGGCAACGGGGCCTCAGGTGCAGAGTGGGACGTTGTATTGGAATGATGAGTCGGATTATTGAAATGGGGTTTGTAGGGGAGGGGTGGGTTTAGAGTCAGTCCTTGGTGGTTTTTAAGGGACGGTTTTCTTCGCCCAGTGGGTCTAGATAATTGTTGTAGATATGTATTTATAGCTTTTTATGAAGAGAGGAGAGGAAGTATCCTCTCCAAATTATATATGAATACTAGTAGTAGATATTTCTTCGAATGTCCCGTCCATTCATTCATTATGCCAGCCTGAACTCCAATAACCGAACTGGAAAGGGAAGAAAACAAGAACAAGAGAGAGAAGAGTTTCCGATCTAAATTCTATCTTTCTAACCCGAAGACATACGTATCCGATACATATGACTTGATGCGTCGTTCATGGAAGAGATTATTGATAACAGGGGAATAAGTGAGAAAAGAACAGACATAACATAACACAAGGCTAAAAAACAAAAACAAAAACTAGGAATGCAAAGAGACATGCGGAAAATAAGGCCCATGGATTAACCTCATCTTATGAAACATAACGGAAGCCACAAGATAATAAATAGACGGAAAGGAAACGCCAGATAACTCCTAGCTTGGCTGGCTTTCTGGGTACGTGTACATGGTCTAAAACAGGGCGCTCGACAAGAAAGAAAATAGGATACTAATCGATGCAGGTAATACTAGGAGGCGAGAACCGGAATCTTTCTATAATTGGGTACAGAATTTTCGACCACGTCCAACCTGCCAATCACAAAGCCAGACCTCAAAGGCCATTCCAAAGAACCCAGCGAGACAGATACCCGCTGAATCGCTCACGGTAGTGGCGCCAAGGGAGAACTCACGATCCTCCTTGGGGACACGCTCTGAGATTTCGGCAAAAGTGCTGACGTAGACGACACCTCCGAGGAGACCCTCCCAGAAGATGATTAGGAAGACGATGTATATATTTGGGATGAAATTGAAGAGGGAGTGGAGGGTCAAGATGGTGAGATTGAGAACCTGGAGGAGGGACGGTTTGTAAAGGCTGCGGACACGGAAGAATGGCGTTGAGGAGCGTGATACGAAGACACCGATCTGGTAGATCCCATTGTAGGCTGGGTAAAAGGCGCGGAAGTGTGTGAAGGGTGTTTCGTGGAGTGGGAATAGGAGAGTCGGTGCGACACCCTGGTTGATCGTATATTCGGCAATGTAGACCAAGAGGAGAGGGACCATGCTAGAGTTTTTCTGTTAGTTGCTGTGATTCGAATAGACAAAAAAGAGATTCTAGAGCGTCCGCGCTGCAAGCTCTCTTGACAGCGACGATTTGGAATATGGAAGAACACTTACAATGGGATAAAGAGGCTCTTAGCGCGCCGTAAGTTGGCCTTAAATCTATTCCATCCTTCATCATCCTTCTTCTGAGCGCGTGTAGGTATTGCATCCTTTCCGGGCCCGAAGGAGGATGATTTCTCAAGCAACCCCTCGTCCCCCTTTTCTATGCTAACACTATCCTTGCGGGCAACTTTTTCATAGCCAGCACGCGATTGCGCCAGGAGTAGCGGGCCTTGCGGGAGGACAAAAAAGAAACTGAAAATCGTAACGGCCGGCCAGATCGCTGACGTCAACAGAATCCTCCGTACGCTGAAACCTAATGAGGTAGTCGCAAGAGTGTATGTTCCCGCACCGACCAACCCTGATGCTCCGGTTCCGCTCCCCCACGCAGCAAGACTAAATGGCCCATAGAAATGCGTCAGGCCAAGAAAGCTGAGCTCACCAGCTCCACTCGCCAGGCTCGACAACATGATGCCGACCATTTTCGTCATTATTGATGATCTCTCTGTATTTGCCGGCGAGAGTGCGATAAGCAGCATCCCACTAGTTGACAGGCTGACGAGAATTGGGACCCGAACCCGATATGGTATCGCATGGATGAAGTACGGAGCGCACAGCTTGGTGATAAGCGAGGGGGTAATATCTGCTAAGAGAACCGCGCCTTTGGGTACCGCTGGGCCGACGAGATCGAGAGCGGCGACTAATATCATCACGTAGAGGACATTGTTTATCAGGCCTATCATTCAGAGCGGGACAGTCAGCAAATATACGCCAACATGCACGGCGACAAGGAAAGATGACCGGTCGGAGATGAATCGCGAGCAGAGAAAGGGATATTACTCACCGAATAGCCAAAATGCAGCGCAAACTCTGGGGTCTGCTCCATTGAATATAGCCCCGAGACGGGAGCGAAACAGCCCCCATGATGCCGCCGGTGACCCGGGAAGAGGTAATAACGGAGCCATGACGAGTCGGTCGGGTTTGAAAGCCTCAACAAGCCCAAATATAGCAGATATATAACTTTGTTCCCTGCCCTAAATGCGACAGAAACGACGACGACGCCTTCGTGTGAGATTCTCGGAGAAAAAAAGTCCAATGCCCGTTGATGGCGAAGTTCACATCTTGCACACGCAACTTTACTGCGTCACCTTGTTCACGATATCTGAAGAATCTGAAGATGTTTGATTGAATTGGACGCCGCGACTGATAGCCTTCTTAAAGGCAGGATACTAACAAAGGGAGTTTTTTTAATTCAGGTCAGGGGTTTGTTGATATCAGTGTCTGCGGCCATTTGAGCCAGGCGGGATATGCAATGGCAAATTGAGGGCATCAGTATGCTCTTCTAACCATATCTTACTCCTGACTGATTTATTATTACCACTGCTTGCTGCTGACGATGTTGAGTATTTCCGAAGACTTTGAAAGTTGTAACTTGTCATCGCGAAAGATGAAGCACTGCCCTGAGTCACGTGAACATGGATGACTTTCCCCTGTAAGTGGCACGTGATGGTTGAACTCTTTTTGGTGGGCCTAGACGGGTCGATTATGTCAGGAGGCTTCCTCCTACTTTCTCTCCTGATCCTTCCTTTCTATCGATATAACAACAACGACAAGAGATGAAATATAACTAAAGGATGGCAATTGAGTCATGAAGGTGCTGTATCTGATTCACAAAATGTTATATTCTACCCGACTACTATCGGCTTTTGATATCATCGGTCACCTTGGCTCCAGTCTCGTTGCTTATCGAAACGCATTTTGGCAGCATTCTATTCAATGAGGCCTTGTATGGCATACATATCCAGATGTACTCGGTTGCCTAAATTGTTATACACAAGGATCGAAAAAAAATCTTCCCATCCTTCTAACACGGACCAATACCTCCCTTTGTGTTTGGCAGAACCATGACAGACCGCATATGCGAATGGATCCCTATATTTGCCCCCCCCCCTGGACATCCATGGCCCAAGTATATCAAATAGTTAGACATGGCTGGATGTTTTAGGAGCTCTGGGCGCGAAGAATAAATGTCGGGGTTGGAAGTTTCCCCCTGAACCTGGTGGCAGGGGAAGAACATAGAGTATGAATCTTGACATGTATATTGCACGCGAAATCTGCTAGTCATTGCTGCTTGACTTCTAAATAACTGGTTTCTTTCTTCGATATCAGCAGCTGTGTTGGCAATTCCAGTGGAGCCTGAAGGAGGCATTTGTAAGTTGAAATGCCGTAATTCTTGGCTCTCCGAAGTAGTGAAGAACATGAGCTGAGAGCTAGGGAAAGACCACTTACTCCAGAGTACTTGCTCCCTAGTCTATTATTCACCCCCGACACAACTGACCACGTCAATCGTAGTAGAAAAGGGGGTCCCTGAATGTCAAGTTGAAATAAGCATAAAGTAACTCCGATTAGGTTGGCGCTAGTATGATCAAAGGAGTCTCCGTGCTGGCTTCTTGCCTGGCTGGAACTTTTGATTGGCCGGGAGATTGAAGCTTCCTCCATGGCGAATCTCAAAAGACATTCTACGATTTTTGCTTCAGTATCATATCGACTGGAATATATGTCCCTAATAATAGTGTTATTGCGCCTCTCCCCTCTAAAATACACCCCTTAGATCAGTTATCTACGTAAGGTTAAGTTGATATAACTTATGCCAGACAAGCCCATCAACTGTACTACTCTCTTCATCAAACCCTGGAAGTATAATCGACACGAATGTGCTTTTCTCTCCCTCGGGTTCTTCCGCGTAACCTTCTAAGTTCCGTCATAAAAGATGCACATGTGCCATAGAGACTACAAATCCGTATATTAAAGCCCATGGTTAATATCGACGATATATATATCTCGACATAATGCTTGATGATCGCAAATCGTCAGAGGCTTCAGAGATAGTAAACTAGATGACCCAGAGGATCCGAATGAGCTGAAGTATTCCGACAACGCGGATAAACTAGCCGATTCGTCGGGTTCCGCATAGTAACGGCAACCGAGTGTCAAACGACAACAACACTTGCATGCCGTACTCAATAGGACGACACTTCTGGCCCAATATCCATCAACATCGCCGCAATTATTGACCCAGCGGTAAATCACATAGGCGGAGGTTCGTTGATCGCACTCTACGAGTCCATTTTCGACTGGATCAACGAGAACTGATCAATCGTTCTGGGCGAACTCACTGAAAAACGGACAGACCTTCCCAAGGCAACCAAGACACAGAATGTTGCACAAAATACTGCAAGACGGTGATTCGGATGGAAAAAGAGAAGCATTTAGAAAGTCGCGCAACGAAGCTTTCTATGGGTGTATGTCTCCCGCTCCCTACCCCCTTCTACGACTCGCTCACTCTTCGTTTGTATATGCAACACTGCTTCCGATAGAAGCTAGGCGGCATGAATAAACGTAATTAGGCCGAGTAGGGGAGAGCACGACGCATGGGGAGTGGCCTCTCTCTAACAACTAGCTCTGATGTTTCTGAGCGCTGCGGTTGACCCGGAATGACAGAGCTGAAAATTGAATATATGTCTTAATTTCCTTCGTAGCGCAGTATATAACAATAAGAGAGCGGCGTGTACTTCCAGTGGACCAGCAACATACCCACCCACAATTAGAGCACAACTGAGCCGTAGATCAGGGGAGGGGCTACGCCGCCTTCTTGCCTATCTCACAGGCCATCAAGTTTTCGTCTAGGTTCAGTGCTGAAGATCCTCCTTTAAGCTGCCGTCTTCATTTCGGAAAAATCGTTTCATCAGGCATAAGAAATCACAAAGCCGTTGCTCTTTAATCCATAACCAGATGTGAAGCTGATTAACTCGTACGTCTCCGACCATTTGCTTGCCTCGATTGAAGCCAAGAACGTGGACGAGTCAAGCACAGTTTAGAGGAATGACTGATCAAGAAAGAACAGCAAGTCATGTTAAGACTTCTTCATCGTTCGCCTGGCGAGAATGTGACTCCAGGTCGGTTCCAGAAATCTTCTAACAGATAGGGTTGGACTTTACGTCCGTCGAGCAAGAATTCCAAAGAAGGAAAAGTTGATGAAGTTGACGTTGAGTCTGGATTTGTGTTGCTGCAGATGTCATGCAAGCGGCTCTGGGTTTTTCGCAGCACGGGGACAAACAAAAATAGGCTGATCAGTGATCATCCAGATCGCGGGTCTTGACCAAATCCCTCTCTCTCTCCCTCTTTTCACTCTCAATTCTCAAGTCTCAGATTACAATCGACGCCAAACCCTGAGATCCTAACGAACCTTGAGCCACAACTCGATCTCTCACTCGAACCATTCGATGTTCTCCTCGTGCTGAAGCCTCCTTTTGACGATAGCGACATGCTTAGATAATCGACATCCTCTGACCTGACTCCAATACACGCAAGAGTCTCTTCAGAAGGACAGAAGCCTTATTTGGACAAGTCCCGGTGTTTTTGAAGAGAATAGATTCGACCTCGTTATAAAAGGGAAAGACGACAGTCCATCCTTTTAGTTACTCTGTTCCTGCTGTTTGTGTCCCGTCACGTCTGACCTTCATCCCATCTCTGGGTTTTGCGGGGACAATTATACATTTGATGCCATGCCCTCTGGACCTATCGACCTCGATGCCAATGGTCTCTACATCGTTATTTCCAACCTTGGGTATGACAGGCTCTTCCACTGGGGTCTTTACCTTGCAACGTCAATTAATGAAGGCCTGATATATCATCTCGTCGGCCAACTCACTATGGAAGAGACCTGGTACTATCGTGTGAAGTACTGTACCGGCGTACCCTTGGAAGATGAGCTTCTTCTCGCCTTCAAAGTCGGTGTTCTGGATCCGGCACTCCATGAGCCCATGGCTCAGCGTCTACTCGATGTCCCTCAGGGGTATTCCACCCGGTTTGGTGGCAGAATCACCAGTCGGATTTGGGTCAAGGAGGCACTTTATCTCCTCGACCAAGAGGGATACATCAAGCTCACGGCGGAAATTGATGAGATCGAATCAGAGGCCGTGGACCTGGCGTCATGGAATCAGCCTCGCGATGCGAGGACGGTGGCCAAATGCTCGAATAGCATAGAATAGTCGGGGCCGAGGCGGGCCAACCTCAGGTATGTTCCGATGCACCGGGATCCCATCCCATCCCAAATGACGTCGTGGAAGGTGGCTCACCTATATCTACATATAGAGTAGGTAGTTTTACACTACCGAACTAGTCTAACAGTGACTCGAATTTGTTTTCCATTCAATGAGCTCTCATACTATGGAGCCCGGGGTTTAGTGGGGCCTTGCTTCAGGATATGGATATCTTATGACTGGGACGAATTTACGGATTTTGGAAAAAGCAAAGCGGACTACTATCATTCTTGTTTCTGTTTCCTTGGGCCTTCGACCCTTTTCTTTACTTCTTCTAATAAATCAACTGCTATCAGAGATGAAATTTAATACCCTGCTCCGGGATAGTGGCGTCTGTCTTTCTGCTCATCAGTCGTGTCTCATTTGAGGTCTATTTTCAGATCTATTCCGTATGTCGACTTTGTGCGGCTATAACTTGAAATAATTATATAGCGGATATCCATGTCATGGTGATGAGAGTTGTTTATAACCATTTCTGGAAGGTTGCTGATTACCATGACTTAAAACTTTCATCCAAGCTTCTTATGTAAACGTAAAACTCCTGGTATATGTTAACGATCGCGAAAAATGTGCGAGTAGGAACGCTTAGAAAAAGCCGACTCGGCCCAGCCTTCTACGGGGTGTATATGATGCAGTCGATGCAAAAGCAAGACCTCGTTTCGAAGACGGTCAAGTCATACTAATCGTCAGACGACGAGAGTCCAGGAACGCCACCATCTTGAAGCTTATATATGAGTTTCGGCTTTCCCCTTCTTTGCGTTTTCTGCAACACGATCGGATCGTGCCATGTGACCGCTGTACCCAATATATTAAGCAGTGTTATGTATAGGCGTATAGCCAGAGAAATCAGAGGCAACTAGAGCTATCCCATAAAGGGAACGGACGGGTAGAGGCAGATGACGAGGAATCTATGTGGCACATAGCATCCGCTTCATCGCATACATGTATGTAACCGCATGCGTGTCTTGGTATATCAGGACCTCTTCTGATCCTTCCTGTTCCTGGCTATAATATACTATCCATTGCCAGTCATCCGATCGTGGTTCTGTTTAGAATCGGTTCGATCTCACCGTACGCATACTTGAAGCTTTCGGATAGCTCCTGTAACCCTATGTTTTTGATATATCGGTAGGAGATAAAGATCGTCCAATGAGGATGCGACAGTTAACATACCAGGATAAGAGGAAAATTGTAAAATGATCAGACAAATTAAAAACGAAGCATGAATCAGGCTCAAGGCATGTCCACAGTACCTATGAGGGGCGTGCAGACAGTTGAACTGTCGGCAGGTATGCGCCTGCCCAAATTCCTACGATAATTTGAGGATTCTTTGCAGTTCTTTTCGAAGAAACCGGTAGTTGTTGTTGAATATTTTGTTGTATCCCTCTCACCGTCTTCTGAAATGTTTTGAGATGTCTGATGTGTGATGATGAACGGTGTGCGTTCGTGTTTCCCAGCCTTTTTCAAGGATCCGCGCTTTCTCCAAAGGCCCCTGGTCTCATCATGCGCCGCCAACGCAGCCTTGACAGGTTTTCACCCATTCTCGATTCTCGAATCTCCCATCTTGTTTGGAGTCTCGACCCCCTGCATCGCCCGCAAAATTTTAAACACTAACCCCACCCTAACGAAGGAAAAGAACAAGATTGGGGTTGTTTGCAGTTGAAGTTGTGCAGGATCCAGAAACTCACCCACAAGGGGCATGGTGGCGCTGGACCATGGGCAGCTCTTCCCTCAAGCGCCACCAAGGATCCATGGGACTTCCGAGGAGCAACCATGTCCACAAACTGGGGGCAAAATAACTTTTTTGGCGGAGGGAGTCTCTTACCCTTGACATCAGGCCAGGGATGAGATGAGATCGTAGTCGCCTCCTCTTGGAGAGTTGGTCAGAAAAGACTGTCGCATGTCCCGCCTTGCGAAGTCATCATCGGCTCATCATCTAATTTTGCAACGGGAAAATAATAATAATAATAAAAATAAAAATATGTCGTAGCATTGCGCCCATCCCATCCGTACAGACGCAGAAAGCCACTTTTAATTTAATTACCTTTTTTTACTTTTTCCCCCAAGTCAGGCGCGCTCACCTCCACCTCTTGCACCTTGACCTCTCCACGACTCCTCAGCTTTCATCTTCTCCCGCGTTTCCTGACAGCTGAATAAACAACTTACACCTGAGTTTGCTGCCCGTCGGCTCTCATGTCTCTTCGGCTAGGAACGATCCGATCGGCTTTACAGCTCGATACTATCCCGTCGTCCTCATAGATCTTTGAAAATGGAGCCTCAGCGCCCTCCTCACCAGCGCTTTATCCGTCCGCCTTCCTATGCCGGTCCTCCACAGGACTCGCGAAACAACCCAGCACCACCACCGCGACCCTATGGCCCTTCTTCCTCCCTCCCCGGTGGTCGACCGCAACCGCCTTACGACCCATTCCGTCGCGCGGAAAGCGAAACACAGCAAAGCCGACCTTCACCTTTCAGTTACCCGATGTCCCAGCACCAGCCAAAGCCTCAGTCACCGGTGCCGTTCCCTCCTCCTCATAGCGAAAGCTCCAGTACGTTTCACTCTCGACAGTCCAGCCACGACTCGATCAAGCAACACAGCGATGGAGGAGTGAAGGATTATAATACAGTGTACCGAGAAGGTAGGACGATAGATTTCTGTCTTTATTGTTTGCAAGATTTACGTTTTTCTGTCGCATCTTGCCAACGACGGCGGTGAGCTTTTTCGGCGTCGACCAAGGTCAGTATGGCCCTAACCTTGTCAGCTCTTTCACACGCATCGCGTCGTGCTAGGGTATGGCAGATTTTGTCTTCTTCTTCACCCAAGGAACCATGAAGCGGACGTGCGGGTCACACAAATTGCAATTCACTTGCTCTCGATCTGATCGAATGATTACGGCTACATTGTGAAATTCTAGAGCTTTGGGGTAAACTCGACGCCACAGCTTCGAGATACGCAGCCACATGTGGCGTCGATGATCGCTCTCCCTTCGGAAAGGCTAACTGCTTTAAGCTTTGGGTACTATTCTGTTCCTGGACTAGCGTATTTGCTTGTTCGGACCTTCGTGCATCTCGTTCCCGTGACCGCCTTTGCGAAGTTCGATGTTTCCTTTTTTGTCTCTTCAGTTGTTCTTCGTGTTGCTGACCATCGGATCCCAACCCAACAAAAAGGCCACTCCCATCAACTACCGCGAGACATGCCACACATGTCACATCTTAATGATCAATCGCGCCGACAGTCTTTAGGAAGCAGTGGGAGTCCTCCACTGTATCCCCCTGGTGCGTATCATCCCCTTCCCCTAAGCCGACAGAGACCGCGCCGACCCTGCACAACCACCCGCGCGGAAAGCTGTCGTTATCCTACCCAACAATCTACACGATCTACACTTGATCGAGATCTCTCTCCCCATATGGGAGTGATGGCATCGGCTATTTCGTCCTAGTGGCCAGATTTTCCCTTGTTTACTAACTTCACATACGCGAAACAGGACCCCATGAGCATCCATCTTCGTCGCATTCATACGGGAATCGCCAAATGCTTCCACCAACCTCTCCTCCTCGCTACCAACCTCATGGAGCACCCGCTCCACCTCCTCCACCTCCGCCTCCGCCTCCATCGTCAATGACGCCACGCGAGCAGCCTCCCCATCCGGGGCATCGACCGGGTAGTAGCATGTCAATATCTTCAGTGTTAGGCTCAGATACAGATAGGCCGTCTCGGGATACCGCATCATCTAATTCAGGATATATTCGCTCGTCCATACCATCCACGTCAATGGCGACAGGCCCACCGTCAGCCGGAGGAGCAATGTCTCCTCCAGCAGGGCTAACACGGCATACCTCGGATTATCTTCCTTTCCAAGGACCCAATAGCTCTGAAAAAGCTACTACTTCTAAACCACAACCACCCCGACAATACCGCTCAAGTTCTGGAGGAATACCACAGGCACAAGCACCATCAGAGAGTTCGAGAATGGGAGGGCCGCCACACACGCAATCTTTCTCACACTATGGAGATAAACCATCCACTGATCGTTCGCCTTCCACCCAATTTTCAGAAACCCCCTATAATCAAAATCGTCGCTTAAGCCTGAATGGCCCGATCCAGCGACCAAATAGCCAACCGCCACCCGAAGAATATCCAGCTCGAACGCCTCTTTTTAGCCCGTTGTCGAGACCGTCTCAGTCATTGGGGGACACACATTTGAATGGAAGCCAGCGTACGGGCTCAGGATATCCTCCGGTAGATACACAATCACGGAATAGATACAGTGGTCCGTTTCAAGAACGACCCCCGCAGGATTTTGCCAATCGCGAAAAAGAAGGTACTGGGCCACAGGACATTGGACCCAAACACCATCAACCTCATCCTCAATCACGATTGGTGTCACAACTTCAGGAACGTGAGGCTGAAAAGCCACGGATGCCTTGGGATTCTACGCGTTCCCAGCCCGCGTCGCCAGAGTCAAAGCGGTCATCAACTTCGGGTCCCGGGCCGAATTTCACTTTTAACTCGGCTCATGATTATAATAATAAGCCCCCCGGCTCACAACTTGGGACGACCAGACCTCCAGCGGGGATGCCACACCAGGCCAGACAGGGACAACCCACTCCACCAAACGAAGGATCTTTCTTAAGTAATGCTCTAAATAAATTGCAGAACCAGCCGCGTGTCTTTTCTCCCACGTCCGCTCCTTCTGGGACACAGCAGTCTTTCGGAAGCTCAACTGGTGCCGAGGAGCAACAGCGGAAGGGAAGTGATGAGTTACTCCATCACCGGAATCTATTGAATATTAATGCCGAGAATAAGAAGGCCGGGAGAATGTCCCCTCTCCCGCAGGCTGTTCAAGGCGCCCAGGCACAGCTTGTAGGTCCCACGGGAGAACCAGGGATTAAGAATGAACTTGGCCGAGTTTTCTCTGGCATTGGTAGTGGAGTTGGGGCTTCTGCTCCTGGTCAAGTCGGAAGTGGTCCGCCAACACCGGCTACATCGAGTCCGTTTAAGAGGGATGACGCGATGGCCCGTTCAACGAGTGGAGGGATGAATGACGGTGCAATCTCTAAGGTCCCGCGAGCGGCGTCCGGTACTGGAAAGCGGGGAAGAAAGCCAAAGGAAGAAGAAAATAAGGACGGTGTCGAAAACGGGACATCACAGCGTGCATCAGGAACGCGAGGTGGTCGAAGAGGTCGGCATGTACACCATCACCACCACCATGCTCATCAGTAAGTCTACACCCATTCTATGATAGGCAATGATAATGACTAATCCCTTTTCCGCAGCCATCATCACCACCGGCGTAAGCTAGAGGAAGAAGCTAACGACGCCGCTCAGTCGAGAAATGCCCTATTGTCGACTCCGAATTTTCCAAGGACAGCCACCCCTTCGGATACTGCTGGCGTTTCTTCTGCACCAGCTTCTCATCACCACCACCATCATCATCACCATCACCATGTCCCTCGGACCGCATCTACAGTTAACAGCTCACTACCCCCACCTCCACCGCCGCCTCCTCGGGAACATAATAAGGTCGTGAATCTACAACCACTACTTAAGACCGTTGCTCATCTTCCACGGCAACATTTGGGCTCTACACTTTATTGTCCCAAAATCGATGTACCCACTGCCACCGCGACTCCCGAAAGTGCAAAATTCGGATATTCTTCGACTCCAGTACCCATTCCCCGGTTCGAAGGAAAGGAGAACTGTACCTTTACGATTAGAGTACCACGATTCCGCATTGATCGTAGCCATCGGGAAGAGATTTGTGCCCGGAGAGCAATTTGGGGAACAGGTGTATACACAGATGATTCCGACCCCGTGGCCGCTGCTATTCATTCAGGCTTCATTCGCGGGGAATGGGGTGACGATGTTGATATCTCCATGTTAGATCTAGAGATTAAGGAGCAATATCAACACGCACCTCAAGGCATGGCTCTTAATGGAACTAACTCCGCAGTTAAATCTCAGCAAGATGGAAGCGATCCGAAGAAAGAAACGAAAATACCTCCCGTCCCACCAGCTGACAAAGATCTTCATATCACCCTCCTTATATTGCCGCCCCTGGAACAATATGATTCCAGTGTGCTATTCGGTCTTAAGTCTCGATCATGGGGCAGTAACCACGATGGGATGAGTTTCAAAATTGAGAAGATTGACTGGATCGATGAAGGTGTGGCGAAGGGTGAAGAGAGGGGAGGTGAAGCACGGAGGAAGCGATTGCGGACTATGATGAACTCGGGCAGAATATGCACTGGCGCCGGGATGAAAGGGAAGGGAGGGATAGAAATACGGCAGAGAAAAATGGCGACAGGGGTAGGGAATGGACCGAACGGTGATGCTGTCGGGACTGCCTCGTGAGGTCCTCTTCCCCTTCTACTCCAATATTTCTCGGTGAACTTCACATATCTTGACTCCGCGCTTTGCGTTTCGTCTGATATTTCTTTTATCTAGGCTTCTCTATATATTTCGCCGGTTACACCCCATTTGTTTCACATTCATTCACCTTTTCCCCAAGCCTTGACATCCATGTTTAAAGTTTGCTGGTTAAGTACGGGTGTTCGGGGGTGTTTAATTTCCCGTCTTCCTGATTATTATTTTTCCTTGTCTTGTTCATAATGTTTGGGTGTGGGATGCGCGCGTGTTTTCCTCTATTCTCTGGAAGGAGCGTTTGTACCAGCCCGCGTTGATTTGTTCAAGCCTGCTTGCTTTAGCCATGCTTCATTTGCTTTAACCGTGTTTCATGCACATTTTTATTGTTTTGCGTACATATCTACATATCCCCTCCTCCCTCTTTACTCTAGCTTGAATTTCCTTCCTGATACCACTTTCTTTCCCAGACTACCCTGTTTTATTAAACGGGGTAGTATTAATGTAGCCAGACCGAGCAGAAGCAAATTCTAGAACACATTTCTCTCCCTCTTGAGTAGTGGCACGCCTTTCGTTCACATCGTGGTCTCTCGTATGCCAAGATCCACTCAGACAGGTTAATATTAATAGTCACATTTCCCGGGACATTGTCGGGTATGCTCGGTGTACATATAAAAACCCCTTGCATATTCGGCTTCAAAACAAACTTAAGCTGGGGAAGCATGCCATTGTCTCCTCGCTATGATTATTTCGAAAGAGTATTGAGACATACAATAAGATTATGTTTAGATCTGGAGACCATCATCAATGCAGCATTCCAGCTTTCTATCGAAATCTTCAATTGGGACAGGGGTTTAGCCTTAAGCTTGTGGAATACCTCAATTAGCTCCACCAAATGCTCGTGATGGTCATGGATCCTGTGATAATAATAGAATATATTTTATGGGAGTAGGGGAGAATTCCTCTTCTACCTTAGCTATCCTCCATCCTCCGAGCCTCCCCCGTCAAGGCCGATTGCTGCTTCCCGAAATCTAATGATGTTTATAATCCCCCCTGTCCCCCCTACCTATTGATCCCACTTCCCCGTTGAAAGACGAAGCTAACATCTCTCACATCAACGCTGCTGCGATGGACCCCTTATTGTGGGGTCTATGGTACCCTATGTTTACCGCCTCATGTTATCTACCCTTCCCCATCCTTCTTTGCCTAGAAAGAAACACCAGGACTAAAACAGATGTGGAAAAAGGGGAGATAGCAATGAAAGATGGGCCCACTATTTAAAGTATGTAGATCGATGGGTTAAAGTTCAAGCTTTCAAGATGTCAACTTCAAAATGTTCAATGGAAAGAAAGGACAATATAAAGGGGAATACTGTACTAGAAATGTATAGTAGAGTCTAGTATATGGCAGATTTCGGTTTCAGGAGATGACAGGTGCTGAAACAAGTTGAGCGTCCATTGGTATACATGTGTGTAAATATATATATATGTATATCATCACCCTGGGAAGGCTGGCGGGATTTTCTCTCCCCGAAATTCCACCCTGCTGCCTGCTTCTTTCCTGAGGAGTTGCAAGACCGCAAGGCATTTCGATATACACAGCGATAAGGCAATGGTGGACAGTACTTCTCTTGCGGGGCTTATATAGGCACCACCATCGTCTCCTTTTTATCAGATGATGACGATTTCACATGAATATGAGAGTGTGATGACTCAGCAGACCGTGGCAGCTTTTTTGAGAGCTTAAACAGCCAATCAGAGAGAACGGCCAAGACGCTAAATCGACACATGACGACTAACTTTTGTGCCGAGGTTCATCTGGATCTGTGTATGGTATCGACGATACGTTGTATTTTTATGATCTCCTCCGACCCTGTGAGTTTGATATGGAACAGGTTGGATGGGACAAGAGATAATATACCTCTGTTTAAGCGGCAGATGACCTCTATCCCAATAGAAGAATACAGCCTCCTATAAAGGTCTTCTACATCGTTGCTATAGCCGGGTGTATGGAATACGTCATGGATACGGTTGTTACGGGAATACCGGGGAACCCGTTTTTGTCTTCTTCTCCCTTCAGCCGAGGATGTTCTTCTGTGTCTTCCCACCGAAAAGCTTCCCGAGACCTTTTTTTTTGTGAGCTTCGTTCACTTTCTTAATTTTATTTCTCAAATATATACCCGTCGAGACCTTCACATCTCCCTCCCAAGTTAGATCCTGCTGTTGTTTCCCAAGAGACGTAAGCTGCTTTCGGTGATGTTCCAAGCAGCTGCTCGAAACCGCCTCCCCGCCTTCGGCCGCGCTTCTCTTATCGCATCTCCCGCAAGATCTCCGGTAGGTCAACTCACCTCGTTCGACCCCAGTATTGCAATATCTCCGTCCTAGATATCAATTGACAATGTTGTACAGACTCTCACCATGGCTTCCCGTCGCAAGGCCTCCTCCGTCCCAGAAGGTTGGTTACCCCTCGCCCCGGAAGATGACCGAGACGGACCTGAGCAAGTGTTTGACTGACATGTCTTGTGCGTGCTCTCCACAGGGTACACGGAGGATCTCTCCAAAGGCAAGATGCTGCGTTTCGAAGATTCGCTACCCCGATTGCCCGTTCCCACTCTCGAAGAGACCGGGCGAAGATACCTGAAATCCGTACACCCGCTCCTCAGCAAGACCGAATACGAAAACACACAGAAAGCGGTAGCAGAATTCGTCAGGCCCGGTGGAGAGGGAGAGCCGCTTCAAAAGAGACTGCTCGCTAGACGTGAAGATCCCAAGCACAAGAACTGGTTGCATGAATGGTGGAACGATGCTGCCTACCTCTCTTACCGTGACCCGGTCGTCCCATATGTCAGCTACTTCTATTCATACAGGGATGATCGTCTTCGACGGAATCCAACCAAGCGTGCCGCTGCTATCACAACGGCCGCTTTGGAATTTAAGAAGCAGGTTGATGATGGCTCTCTTGAGCCGGAATACATGCGCGGACAGCCAATGGCAATGAGCTCATACGAGTGGATGTTCCACGCGTGCCGTATCCCAGCGGACGGTGCGGATCATCCCGTCAAATATACCCCCCAGGAGAACGAGCACATCATTGCCATCCGCAAGAACCAGTTCTTCAAGATCCAAACCGTTGTTGACGGCCGCCAGTTGAACACTTCCGAGCTCGAGCAGCAGTTCAACAAGGTTTACCAGAGAGCGGAGCGTGGCCCCGCTGTAGGTGTTTTGACAACTGCCAACCGTGATTTCTGGACTGCTGCTCGCAAGAAGCTTGTGGCTGCCAACCCGTCCAACGAGCAGGCTCTCAAGGAAATTGAATCCGCCGCTTTTGCTGTCTGTCTGGATGACGCTGCTCCTGTGACTTTGGAAGAGCGTGCTCACTCATACTGGCACGGAGACGGTAGCAACAGGTGGTTTGACAAGCCTCTCCAGTTCATCGTCAACGAGAACGGCGCTGCCGGTTTCATGGGCGAGCACAGCATGATGGACGGCACTCCTACCCATCGTCTAAACGACTACGTCAACAACCAGATCTTCAACAACCGCCTTGACTTCTCTAATCCTTCCATTCGCTCAAACCTCCCAGAGCCGAAATCCATTACTTTCAAACTGAACACCGAACTCCAGGATACCATCAGCACCGCCAACAAGGACTTTAACAACCTGATGGCCGCCCACGAACTCCGCGTTCAAGCCTACCAAGCCTACGGCAAAGGCTTGATCAAGAAGTTCAAGTGCAGCCCAGACGCATACGTCCAAATGGTCATCCAGCTCGCCTACTTCAAAATGTACGGCAAGAACAGACCCACCTACGAATCCGCCTCAACCCGTAAATTTCAACAGGGCCGCACCGAAACCACCCGAACCGTCTCAGACGAGTGCGTCGCCTTCTGCAAATCTCAATCCGACATCTCCGCCTCCCGCGAAGAGGTCGCCAAGAACTTCCGCGCTGCTCTGGCTGCTCATACCAAGTACACGGTCGAAGCTAGTGATGGGAAGGGTGTTGATAGGCACTTGTTCGGGTTGAAGAAGTTGTTGCAGCCTGGGGAGAAGGTTCCGGCTCTCTATGAGGATCCGACCTATTCGTATAGTGGAACGTGGTATGTGAGTTCCAGCCAGTTGAGCTCGGAATATTTCAACGGGTACGGGTGGAGTCAGGTTATCGATGATGGGTTCGGTATTGCGTATATGATTAATGAGAACAGGTAAGACTTCCCTCCTTTACCTTTTACGTATTAAAGCTAACCGTTTCTATAGCCTTCAATTCAACATCGTCTGCAAACAGCTCGGCGCCGAGCGAATGAGCTTCTACATTAACGAAGCCGCAAACGAAGTCCGCGATCTCCTCATGCCTGACCTCCTCGCTCAATCCGAGAAGGCGAAGCTTTAGATCCACTTTCTCTCCCTCTCATCCCCTCTCTTTCTCCCTCCGACAACCATATATATATATACATTCTTATTGTATCTACCTTTATCAAATATCAATTTCACATCTCGTTCCCGTTTTTGACTTGCAAGGCCTATGTTTTTTTCATGGATAGATTTCTTTCTTTTTGGTTTCTAGTTTCGTTTGTTTCTTTTGGGCATGGGTTGAAAAAAAGCGGTGGTGGGAATAGTAGGAAGGTATATATGAACATATATGCATGTATGTATAGGTGAAGGAGGTAGAGCTATGTGTGTGTGTGTGTGTGTGTGTGTGTGTGTGTGTGTGTGTGTGTGTGTGTGTGTGTGTGTGTGTGTGTGTGTTTGTTGAATACCTATCTGGGATATACATACTTGCCGTCTCTCCTTAGCCTCCGGGGAATAGGGGATTGTAACTTTATTTGACACCCGTTGGTCTATATTTTTTGTGTCAACTTCGTATGTGAGATGTGAGATATGAAACGATGTCCGCGCGGTGATATAGGCAATACAACTACCATAGTTGTTAAGTACCAACTACCAGGTAGGTAGGTAGTAGGCGCAATTGATATACATATATATATGACAACACGAAAAAGTCGCATTCTACACACCAAGAACACTTCTTTCTTTTCCTTTCGAGAACGCTTCCTATTCGTAATAAAATAATATAACACTAATGCGTACAAGTATGCTCGTTTCGAATGCTCATCATGACAATCATAAGAGAAAAAAAAAAAAAAAACCATAGCGCCAATGAACAGAGAGGAGGGGACGAGAAGAGTGGGAATCGCGGCTGAGGGTTAGGGGTGTTATATCCATTCAATTCAACAGTTACACAGGCACAAAGGGTTGTGTGTCCTTCTCTTTATATTCTCGAACTGGTTTAAATCCGAGAGCCGGAGAAGATCAGGGTTTTGGAACCTCTTGGCCGGTCGCGGGTGCTGAGGTTTCGGATATAGAGCCGGTATCTGGCCCTGTTGATGAGGGGGTGCTTGCAAGGTTTGAAGCTGTAGCGGGTGTGTGGGCTGGAGAGGAATTGAGTTCGTTGACTTGTCGCTCTGTTGTTGGGAGGTGATGTTAGTTTGTGGGGAGTAGAGATCATGTGGGTTATGTGCATACCTAATTCGCGGATTCTGAGCTTCAGCATTTGGTTTTCCCTCGTCAACATGGCTGTTTCTGCCTGGTAGAAGGCTCCCTCATCCCGGCTGCTCCTTCTGCTGCCTGGTGCCTGCCACTCTGTCCCGTTGTTACTGGTGGTGGGTTCCATTGCTGAACCCTGATGGGATAATGGCGGAAAAGCTGGGGACGTTGCTTGACTAGATGGACGGGAACCGCGTCTATTGGAGAGACTCGAAGGTAATTGTACAGAGGATCGATTTCCCTGTGCTGGAAGAGGTGGGATAGGGGGAAATGAAATTGAGCGTTCGGAGGTTGGAGTGGAATCGTCGATGGCTGTGTTTCCGGCGCCGGATTCATGCTGATGTTGGCTCTGTCGCATCTGCTGGAGCTGTGCTTCTTGGGTTCGAATCATTTGGAGAAGTCGATTCTGTTGGGTTAGTCAACTATTAGCATGTGGGCTTTCTCGAGAAACATATACGATCGGGGCAGAACATACAACTTGAGCTTCTTGTTCTTGTTCTAACTCCTGGTGAATTTCTCCTAACGATGGAGCACGCTGGTGGTGCGGGTCACCGGTAGCAATAGCAGGACTGCCCCCGATACTCGTTGGGCTCGCCGTTCTGAAAGCATTCCCCACCGAAGAACGGTGGTCACTGCTGGATAGCTCACCCGGACCGGGCAAGCTGGGATCATTGAGATTGAGATTCATTGCGACTGCAGATCGTCGACGTTCAGAACCTCTACCAGCCTGAGGGGAACCGCGATTGTTGCTGAGTGACGAGCGGCGAGACATGTCGGCAGCATTGATTGTGGCAGCAGCGGCGAGGGACACGGAAGAGGAACGTGGTGATGGAGATTGGTTGCTCATGGCTTCGGACGAGGGTGGAAAGTTACGTTGTTGCAATGGCGATGAAGACGTGGAGCGAGATGGTGGAAGAGAGTTGAGGTCTGGAGACATCGTCGTCCCAGCCCACCTTGACGTAAATGGGTTCGCAGGCAAGGCAATGACGTCTTGCCAAGAATTGCGGGATGGAAACGGTGGTGTTGAGAAAGGACTTCAAAGTCTATGAATTGTTCAAGGACAGAAGTAGCAGCATCTAGAGGAATTGTCTATTCAAAAGATCTGAGCTCAAGGAGATAGATATTCTTATTTCACTCCTTTTTCACCTTTGTTGGAATTCCAACAACATGAACAAAGAAGATGCATGATGTCTTGGCGTCACGGGGATGGCGATAACCGCATCACCTGACTTTACTTTTTGAGTTGAAAAGCTTGGCAATGAGCTAAAGATGACATCGATATCACGTGTCTCCGGGGTTTATTCGGGAAAGGAACGCACGTGATGAATTCAATTCGCTATTCGCGGTCCAAGGTTCATTCATCTCTGTGTTAGAATAATAATGATGGCTGGAGTTGAGGTGGTCCAGTCCCACCATTTGGTTAATACGAATAGAATTGAGTTGATGTAAAGTCTCGCTCACGCCACTTGATGTTGATGTAGCTCGTTATTCGGTCCCAATCTTCCTGATACTCCCGGAGGCTGAGTCGGTGCGTCAGCTTTCTGAGTTTCGGAAGGATAGCTTTAACTTGTGCTGGAAGCCTGGAACCGAACCGATGTGGAGATTACCGAAGTTGTCCTGGTTGAGCTGTGAGCTTGGAAGTTGAAGTCTCGTATTAACCCCGGTTATCCGAGAGACAAGGTGAATCTTAGCCTTGCTTAAATTTTGGGCAGCAAGACGGAGAGAGAAAGAGGCAGAGACACTCGCGTTTTCTCCGTACCTCTTGTTCGACTCTCTCGACAAGCGAAGAGGTTTCGGTCGGATGAAGTCTTCGTTCGCCATACGCTTTGACCTATCCTCAATATCTTGCTTCTCTTTTCAAGCTTTCGACTCTTGAGGTTAACAAAGTTGGAATTCTGCGCCTGGTTTAACTTGGCAGAAAACGTCTTTTGTAAAGTGGCTGAACGCCATGAACGGTACGAGCGCATACAAATAATAGTGGAATCAACGCTTCTTCTCGACAAAACTGAGCCAATGCCGGATGCCCCGTTCTTTTCTCCATCCTGCAGTCTGCAAGTTATTATTCACACCAACCTTCAAATTCAAGAATCAATGGAGAGAGCTATCGACCCAAAAAAACGGAACTGGTCGAATCGATGACGCACAGGAAATAGTCTGCACAGGATGGATACTCGATGCTTGGATTTGTACTCCGTATACGAATTTCAAAAGAAAGTCGTCCGCAGATATCACCTGTTGAGGTTGGATGAGCGGCTGGTGGCTGATGGCTGGGAGCTCGAACAGGCTTGTGCTTTTCCGAGTTTCGAGGAAAATTCGGAAATTTAGCCTGAGCGGAATCGGTCGGTGGAAGACTCGAGTCATGGAAAAGAAGAAAGGACGGGATTACCGGATCCAGATTCTCTGTCAAGGATTTGATACATCAGAAAATATCTCTTGGCTTGAGCCTCGGTAACGGGTGCCGTGAGTGATGCGTGATCCTCAACATCTCTTCTTTCGTCAACCTCTCCGTCAGAGAGGCAACTCGGAGCTGTCTTTCTACCGACAAGCACTGTTTTAGTAACGTACTCCTGTCAACGCTTTCTTTCGCTTCGCCATTATTTAAGACACGAGCTGAACGGAGAATTCATATGAACATCTTCACAAGGGTGAGCAATGGTTTTCGCTAGTTTATGGCCCCCCTTGCAAAGTGTGTCACTTTACCCCTAGTTTACAGTGGAGTTGAACAAAAGGAATGGACTTCGTTCGGATGATCCGCTACGATCCTTGTGGGTTGCTTACTTCTGCACAACTTGAGGCGAGCCGATCAAAATAAGTCCATGATTGTCTCTTGGGCTTGCAGGTTGACAGAATATCGTCGAATAGTCGCTGTCCTCTGCACTTACATATGCATGCAAGCTCGCATTTCGAGGCACGAAAACTCTTGCACATTAGTCAGTCGAGAGCTTTCTCGTTCTCATGCAGGAACAGATTTCTATCTCAGACCAATCACTGTTGTCAAACCCAACCCCATAATTGATTTTCGGGCTTGTAATTCTGTACAACGGTTCGTTCAAACCATGAACTGCTGCACAATGCATTGGACAATTTCAATGGGCCCCCCTCCTCTTGTGTCAGGTGAGAGTATTGAGCTCAACAACTGAAATGGCGTTTTATGCTCCACAGTGTCTCCATGGCTGACCGCGTCCAATGTTGATCTCTGTTTTCTGAGCTTGCTCGCATTGCTCTCCCTTGTAACTAACTCCAGGTCCACAGCCTCGAGGTCAATCACCATCCTTGCCGTTTTTGTGTGATCCACATTCTCCCCGAAGTCCGGAAAGTCAGTCAAGTCAAGGCCAAGCTCTCCTGCTTTTCTTGTTCCCGTTTTCTTCAACGATTTTAACTCTTCTCCCGCTTCACATCTTTCGAGGGGACTCCCACCTGCGGGAAGCTGCTTATTTCGAAGGTTTCACGATATCCAAAGCAACCCATTTTCGTTCTGTACCCGAAACATTGACCCTTTCTACAAGACTTTGTCCAACAGAGCTCAGTCAATGGATAAACGAATTCCAGCTTTGTACACTCTGCCAGGAACCTCACCCTTGATTTAAGCTTTACTCTTTTCGGGATCGAAGGACAAGCACAACAGCTCCGGGTTTCTAGACAATGCTTCGGAGAAGCAAACCACGAACATTGTCGTCGCAACTGACGGTCGCATATTGACATCTGGAAGGAGTAACCTCGCTTTTTCCTTAGAGAAAAGAAGAAGGAGAAGGGGAAAACGAAGAAGCGCCCAGATTTCAAGTACGCAATATATGTACAAAAGTGGCAGAACAGGGCACGGGAGCCAGAGTCGTCGCTTCCTCTAAGATAATTAAAACGTTCCACCCACCCGCGATTACCGTTATTTCTGCAACATCTTCGAAGTTATGGATTCCCAGAAGGAATCTCAATCACTACCATCACGACGAGGACGTCAGATACCCCCGATTCAAACACAGCTTACCAGTGAAGCACTGAGATCACACCGTCCACGGCCCGCCAAAGATCATACCAGCGTTCATCCAGCCGAGCGCGTTCCACTCCAACCTGCTGTCAAGCGCCATTCCTCCATTAAAGGATTTACGACCTTGTTCAAATCGGCACGAGCGTCCGACAAGAATCAGAACCTTGCCGTGGTTGAGGAATCTCAAGGTGCAGCCAATTGCACCACTCCAGTTAGTGCACCTCTACATTCAGCAAACACACACGCCACATCGAAACCAGAAACACCAAAACCAGCTCCTGCGGCTGCGGCTGCGCCGGTCACCCAGACTCCGAAAGATAAAACACCAAAGAATCTTTCCAAACGACCGAAGGAGAAGCCTCCTAGAACTATAACCTCTTGGGACCCTCCGCCGCTATTTAAAGCGTACCCCCAGTCCGTGAAACATGTGTCGCTCCTTGCGCCGAAGCTACCCTCGGACACCATTCTTCGTCTGAACGGTCGTAGGAGCAGCAGTGCCACCGACGAATCTCTCCCCGAAGGAGACGACGTTGATGGAAATGAGAATAAGAAGCAAAAGAAGAGGGACAAGAAGGACTCTCGGAGGCTGTCGGTGTCCATTAATAAAACAGAGTGGAGCCAAAAGATATTCGTTCTTGTGACTTCTGGATATCTTCTACAATATACGGGTGATGGCCACTTCGATCGACTCCCCGAGAAAATGATGCAATTGAATAAGGACTCAGTGGCCTTTGCTAGCGATGCTATCCCGGGAAAACATTGGGTAGTGCAAGTATCTCAAGCTTTGGATGACGACACGGTAGCTCCAGAAAAACCAAAAGGCTTATTCTCGCGACTCGGTTTTCAGAGCTCCGGTGCTCGAAGAGCCACCAAGAGCTTTCTTTTGGTTCTCGAAAATCCAGCGGACATGAACTCCTGGTTGGTGGTTCTAAGGCGCGAGATTGAAGCTCTAGGAGGAAGTAAGTATGCACCAGAGACGCCATTGGGGGAAAAACCTGGACAACAGCTTCAAAATAAGCCGAGTCTCAAGTATCTCAAAAAGAGGGACTCCATGCGAACCCTGAATCCGCAGGCCGAGGCAGACGCAAAGGGGGCAACGGTGGCTGCAAAGCCAGTCAAGCAAGACAATAAACAGCAGGGTCAAAAGACAGTCGGTGATGCACCGTCCGTCAAGTCAATGAAACGACAGTCAATGCCGACCCGCCCATCCGTTGAGGCGCCTTCACTCTCGACCTTGGCAACGACAACGGATCTTGATCGGCTTAGAGAGAGTTCGAGATTCTCCTATGTTTCGGCTGGAACGCGCACCATCTCGAGCTCACGAGGCTCATCTCCTGGTGATTCACCTAGCGGATCCAACTTCCCTGTATCTAGACGGCCGAATCTTGACCCATGCGCAGCTTTTAGGGGAACTGCTGCTACATCCGTAACGTCTTCACCTATGGGACGCCAGCCGCTAAAGAGCCGTTCGCAAGTCCCACTAGAGCGGAATCCTGAAGAGCCTCAAAGTACACCTTCCTCACAGTTGACCTCGAGCCCACCTGTCAGTCGTAACGGATCTCCGGCTCCTAACTTCAGCGTTCCTTCGTTCAGTAAGAGGTTTTCGTTGCCATCAACAAGCCCGAACCTTGCTCCTCCGTCTCCAGACCCAATGTCTAGGTCACAACAGGCATCTCCGATTCCAGGGCAACCTAGTTCCCGAGGAACCGATGGAAGCTTGACATCTGGTTCTGATATTATTCGGGAAAATGTTGAAACGCCACGTTCTAATCCGCTGTCTTCTGATGGCGATGTTTCTCTTCCTACTTCATCCGATGGTACTCAGTATCCAACACGAACACCGTCTGCCCGCTCAAATTCATCGGCAAGTGGGCGTATTCGAGCAAAGAGGGCACCTTCCCGTGAACATTCTATGAGAAATTACCGGTCGTCCCATCCTCCATTATCTACTATTGCTCTTCCAGAACTGTCTCCCTTGGCGGACGAATTTCCTGGGGTGGGATCAACTCGATCACGACGTGGTTCGTTTCCTCATCAGAATACCAAAAACATGAAGTCATCTCCCAAAGCAAATCGCCAGTCGTCTCGCCATTCTGCTCGGATTCAAGCTCGACCTGAGGTTTCAACACAATCGTCGCCAGTACGGTCGCCACCATATGCAGATACCTCTGCCATTAACAAAGCCCGCAGCGGCTCGTTGTACTTCTCTCCGCAGTCCCAACCAAATACAGGCTCAGAGACGGAAAATTCCACTTTCGACAAAACAGATTCCACTCGGAGCCAGGATGCTAAACGCCTTTCAGCAAGAAAAAGTCTACCTGAGTTCTCTTTCGGCCCGCCGGTTGCACCGCCGCCCGACTGTCCTCTTCCGGAAGTCCCGCCTATCGTGGTATCCCAGTTCCAATCTGCACGCCACGGATCTCCTTCTATGGCTGGAACTGCACCCGCGCGATCTAGGAGAAGTACAGGTGGCCGGAAATCGTTCACCAGTGAGCCTCGGGTACAGCCGAAATACGATGATATTCTGTATAACCTCGACGATGACTCGAACTCTGAAGGGGCGAACGCACTGAACGTCTTCTAATCGATATTGAATAAGGGACTAGATGGGCAGAAGCCGCGATGACCTCTCCTCGAGCAGTCACCTTCCCTTCCCTACAGATGCTCGACGCTATTATGTCTTTGCAACCAAACCCTTGCAAGACCACGATTCCGTATCAAACGTGAAAATTTCCTTTTTTATATATTTCCTCTTGTCTTGTTTTCCGACTTAACGCCCGTCATGACCCATTTCCTCCATTAAAAAAATATAAAGAGACATATACCCATTAGTTGCATACGCATACACTGATATTGCCCAAATGATATATTTCCCATCATCATAATCCAGCCTTATGAACGAATTATTCTATTAATTTCTTGTATATATACTAGATTTTTCTCTTATTTTCTATGTGTGCTTTGTTTTCCGTTTTGATATCTGTCTATTGATGAATGGGACTACTAGAGGGCGAGGAAAAGGATAGGTAGTTTTTAATGATGGTAATAATATGATGGTACAGAATAGAATAGAGTCTATTATCACCTGTTTGTTCTACGCCTGTCTAATAATGAGTCTTCATATCTCTTGTGATGTGCATCAGATTCGTTTTCAAATATCCAAAAGGCTTTGATGTCGAGCACATCGGACTACATTTAGAGGCGTAGAATTGAAGGCATATTATATCCGAATTTTTAAGATATCCATATACTCCTGAGAATTCTAAAGATAAAAGAGGATTTCATGATCCAAGCGGAACGCAAAAGTGTCGGAAAGGTAGTTTATCCCCCCCTTTTTTACCTAAGCCCTCCTTTTCACCAAACCTGCGGAGCAATAACCTTTCCGAAAAAAAGACCTATTTACCTGTTTGTTTAAAAGAGACAGAAGGAAGACGAAGGAGAAGCAATTCCAATTCCAAGACTTAGCATTAAAAAAGGGGGAAGAAATATGGAGGTACAAGACATGAGTGCAAAAAAAGAAACCAGGAAAAGATAAGAGAGAGAGAGGTAGTATGGTTATGGGGTATGTAGATAAGGAGAATTGAGGGGATGTTTTGGTGTGTAGGGATAATGTCGGCACGCTGTTCTTGAATGATTTGTTTACTCCTCCTCAACTTCCTCCACGCGGGGCGCTAGGTCGCGCTTCACGGCTTCGGATGGGTTCTGGGTCACCGAAGTCGCAGTCGTGGTAGCGGTATCATTAGACGACGGCTCTGATGCTCCAGCAGCTGGTTTCGCAGCCTTCGAAGAGGATTTCTTCTTTTCGGCAGGAGCGCCGGAGGATTTTGACTTCTTTTTCTTTTTCTGTAGATTCGAGGGATGGGTTAGTTAGTTCATCGCAATTTTTATGCGGGGGAGGGAACTAAAGGAGTATTTTGTTGAAATAATAAAATGAAAAGCTTTGCTTACCTCTTGCCAACCCCAAGTGGGCTTAAAACTGTCAAAGAATCCGACGTCTTCGAATAGGTTGGGGAACAACCAGAGACCAGGAGGAACAGTGAAGACAGTAACACAGAATAGAACGAGTCGGAATAGAGCCATCGCAAAAAATAGGCCCAAGAGCCCCATCATGCCAACACTCAAATACCATACACCCTGTCTCAACATAATGGGCCAGAGTGGGAACATAATCACAGCCATAATTGCTACTAATGCGCCTGCCGCAAGAGCCTTCTGCTTCCACTGTGAACCTTCGTACAAAAAGACGTAATGGGTCATGGGATCTGTATCTTGATGCTGCTCCACCTTGACAGTCCACAATCCCTTTACTCGTCCTTTTGATGGGGGAGGCTTAGCGTGATTATGGCCAGCGTGCGGGTCGGATTTGGAAACGCGAAGGGCGAGGAGAGAGAGAGGTAGCAGTTTGAAGGCGTTTTCCGCGGATTCTTTATCTTTGACTGGTGGAAGTAGGGACTTGGTTTTTGATGAGGCTTTGGCGTATGCGGGTGATTGTAGAGCGCGAAGAGCACGTTTAACTAAGTGAGAAGAACAACTGTTTAGCCTGAGACCAACCCAAGGATTGGTCCTTTCAAGCGCTCCACATACCTTTAAACATGTCCTTCCTCTGCCCGTCTAGAATACATGTCCGTGTCTTCAAATTCTGGGACCTTAAGAACTGTGCTACAGCAATGGCCTTGGGGTCTGGTGGCGCTGACGAATTCACCGGAACAGTGTGCTGTTGTTGCTGTTGCGGACCCGGTTTCCCAGCCTGCTGCCCTTCGCCTTGACCTTGACCCTGCTGCTGCTGCTTTTGCTGATGCTGTTGGATAGCTCGAGCTTTGAGCTGATTGATATACTGCTCCGGTGTCATGCCCTGTTTCGCGGCATCGGCAGCGAGCTGTTGGCGCTGCATGTTGCTGAATTCCTCTGGTGTCATTCCTCTCTTTGCGGCTTCCGCTGCAAGCTGCCTCTGCATCGCAGCTATTTGCTGTGGACTCGGTCCGCGAGGTGCGCCAGGGGGAGGAGGACCAGCGGGTCCGGAAGGTCCAGGTGGTGTCGCCATTGTTAAACAGTGACAATAGTATTCCAAAAAGAAAACAGCGACAGTTGAAGTTTTCGGGAAATCCTTTGAGTTGTGAGTTGTCACTGTTGTCCTTTACTTAACTTTTTTTTTAAACTGTTCGATGTGAAAGTGGCCAGATCGTTGTCTGGAGCGAATGACGAAAAGGGAAAAGGCTGATCGAGCGATCTTCGCGTCAAAGAACATCCGAGGAATCTCCCACCTGTGAAATAAATTTAGTTAACCGCAACTTCGACCACACACCATAGTATGGACTTTGGGATTTGGATATCTATGAGCTACGACACATTTCGCGGCGGAATTCTTGTTTGCTAACAGGAACGACACTTATCCACGATCCAAAGGGGTAATTGGAAGGACATTTTCAGAGATTAAGCGCTTGGAACCCAATATGCGCTTCCGGTCCTCCGTCATAGTTCATTTCCTATCGCTTCAATGATATATATTAGAACCTCATGCCCAGCCACTACAAGCCTAGTGAGAGTTCAATACCGAACTCGCTATGGGAGACCGTGCAATTGGTGAGACTCGAATCAGTATAATTCATCTTAGTGTCATCGCTAAGTATTCTATAGTCACAGCGGGATGTTTCCTTCCAAGTCCCTATCAATTTCGTCTCTCATCCGGCTATATCTCTGAGTGCTGCCTGCTTTGGAAACAAGATATATGAAGATGAGGCGACTTCAACATGTGTCTCTAACCTTTTGTCCGTCGGATATCAACGGTTGATTGTTGACCTATACTGGTCTCCCGAGCGGAAACAGTGGACTTTCTGTCCTGTGGCTATTCCACTTGATGCGGTTGGCGCAACCGAGGATCCCGCAACTGTAGTTTCATCTGCGATATCTGCCGTCTTATCGACTGGAAATATAGGTGATGTGGGAAAGACTACTACGTCCACCACTACTTCCTCTAGCACTACAACTTCTCCAAGCGGGTCGGATGCAACGGGAACGGATAACCTGAATGAGCGCGACAACGCACAGCCCCTGTCGGCTACCACAACAGCCGCCCCGACTGGCAATGGTTCAAGCTCATTGCTCTATGATCTCGGACCATACTCATGCACACATACTCTCGATTTGTCTATATTGATAAATGTAATTTTTGAATACTTCCAAGCAACAGCAAACACATTACAAGCTCGCTTACTTTTTCTTGTGTTTAATATTCACTCTGCTGCTGATGTTGAAAACCCGGAGCGTCCCGCTGAATTACGCGCCCACCAGCTCCCTGATGCAGACCAGCTCGTTGGATCAATCATTGACGCCACACTCGGAACTTATCTGTATAACCCTTCCCGGCTTCAAGACGAAAGGAAAAACCTCAATATGTCCTGGTATGCTACACCCGAAACATATCACCCAATTGCAGAATATTTCGAAACAAACGAAAATGCGCAAGCTATTCACAGTACCCCAGACGGGTGGCCTTGCGAGAAATATGTGGAAATAAAAAGTGCAAAGCGACTTCTATTGGGATGGGGTACCACCGATGACGAGATCGAAGATTATAATTTTGCGGATGACGAGAAATATGTGTTCTCCAAAAAAGCTCTAACATCTACCGCTGATGTGGAAGCAAACCAAGGCGGATACATAGAATCAGGGTGTCTCTATGACCCCGATTCTTTGAAAGTGCCCAGTGCTGCATCATGGGCCCAGTCAACTGAAATCACTGGTTTCAAGTACTATACCGATTCGGGTTCTGATATGAGTCCGCTGTCAAACCTTTCTAAAAACCTGAAATTCTGTGGGATATCACCAATGATAACCCAGACACTCTTTAACGCGACCGCCAATGAGGATATTGGCCCATACCAGAATATATCCCACTCTATATGGTTCTGGGCTACCGGACAACCGTATACCCCTTCCAACTCGGACCGCGCAAACCATTATAGATGTGCGTTGATGGACACAACTCTCTCTGGAAACTGGCGAGCAACGGATTGTTCTCATGAATATTATGCAGCCTGTCGAGTCGGGAATTCTCCCTATGACTGGGTTTTAACTACGAATAAAACTTCCTTCGAAGAAGCCACTGACGCATGCCCTGAAAATACCAAATTTGGCGTTCCACGTACCGGTCTTGAACAGACCTATCTTGCTGCTCTCCTCACTAAATCAATTTCTACTTTGGATTTGTCCTCGGAAAATGGAGAAAGCAGTGGAATCTGGGTGAACTTTAATTCACTTGATGTGCAGTCTTGCTGGGTGACCGGTGGGCCCAACGCTACATGCCCTTACTACGAGGACGAGGACGCCGATGAGCGGCGTGAAATCGTGATTCCTACCGTTGCGGCTATAATCGTGCTTCTTATTACGGCACTGACATTGTTTGTGAAGTGCAATGCGAATCGAAGGAATTCAAGGAGGAAGAAGAGAGTCATTGAGGGATGGGAATATGAAGGTGTCCCGTCTTGAGATCCTTACCAATGGTCTCCGATCTTCTTTTGTCTTATTATATATAAAGTCTTGCTATTTGATCCGGCTGGAATCCGTACATTCTTGGATACCAAGTGGAGGTGAAAAGTTGCTGGCACTGACCCTCTGCGGGTACCTTCTGTTCTTGTTTATATCTTTTTTGCATCTTGGACATATATTGGGCATATATTGGACATATATTTGAATTGTTTGTATCTATATCTATTGGACAGCTTGGATAGTTCAACCTATGAAAACGTCGTGGATAGTCTAGTTTGTCTATTCAAAGAATTGAACACCAACACGTAAATATATCCAACTACATCCCACAGAACTCATCGACTCATGAAACAACCTCCATCATCTCTTCAACGTCACCGAATTTCTCCCTCACCTTCCCCTTATCTTTCCCTCTTTCCTTTTCAGCCTGATCGATCCGTTCCCAATCCTGCCAGTTTGTAGGACGAAGTCCACTCTTCCGTGCTTCTGGGAGAACCCCATCTAACCCTAGACCCGTGCTACCACCTTCCGCTACGTTTAAGAATGGCCGTTGACCGGATGAATCATTATGGTCCGCCCAGTCAGCTGCGATTGCGTCTGCGGTAGCAAAGGCATCTGTCATGGTTGAGGCGATAACACCTGTTGGCCCACGTTTCACCCAACCCGCGCAATAGAGACCTGGAAGGGTGCTGGTGTCGCCAGGGGCGCTATCCCGAGCTTGACTAGCAGATGATAGGTCGATTACCCGGCCCAACCCATCATTCGGTATCGTCCCTTGACGATAATCGAACCGAACACCAAAATCTTCAAGACCTGGAAGCGGGAGTGATTTGTACCCTATACTTCGGAAACAGGCGCTCGCAGGTATGTCGACTTGTGATTCCGGCAAGGAAGTCACACTCGCTGATGGGGAGAATGGATCAGATTGGTCGAGCTGGGTTCGAGTGAAAGTCACGTGTGAGAGTACGTCTGGATGGGTTTGAGATCGGTGCAGGGAGTGTGGAGAGAGGAGAAAATCGAGAGACCATGATTTGCTTGCCTTTTGTGGGCTTGTGGAGGATCCCTTGGCGAGTAGCTGTATTATCCGCTTCTTTGCGCGGGGAAGGGACGCAATGCCGGATTCCGATGGTAACAGGGGCTCTGGAATAGGGCTGAAGGAGACGGAGGGGAGCTGGAGTAGCTCTCTGACTTCTTTGATTGTAAATGCAGCCTGTAAATAGTTAGAATGCAAGGTCAAAAATTGAATACTCTGGACTTTATTTCGCTCACCTGCATAGGACCCCTTCGGCCAACCACACGAACATGTTTGATTCTGCTATTTGCGAGAGTTTCTAGAGCATATTCGGACATATCTGTCTTTCGTAAAACATCGATATCCGTTAAAAGCGTCCTGGCAACATCGAGCGCTACATTCCCCTGTCCAATTACCACGGCGTCTTCGCCAGCCGTGAGGACGGGGTTGAGGTGTCGGTATTCTGGGAGGCCATTATACCATCCCACGAATGCCCTGGCAGAGTAAACACCAGTCGAAGCGTCTTCACCGGGAATCCCTAGTTCCTTGTCCTTAGAAGCTCCGTATGCAAACAGTATCGCATCATAATGCGGCTTCAGTGTACTGAGTGGTAGCGCAGAACCCAGTTCTACGTTTCCAATGAAATTAAAGCGCGGAGAGCTCGCAACTTCAGTGAACTTCTCCTCGCAGTTCTTTTTTAATTCAATGTCAAATCAGCTATGGGGTTGCAATTATCGCCGGTAGCAAGCAAGCGAGATCTCTAAGGACGGAACCTACTTTCACCTCCGGATGGTCTGGGGCAACCCCAAAACGAACTAATCCAAACGGAACCGGCAAT
Organism: Arachnomyces sp. KDTOL00113; assembly: GCA_949709995.1. NCBI lineage: Eukaryota > Fungi > Ascomycota > Eurotiomycetes > Onygenales > Arachnomycetaceae > Arachnomyces > Arachnomyces sp. KDTOL00113. The sequence goes on from OX453234.1 coordinate 946,284, forward strand.
TGTTCATACATATCAACCACGGAATTTTCAACCTTTGTCATTAGTCTATATGCCGCGTAGAAACCCGCCGGCCCCGAACCGATGACGGCGACCCGGAATGGGCGGGTTGATTGTTGCACATTGCTGCTATATCCTCTCCGAAAGAAGGGTGAATAAGCGACTTTAAACCCATTGAGCCGGGTTGCCTTCCGAAGATGCGAGGTGCATCGAGCACAGAGGTAAGGTATTCGAGGCGAATTCATCTTTGCGATGGTGATATCTCTGTTCTATCATCTTGAACGAAGGAAATCGAGTCATGTCACGTGATATATGATCTTCGTATTATCGCCGTTGCCTCGCCAACAATCACGGAACAATGTTGACAATATCAGCCCTACGAAATGGCTGAGCTCACCCTAATAATTAGGTCTTTTCCCTCCCGAGTGGAGCAATTAGGATCTCATTCTTTTCATATATCTATCTAACCAAACATCACTCTTTCTATAACATATCGGTCATTATTATTCTACCGCAGCCATGGGAGGAGCAGGGCCTCCGTTCCTCTACGACAACTCCAAGAACAGGAGTCCAGACAGAGGATTTAACCCAAAGGTAGTGACGCAGGCAAGCTGGTCTCCGCGACAGCCACGGCCTAAACAAAATGGACCACTGGTGAACTTCAACCGACATCCGGATTCTGTAAGTTGCTTGATTGCTCAGGAAGATTGGAGGTTTGTGCTAACCAATGCGCAGTATCAGGTTGCTGCATACGGAAGACCGGACGTTAAGACCATGAGCCCTCGAACAAAAGATAGAGTCAAGTATACGAGGCTGGTTCAATTGTTTTTGAGGGTATGTGGTCTGCTTGGGGCTCTCGGGATGCTATTCTGTGTGATTTGCATTAGAGATACATCAGTTCCAATTGCGTGGATCATCCGTGTCGCTGTGAGTAAAATATTCTGTCCATGTCCCATACTTTTGGAATACTAACCATTTCCCAGCCGTCGGTGGCAATTCTTCATATGATATATGCGATATTTCATTTGTGTCGTTCCCCCGTTGGCCGACCACCGGGTTCCACAGCTAGCTACATGCTGTTCGCTTCGATTATGGATTCTGGTCTCATCCCTTTCTGTGTCTTTTCCGCTTTGGTGTCTCGGACAGAATACACCTCTGGTGCTTATGGCTGGTCCACACTTTTCGAAACTCCCGAGGTCACCCAAAAAATCATTTATGCGAATTTCCTAATCAACATCGTCAACGGAAGCCTTCATCTGATATCCTTGATCATCTCGATATATTTGGCTGTAATATTCCGACAGATTACCCGACTCCCACCAGATATGAATCCGTTGGAAGACAATTTGACAGCCCGTCCCCACAAGAGGAACAAGTCTGAGATGACGGATAAACACTTAAGCCAAAGCTCTATAGACTCTTCCGATGCCAATCGTTTATCTGCCGCCGAGGATCCTCTAATATCTCCACCTCGTACCATCCCCTTTATGCACACTCGAGCTGGGTCTGCAGCAAACGTTACACCGCAACGCTCTTCGCAAGGAGCCGATAAGAAGAGATCTAGTCACGTTTCCAATAAATCGAATCGTTTCTCCCGGTCTGACCTTCCCAGCCAGCAGCAGCGAATATACGAACAGGCCAACCTGTCAAATACGTCTCTCAGCCGTGCTACAGCACAGAAGAATCGCCCGTCCTCCAGGCCAAACTCCGCCATTATTTCTACTCCTCCTCCGTTAGAGCCTTCTCAATCACGGCCGAAATCAATGGCATATGATATCCGTGATCCGATCCATGCATCATCTCTCACGAAAGACAACTGGTTCACTTATCCTTCTTCCCCATCTCCTCCGCCAACCGGTCATCACGGATATCCCAACCAAGCAGAGATATCTCCTTCACTTACGCGGCCAACCACTGCGGATTACGACGCTGCCTATGCCAACCTCAACAACTGGAGTGCCTTTGGTAAATATAGCGACGGGTCTCCGAAACAAGTTTCAAAGAACCGCGGGAATTACGCAGCTCTTGGTCATGACCATGACGACAACGAAGACGACGCCTTTAACATACGTGAGCAAAGGGGCGGCTTATATGACACTGAGCGAGATTTGGGTGAACCAAATAGGGATTACCTTGCTCCCAAAGACGATGTTGTCCGATTGCCATCTCCCCGTGACCCCTTGGGAATGAACCCGCCAACTCCACAACCGAATGAACCCGTAAATGCGGCCCTAAGCAACTCGAATAGCCTGCCTCGGTATGCTCTAGCTGACCTTCCCAATCCAGCTGGGAATCACGACCAGTCGAACTTCGCTTCTTCTGACCTAGGTTCCTCCAACGATCGCTTCTATGGCGACCTAGGAGGTAAGGGAGATCTGTCGATACATCATGATAACAGTGCAGATGTCGAACCGACCCCTATACCAAGCTATCAAAGCCCAACAAGTAGCGGTGGAAAAATGAAATCCTGGAGACGTAGGAGTGGCAAGTCAGCCGCATACGAGTCTCTGAAAGCTGATGACGAAGATGAGACAGATCCGCCTGCCATTTCCAGTTTGAATGTGAAACGCAGTTCCAGAGCCCGCGATGGTGACCGCAAGGGCCGTGTCGTGAGTAACTCTGGTGTTGACTTAGATACAGGACTCCAGCTGGGCTCCGGATCGTCAACCTATGGAAACTACATTGCTGGTCTAGGTGTCGGAAGACGCAGAGATGTCAGCGGAAAGGTAGCCGAGGAAGGAAGAGGCGGAGCCGGCTTCCACGAAAGTGACAGCTTGACTGGAAATGATCGTGAGGAAGAAAGGACTCCGAAGAAGAATGAGATTAGAGCTGCCGGGTGGGCTCGTTGGAGAGGATTGTAGGGAAGTACGACCTGCTCTTATCCTAATCTCTTCCCGGATTTTTTCTTTCTTATTCGATATCTATCTGGAGCAATATCCCTTTCGTGCCGGAGTGAGAAGCTTTGAAAATTTTGTTATGGGTAATTGGTTATTACAGCAAGGCGTCTATTCTATTTTATTTTTCTACGTACATTTTGGGAACGATCGGAGTTCAGCTTATCAACTGGAAGTGAGTCTATCTGAAAATTATACTTGAGCTTTGTTCCTTTTCTTGCATGTTAGCATTTTGGTTTTAAGGGGTATAGGGACGATGAATATGGATGGAAGCGTCTGGGAGCGTTCTAAATTGGCTATTCTGTTGTCGATTCTTGATTGATATTTTGGGAAATGAATACTTGTAGTGTATGTACTTAGCTAGATAAATGGATTCACATTCGAACATTCGCCCGTGAGGATATCTTTCACCACAACCTCGACTATTGCCAGAGTACCCGAACCAGGGGGTGTGTATGGAGAAATATATTACAACTGGGGTTTGAAAGGACTCATAGAAAGAAACGCAAAAAGGTTTAGGGATGATCATTTCCTGATGAAATTTGTTTGAAGGATTCACATTTCGCCATTACTACCAGATCTCTCTATGGTTGGACGTTGGTACGCTTTTCAGATCCTTCGTAAGGAATCATCCAAGAATACTCATAAATCACCCATTGCGTATACAACGTGAGCAAAGACCACGATCATGTTTATGCCTAACAATGATAAGGAGAAGACGTGAGGTGACGCAGAAAGGGGAAAGGGGGGATTCAAAAGATATCATTACTCATGGCCAAATAAGTTGTTAGACGCCCTCCCCTAGTGACATTGACATACGTGAAAAAGAACCAAAGAGCCGGAAAGGGAACAAAGGGTTCATGAGAAATCTTCGCCCTTCTCCTCGATGCTACTCTTGATACGGAGTAGCATTGTTGTCTTCCACTTGTCTAACTTGCTGAGCTGGTCATACTGGAATAACTTGTCCGCGAACGCCTCTTGGTCACCTTCCTCGACGGTTCCAGTTAAATCAACTAGAAGCTGGTGTTCTCTTGTCGAGGGGAAGGTTGGGTCGAGTTCTCTATAGCTTTCGATGGCACGGTTGGTAGCGACAAGGTCCTAAAGATTTTGCATCGTGTTAGCAATCGGAGTAATTGATTTTCGAAGGGTTTAACTGCCCGGATATGAGGCAAATGCTTACATTAGTAGCAAGATGGCAGATACCTGCCTTCAGGAAATAGTCCTTCACAGACCACTTCATCAGATGGTTGTTCACCGATGATTTGGCCACCCGCTCATAGAACTCTGTAGCCTTGTAATAATCTTCCTTGATAGCCGCTAGATCCGCAACCTTCAAATAATGCTTGTTGGCAAGACTGTCACATTTGGTCAGAACTCTCTCGTTTCATGTACTAGTCGGTGTGTATATATCTTACGCTTCAGCGTTGTCGCCTTCGAACCATTCCGCAGCTTTTTCGTACGCCTCCAGAGCCCTGGTATCGTCTCCAATCTCGACTTCGTAGATTTCCGCCAAGTTCTGTTGGTGAGTGGCTGCTCGCCTAAAATTCCCCTTTGAAATGTAATGTTGGATTGCTACCGTGAGAACGCGAGCGGCATCCTCGGGATCGGACTTGCGGTATACTTTGAAGGCTTCGGTCATCGTGTTGGCGGCATCATCTGGTTCGTTGAGATTCTTGGTTTGGACAGCCGCAGCGCGTTCGAACGCTTGACCCGCTTCCTTATCTATATCCCAATATTAAACCCTGAAATCCTCCCGTTCTATGGCTGGACGGTCTTACTTTGTTTCTGCACTCGAAAAGCATTCGCTGCTTGGGTGTATAGATCCGCGGCGTTCTCGTACTTTTCTGTCCGTCCACCAAACATGCTGAAGCCTCCAGATGCACCCTGGAGGGCTTTGTCTGCCTAATAGCTTCGTCAACCCTGGCTTTCTTGAGAGATAATCGCATCAACGTACCTTCTGTAGCAGAACGCGGGGATCTTGTGCCATGGTTTCGCTGACGTATCTGGGGTTTTCCTTGAGAGGTGTTTTCCCGGAAAGACGGAGTGTGAATAAGTAATGAGCTGGGTATGTTTAAGGGGCTTTATATAGCTTGATAAAACTTGCAGGCAAAGTCTGGTTGATATGTCTTGTGCTTGAGTTGTTGGTGGTGGGGGTATGGTAGACGGACGTATCGGTAACTTTGCCTTGGCCGAAAGCGCTAAGAGATCGGCCTAATTCTTTAGACTGAGCTACAGAATACGTTCTTCTCTTCCTCGACAACATTTTTGACAAAAGCATTGCTTTCACTCATTCAACTTTTAATTAATCAAATCTTTTGCGATTTAGAGGATATTACCGGCTTTTGAGATTTTATATAATTTTTAATTGACTCCAGCAGCATCCGTGATGGCTTTACGACCTCTTCCACGCCTGCTTTTCAAGCTCTCCGGCTACCGTTTGCAAGCTCGCGATTTCAGCCTTTCTCGCCGGACCTATTCAGTGGGTGCGGAAAAGGATACAATTGCATCTTGTCTTTCGGACCCTAGCTGGTCTGTCAAGTCCCTCGTCCCGGACCCGACGAAGGAGCCAAAGACCGCTACGGTAACTCCAAAACAACTACGCCATCTTCTCCGGCTTTCCGCACTCCCGCAGCCCTCGAACCAGGCCGAAGAGGAGGAGATGTTGAAGACTCTTGAGTCTCAGATCCATTTCGTCAATGAGGTACAAAGCATTGATACATCGAACGTTAACCCGCTCCGGAGTATTTGCGACGAGAGCGCCGAGGCACAGGAGGAAAACACAATCCATCTTAGTGACCTCAAGGAAACATTGGCGAAGGAACGTACCGTAGGTAGGAATAGAAGAATTGAACCGACTACAAGCGAACAAAGTCACACTCCCGATGAGGGAATTTGGGATGGGAATGCGCTGGGATCGGCCTCGAGAACCATGGGGAAATACTTTGTGGTCAAATCAAGCTCGGGTTGACCTTGACCTACAGGAGAATATTGTGGCCTCGTAAAGCCCAGCTTCACTCTATGCCTTTGACTGGCTTCTGGTCTATCCTATTGCTTTCCTTTTTACCAATTGCTCTCGTTCTCACCAAAACCCAACCGATGGCACGTGACACTTACCGACTCCTCTACGTCATCTCACTCTTCTATCACAGCCGCCTAAATCCTCCAACAAACGACGGAGTCGAAGACGACTAATTCGACAAATTGGATTGATTGAAAATAAATTTGTTTTGGAACTTCAGCTAGGCTGTTTGGTTTCCTGACTTCTAGATACCTACTGATATACCAGCCCGTCTCTTCATATCCCCGCATTTACTCCATGTCGAAACGACCGAATGACCATGTTCCGCTCAAGCAACAGCCATCCAAACAGGATGGAGAGAATAAAGATCTATCCTCTTTTCTAGATAGACGGGAGCGTGGTGACTTGACACTGCTCATTGCCGATATAACGGAGTCAATGCGAAAGGTCATTAGCGACAATTTCGATGCATCGACAGCAGCCCTTGAGGAACAACGTGCGAAGCGCAATGAGGATTCTAACGAAGAAAATCGTGAACCATCCCCAGCAGAATCGGATGCCACACCACATAACAATGGAGAAAATCAACAAGAGATGCGGCAGAAGGAAGATTCGGCGTCAAGTCGAAGGGAATTGAAGGCAGAAGCGGAGGCTCTTAGCTACTTTAACGAATGGAGGGACTCGGTCATTCTTCGTGTTGGGGAGGCAGTCAATAGGGTAGATGCTGGAGAAAATGAACAGGGCGAGGTGGAGAAGCCCAAAGACCCCGGTCAAGGCTCGTCCGACGCCATCCCGAGTCCTGGGGAGTTAGAGAATGACTCTAGATCGCTACGCTATTTTTACCATCCAACAGGGACTCCCTTAACCGAACTTCCGATAGCAACAAAAATGCTAATCCTTCACTCACTCTTATTGTTGTTATTGAGTTTAGAGCACTATAGTGCACATTCCCGTGTTCTGCTCCTCAATGTAGCATCGAGCCTTGGGCTATCCATGAAAATGCTCGTCGATAACGAGACCAAAGTTGCTCGAGGCCTACTGGAAGCTGCCAAGGAGATGTCAGGCGATGAAGAGACTCGGAAGAAAGTGGAAAAGAGCAGCACTGCCAGAAAATGGAAAGTTGGCCTCGCATCCGTGGCAGGGGCAGCTCTTATTGGAGTTACGGGAGGTCTAGCTGCCCCATTAATCGCTGCTGGTCTCGGTACTGTCATGGGTGGACTTGGGCTTGGCGCTACTGCCGCTGCCGGGTACCTTGGTGCTGTCGCCGGTAGTGGTGTGATAATCGGCGGGATATTTGGCGCTTATGGGGGTCGAATGACGGGTAAAATGATGGATCAATATGCAAAAGAGGTGGAGGACTTCGCTTTCATTCCTAATCATGGCTCGCGTACTGTTTTCCAGAACGATGCCGAAGCGGCGCAACAAGACCGACGACTTAGGGTAACAATTGGGGTTAGTGGCTGGTTAACGGAAGAGGATGACATCGTTGTTCCTTGGCGAGTCATTGGGCGAGACTCTGAAGTGTTTGCTCTTAGATGGGAGCTTGAGTGTTTGATGAGGTTAGGAAATGCTATGACGGCATTGGTCTCGAGCGCTGCGTGGGTGGCGGGAAAAGAGGTTTTATCGAAGACCATATTGGCCCAGCTGATGAGTGCCGTGGCTCTACCATTTGGCCTCCTCCAGATATCCCGCATCGTCGATAACCCATTTAGCGTGGCCAAATCTCGATCAGACAAGGCCGGGGAGGTACTCGCGGATGCATTGATCAACAAAGCACAAGGGGAGAGACCTGTTACTCTGATTGGATATTCTCTTGGTGCCCGGGTAATCTTCTCCTGCTTGCGCAGTCTTGCAAGAAGACGTGCATATGGATTGGTCGAGACTGCTATTCTTATGGGTGCTCCCACCCCGTCTTCTACACACCACTGGCGAATGATGCGAACCGTCGTAAGCGGGCGTCTGGTCAATGTCTATTCCGAAAATGACACGATACTTAAATTCCTTTACCGAACTAGCAGTATCCAGCTAGGCGTCGCCGGACTCCAGAACATTGACGGCATACCTGGTGTGGAGAGTATTGATGTCAGCACACTCATCAGCGGACATCTACGCTATAGGTACCTGATCGGTACTATACTGCTGAACATTGGCTTCGAAGATATTGACCTAAGCGAGGTACGAAGGGAAGAGAGGGCGTTGAGGGCTAGGGATGAAGAAGAGGAAAGAGAACGTGCTCAACATGAGGAGCAGAGACATAAAGCTGACCTTACAGAGGAAGGCCGGTCTGGCCCTGAGGATAGTGATAGGAGTGAAGCATTAAGACTTGAGAAACAAGTCGAGCAGCAGACGAGAAGGAAGATGATGAAGCGTGACATGGAAAAAATGAAGCTAGAGGGTGGTCAGGTCGAGCGGAAACCATTACCTAGGAAGGAGAGGCAGGATGGTTAGATGTCTAAATTGTGGGTTGGTCTATTATTTGTGTGCAGTGTGGAATAGATATAGGTATCCATCCCTATGACGCTGCTTCTTGGTTTATTTCGAACTAGACGGGAGAACATAGAATGAACATATGAGAGTTTTATACTCATCCCACTCGGTTATAAGTACTTTCCGAAGAAGAGATTTCTTAAATTGTCTATTTTACCTAGTCTTGATTCATATCCTCATTATCATACCCAATTTCATCAGTCTTACCACCATACTCCCATATAACTTTTTAACCATAGAAACCAACCCTACCTAGGTACCCTAGACACCACCCTCTAAACCTTCAACAAGCCGCACTCCACTCCCTCGCCTTCCTTGGGAAGACACGCTTATACAAACTAACCCCCACCGCATCCTGCGGATTGATCTTTGCATCAAACGTCGCCTTGAAGTAACCATGAGTCCCCAAACTCTCCTTAATAAACCCACTCCGTCCCCTCTTCGTCCAGAGCTGTAGAGCCTTGAACCAGTTCACATCCTCCGAGTTGAAGAACATGTACCGGATCGTTACGAGTTTCTTGTGGATCTTGTATGGATGGCCGGTTAGGATTACGCGTTTGGCGACGACGCGGGAGTTGTCGGGTGCGACGGTGGTTCCGGTTGCGATTAGTCGTGGTTCTTCCTTCTTAGACTCGTCGGTTCCGGACATTGCCTCCGGGTCTTCTTCTGTGGGTTTTTTGTTTTGGAAGATTAGGACGGGGATGGAGCCCCATGTGACTGGGCCAATGAAGGAGGCCATGGCGTTTCGGCCTGGGTGGACGTATCTGTCGAATTTGTGGACGTTGTTGGGGGTTGTTCCGGAGGAAGAGAAGACCGGGTTGATGATCATGCGGCGGGGGCCGCATTGGATAATTAGCTCGTCTTTTGATTTGAGAGGTGTTTCCACGGAGGAGCTGAGGGTCATATTGATGTTGACGACGGTGTTTTTGTGCTCGTGTCTGAGGAGAGAGAATAGGGATAGGGGTTGGCTGGATTGTGTTTGGAGTGAAGATGGAACTCCTCGGAGGTGCACTTCCACGCGAGTTCCCGGTTTGGCACCCCCTACGAGGGCTTCACGAATGACCCGATTCTTCATTCCTCTGTAATCAGGAACTTGAAGGAGCCGTCGCCAATCTTCAGGTTCATGCGCTCTATCCTCCTCGGTTTCCCAATGACTGGTTTTAAGGCTCTTCAAGCCTCTGTATCTTGCTAGTCGCTCTCTGGCAAGTACGTTCGGATGGAGCTCGATTTCGTCAGGGAATTCGAGATCCTCTTCGGCGTCAGCCTTACGGCTCGCCCGGTAGTCTTGTAGTTGTTGGGCTTCATCGTCTGGAGATGGGTCAAGGAACATCTCAGATTGAGGATACTCAGAAGGGCCACCTTCTGTCATTGCATCCCGGTTATCTGGGTTCATCACTCCATCCTCGGGGCCGGCTGGCTCCATCGCCAGGTCTCCATCTCGGTCTACGTCATCATCATCCATGATGTCGGAACCGGAATCAGAAACGTCATCCAAATACCAAGCTGCTTGGTATGCTGAAGTTCCTTTTGGCAATTTCTTTGGGACGGCCGGTATGTGAGAGTTGTCATCAGAGAAATAATGATGATCGTCGAGAAGAACCCCTTTCTTTTCTGTGTCTGGCAGTGAAATGCCATCGTCCATGAAGACGTCTTCGGGAGAAACAGTGGCAAGATCGTCACGATCTTCCGTTGGCGTATCTAATATTTGCGGCGAGTCCGAATCGCCAATTGGCATAGCATCTTCTTTCTTCGACCCTTTTGATGGTAAGGGAGCTGCAACCACAGACTCTATTTGATAGTCTCCCCAGCCAGAGATGTGGGCTAGCCTGTCGGCTTTCAACCCTTTACCTCGCACAGTTCCAGTCAATACAACCTCGTTTTCCGTCTCGGAAATAGTTTCTGGCCATTTTATGTCTTCGATAAGCATCCAGCTTCGGTCATCCCGCCAGCGGATACCTTTCGGCGTAGCTGTGCATAGACCTCGAACAACATTAGAGCACTCTTGCCTGGAATCAAGCGAATGCAGCTTTTCTATAGTCGGGAAAAAATGCGTTATAAATGATTTTAATGAGGAGGTAACTTGAGGTCTTTTCTTAGGAGGCTCAACGGTATCCAATCCCTATAATGACATGTTTAGCAGCCACTCGGGAATTCGAAAGTAGGATGTATATACCTGAATAACTACCTGGACATTTGATATGCCCTGTCCTTCGATCGACCGAAGAAGCAGTTCTCCTATTTCGTCCACCTCTTCCTTGGCAGAGAGAACTATGACAACGAAGTCCGCTAAACGACATGTATCCAATGCGCTTATTAAGTCCCGCTTGGCGGGAATATACATCACATTCTGTCTGAACCGGTCCACACGCACGCGGCCGATACCGTCTTGCGAGACGTCACCGGGGACATCTACACTTTCATTCAGGAGGTGGATCGCATGGTGAGTGTCGACATCAGGAGTAAGAGGTACTATCGCGATATGCCTCGGCGCCCCGTTTTGACCGGCGAATATGCTCGTAGCTTGTAACTTTTCATGATGTTTAACCTGTTGCCTTTGGCGGGCTTGATTTCGTCGATCGAGTTTCGACATCAGTTGTTGGTGGGGTGTTTTGCGAGTGCCCCTCTCTGTTCTCTCAGCTTTTCCTGTATATGTGAGAGATGAGGTTAGCATTGCGCTATGAATATGGTCAGCAGCTAGACATACCCTTAGATAGTTCCTTGATCGCGCCCTTGCTGGCATGCTTGGACTTGAACGACTTCTGCGGTGTCTTGGTGGTACTGCGATGGTGATGGTTTATGGGCGCCATGCTGGGATTGCCTGACCCCTTGAATCTGTACGGGAGGGCCAGTTTTGCGATAGTGATAACTTGATCAGGAACTGGGAAACGGAGAATTCCACTGTATGTCAGAGTAAAAAGCTCAAATTCCACTCCGTGCTGGTGACGTTCTTCATAAAAATTTCCAAAATCGCAATATCTTGTGGTGGACAAGCGAGCGCGAAATCTTGGCATTGAATTTCGAGCGGAAACCCAAAAAAAAAAAAGTTGCACCTCCTGCTCTCCTACTTCTCACAAACGAATCAACTTATTCCGCCTCTACAAATTTCCTGGTCTTCCGTCCCGAAGCCTGAGAGAAGCGCCTGCGTGCTTATTCTACAGCTATGGAAGTCGAAACCGCAACGCCCTCGCGGCCTGTCGCTCCAACCGCGAAATCAGCCGAAAAGCAGTACCTCGCGGATGCCCAGAAAACCTATGGACGAGGAAAAAAGATATATACTCGCGGTATAAAAGACCGGAAGCTTCGTGGCAATTTGAGATCTCTCGAATCAAGATACAAAGATGCCGCGCTCCAAGCAAAAGACGCCGAAATCCTTCTCGAGAACGAAAGCGGATTCCTCGAGCCGGAAGGAGATCTTGAAAAGACATACAAGGTTCGGCAGGATGACATCAAAAAGGATATCGGAGTTGAAACGGCAAAAAAAGGGTTCGAATTGAAGTTGGAAGATATGGGGCCATACAAGTGCGACTATACAAGAAATGGAAGAAAGCTTCTCCTGGCCGGGCGGAAAGGTCATGTCGCGACAATGGACTGGCGCGGAGGCAAGCTGGGCTGCGAGTTACAACTAGGAGAGACCGTGAGAGACGCAAAATGGTTGCACAACGATCAGTTCTTTGCGGTGGCCCAGAAGAAGCATGTCTACATCTACGACCAAGCTGGTGTCGAGATACATTGTCTCAACAAGCATGTCGAAGCCACTCGTCTCGAATTTTTGCCCTACCATTTCCTTCTTGCTAGCGTTGTAGGTTTATATGAACCCGGTCAAAACGGTCGATCCATACTGATATTTGTACCAGGCTATGAGCGGATATCTAAAGTACACTGATACTTCGACCGGTCAACTAGTTGCAGAACATTCCACCCGACAAGGCTCTCCAACTTCAATGTGCCAAAATCCGCACAACGCTATTTTACATGTTGGACACCAAAACGGGACGGTCACGCTTTGGTCCCCGAACTCGACAACCGCCCTAGTAAAGACTCTGTCACACCGTGGCCCTGTCCGGTCCCTTGACGTAGATCGCCAGGGTCGATATATGGTATCGACCGGCCAGGACATGAGAATGGCAGTGTGGGACATTCGAATGTTCAAGGAGGTTCACTCTTATTCTGTTCAGCAGCCCGGATCTTCTGTTGCAATCAGTGACCGTGGTCTAACAGCGGTCGGTTGGGGAACCCAGGTCAGCGTATGGAGAGGGCTTTTCGATGCCGCTTCTGCCGACCAAGGGAAAGTACAAAGCCCATACATGTCCTGGGGAGGAGAAGCGAAGCGTGTAGAGGATCTTAAGTGGTGTCCATACGAAGATATCCTCGGAGTCTCCCACGACAAGGGATTCTCTAGCATGATCGTACCAGGAAGCGGTGAACCCAACTTCGACGCACTTGAAGTGAACCCATACGAAGACACGAAGCAGAGACAAGAAGCTGAAGTCCGTGGCCTCTTGAACAAACTACAGCCAGAGATGATCTCACTCGATCCCGACATTATCGGAAAACTGGACCAGGTTAGCGATAAGACCCGACGAGAAGAGAGAGACCTTGATGCCAAGAAGGAGGACACAGTCGATAGGCTGAAGAACCGCGGGAAGGGCAGAAATAGTGCTCTGCGGAGATACCTCCGGAAGAGAGGTAGCACTAATGTTATCGACGAGAAGAGGCTCAAGGCCGAAGCCTTTAGGAAAGCACAGAATTCTAAAGCGAAGGAGGATCTACGGAAACAAAGAGCGGAGCTGGGTCCTGCTCTTGGTAGATTCGCTGCTAGAGAATCTTAGAAAGACATGGATCAATACGGTCTCGCTTCAGTACCCAAACGAAGCCTAACGGCCTTCGTTCGCCGTGCTTGTCATGCTGTCTCACGCTGTATTGAGTTTATTGGCGGATTTCGCATTTTTGGAGTGTTAAGCGATGCATCATACGGAGTTCAATTCAGTCTACAAAAACAATGATACGCTAAGGCTCGGCGTCTTAGTACAACCTCCCGATCTAAAAAGATGAGACATGGGCGAAATGGTTATTCCTAAATATCACCGGAGTTCTTCGGAGCCCCATTCTTCCACCGCGCTAAGCTGAGCTCATATGCACCACTCGCCTTCCACGCGCTCAATATCAAATTAACAATATGGTCCACCCCTTTACCATTCTTCACTTCAGCGAAAACAGTCGGCCCGCCTTCTCTCATCCTTCCCGCATCCCTCTCCATCACACTCAAATCGGCACCAACAGCTTCCGACAAATCAATTTTATTCACCACTAGAAGATCACTTCCCGTAATCCCTGGCCCGCCCTTCCGAGGGATCTTATCACCTCCAGCAACATCAATGACATAGATTATGAAATCTGCTAACTCGCGCGAGTAATTGGCGGCAAGGTTGTCTCCTCCAGACTCGATCAGGAGGAGGTCAGTTTGGAATTGTCCCTGGAGGGATTGGAGAGCGAGCAGATTAGCGCTGATGTCTTCACGCACAGCGGCATGGGGACAGCCTCCGGTTTCGATGGCGCGGATCCGTGGAGTTGGAAGCGCCTTGTGACGGGTTAGGAATTCGGCGTCCTCTCTATGAAAATGAACAGAAGTTAGCTTCTGACTTAGTATTAATAGGGAAGAAGGAAATCCAAGAAGAGGGGGAGGAACATGTTTAGTAAAGACGTATGAATGGCTAAAACACAATATTCCCATGCAAACTTACCTCGTAAAGATATCATTGGTGACAGCAGCAATACTGAACTTGTCGCGCAATGCAAGACACAGCGCGAGCATTAACGCCGTCTTCCCAGATCCAACCGGCCTGTAAAAACAAAACTTATTAATTCCCGTCTCCCGTAACAAAACAAAAAAGCCACTCCATTCCATTCCACTCACCCCCCAATCCCAATCGTAAACCCTCTATCCTTCCAATCCCGACCCTCTATCAACGGCATCTCCCGCTCAATATACGATCCCGGCCCATCGAGTATTTCATGCGAGTGCCCGTGGGCATCAGCGCCATCGTGAGCGTGGGAATGGCCGTCGTGACTGTGGGCCATTTTCTTATCTTTTTTCTCGAAGGAGGGGTTGGGTTACTGATATATGTGAGTTCTAGAAACGGTGGTGATGCGGGTTTCGTCAACAGGATATGAAAGAGAATATTCTCTCCTCTTCTAACTAACCCTTTAATATGTCTAGAATTGGTTTCGAGTGGGCAGACGGAGATGAAGATGTTGGTTTATCTTCAATTGGCGTTTTTTTTTTTCGGGGAGGGGAGTGAGAAACTGATGTCATCTTAGAGTCGGCATGTCCCTGTTATGCTAAGCTTTTTGGGGTGGGGACATTCTTAATTCACTTTTCATAGCACCAACACGATATAGAGATAGAACTACGTGATAAGGAGGAAGGGGGCTCGAGACTATGTGAGGATTATGAGAAGCATTCCCTAGAGTATGCGATATTGGACAAGTCAAAAAACAAGAAGGTTAACGGTGTCATTTTTTGGGGGGTGGAATCATCTGTAAGAACAGCATCGGTGCCCCTTTTCTAGCTAGCTATCGGAAGTATAACCTTTTGCCCAAAACGGACGACACAGAATACCATCAAAAGGGAAAATAGCAAGTAGACATATCAACGCCCAGAGGAAAAAGTAATTTGAAGACCCCGAAGGTGACAGAATTGAGCGGTAAAACGTAGAAGAAAGCAAGAAAATAGAGAAGAAGAAAGGTATTAAGAATGCCAGGGTGAGCAGCGTCGAATATAACAATCAAGCGAAGAGAGCGGAGCGTATAAAATCAGAATGCTGGGAGGAAATGATATTTAAGAAATAAAACTTTAACAGATTCCCAATTCTTAAGGTATAAAAGAAGTCAACCAAAACATTTTCGTAGAGAAAAAACAAATATATAGAACCATACCTCCCACCAGGTCCCCAGAACAGAAAACAGTAAATCAAAGACAAGAGGGTGCAGGAGGTAAGCAGCAGAGTAACAAGATATGAAATACCGTCGTCCCAATAAAGCGCAGAAGACAGTAAGAAGTACATTAGATCAATATCGCATATCGGTTTGGATGAGTGGGACGCAGCTTCCAGACGCATCCCCACATGCACCCAGGAGAACAACAAGATCAAGGAATATCTTTGCAAAACAGATGCCGTGTCGATTCCCAATCTACTCCAGAGACCAGTCCCTTCAGAACATAGAAAACGGATAAATACCGGAAATAAAAGCGGCAATATAGGGTGGGACGGGAGATATAATAACAATAGCGCCATGCTGAGGGAACCACCGCAGATAAGTTCCAAAGAAAAATTTGAACTCCGCGAGAAGAAAGCTCTCAGAAGAATACCCAATAAAACGCCAACACCACACCGACGCCCTCGGGAAGAGATATGTATTAAAAGAATTTTGATAGACAAGGAAGGGCGTGTGAATAGCGCTTTACGCGGTGCCTTTCTGTCTTTTCCCGCCTACCCTTGGGCTGGCTTTCACTTTTGCCGTACCGGGAGCGCCGGTTCCGTTCACTTCTACCGGGTTTCCGTCTTCAGCTTCCACTTTGACAGTGCTAGCTCGACGGCGCTTATTGGTGACATTGGGGCTAGTGTTCGCGCTAGTCCCTTGACTTCCGCTCGTGTTGGTGCCCGGCTGGCTTTGTTGAGCAACCATCGCCACAGGACCGGCCATGGGATTCTGCGCTGGACTGGGAGTGTGTGCGGGGCCTCCAAGATGTGGTGAGCCTTGGGCACCAGGTAAGCCAAGGTGGGCGACGCCAGGAGACGCAAAGTGAGAAGGTCCATTAATATTCGGGGTTCGCTGGCCGCCTTGTTGTCCAGCAGGGTTCATGTGACCTTGAGGTGGGAGCTGAGCGACAAGCTGTCGCAAAGCTTCTGGCGGTGATAGATCAGGGTTCTGTAGTGAATACTGGAAGAGTGTTTGCATTTGTGATATGGTTTCCGCAACCTAAAAATGGGTCAGTTCTCTATAACATGAAAATAGTGGGAAATCGGCGTTACCTCTAAAAATCTCAAAACTGGAACAGGGACTCCATGTTCATTCACCATCGATTCAGGTAATGTGATCGCAGGCTGTGCCGGCTGCCTCTGGCCTTTCTTGTTGGCCGCCTTGCTCACCCTTGGGCTCTGTTTCGGATCTGGCGACGCGGGTGCTTGGAGTAAGCTTCGTGGAATGTACTCATTATGCCCGGTTGTATCAAGTTCCAACAGATCGATTTTGCCATTTGCATCAAACTGAGCCTTCAACTTCCCATGGGCAACGAGCTATGTGATATTATTAGAGGAAGTTAGGCCGAAATCGGGGCGGTTCGCCTTACCTGGCATTCATTCACAAACCAATAGATAAAGCACGTCTTGGAACTTTCCACAATATGGCCCCCCGTCGACAGATCCTTCTCTGTCGCATTCTCAACAATCATTTGGATATGCTTTACGCCACTGTTGAACTGAGTCCAATAATACCGAGCAAGTACAGGAGTAGAGATCTCAAATTTCTTCGAGCCTCCGTGCTGGGCATTCCAAACACCTTGCCGTAAAACCCCTCCCTGCGAATAAAATCTTTCCACAAACGCTTGGAAGTGGGACAAGTCCTGGGTTTGATTTCGTCTCTGTAGAATAATAATTAGCAACTATGTTTTAGATATATTAGGAAATCAGCTTACAGAAAATCCACTCAAATGTTCAGCGAACGAAACTAATCGAAGAACAGAAGCTCCTTTTAAAGGGTTCATCCGTTGCTGCTGCTGCTGCTGTTGTTGGAGCATCATTCCGGGGTTGTGGGCCTGTTGTTGAGCTTTCATATGGGCTTCTTGAGCCGACATCGGCTGTTGATGTGGCGGTTGTTGAGGCGGCTGAGATTGATTGGGACCCTGTTGTGGCTGCGGTTGTGGGCCTTGATGTTGTTGCGGTTGCGATGAGGGGGGTAGCTGCTGACCCGGCTGCTGTGACGGTGTATTGCCACCTTGCGAAGAAGGTGGTTGCGGTTGCGGAGTCGCATTCTGGCTTTCATGCATAGCTTGAGCATGCGCCGCAACTCGTTGTTGAGGGGTATGCTGGCCAGCCTGCGTCGTGTTGTTCGCTTGCTGGGCTGCTTGTTGCTGCATGGCAAACAACTGTTGCTGTTGTTGTATATTTTGGGGCTGTCCGTGATGCGGTTGTGCTTGCAATTGCTGCTGGAGATGAGCAGGTATATTAACAGGCCGTACATTTGGGTTCGACTGAAGCGTTGCCATCTGAGCTGCCGTAACACCATGGGTCCCATTGGGTAATGTAACAGGAATACCTCCATGTTGTGGCTGCTGCTGTTGTTGTGGGTGTTGCTGGGGCTGCTGTTGGGGTTGCGGCTGTTGAGGGTTTTGCTGAGGTTGTTGCGGTTGTTGTTGTTGTTGTTGTTGTTGTTGTTGTTGGTGCTGGTGGTGCTGATGTTGCTGCTGCTGTTGGTGTTGCTGCTGATGTTGTTGCTGAAGCATCATACGCTGCCGCATCAATTGCTGCTGGTGCTGCTGCTGAAGCAACTGTGGATTTGATGAAACTATGGTAGATGACGCATATTAGATTCAAATCCCCATAACACACAAAGATTTGACCATCGCTAAATCCCTCAAAGCAAAGGAGGAAAATAGAATACGGTTGCAAATCGGGGGCTTCTGGCCGACAGGTTAACTTACAATTCTGGCCCATGTGCTGTTGTTGGAAAAGCTGAGGGCCTTGAGCCGGGCCTAGGTGGGAGAGTGCGTGAGCGCTAGGAACTGGGGCTCCCGGACCTGTTGTTCCCGCTCCTGGGGGCATCCCGCCCACCATTGGTCCAGCTTGTGTTCCCTGAGGTCCCCCAGGTCCAGAAACTCCCGGATGCATCTGCTGTACCATACCCGGGCCCGGCGCTTGCCCGCTCATATGCGCTGCGTTTGGATGCTGTCCTGGTCCCATTGCATGCCCGGGTGGTAAACCTGGATGCTGGGCCATGCCAACTTGATGAGCAGGAAACGGCTGCGCCATCATCATTGCCGTCAATGAGTGTCACCGATCACGGGACTCAGAGACAGACAGATCTCTAGAACAAAAATTCCAGGCGAACAACGCGGGCAAGATTCTAGGGCAGAAGGGCCGATCGCTGGAAGTATCCTAATCAAGCCAAGACGCGACTAGCGCAGGCCAGGGCTCCTGATATTGTGGTCGGAAAAGCGCGAAACTTGGGGTCATGAGTCGTTTCTTTCGTCTCCGCAACAATCTAAGGAAACGCTGCTGGTGGTCGCACAGTCAGCAATCAAGAGTACGAGAAGCCAGGCTCCAGAATGAGAGAGCGAAGGATGACTGTGGAGGGGCAGGGGGCGAGAGAGCGAAAAACCACACCTTTGGCTGAGCACTCGGAAGCAGGGCGCGATTGTCTCACAGGATCACACGAGTCGGCCTCGGGTTCGAAGGAGAGTGTTGTTATGGCAGGATGACGGACAAAATCGACCGGATGAACGACAGACGCAGCGCATGTCGAGACTTCAAGTTGTTCATCCTTTCTCGGAGAACGGGCTGGTGTCGTGACAGACGGCGCTAGTCCCAGTTGGATAAGCGCTGCACGTGACAAACCAAAACATGCGGCTCTTTTTAACCGACTATATATTTTTTCATCTTCAACTTTTTTCCTTCTTTCTTTCTTTCTCTTCATCACACAAATCTCTCTCTTCTTTTCTTTCTTTCTGGTCCAACTTTCCTTGACACAGGGTTAATGATACCCTTCAGCCTGCTATGGAACAGAACTAACCTCTACATCTTCGCGATGGACTGATTGACAGAACTTGACTCTCAAGGTGAGTGATCAATTCCCTCTATCTCTTCAATTCGTTCAGCCCTTCCAAAGATGACAAAACACAATCAACCTTCTTTCAACTTCCTGAGTCGACCTTGAAGAGACATTTCGGGCCTTCCCTCTCCGGTTGGCCTGCTACTTGCCAGTATATTCTGTCTGATTCCATCGGCATCTCATCGTACCTTGTTCGAACAACTCGGAATGACTTGGGACTAACTTGATGAGAATTTAGGATGCTCCTAACACACCCACTGATATTAACTGCTGGACTAATAAATTGTAAGTGTTTTAATCTTTTTATATTTTGCACGCACAATGCACCCCTCAATTTTAAATGATGAAAATTTTTCCTACATTCGCAGTTTCCACGCTAGCCGTCGCATGAACCTATTAAGTCGACGTGTCGTTGAGCGCAAATAATTGCCTAACCTTGGATGTCTGATTCTCATATATACTCTATTATTTACAAAACGTTCTTTCTATGAACCTGTGCTAATATTCTATCAGTGCTCGATATTGTGGTTACCTCCCGTTCCTTGACATTCGTGGATCTTCGATGGATATAGTTTCGTTCGAACGTACCGATTAGATCGCTATTGTGTTCGGTTATATATCTTGAACTGTCTATATCCGTGATGCTTCGCAAAGTTTTGTCCCTTTATATAACTAGTACTTCGTCGCAGGCTTTTTCGGCGAGAATGAATACAATGACCTCTTTTACATATGACAATATCTTAGCTATCCATGATCGTTTGTGATTGTATATAACCTCGCCTCTTTTTAAACGACCGTAGCAATAATGGCTCAACTTGTACTAGTCCGCCAACAACATATTTCCCTTTCTTCTGCGTCTCGTCGCGCTTTTCAATCCACACGCCAGCCCCAGTGTGTATCGCTGATGTAATCAAGAGAGGCTATCTCTATGACTAAGCGGCGCCTATCGACTATCGGCCCGAATATTTTTCCAGTTGCATAGTTAGCTCCTACGGTTTCCCGTATTTCGAGGGTTGCCAAAGATGGCAAAATAAAATATAGCAACATAAAAGTCAAAGAAAAGCGTCAGTCAGAAGCTGCTTCAACAAAGCCTTGCGCATGCTGTCCCACGAAGTTGCGCATTTACAATAACGCTTACCCGGTGATCGCCAACCGGTTTTGACACCATATGCATTCGTCAATGCAATGGAGGATGCTATCAGTCTCCAGAATATCTAGAAGGTCTTGCCGAATTATTGCCCACCGCCGTTATCCTTGCGCCACTCGCAGCTTCCACCTCTCGCGGACCTATCAGTCTACCCCCTATGATCCCAACGGAGTAGCGGATTCTGCAGTGAATAACACTCCTCACGATTATCCCCCAGCGGAATCGGCACAAGACAATGCTTCCGCGGTGAACGAGGGGGATAGCAACCAGTCACCCGTTGTCAAGCCAAACAAAGACGCGAGTCCATATGGCTCTGCGTCCCGCCGGGCAATAAGAAATAGGAAAGGGAAGGACGTTGCGCCCCCAACTGCTAGTGTACCTCAATGGTTCTACGAGAAGAATACGATTTTTCAGGATGACGTTGCGGAGCTGGAACCCTCAGAACTCCAGAAAGTCGGAATTGAAAAGGTCGAGGCTGAATCGGAAGAAAAATCTGAGGGAACCGCTCAGGGCGGGGATGATGGGAACGAGGGTGGCTCTGGCGGGCCTGCTGCTCCCGAGAACCGATACCTTTTAACCCAAGATATTTGGGACGAGCTTTACGTTTCTACGAAGGCGGGACTGACGCTCCCCGCCGTGAAATACTCGGACGAGCCGTCCGCGACGAAGGCTCACCTCATCCTTCAATACCCCGGAGAAGACGGAATTCTTTTTCTCGACGCTGTCGTCAAGAAGTTAGCTTCTAGCCTCAATGCCAACATAGCCACGCTAAATGCACAAGATATTGCAATGCTATGTAGCGAGCAAGAACGAACAGGGACCGGATCACCCTCAAGTTCGGTTGGCGAATTAGGATACGAAGTCCACAACTCTAATAGAGGTGCCGCTTCAAATACCCCTAGGGAGATGGAAGATCTTTCTGAAGAAGAAGAGGAAGACTTGGACTCAGCAGAATCCGAGGAAACCGATTCTATGACACCTCGACGGCCGCAGCAGGATCCCATGTTTGCAAAAGCGGTGCCTATTGTTAGCTTCGGCGAGGATGGTGCTGATTCTTTCAAATCATCAAGAATATTGCAATCACTTTTCGGCGGCGCAGGTCCTGGAGGCTCCGCAAAAGTTGTTCTATCTCGGTCATCTGGGAGAGATATTCATCAGAGAGAAGAGCACGGCTGGTTTCCTCTAATCAACGAATTACTGTCAGTGTCGAAATCGAAACGGGGATCTGCAGCTTCAGTAGGGATTCAAGCAGCGGACGCGTCGACCCTTGAGGCAGGTTCGTCTTCCGAAACTCCACACAAGGACCAGTCACGATCCGATCTCATAATTCAGATTCAGGATTATAGGGACATTCAAAACACGCGGAATGGGTCAACCTTCCTCAGCCTACTCCATAAAGGTATCCAGGCAAAGAGAAGGGAAGGTCAGCGGGTTATGCTAGTTGGCACAGTATCTGCTCGTGGTCATGAATTTTCGTCTGCAAAGCACCGTTTGAAGGCAATGCAGCAGAGAGAATATGACGACGAGTATGCCCGAACAATTGTCGTTACCCCTGCCATGAATCCGGTTGCTGTCAGTAAGGTCTTTACGGAAGACCGTAAACAAAGGACATTTGATATCAATATCCGCCATCTACGACACATGCTCAAGATGAGGCTAAATCATCCAAATCCTTCTGAGTTGGAGGTTTTGAAGAACGACTCTTGGCCTCTAGATACCTCCTTGATAAGGGATTCCGGCTTGGAAAACAACTATTGGTCTTTTGATCGAATTCACCGAGTCGTCACTCTCGCATTAGGCTCCGCATCTCAACCCGAGAAGCTCGACCTTGACCACATCCACCGTGGAATCGAGCTTGGGGAACAAAGCGATCGAGTGAAAAGTAAGTGGATTTCGGAGAAATATCCAATCTCGAAACCCACATCCACTGAACCAGATCGGGAGAGTCGATTGAAGCAGTTGCGGGGAACATGCAACTCACATGAGAAGAAACTCCTCAACGGCGTTGTCGACGCCGATAGTATTCGCACAACTTTTTCCGATGTACATGCACCAGTAGAAACTGTGGATGCTTTGAAGACGCTTACTTCTCTTTCGCTTATCCGACCTGAAGCTTTTACCTACGGAGTGCTATCCACCGATAAGATCCCTGGTTTACTGCTTTACGGGCCTCCTGGAACCGGTAAGACTATGCTGGCGAAGGCTGTCGCCCGGGAGAGCGGCGCGACCGTGCTCGAGGTCAGCGGGTCCGAGGTATACGATATGTACGTTGGAGAAGGAGAAAAGAACGTCAAAGCCATTTTCACACTCGCCAAGAAACTAAGTCCTTGCGTCGTCTTTATTGACGAGGCCGATGCCATTTTCTGTTCCCGAACCGGAGCCAGCAGCCGGACAACCCATCGAGAACTCATCAATCAATTTTTGCGAGAGTGGGATGGTATGAACGACCTCTCCGCGTTCATCATGGTTGCAACAAACCGACCGTTTGACCTTGATGATGCTGTGCTCCGCCGGCTTCCTCGACGGCTCCTCGTGGACCTACCAACCGAGAAAGACCGTCAATCGATCCTAAAAATACATCTTAAGGAGGAAAATACGGACTCATCCGTAGACTTAGCCGACCTAGCTTCTCGAACCCCTCTTTATTCTGGTTCGGACTTGAAGAATCTATGCGTCGCAGCCGCACTAGCATGTGTCCGAGAGGAGAATGAACAGGCACTCCAGCATAAGGGTGAAACCCCTTACAAGTACCCAGAGCGCCGCACCCTTACAAATACGCACTTTGATCGAGCCATGGAGGAAATCAGCGCGTCTATCAGCGAGGACATGGCTTCTCTGTCAGCTGTTAAGAAATTCGACGAGAAGTACGGAGACCGAAAAGGCCGGAGAAAGAAAGGCGCAGGTTGGGGCTTCACTCCTCCGGGGGAGGCCGAGAAGATCACAGAGACGGGACGGGTCCGAAACTGAGATACTCAAGTGTTCTTTTCCTTTTGTTTATTCGGAGTGATTGTCAGCCTATAGAAATTTTCTAATTCTTGCAGTGGGGAGAACCATATAGAGAGAGATGTACGATTAGCTATTATTTACTGTATGAATATCCAACCACATTTTGATCCTTTCAATGAAACAATGAAACAATGCATGAATCAACGAACAATATAAAAATTTATCTAGATATATAGATATAGATTAATTCACTGCTGCAGTCATGAGCTGTGACGTGTTCTAGCCCTAACCCTATCAAAAACCCCAAAGGTGATCCTTCGTATCGTCAGTTCTCCGCGCTCACCTGACATAACCAGCTTGTCAAACTCTCCCCGAATGGATCTCCGAATCTTTACTTTCTCTTTCTTTCCTCCTTCTATTCTTCCTCTATTTTTACTACAAACCTGACAACCTCACTAGGAACCTATTCCCCTCCGTTGATCAAAGTACTCAGATATGGAATACCCGTGTGGCGGCGGGGCATCATCCCAGCCCTCAGCGGTATTCCCTTCCATTCATCGCAAACCACGCGCCTCCGAAGCTGCTGCGACCGATGCACGCGATGCTGCTATCCGAGCAGCAAAGAAACACTTGCGCGAAATCGTACGCGACGATTGGACCTACGAGCCCTCGTCGTCGCCGAAGTCCGCTTTGCCGCCACCTCTCTCTCCAGCCCGAACCCTAGAGATCCAAGAATGGCGAGAACGGGAGCTCGACACTTCCTGTTCGGATACGGAGGGTCATGGAGCTGGGTCCTCAGCTGTGCGATCCCCAACTGGTGCCGATGAGAAGGGCTCTCCGAGGTCAGAGTCTCCGGATACCGCTGAGCGCAAACTACTCGAACGCCGGACGAAGCGCAGGAGACTAATGGAAGAGGAAATGGGCTGGAATACCGGCTTGCGAACTTATGTTGAAAGACGGAACGCTTGGTCTGGCGCACAGGTTGTGAAAAGAAAGCGCCCAACAGCTTCACGGAGGACTAGCTCTAAAATAATGACGAGCGAGCAACCTGCAGATGTGGCTGGCGACGGGCAAAGTGGCAATGGTAGTGGCAGCAGGAACAGTGCCGAGGATGTGGAGATTGTGGACCACGAGTCATGCATGTCATCTTCATTACAATTGTCCGCGACAGCGGATACATCCGTAACTACGGCGCCGGACCTACAGCACGATGATTCAAGTTTCACTCCTCTACCGCCTGGGACAGAGCCTGAAGGAAGCGCAATCGAAGGTGACCCGGAAACCCTCATCCCAGTTGTCCCATCAATTATCCCTCTCTCGAACCCAGTCCGCGCATCTATCGA
Source organism: Arachnomyces sp. KDTOL00113 (assembly GCA_949709995.1). Lineage (NCBI taxonomy): Eukaryota > Fungi > Ascomycota > Eurotiomycetes > Onygenales > Arachnomycetaceae > Arachnomyces > Arachnomyces sp. KDTOL00113. The sequence goes on from OX453234.1 coordinate 970,944, forward strand.
TTCCTCTGTCTACCCTTCCATATACAGCAAGGTCGTCATCCAATCCCTCACTCCTACAATACCTATCAACCTCGCCGATATGACCAAATGCCTTGTCCAGGGCTGGAAAGCGGACGGGCAATGGCCACCACAGGGAACAGCTCAGGACGTCGTCGCCGTCAAGAAAAAAGCCGCTGTTAGCCAATATAGTCCCGTCGGCGGGATAATAGGTGCCCCGGGGTCCGGAAATAAGAATCAGGCAAATGAAGCTACTGTTACGATGAGACAGAAAAGGGGAAGTGCAGTCGGTGACACTATGAGGAAGGTGCTGGGGTTTCCTCTCCATCCTTTTCATCTCCGTCGTGGTAGTCAGGCCACGGAACACTCTGAATCTCCTGATATGATACGAAATAATTAAGGGGTTATGATATAATCTTTTCCTAAGCGGGGTGTTTGATATGTGGTTGAAACGGTCATGGCATATCTGTTTGATGCATCTTTTCAGTCGATAGCATAGGGTTCATATCTATTCTCGTCTTATTTCTTTCTGCTTTTATCCCCTTATCATTCTGTGTATATATCTTTTTGGGGGTAATATTTACCAGAGGGATCTTTGGTGATGACGATGCATAAATTTTATACGCGTTTCTCCCATTCAGTCACTGCCGGTGTCATGCCATGCTACCACCTAGGGCAACCTATTAAACATTTGACTCCGGGTGTGCAACAAATATATATTAACCCCATTAACCATAATCTATATAACCCTCTAGGAAAGTATACTCCATACATTCATATCATCTCACGCTTCATAAGCAAAGAAAGAAAATGCACCTATCCGCTTGAAAATGCAACCACAATATGAAGAAATGAAAAGAACAAGCCATCGGGCCTGAAGCTCAAGAAGAAAACTCCTCCTTTTTTTGACCCGCGAGGATCATGAACAACCACAAACAATAATGACCACAATGTCGCTTGAACGCAGTATCGAAGCTGTTAAGTATCTGAAAAAGAAAACGGGGTATGTAGGAAATAAACCAAAAGACATTTCAAATTAACAAGTCACCTCCTGGCAACACGCGCCTATGCTCCCGTGGGCTACTCTCGGTACTTGAACCCCTTTTCATCCGAGGAAACACGTCCAGCCTTTCCATCGTCCCAAAGAATACCTCAATGGCTGTGAAAAGCGGTGCCATCCCATCATCTTCGGGAATAGTGACGCTGATTTCCTTCGGCTGGTTCCCACGGCGAACATAGTATTTACCTCCGTGGAAAGACAAGCCGTCCTTGAGCCAGTTTTTGAGTTCACGGCTAGCGAAATCACGGGCGTCGTGAAAGACTTTGGGGAGTTGGGATGTCGATGGTGGTGATACTGAGATCATGTCTGTAGCGGTGTCGACCTCGAACGTGGATGCAGGGTCTATACGCCCTAATAGAAAGTTGGTGGCAAAAATAGAGAATTGCCGAAAGGATTTGATGTATGAGATTATGCATTTAGCGCGGCCGGAGACTCGTTCAATGTAGTCGACAACTGGAAGGACGGACGTGATCGTCTCAAGTATAGATGGGAGGGTCAGTAATGCGAACGATTCGTGCAGTAGCGTGGGCTTATCAACGAGTTTGCATAAGGCCCGATTCACGGCTTCGAGGTATACCCCAACCATATCAACCGTAGCCGTAAGGCATTCCTCGCTATTGATATCAATATCGAGAAGTAGGTCGCGGAATACCCGCCCAGTGGACTGCAAGATAGGCTTCGCGAGAATCCAGGCAGCTGGAGTATAGAAGGCATTCTCAACATACGTTGGGAATACGCAATGCAGTAAAAACAAGCGGAGCGTTGGCTGCTCGTAATCTCCGGTCTCGAAGGTGTCCGACATAGCCGTAAATAACTGGTCAACCAGATATATTTGTTGCCTATCAACTGCGGCACGCTCAGACACGCTTTGGATGAACATAATAAGTTGCGTTGAGACCTTTCCAGTCGAAAGCCGAAGACCGTAACTCTTCAACTTGCCCACAATGTACGTAGGGTCCGTAGCTGGAAGAGGGAATGATGTCGGATTGGTGAAGAAAGTATCAATTGGACAAATCGCTTGCGCGTATTGTTGTAAGAATTCAATCACCCTGTGAACAAAGTCCACGTACGGTCTGTGGGTAGTGTCCTCAGTCGTTCCGAGCTCCTTGTAGTTGGTTTTCATACCGGTCATGAGTTTCTCAACAAATGATTTGTACTCCTCTCGCCTACTGTTGTTTGAGCGCCCCTGGGCAGCTAAACTGTGCTGCATATTGGACAGTAGGCTGGAGATAAGGGATAGCCTCCGGTCACGAAACTCCTCTAGAGTGATCTCATAGCGTTTGTTTTGTCGATTCATAGAGAAAGGGAGATTCTGGAAAAGTGGGTTTTCTCTATCAGCATTCAACAGCGCATTGGTAAGCTGATGTTGAAATTTCAACACTGTATCCCTTTCCACGAGAGACGAGATCCATAGGTCTAGAATAGCGGTGTTGCATTCGGTGTAGAAATTGTCGCTTTTCTCGATCAGACTGGCTAGAAAATGTGCCGTAAATTTGCGAGTCTGTGCCGTTATTCTTAAAGACGCCCATGAATCACCATCGTATGGGTTAAGGTAGTCGCTCCAAAACCGTCGGCCGTGCTTGACGAGTACTTGTATAAGTGAGGTCCAGGAGTCGACGACTTTAAGGAGGAGCCTATCATCAGGACTCTGATCTTCGCCAAAGCAATTTGACACCAGGCGAGAAACCGAGGGACGAATGACACCGTCTAATAAATCGATGGTTTCATCTGGTTTCTCGGTTTGCTCTTCGTATATTTCCTCGAAAGCGCCCCAATCCCCGTAATCTTGACTATCCTCGCTAACATCAATATTAGTAGATGCAGCCATAACACGGGCGTCGGTATGAGCAAATGCCAGAATCACGTCCAGAGAGTGATAGACCACTGCATTCACCCTGGGTGTCTTGGAATTGAAAAGACCGAACAACTTTACAATCGGCAATTTAGCCAAGAGCACTCTTGCCTGGTCCATAGTCTTTGCCGCATCGATACAATCTTTGAGACTTGTGAGCGCGCTGTTCAAGATAGATTCAATCTGTCGCTGGTTCTTGGTGATAGCTTTCTCTCGAACTTGACGAGAGAAGATACTTGTCAAATTAGCCTGAGCTTCAATCTCTGTTCGAGCAACTGAGTGTTGTTTTAACATTTCGTTGATGAAATAACTGTGCCAGTCTGCAAATGCTTCCAGCTCTGAGATATCCTCTTCCGTTGAAAGCTTGAACCGGGCGAGCCTCGCCCAAGCACGAATACTGATACTGCATGCTTCTCCGTGTGAGCTTGCGGGTTGAACAAGATCTCGTATCGCTTCTAGTTTCGGTCTATAACCTGCGGGAGTTTTCCAGTAGAGAGTACATAATAGATCATGATGGTTCTTTAGAGCATCCAGATCTTCCTGCCGGAGTGGCTTTTCCTTTGGGTAGACCCTACCGTGATTCGGGAGTAACCGCCAAGCAATATTCCGAATCCTCTTCTTCTCGTATAGTCCAGACATCAACTGCAATCCACGGCCGACTATCTTCAGGAAGATGTGGAAGCAGCAATCCCTCGGTTCCACCTCCAGGCTAGGCGACTTGTCAAGATTTTCAAGAAAAGATGGCGAACCGTAGCTTTGCTCGTTCCGAAGATGATGAAGCGTATTTTTAGCGAAGAAATCAAATAGGGTGTCGAGAATTATTTTGCAATTTTTCCAGCCCCAACTGTTCATCAAATAAAAACATCGGTGGAACAATGCTCTGCAGTACGTGTTAAAGGAGCCGGACTGGTTATGCGGGTTCGTACTGTAAAAACCGAGCACCCTAGATAATAAGCGCTTAATCAATTTCCAGTTTTCATGAGCCTGCTTAAATCGCGAGCCGACTTGGAAGATACCAAATTCGTCTATTTCGTCAAGAGGAAGGATGGTGAAGACACCATGCCAGAGCCTTTCGAGGGCACGGATAGTGCTGGTTGTTTCAGGGTGGGTGGAGTGTGTAGACAAGAGTCCCATCGTGACAAAGTCTTCAAAACATTCTTCGAAACTAATATCACTACTCAATACTTTTTGAACCGCCAAATAGATCTCAACATAAGGATGGTCTTCTCCGACCCCTACTTGGCGTTTCTCGTGCAGTTTGTTCTCTTCTAGAAATCTCCTAATTTCTACCAGTCCGTTCTTGCTGAACACACAAGTAAGGAGGGTTTGGGCCGCATTTTTCACCGCGTCATTGGCTTCCGTCAGTCGGGCCGATGGGATGAGTTCGTGTAAAGATATTTGTCGGATCTGATTCGCAAATACGAGACTGAAAAGTCCCATTCGTAAATAGGATATCTGGGATTGAGTGACCGAGGTACTCGTGCCGAATTCCTGGGTTGAGAATTGGTCGATGAGTTTGAAGTTAAATGCAAGACATTTCTCGGTAAATGGCAACCTGTCGATGGGGTCCGCGAAAGACAAAGTGTTGCTTATCCATTTAATGATTGGTCTATATGAGCTCAGAGATGCTATTGATGGCGCGGGAAAAGTTCCTCGAGGGGCTCGAGAGATTCCGTCCGCCTCTTGAATAATAGAATCGATGACAAGACTTAACTCCGAGGACACAGTCTCATTCCATTGGCCCCATTTGAATAGCTTTTGCCCTGATTGAATAAAGGCCACACCGGCTTCCTTATCCAGGTCGCGGGAATTAACATTTAACGACTCGTAAAATTCCCCGCTCCCGATAAAAGTAGATTGCCGAAAAAACGTTCCGAATTGCAATGGTGCAATATCAAAATCGATGGTGTACGGTGTTCCAATAGAAAATCCATGAAGCGCTATAACTTCGATATCTTCGCCTAGTTGTATGGAAGAATTTGGGCTGTCTTCCACAGGGATGATTTCAGGTTGACGATGTTCTACCGCCTCGGCATCGATACGTCTTGGAGGGTGTTTTCTTGGTCGACGAGGTTTCTTTGGTCTTACTTCGGGAGGTGGTGCTGGTTGCGGTGTACTGTCCGCAAGGAATCGCGCAAGCTGATATCCTTCCGGTAGACCTGGCTTGTTGTACGCTCTATTTAGGGTTTCAAGCGACCTTTTAAAGGCGGACGAGTTCTGTGCAGCCCGATTGTTAGGCCTTGTGTATTCTAGCTGAGCCGGGCGAGTCGCGTTTCTTTTCAATGACGAGATAGCGAGACCTCTGTTTACTACCCATCTACTCCCAACCTGAACGGGCCGACCAGGTTGATGAGTCTTCTCACTGAGAACCTGGACTGTGCTTTGCTCCTGTCTACCCGGAGGTCCTTGAATGGAAATATTGCTGGAGATCTCCTGGGCTTCCGTCGGCGACCGAGGTTTAGCAATTTTTATTTTACCCAATCCTTCACCAGGACGTTGTCGAGCGAGATTCTCGTTCCTAGATTTCCCCCGGTTTGGTTGGTTCACCCTTTTCTCGGCTAATGGTTGTCTGGGTTTTGATGCACTTTTCACCGTCTTATTCTGGCGAATAGTACCGGCTTTCCACTCATACAATGACATGTTGGCATCTGCTGTGTCGACTTTTGTCCCGAGTCTCAAAAATTTACGGCTCGGACTTCCTCGACCTCGATCGCGACGAGAACGTGCTTGCCTAGTAGCTATCCTCATAAATTGCGGCTGCTCTTGCCGAGGACGATCAACCACATCAGGGGCATCTAAGATACCAAGCTTTGGTAGCTTCGGTTTGGCAGGACCACGTTGTCCGGCACCCCGTGCTCCCCTAACATGCTTTGTAATGTCGGGTTGGCGCATGTGTTTTGATCGTTTGGAGGGCGGAAAAGTATCAACAGGTCTTTCCTGGTTCCGATGTTTTCTTTCCTTCCCTGAGACGTTCTTGTTTGGCTTTGACACTCTTGACCGACGTGAAACGGGGGGAAACATGCCGTCAATGCGATTATCTTCTGGTATGTCATCATCCATATCTTTTTGCTCATCAACTGGAATCTCAAATCCCATCAAGTCCGCTAAAGCTTCTCGAGATCTCTCTTGGACAACAGGAGTCCCATTTTCTGTGTCTGATTCATCGGATATTGGGATGGCGCTACTCCAATTCTGGGAACGCGATGGGCTATTACTGCCTCTCGTTCTCATGACTCTTTTAGCCACTCCCTTCGCAGATTCGTCTCTGCCTAAAGGTGTAGACGCCTGTCTTTTTTGGGCCGCTTTGGCGCTGCTGTCATGTTTTTTGAGGTCAAGTCTTAACCATGAAGCGGGTAAAACTCCCCTCATCTGCCGCCGCATTCGCTTCACCTCTAAGTCTTCCTTCTCCGGTGGATTTTCTGATTCAGATTCAGACGAAGAAATCGGAATAGGATCGTCATGGGGTTCGGTCTCGTGTTCAGAAGATGCTACTGTTTCGGTAGCTGCATTACCTCGAGGTGTCGGTCTAGGCTCCGAAACTGGGGGATCCAGAGGCGTGGAATATATATCGCGGGGAAAGCGGAACCCTTCTGGAGGCTGTGTTTCAGGTGGTGTGATATCTTCTGATATAGGTGACGATGGGAGGATATTTGAGGGTGCAAGTGCGCCCTGTGGGTCTGTGGTTACGCGCGGGCTTTCGGGGCGAGTCTGCTGTTGCTGCGTGGGAGTGGCCGATATCCACGTGCGATCTTTTCTTCCATAGCTAGCCGTCACTTTACGCCTTTTACTTGAATGTTCATCTGTCCTAGGAGATGGGCGGTTTGGTGTAGTAAGTACTTTCGGCTGTCTAGCGTGATCAGGTTTTCTGGCTTGAGGCGGATGCTTTGGTGCGGGATTTGAGAGAGTATATCTGGGCTCGGCCGGTGATGACGGGGGAAACTGAAATTCATCACCGGGGTCATTCTGCGGTGAACTTTGTGGATTGTTTTCCTCGAAACTTTGATCCTGGTTTTCACCAACGGGTTTGGCACCGTCGTGATTAATGATCCGCTCTGGCCTCAGACCTCTCGTTTTGAGAAGGGTTTGATATCGTGCATCTTCGAGGAGATAGGGATGAAGTTGAATAGGATTCCGTTGTCTTAGGTCCCTTCCGTATCGACTGGTTACTGTTTCCATAATGGCCTCGGGGATTTCACTCAGAGATGGAATATTTTCCTCGGTGGGCAGAAGGCCTGATGTTTCCTGAGCCCCTTCTGCTTCTTGAGCCTGGTCTGCGTCCATGCTAGGCGGGGTTTCAACAGACACCGCAGAAGAAAGGGGAGACACGCTCCCGCTTTCGACTTCTGGAGGCTGTTGGCCACCATCTGGTGTATCGGTAGCCGTCAAGGGTCGAGGTTTCTTTGGTGTAATATGTTCTTCGAATTGCAATTCATCAGGAGAGGAGCTTGGTTCCCAAAATCGATCATTTAGAGCAGTTTTGTCGGCTGGTTGAGAACATGTAGCATCGTTTCCGCTTGAGATATGGACGTCTGGCTTTTCGGAAGCTTGTATATGCAGAGGTTCAGTTTCTTGTCCATCCCCGTCGTTCTCGTTCTCTTCAAGGATTTCCATTTCCAAGTCCACAGGTTCAGGCTCAAAGGTTTGAGGCACAACCTGGCTATCATAACTTTTGCCTTGTAAAACCTCTCCGTCGGCACCTGAATTGACCCCTTCTTCATTTCCAGGCTCTTCCACCAGTAAGTCCATAGGTTCATGCCCAGAAAGTTGAGGCACAACTTGTCTGCCATCCTCCTCATTGTCTCGTAAACCCTCTTCTTCATCATCTGGTCTACCACTTCTCCCGCCTCCATTATCCTTCTTTCCAACTGTGATTACCACCTTCGGTACCTCAATAGTATCCTCTTTCCTTTCCGATTCTTTGTTTTCCAAGCTCTCATATTCCTCCACATCGTCTGATTCGGAATCCGAGTCCGGGACAAATCCTCGCTCCCTCCATTGATCCATTTGCGAAGCGGCATATGGCAACCCATCATTAGACCATCATCAAGGTCTATTTTAAAATGTTGCCCGGCAGGAATGTGTTGGTGAGAGTGTACATGGCGGTCTTTTGCGTTTAGTAAACGCGTTGATGAGTGGGGAGACGCGACTTGAAATTGTTCGGAGATTTGTAAACTCCGGATTTTCTGATGAGGATCAAGAGAGAAAAAACATCGAGACAACATTAACGAAAGACAACCCCTACAATTGAACAAAGAGAACGATTTTTGTCGATAGTTTTGAAACCATTTTTCATCTCTTTATTTTCATCAATTATATCAATGAGTAAACTTCGCGGACTCGTCCCAGTCGCTCTGGCCACAGGATTCGGCGTCCTCAATGGTATCGACTACCAACCCACGCACCCTTCAAACGCATAGGAAGCTGACAATCTCCCTCAAACAACAGGCTACGTTATCTTCCAGCCAGCTTTCCAGGATCTAGAGTCCAAAAAAATTCAGAACCAAGAGTACGCGACTCCCAAACCTTCCCAGCTCTCTCCGCAGCCTACCTACACAACCTCCATAACAAACCTAGCTAACCATTGCCAGGGAATCGCAATCCACCGATCTCGGTCCCGATCTAAAAGACGTTCCTGTCGCAGATAGTTCCGCATCTGCCCCTTTATCTACCCCAAAACCTGAAGGAACGCCCTCGGAAACATGGACACGAAAAATCTGGCCCTGGTCGACATCATCGCAGCCTACTTCAACGGATAACGAGAACCATGGGATCAAAGACAATTGAGATAACTCGTACATCCCATTGATAAGTAGAGGTAAACCCTCCTGGAAGGACAAACAATCAAGCCAGTACGCCGATGCCGAGACCGGGGTTGTGGATTTCCACAATGATCACACTCCGGGCTGGTTTGCGTAGAACCGCGGCGCGCATCCCTCGGCTTTAGTACAAGCTATATCTAGCCCGCGAAAAAGAGCGGCAAGGGATCAAAGGTGTGAACTTTCTTGGGGTCTTGATATGGCTCTGAAATAGGGACCAGGTAGCCCAGCAGCTTGCAAACATGCGGCGCCCTGTTGCTCTGGTGAAAAGAGGCCTTAGCCGGATACAGCTGAGAGGAGACACAACGCTGGAACTCGGAGGAATCTCTCAGGGGATATACGTATGTGTTGGATACGTAGAAGATGTGGGGGGGGGCTTATGTTGTGTCGTATAATATTTATAGCTAACTGCATATAAGTATCTTCCATGACGCTGATTGCTATTCCTTAAAAAAAATCGTCGCTCAAATAAGACATATCCCCTTGCCCTTTGCTATCGAAAAAGTACACTCAACAAAGGCAATCCGTAGCATCTAGCCATCAATGCAACACCATTTTCTCCGCCAGACCAAACAAACAACCCAATCTTCGTCTTGAAGAAAGGTAAACTCCGAGATGGGGTAAAAAGATAAATATACACGTTCAGGTTGAACTAAACCTCCTCAACCAACTTCCCTCCGCTTGTGTGCGGAGTCTGACTTCTACTCTCGTTACCAAACAGCCTGCCCGCAGGAGTTCCGAACCATTCATCTGGAACCCCAACTCTACAAGAGTCGCGGCTACTAACCCAACGAGTCATTGTCGGTTCGGCCTTTTCAGACACTGGGGTGTCTTGGGCATTCCGCGGTGTGGCTTCACCAGCGGTTTCGGCGGCGGAAATCTTTCCCCGTCGTTTAGGGGCTTGTTTTTTCAGGAGTTTGTTGATGGTGTCCATCTATTATCTCTGGTGTAAGCCTTATTTCGATGTATACAGCGAGGAGGAACAGAAAAGGAGAGAAAGAGATATAATAGCTTTTAAGGGGTAGAAATACCTTCTCTTCCTCGTTACGTTTCTCACTCAGATTCTTTCTCCTTCGTGCCATTTCAGCACGACGCATAGCGTGTTCTTCTGCTGTTAAGTGTTTCTTGACTTGTGGTTCTATATAGACATAGATTAATTAGATGGGGAAACAGGATCATAAAGCAATATGCTACAAAAGTTAACCCTTTCTGGGGGTAATACTTACCCATTGGAAGCTGTAGAAAATCACCCCCTAATTCCATGCGGCCCCGTTGTCTCTTGGTCATCTTGCCATTTGGCGAGCTTCCCCGGCTGCCAGTTGCGGGTGTACCAAGTTCGCTATCGCTTTCATCCTCTTCATCGCCTTCAAGTTCCACTCCTCCCTCAGCTCCAGTAACCCTTTCTGGCGCAATAATCTCATCGTCGTCCTCACCTTCGGCATCAGAGTCAAGTTCGGAAAGCTCCTCATCATCGTCGTCATCGTCATCGCCGAGATCCATATTCTTGGCATCCACGTTCCGCACCCGACTCTCTGCTGCAGGAGTTACAGTTAAGGCAGGCTTCGCTGCTGCCTGCTTCTTTGACACCGGCACAGGTGACTCGTCGTCCATATCAACATCGCCGTCAGCGTCCAAATTGTCGTCCTGGTCCGAGGCTTCCTGATCGGCTGCGCCTTGATCGTATTCGTTCTCGTCTTCTTCCTCTTCCTCGTCGTCGGTGTCAACCTCCACAATCTTTTTCTTGTTTCGGCTGTTCCTTGGACCGGTCATAATTTCAGCTTCGGCAAAAATATTATGCGGCCGTTGTTTGGCCCCTCCGGTCGTTACTTCACGGAGTTTGCTAGCTGGCATCTTCACTGTAAGCCGAATGGATTTTGTGGATTCCTCTGGTGAATTTGGGGGAGAACGCGAAACGGTCACTGAAGGAGAAGAGGGAATGCCGCCTGTAGCTCTGCGTGGTCTTGACATCGCGTTAGATGGGGCCGAACTGGAGGCATTGATCAGAGCCGCACGAGCACGGAGAGAGCGCCGCGGTGACATGGTGCTTTATGTGAAAGAAATGGTTGCGATATCAAATTGATTATCTTGGAAGGAAAGGTAGGGAATCTTTGTAGCAAAGTAGGTGAAGGTGTAGTTATATAAATGGGAGAGGAGTGAGAAAGGTAGGAACGAAAGGAAGAATTGAAATGGAATGAGTGAGGTAGTTTGAAAAGAAATTGGGACTGTCAGTGAATATGAGCAGCCCGATTGTGGTACAGAATGGTCAAAAGAGACAGGACAAGCCAACAATAGGGTATTCGCATTCATGGTGCGTCAGGCCATGTCATCAAATCGTCCGCTCATTGTGTTTGTGTGGCTGTCTCTGATGGCCGTGAGAGAACATCTTTTCAACTTTTGCCTGCACTTTCATCCTGGAAAACGGCGAACATGGGATGAATAAATGAATAAATGAAAAGATGTGGAGGTTCCCAGGCCAGTGTCAGAGATTACAACATGCCCGACCAAGCGAGATTCACACAGATGCGCCTTCTTTTAAGGTGCACGGTTACTTGCAGCTCGTGAGAATCATCGCCCCGACGCTTCTCTTCCAATGACAGGCGTGACAGGGCAAGGCCAACATCGTGGTGTGCGTGAAGAACACGGCATGCAAGAAACGCGCCAAAAGCTGCAAGGAAGCAAGGGGAAAGGATATGATCTTGAAACCCAGAAACGGAAGATCTGAAAGAATGAAGCCTTACACTCTTTCAGCTTGAGTGGCGCGTAGTCGACGTACCTGATGCTTTGCTGCAGCGCAGATGCCCGGCTCCGAAGCTGCCAATCGTCGCCGTCCTCACCGGCACTGGTCGTTTCGCTTCTTTTTCTCTTCGTTTATCTTAGGGTAGACGGGGATTCTGATTCATCCAACAGCCCTGGAATATGGAGAACGGATATACAGGATGTAAACCCGGTTTGCAGGTGAGATAAGGAGATCCGGCGGTTGCTTCGATGCCGACTGTCTTTTACTCAATACTCATGGTTACGGGAGGACGTCGGAGATCTCTATCAATAGTTTATACAGTGAAAAAGTGATCCATAAATGGGGTATTCGAGATATAAAAAGCGTGCCTTTGGAAGGAGAGACATCAGATCCTTCAACGATACGCCATAAGGAATGGGGAGAGGGTTGAATAGCAATTACAATACGATACACAATAAGATAGTGAGATATAGGTATATTTGCCTCACAGGCATCTCTGGATTACCGTAAAAGAACCATCTCAGATATGCCGAGGCATTTGTCACGTGTGGATGGCCGATGTGTATATCAACTCTCCGCCAGACCGGACAAGACGAGGAAAGGATCAAGTTCACTTTGCCATCGCCGGCCACCTTTCTGGATACGCAAATCCTTGAGCGATACCGACACTATGGGCGATTCTTCAGATAATAAAAAGGCTTCTATTCCAGATTGGCAGAAGAAGCCGGCCGAATCACCAGAGCAGTCACCCTCCCCGAAAGAGCAAGAAGATAACTCCGACTCTTCTGATACGTCTCTACTGGAGCAAGCTTCGCGATTCCTAGAGGACGAATCAATCCGAGATGCTCCTACAGATCGCAAGATAGCCTTTTTGGAGTCCAAAGGCCTTCCGAACGAAGACATCCAGAAGCTCCTGGGGATCTCCCGAAATTCGGAGGCCACCGCAAATGGAGATGAATCCTCTCCGAAAGTCACAGAACCACCTGAGTCGGAGGCAGCTATGGCCCAGTCTTCTCAATCAGAATCTACTGGCCCCCCCGTATCTCCCACTCCCGCTCCCTCTGCTCCCTCTGCTCCAACACGGAACGATGCGCCACCAATAATTACATACCCGGAATTCCTATTCAAATCACCAAAACCACCACCTTTAATCACATTCCGTGGTGTCTTATATACTCTTTACGGAGCTGCTGGTCTAGCGACTGGCATATACGGGCTCAGCGAATACGTTGTGACACCAATGCTCGCGACCCTCTCCGACGCTCGCCACGATCTCGCGGAAACAGCGCAACAGAATCTCAAAACATTGAACAAGAAACTAGAGCAGAACGTCTCTACAATACCACCTCTTCCAAAGCGCAGCAAGACCGACGCCCAAAAATACACCGCGGAGGGAGAAGAATCCTCTGACTCAGACGAAACCGACTCCGCCGCCTCAGACCCAACCGAACTATTCCACCGCGACATCGCGACCCAAACAACCTCCGACCTCTCCTCCACAAACACCAGCCTATCCTCCACCACCGCTGTCGGGAAACAACCCGAAGACCCCCACAAAACCATAACCTCCCAATGCAAACGCCTCGAAACAATCTCCTCTCACCTCTCCGAGTTCCTCGACGCGGAAAACCAAGCTAGCTCCAACACCACCACAGGAAGCAACTTCCAGGGCCGTCTATCAGAACTCCAGACATACCTGACCAGCCTCACATATAGTTCCCCAAGTTATCTGAACTCAAGCCTCTATGGCGTGTATGGAGGTGACGCCGGACTGGGGAACAATAACCCCGGAAAACCGGGTGATAAGGGGACAGCTACGGGGATGGCAAAGGCAGAAGAGGACGCGATTTCCTCGTTCAAGTCAGAGATTCGGGGTGTTAAGGGAGCGTTGTTGAGTGCGAGGAACTTCCCCGCTGGAGGGATGAGGAGTACGGCTGCGAGATAAGATGATATTCGGATTTTTCTTTTCGTATATGGGGCGTTGTGTCTTTTGTCTCTTTTAATTTGTAGGCGGGGGATACCTTGGAGCCTTCGCATGGTTTGTAATGTATATATCATGTGTTCTTGGATAAAATGATTTAATTATTTCTTAAGGTTACTTAAACTACACAATTTGCTAGGGGGGAAATGCTCATAGGGGCTAGCGACGGTGACTTGCGTACCACGTTGCGAAAAATACAGTAGATAGAGCTATTGTGCACTTCCTAATATTCCCAAGGAGCTGTGGCATCCTTACCCTTTAGACAGATCAAAGTTCTAGCAATAATAAATGGAAAAACACTGTCATATACCCTAATCTAAAATATATAAAAAATCACCATCTCTCATTCTCATTTCTCTCATCTCAATGCTTCATTTTTTTAGTTGCTCAGAAAGAAGACGGCGTATAAAAGACGTGCGCAAAAGGCTATTAAAAGAAGGGCAAAAAAAAAAAAAAAAGAACAAAAAAGTTTACAGATCTGCTCGTTATTCTTCAACCTCCGAACAAAAGTTCCCCCTTTCTTTTGATAAAAAAGACATTTCCCGTAATGATACCATGCCATATGCTCTGGTCTGCCCGAGAAAGGAGAGAAAACCGGAGAAAAAGCACACCACGTCATGGAATCTATGGTGTTGCTTTACTCATGGCGATCAACCGCTTTACGCCAACCTAGAGGAAAATAACGATTTAGTAAGAATTCATATCAAAAAGAGAAAAATGGCGCAGAACTCACCATCCAGTTGCCACATTCATCAGTCCGGTTAGTCAAGATATCTAGGTGTATAGAATGGGCAGCATCGTAGTTCTTTGCCTGCAAATGCTGAGCCAACTCGACCATGCTGTCGATAGTGTTTGGCTTGAGAAGGTCCTCATTGTTCAAGTGATCAAACAGGATATTCAGACGGCGGTCTGCGTCTTTGACATGGTTCTTGAAGGATGCTGGTGCTCGTGCCTTGATGCGCTCCATGTCTGAAGACAGAATCTCGAAGATTGGTTGAGCATTGGGTGGTATATGGGTGCGGTCACCAGGAGCTGAAAAAGTGAGGATTAGTCAAAACGTTCAATCTGAATTTTTGACTAGTAGCAAACTTACGATACTTCTGAGGAGCAGGTGAGGCCTTGCTTTGCGATTGCGCTGTGCTTGGGCGGGATCCAGGAGCGGGTCCTGGCGGAGGTGGTTGAACAGCCTCCTGGTGCATAGGTTGTTGAGGAGATGCCGGTGCGTAGGGGTTCTGTGGAGGCATTTGCTGGGCTTGTGGAGGGGCATATGCCGATGGAGGCGGGGGGTGAGCGGCAGATGCCTGAGGAGGTGGTGGCATTGGTCCTCGAGACTGTGGCTGCCCCGCTGACTGAGCCGCCGGACTCGGCGCATATCGGTTGGATGGAGGTGGGCCGGACGGAGGTGCATTGTAGGGAGAAGGTCCACGTGGGACGGGCGGGGGATGCATTCCTTGGCTGGCTGGGGCCGGCGGAGCTCCGTAAAGACTAGCGGCTGATGATGGGGTTTCCGGAGCCTGGTATCCCTGGGGTGGTCCAGCCGAGGGAGGGGGTGTCATGCGAGGGGGTGGGGCAGGTCCCTTTGGTGGAGGTGCAACAGGAGGAGGGGATGACATTTGCTGGGACATAGGAGGCTGGCCTGGGATTGGACCACCAGCATTCGGCTGGTTGGCGAAAGGAGAGCCGATCCTGCCACCGCCAGCACTGGGCGTGCCTCGTCTTGACGTTGGGGGCTTCACGAAGCCTTCGGGAAGGTCATTCCAAGCGGGAAGACCTGTCGCATTTGTGTAAGAAGAGATGGTAGGTTCGTTTTGGGCTCGTGGCGGCGGTCCCGGAGGAGGAGCACCGAAAGATTGCGGTGGAGGTTGCACAGGTGCTGCCGCTGCGCTTGGTCGCGTCTGGTGCTGTGGTGGTTGATATCCACCCGGCGTATACCCGGTAGAAGGAGCATTGCCGTACGGTCCTGTTGGTTGAGAAGCAGCAGGAGGCCCGTATGGGTTTGGCGCTTGAGTTGCGGGAGCGAAGGAAGTTGGAGGCTGGAAAGGAGTGGCTTGTGGAATGGGCTTCGGAGTCAACCGAGAAGCAGCGGCTGGCTGGCGCTCAGGTGCCTTCGGAGCTGGTTTCCTTGTAGCCAGCTTGATCCTGTTTCTTGCCACCTCAGCCTCAGGATGCTTCTCTGGAAGCAAGTCGAGGTATTTCTCTGCAATCTGAAGCTGTCCATGGGTAGCAACGACGTTGGCGTATTCCAGATACTTATCATACAAAAGGCTAAGCTTCCAGTCTGATGACTTTTGTTTTTCTTGGTCCTGGAAATTGGTGACTTGGCGGAAGATCGTAACCTTTTCTATGAGCGTCTGGAGAGCTCGTACGTGGATCGAGAAACTACTGTCATCCACTGCGTTCTCAATTCCATTCTTTTCGTTTTCCTGGAGTTCATCAATCCAAGTCGAGACAACTTTCTCCAGCTTCGATCCGGCCAAATAACAGAATGAAGCCTCTTTGCGTCCCTCTGAGTTGTTTTCTGACTTGACCTGTTCTTCAAGTCTGTCTCCGAGGGCTTCGCAAAGGTCAGGGAATTCTTTCTCGTCAGCAAATGTGCATAGAGCAGCCATGACCTCTTTCCAGTTGGCGAGGTCTGCGTTGTGAACTACATCCCAAAGATTCTTCCCGACAACAGAAGCCAGCAATCGAAGATAATTGGGTCCTTCGGCCTGCTTCGAGAAGTAGGCTTCTTGAGCTTTCTCGATGCACTTTTGACCTCCACAAATCGCAATCATGAAAGCATCTGACATCCGATCTTCCTCAAGACAAACTGAGAGAGCCTTTTCGAATTGTCCCAATAAAAGAGCTCTTGTTATTCTTCGATCAGCCTCGGATTCCGAGCCGGTATATATCTGGAAAGGATTGTTCGTTGTGGCTCCCTTAGAAGCTGCTAAGTCAGTTAAGAAACCATCAGCATCCGCATTGCCGTCGAAAATTGAAGATAGTCGCTTGTGTCTTTTAGCAGCAGGCTTAGGCTTGTCTTCTGGAACACCATTAGCCTCCTTGTCCAACCCAAGTTTGGCTAACCCATCAGCTGCCTCTTCCGTATCGTCCGAAAATCCCAGATAATTCACGAGCTCTTTCCGCGGGTTGCCAGAGATTAGGGTCTTGATGACTCTCCAGTCGGCTTTCTCCTCTTCACTCTGAGAACCTTCAATCCTTGTCTCACAAATTGTGCCAAGGTCCCCATCCTTCAGCGAATTTTCAAAACTCTCGGTTGCGCTGCTCACTTTCGAGTCGACTTCGAAAGTACTGATCCTGATTTTCGAGGACCTAGATCCCGGAGTGCCAGGCTCAGCTAGACCAGTGGAAACGACTCTGCCTCCGAAACCAAACGAGACCGAAACGGGCCTCTCCAACCACTTTGGTGCTTTTGGTAGCGAGAATGTCGAAGCCTGAGGTTGTGTCTGTGCCTTTGCGAAGAAATCTTCGCCGTCAAGGGCCTGATTCTGGCTTGCGGCGACTTGGGCGGCTTCGGAGCTTGTGTTTTGAATGGTCTGGACAGCAATCTTCCCATCGAAGGAAGCCGTAGCAAAAAGGTTCGGGTTGTGGGGGTTCCAGCGGGTTTGGAAAGTCCAGTTTGTGACAACAGGAAATTCTCCGTACGGTTGACCGGTCTGCGTATTCCAGCAAATGGTACGATTATCCTTGCCAGAGGACAGTAATAAATCCGGGTCTTGGGCGCACCACGAAAGTGACAGTACACCGGAATCATGACCCCTCAATGTCTAAAACGAATCAGTCACCTCTGCCACGCCTGGAAGGAAACTGGAGGACTTACCCGTTCGGGGGCATTAGAGTTTCGGAGATCCCAAACCAAGATTAACGGTTCCGACTCGAGGGGAATGGAGGTCATAAGTTTTGTTGGCTACAGGATTTCCCGTTAGAAATATAGCTCCCAGTCGTTATATCGGAATAGAGGCCATTTACCTTCTCAGGGTCCCATGCGACAGCACTGACAGCCTTCCTTCCAAGGTTGTTCAATGTCAAGCTCTCTTTCTTTGTCTTCACATCCCAGACGGTCACAAATCCAGCGCTGCTGCCCGTAACCATAATATGGGACACTTTCTTATTCCAGTCGAGACATTCGATATCATCGGCCCGCGCGGCAGTATTCCCAAGGCGGAATGGGCTTTCGAGATTGTTGAGATCGGAAATGAAGAGCTATCGGAATATTAGCAACCGTTTATATACAGTAGAGTATAGACAGTAATGTACCTCTCCCTTTGCACCTCCCGTGGCTAGTAGATTTGAGTGCTTTGGGTTAAACTGTAGCGCCTTGATTGCGCCGGTGTGTTTTGAGGACCTCGAGATCAAGGAATCACTAGAAAGCGGTCAATGGAGATGTCATTCGCAGTGATTCAGGGTCCTCCTAACCTCGCCCCATCTAGAAGCTTATCGGCATCCCACAGATCCAACGATCCATTCTCTAGAGCACCGGCGATCACACCCTGGGAATCATCTTCCCCCTCCGCCCAGGCAAGGTCATGGAACCTAGAGACAAGCCCAATATCAGCGACTGTATAATGTCAACAACGAATGTCCTCCAGCTCACCCTGAGTCTGTGCTAATCTTGGCAGCAGCAGTTGGCTCCGATCCAGGCTTGTCCAAGCCTAAATTCCACAATTCTAAACATGTTTCATTGGAAAAATCTGCATCGACGGCACCCGCTCGTGTCCCGGTCGCTATAAATGGTAACTTGGATCCGGGAGACCAAGCAAAGGATGCCGTTCGTGGGATCTCCCGTAGACGCACCATAGTGATATATGGCGGCGAAAAGGGGCGGAGATTAGAAAATCTTTAAAATGGAACCGATAGGAAAATGCAAAACGGGAGAAGTAAAAAAACCAGAATATGGAAATTCAAGGTGTGAAAGACCTGTCCAGAGCAAGCCCAGGTGGTTTGAGAAACTGAGGCTGGTTCCAATGCGTGTTCCAGTGAATATGAAATCAGGTCGGAGCTGGTCCAAGGTGTCCTTCTCGATATCTGGGCACTGATCACACTAGCGGCTCACATTCGCCAACTGCCTGGGTCTAATCTTGATCACGTGATGATTATCGTGAATTTGCTCTTGTTCAGTCTTGAGCAACAGGAACAATTCCTTTGTTTGGAACATTGGAAATATTCTTAACGAGTGCCTGCTACGGAATACGTATACTATCTATCGCTAAGGAGATATACAACTCGGAAACACAATATCAATAGTTCTAAGCCCACCATGACTGAAGCAGCACGCCTGAAGAGCACGATCTATGTGGGGGGACTTGATCAAGCAGTCACTGCTCGAACATTGAGCGAAGCGTTCCTACCTTTCGGGGAGGTAGTAGATATATCACTACCGAAGCCCGAAACCCCGTCGTCCACCGATTTACACCGAGGATTTGGATACGTTGAGTTTGAACTTGCTAGCGACGCGGCGGAAGCTATCGATAATATGGATCAGAGTGAGCTCTATGGTCGCATAATCAAGGTGGCTGCTGCAAGACCGCAGAAAGATAGCAATGAAGGACTCGGTAGCAAGACAGCTATTTGGGAACAGGTTGGTTCCTTGTGCTTTAGTTTCGCCAAAAGTACTGTGGTACTAATTCGTTGTCTGAATCTAGGAGGGTTACTTATCCAAGCATGCCGTCAGTGACGAGGATAGGCTTGCTACTGAACAAGCTAAAGACACGGCCAACGGTGGACCAGAGGACCCGATGCAAGGGTTAGAAGGATTAGATGTTGCAGGCCCAAAACAAGGGTGAATCAAAGCAGATCTGAGTTGAGAGAAGACAAATATGAACAAGGTGAGAATGATTTTTTTTGTTGTATTTTCTTAGTGTCCCTGTTCCACAGTCCCTAAGTATTTGCAGATACCAACGGAAACCACCTTCCTGAATCAAAACAATTTGGAGAGGCCGGTATTTTTACAGTACTTGTAGCCAGACAACCACAGGCTCCCATCCCCATCCAATATCGCAACGACGCCGTGACCTTAACCCCGATCTTCAGGGTTGGAACGAGTAAGACGCAGTGTCTTGTCGTTCATGAATTTCCTGGCGCTCGTATATACGCCCGCACCGACGGCAACGCTGTGAGAGAGACGGGATCAGTAAAGGACGAGGTGTAATTCGTTCCACGCGACAACGAATATATCTTACAGGAGAACAAAGCCTAGATAGATAGAACTATTAGCATGTAAAATACATATAATGAAAAGCCCTTCAGCAAACCCTTACCGATAGGAATTAACTCTGGAGGAGTTCTCTTCAGAGTTCGGAGGCGCTGGGAAATGGTGTGCGCTGTCGCCAACAATCATCAGCACAACCTCTCAATTAACCGTAACTCGCCATCTCCATGCAATTGACTTTCGAATCGAATTGGTTCTTACCGCTCTGTCCCTCTTTCTAAACAAGCTGGTTAATATTCTCTACAATAACATGACCAAAACAGGCCTCAAACACGATGGAAGAAATCGGAACGTACTGGAGTTGGAATCCGCAGAGCCCGGGTCGACTGCAGCCTGAAAGCCTGAGTTGGATGCATTTTGAAGGATTCAAAGGTAACGACAGAAGCTGCCCAAACCGATTGAATTGTTTTATTGTTGATTGTTTTGTTCGTTCAAACGTGGAGAGAGACAAAAGAGAGTCTTTTGGTTGAGTTGGGGGGAAATCATGTCATGTTCAATCGGGGAAAATGATTCGCCACAAACAGCCTCGCTTGAGCTCCCGGATTCACGGGACCTACGAGCTTCCAAAGTCATTCCACTTGCAACCCGACGACAATCCGTTCCAGGTCTCTTTTCTCGAGAGAAACTCCCCAGCGCCAACAACCACGTTTCTTCCTATTTTATTAGGTCAATTCCCTTTCGACTCCAACGGTCAAGATGAGTTCCATTCCTGAAGCCGATCCCGATGAGCCCGTGGAGACAAAGCCCTTCAAGTTCGTCACTGGTAAGATAATTCTGCACTCAAATCCAACTCGATCGATCAATTGCTGACCTCAATCTAGCCGGTATGTAGGAAAATGATCAGTGGTAGCCTCTAATAGGCGAAAGTCCCCATAGCCTTGATTTTGGAGTCGCTAGAGTCCGCAAAGATTTGTCGTCGTCGGTTGTTGATACTCATGTGGTCTTTCTTCAACAGGTTACGATGCCCGTTTCCCCAACCAGAACCAGTATGCAACACCCTCGATTATCTACCAAATAAATGGCCGTGCTAACACTTTCGCCAAAGGACGAAGCATTGCTGGCAAAACTATGTCGACTACCACAAATGCATCATAGCCAAGGGTGAAGAGTTCCGCCCATGCCGCCAGGTATGAATCCCTTCAAAGTCATAACCACACTTCCGTAACATCCACTTCGCATCGCAACAATGAAACTCGGCGCTTTTATGTGTATACGATGATACTAACCCTATATTTAGTTCTATCTGGCCTACCGATCACTTTGCCCCAAGTCCTGGACCGACCGATGGGATGACCAACGCGGTAAGCCTCTAATCCAATGCCGCTGATTGCAGGAGGAGAATGTAAGACGAAGTTACTGACGATTAAAACCTGCAGAGGCCGGCAACTTCCCTGCTCGTTTAGATAAATAGACGGTCTCACTTACGTTATTGAGAATAAAAAGACACACAGCAACGTAATAACAGTTGAAGCCGGATCTACCACTCTACGGAGCTACGCGCCCTGGAACGCCCGCAGAGTCCTTTTTTTGAACTTGGGAAGGATAAGTGAGGAACTTGTATATAGTATTTGTGGCAGTATGAAAAAAAAAAGAATCAAAAAAGAAGACACCTTCTTGTCTGTTTGGATATGTTTGAATATATATTACTTCACAGGTCTTCTTACAATCTAATTGTTCAGTATCATTCCTCCTATTCGACCTACATCTCGCTCCTTGAATAGTCCCCGCCCCAGTTATCCCATCGCTCAGCCGCGGTATTCATCTACCCGCCAAAGCTTGAATCTTTGATACAAGCACGTGATATCGCATTGATGATGACAATAGCGTCGATTTAAGAGGTCGTTCACATGAGGGAGCTTTAGGGAGATCTCCTGGGCTAACCATCCCATATTATATCATAACTAATATTCATCGACTGCTCAAAAGTAGCTTATAAGCACAGGAGTAAGCTGGCGTATATCTATATTTTTGAACATTTTGTCTATTTCTCGACACGCCTATATATCAAGTAGGTCTTAAAACTCCCATAATCCACTTCCAGAATCAAGGCAAGTCTATATCAAAAAAAGAAGATATGGCTAACCTCCCAATGCTTTCAAAACCACCAACCGGGGGGGGGGGGGGGGGGGTCACCAAAAATAGTGATATATGAGAAGACAGAAAGCAAAAGGTATGCAATGAGAAGTATATGGGATGTAGGATGCCCAATAGATGCTCACCTTTTTCAAAACTCCCAAGGAATGATTAAACATTGAAAATTATCTGGGCCAAGAGTTTTTAAACATCCAGAATGTATCGGGAGGCAATGGATATACATGAGACAGATGGTAGCCAACGTTCTCGACAAGTCTTTGGACTGCAACGTGAAAACATCTTTATCGGTTCGAAACTTGAGGCTGGCTATACTGTGACTTCGTCCTTTGATTTCAGCATCCTGTATATCTTCTTATGTTGTTCCAAAAACAAGAAAGTCGCAATCGTCTGTGGACCGAGTCGGATGAAGCTCGGTAGCCAGCCGCGGAAGACCCAAGTCACGCCCTCTTTCGCACATATATCTTTCAAAAGCTTGAGGAGACTTTGCCTGGACTCGGGACCCGCGCTCATTATCCGCGTTTTTATCACGTCGACCGGGCTACATGTGGTTGTTGCAACGAACCCGGCCATGAACGAGGCTGTGAAATGGGTGGTAAGATTATCCGACATTCCACCAAAATCAATGCAGAAACGTTTAAAGATGTCGTATGTGACGAGTTGGGAGGTCGTCATAAGAACCGCGCGCGCAGAATTCGGAAGAACGCCGCGAAACAAGCTTGTGGCACCTTCGGAGCGGACCATCTGAGTTAATCCATGGAATACGTGTTTGTAGTTTCGTCTCTGGGCCATTGGGAGAGCTGCATCGGATTGCATGCGAACATTCAGCACGTCGGCAGGGTTGCCAGCAAGACCGCCGAGGAAACCAGAAGTCGAAGCCATAGCCATCAGTGTTAAGAAAGATGGTGGTGACGAAGATCCGGTATTTACGGCGGATTTTAGTTCCTCATACACCCCGAATCGGGTCGTAGAATATGTTATTTGGCGGAGAAGTGAGGCTGATAGCTAGACTCATCGGCCCGAACCGAGATGCAGTTAGCGAAGTGCAACAGGGGAAAAATTCACGCCCAACTAGATAGAAAACAAGTACATACACCATTGTAGAGCCCCAGAATCCCATTGTTCTTGCAAATGTGGACAAATGTCCCAACCATGCCTTTAGGTCCATCAGGTGCTCGAGTTTGTAGCCGAACCTAACCCATTTGTAAATAACCAACCGGTGAGTCTGTAAGCTGGGGTAAGGTCCGCAATTACCTTCACTACACCCAATTCGTTAGTGAATGGTTCAGCGCAAGGAAGCAATTGAGGGCAAAGACTTACAAAGATCCAAAGGGTGAGTTACTGCCGCAGCGCAGCAGGATGCTGAACCCCCAAACCAGAAGGGATAATGCACCTTGGCAGACTCCTGCGCACGACTCGGGCGTGTGCCCTGCGACTTGCCATTGTTCGACATTTTAACGACAGGACAGTGCCATCACACCGCGCGAAAAGGTCAATGGGTCTCAGAGACCTTTGCTGCCGGAAAATTGGGGTATGAGTCGAGGAAGATAAAGACTGCAGACGCTTATTATCGCGGAGATAAGCGCTCTATCGGCTTCTTGCAGACAAGGCAAAAAAACACACCGAAGTTATCCGAGCCTCGACCGAGATCTTGGCATCCAGAACCTGTACCAAGCTAAACCAAAAACAGAAAATCTGGTTTTCTAGGGTTAGGGCTTCGGAGGTTAAGTTTTGCCGATCGAAGAACGGAAGAGTCAGCGACGAAGAAGCTCAAGAAAGAGCTTGGAAAGAGCTGTCGGAGAGCAGAAGAGGGACATAATACCCATACGGGGAATTGCAGCTATGCGGTTATACGCTACTGGCCGGGCGCTACGCGCGAGCAGTACTCGATGGTCAATTGCTTCCTCGTCGAGAAGGATACGGCCAACTTGCTTTCAGCAACCTTCAGCTCGAGTAGCTACAGTTAGATATGCGAGCACGCCGGCTGCGAAATTGTCGGCGGATGGAGCTGAATCCTCTACGACACAGAAAGAAAACCGCGCGAACCAATTGAACGCTTCTTTAAACGGAGGGGTCACGGTAGAGAACAAAACCTATGCAACGGACGAATGGTCCAACGCTCCGCCGCATATTCTCTCCCATGTTGGAAGATGCTTGTATCTGAACGAAAATCACCCGCTCTCCATTACGCGCAAGCTTATCGAAAG
This sequence comes from Arachnomyces sp. KDTOL00113, assembly GCA_949709995.1. NCBI lineage: Eukaryota > Fungi > Ascomycota > Eurotiomycetes > Onygenales > Arachnomycetaceae > Arachnomyces > Arachnomyces sp. KDTOL00113. Next base: position 994,893 of record OX453234.1, read on the forward strand.
CCAGTTCCCAGGTCCTGAGTTCGGGAACTATGTCGAGCCTCAACCCATCGTCACCCCGTCGGAAAATTTCGATGTCTTGGGATTCCCTCCAGATCACCCGGGTCGGAGTCGAACGGATACATACTATGTCAACAAGGACAATGTGCTGAGGACCCATTCTAGCGCACATCAACAACGCTACTTTCAGCGCATGAATGAGAATGAGGAATCACGCCCGGAGGAAGTAGGCTACACCCTCATGGCAGATGTATACAGACGCGACGCCATTGATCGCAGTCACTACCCGGTTTTCCACCAGCTGGAGCTTGCAAGATTATGGAAGCGTTCAAACGACCCATCCCAGTCCACAGCCGATGCTATTTTGAAAGATCTGGAAACCATTCCCCGCCATGATGTGAAGGTCGAGGACCCTAACCCAACAGTCCACCCGGAACGAAATCCCCTACAGGAAGGACATACCATTGAAGAAGCCGAAGCCATCGCCTCTCATCTCAAAAGATCCCTCGAACGCCTTGTAGTAAAGATCTTCACGGAAGCAAGCAAAGCTTCCAACTCGGCGGCAGCCCAAGAACCCCTAAAAGTTCGCTGGATCGAAGCATACTTCCCCTTCACCAGCCCCTCCTACGAACTCGAAGTCTTCTACCAAGGCGACTGGCTCGAAGTCCTCGGCTGCGGCGTCATCAAGCAAGACCTCCTCAGCTCATCCGACGTCCCCAACCGTATCGGCTGGGCCGCCGGCCTCGGCATCGAACGCATAGCCATGCTCCTCTTCAACATCCCCGATATCCGCCTCTTCTGGTCTCAAGACGAACGTTTCCTCTCCCAGTTCCGGGCTGGTGAGATCACTCGTTTTGTCCCTTTCTCCAAACACCCGGCTTGTTATAAAGATGTCTCGTTCTGGCTTCGCTCCTCAAGCGCAAGCGGTGGTGGCGGACTCGTCCCGTTCCATGAGAACGATATGATGGAAATCGTCCGCGATGTTGCTGGTGATCTCGTTGAGGATGTGACACCTGTGGATGAGTTCACGCATCCGAAGACTGGGAGGAAGAGTGTTTGCTATCGGATCAATTACCGGAGTCTGGAGCGGACATTGACGAATGAGGAGACGAATCAGTTGCATGAAGAGGTGAGGAGGAGACTAGTTGAGAAACTGGGAGTAGAGCTACGGTGAAGTTCTTTTTAAGCTTCGGATCCCTCTCATCAAACTTCAAACCATCCCTTATTCTCTATCCCTTTGTAAGAATATTGCTCACTATTTGTTTCCCTGATCTGATACCTACTGTACTATACCGACATATACATCCTTCTTCGACTGTATTCTCCACTTCTAACCATATATCTAAATAAAATAATTCATGTATTATCACATCTATCTCTACCAGCATGTCCAAGAGTATGTAACTTTTCTCACTGCCAGTTTATTCCAAGGCTCGAACATGTCCTAAAGCCTCGAGGACCATAGTCGTACTGATATACGGCAAGACAAATGAAAAGATAGCAAAGTGAATCAAAAATCACCCGGGGAATAAATTTCTGGGATCTTGATATACATTCGACAAGTTGTCTCGGTGGTAGTAATAATAGTAATAGTAGTAGCAAAAAAAGTAATATATAGAGAATCGAATCCGATGAGATGAGATGAAAAAGAGGAATGTAAGAAAGAACATGTATAGAAAAAAAGTATATATATAAGCGTCAAAACAACGCCTGTTTCCCGTCATTAATGATGCTTTCAGTCCCTAGTATGATTTTTTCCTCTTTCACATTATATAACCCCAATAGTATTCGTACAGATCAAAAAAAGAATTGAAAGGTGATGCAGTTGGTATTAGGACGCCTCCAAAAGACACCAGGTGGTGTATAGAGGTTTGTATAGCGGCTGTAGGATTGGGAAGGTTATGATATGTGAGATGCGCGTAGTGTAGATGGGTGGGTGGAGTTCATCAACGGGGTGAGATGTGGTTTAGAGTGGAGAAAATGATTTTTAGGTGATGGCGGAGATGTTATTATTTTTTCCATGATGTTTTAAGATCATGAGTTCTTGACAACACCGACTTTGGCGGCCTATGTAGAAATTTTGGTCAGTTCCCATTACGGACAATCTCGAAATTGGTCGAGGAAATCTTGGGGTAAAGGAGGTGTGGGAGTACTCACCCTCAACACGCGACCATTCAGAATGAAACCCTTGGTCTGCGCATCCAAGATATCGCCGTCTTCCATGCCCTCGGCTTTGGTCATGAACGTAGCTTCATGGCGATTGGGGTCGAACTTCTGCCTCTTCCCATCCTCGGTGAGTTCGGCAGCGTCGAACCTCTCCAGGCCGTGTTTCTTTAGAGTGTTCATGATAACTGTCTCCGTCATCTTCAGGCCGTGGAAGAGGTCGTAGAGATCCTTATTGACATCGGACTGGCTGGCGACCTTGTCCTCGGGCACTGCGCAAAGAGCTCGGTCAAGGTTGTCAATCGATTCGATTAGGTCTTGTCCGAAGCGCTGGATAGCGAAGGCACGGGCAGCGTCAACGTCACGACGGGTGCGTTCCTGAAGATTCCGGAAATCGGCAACGGAGCGGAGGTATTTGTCCTAATTCCAGCAAAGTCAGTTTAACTATTGCGGCACAAATGGAAAAGTTGAAGCTCTATGTTTTGATCCCATATCCGCAACATGTGAAAAATACGAAACGGAGTCCAACAAAACCTACCTTCAGTTCAACAATCTCCTTCTTCTTTGCCTCTAACTCTTTCTGCGCAGCATCTTCACCATTGCCTGCTGTTTCCGCAGCTCCATTCCCATCCTTCTCTCCATTGCCTTCTTTCTCCGTTGAAAGGTATCGCTGGGTTAACCTCGGAGAAAACGGCTTAATGGACTGTGTAAGGGGTTGGAAAAGACCTGGTGATCTTGATCTCGAGGCGAAGGTGGAAGCGGATCGGAGGGAGGAAGAGGAGGATGAGATTGAGCGGAAGGAAAATGCAGATCCAGCTGCCTGGGTTTGTCTTACAGCCCGAGGAATCATTTTTTCTGTGAGGGAGAGGATATAGAATATAAACCTGAGAGGGAAATTGAGCTTAATTAATCTTGTTTGGTCGGAGGGAAAGTTGAATTGAATTAAACTGTTGATATCTTTTTTTTTCTTGATGGATTGACTGAGAAAATCAGTTCAAGCAAAAATTCGGAATTAAGCTGGGAAAACCTTTATCCGAAGCCAAGAGAGAGGTCTTTCCAGTATATTCTCTCTATCATCAACATCAACAAAATGCATTCTAAGAGTGAGAAAAAGACTACAGAGGTATTACCTAGCAATTAAGGTGAGGAGCAAAATATTTAGAATGTTGAATTTTCACTTAATTTTTTATGAACACACTCATATCAAACGAAGCTATTAATAAACGAGCAGCGAACCATCCATCAAAGAAGAATTTTAAGCATAGGTAAGTACATGGCCCCCAAAGCTAGGGCAAGAAGGTGCATGGGAACGAGAAGGGTAAAAATCGAATGACGCTTGTTGCGTGTCATCGTGTAATCATATGAAACAAATTTGCAAACAGCTGGGCGTCAGGCATTAGTTCTTGAGCTCGTGAAGATTGCAAGGTTAATAGATATGGGATGGAAACGGTAGATGGGGGGTAAGATATATGGAAGAGAAGACTGGGCGAGGCAGAAAAAGATAAAGAAGAAAAAAGTGCCAGCCAGGGAAAAGAAAGGGGGAAATCTCTGGGGTATAAGTATCAGAATAATATAACATATCATCGACAACATATGTGCTGATCATTTCAATATAAAGATCAAAAGGTTTTTGTTAATTTTTTTTTTCAGGAGACGGCAATGGCTCCAGAGCCGACGGGTTCTGGTTTGGGGGGCGGCTCAGGTGCCTTTGTCGCTTCAGCTGTATCTTCTTGTGGAGGAGTCAAACTAGGCATTTTGGCCATTTTGGGAACAACCATCATCTCCATCTTTCGTTCGATATCCGCGAAGAGGTTGCACACTTCGGCATCTGCGTAGATCTTGATCGATTCCACATCTCGCCTATTAGGACCACCTAAAGGTGAAGAAGCTACGTCGTCCTCTTCTGGGCTTCGTGGCGGTGTGGCCTCCTCTGCGATGCTAGAGCTATCAGAACCCTTGTGGGTTGATGTCTGTAGAACCAGAGTAGCAGCAATATGCTCGAGTAGCTTTTGGCGGATGCGTGAGCGACGGGTCTCTGCACACTGCCATTTCGAGAGCCATTCATCGATCGACATGTCGAGCTCTGAGAGAGCTTCTTCCTGCTTCACGATGCTTTCTCGGGAGAATTTCGATAGGCGAGGAGATCTGAGGTACGTTATCATCCGTGTGTGTAGGCTGCGACGGCCGGATCGAAGAGAGTTATATGTGGTGCGGAGGTATTCACAACGTTCTTCAAGTACGCGAAGTTCCTTTAAAACAGTTAGTGGGGTTTTCTTTCAAGAAGCGTCAAGAGTGAACTTACAAGTGAGAGTGTCTTCATATCGGTGTACTTCAATACCTCGTACTTCTTCGCCTGCCCCCTTGCCTGTGCCCGTAACCTATCTATCTCCGAACGGGGGATGAGGAAGCGGGCATCGGCGGCAGGGAATCCGGAAGGGAAACCCTGGTCGCTAATGTCTTCAGCCGAGGCGTGCTGCTTGCTCATTCTCTTCTTCGCAACGTTGTCACCGTTATTCGTCCTGCCCCGACTCCGTTCCATTATGGGCACTGAAGTCTCCGAGTGGTTTCGTTTGTGGTCATTAGGATACATTCTTCGGGTTTCGGGAGGTGTTGCTGCTCTAAACGCTCTCGTGGTATTGTTCCGGTTGAGCCTGCGATCGGGTGAATTCGTTTGATTAGATTTATTATTAGATTTATTAATGTTTGAGACAATCCATGGGGATGGAGAACCCCTCCCGTCGACTGCTGATTGTAGATCCCGGCGAGCATCGGGTTTTTGCCCCTTGAAAACGAGGTTGAAGGGGTCTTGACGGTTGCTCTCAGCTGGAGCAGTAATGGGGGCGCAGGCCTGCATGTTTCTGGCTGTGTTTTCCGGGACCTTTGTATTTAAGCTGGGTTTCGAGTCGTCCTTAGTAATGGGTTTCCGGGGAATCATTCGTGGGGACTTTGGAGGAACTGCAGGTGGAGTGGATGGGCTTTTTACCTCCTGCGCGACCGGAGGAAGGTCGGGGACTTCAGGAGGTTTCTCGTCTGATGATGAAATCAAAGCGGCTAACCCTGCAGGGAGTGCAGTAGATGATGCTCGCTTCATGGACTTGGCCCTCATGTTTTCATCATCTTCCAACGCCGATGGCTCCAACTTTTTCTCAACAGGCTCCGGTTTCTTCCCGACCGGCTCCGGCTGTAGAATAGTTGGCTCCTTTACCGGCTTCAGAACAGTACTTTCGAAAAAGCTGCGACCCCACGATGCACCTGGAGCACTGTTGGATCGCTCATGGACCGGAAATTTGCCAGGAATTGTCGCTGAGGAGTAGTTTAGTGGGAAAATTCCAGTCGGGGAATGAGTAGATGGAATTGCTACTTACGAGAGTCCATATGGCCCTCCTGGACAGTGGTCATCGGTTCCAAACCCAGTTCAGGTACACAAATTTTTCTCCTCCGGGGAAGACCTTCTTTATGTGAGAAGCTCGTTTTTGACCCGGGAGGGAATTGCCAGTCGGCAGCATCCCGAAGGGCAGGGCTGGACTGACTGACTGCCAACTCGCGGACCTGCTCCAATTCGGGAGTATGCCTCCCGGGAGATGCGTTTTTTCTACGTAAAGGCCATAGTTGGTACTTTGACCTCTCCGTAGGGGTTCGCCGTCCAGATTCGCAATAATCTGGGGTTCTGTAATCGAACTGCATGATATGTGAGCCAATTGACGTTGTCCGCGTTCGCTTTATATATTGGATGGGTTTTCCTTTAGGCTTATCCGCTTTGAGGTAGATAGCCTGAAATTGATAAATAAATGCAGGAACTTACCACCGGAGAGGTTGCCCTGGCTATAATATTATTCAGACCGGCGTGGATTTGAGCGGTTTCAGGATCATGCACAGTCGAAGCCATTGCTTGGTTGATGGTCAGCTAGGCTGTAGATTGGAGAGTATATAAAGCATGAAAATGGAGGGACGTGCTCTATGCAATAATGGATGGCAATATAACGAAAATCCTCTCTCTTACAGCTGGCGAGAGACAAACAATATCAGGGCATGTTATTGCTCTTATCAAGCCAACCCACTGTAGCCGTGCGTCCCCAATGACCCCCGTCTCAGCGGCGACGAGTCCGCAACTCCTCTTCTTCCCAAGTCGCCCATGGCAAAGTATAGCGTACCCACAGATATGCTGGAAAGTGGGTGGAAGCCGCTAGTCCAGGGTCTCCAGACGAGGATTAGGTGACAGGCGCGCAGGTTGAAACGACAATCCCTTGAGACTCGTGAGGAATTTGTATGTCGGATCCTGTGTCCGAGGTCACGGATCGTCGGAGAACAGGGATCTGACTTGCGACACGGAGAGAATGGAGGTCCCCGAACAGGGACAGGGGCAGGAAGATGGAAAAACCACGTTCTCGTCGGTCCACAATGCCAAGTACATCTCTATTCAGGAAGTCCTTGAGGTGTTTGGTTGATTCATGATAGTCGCAAGAGTCAGGTGTTCCTGTCCCTCGATATTATTGTCGTATTCGATCCTCCTTTTTTTTTAAGTGATCGAAAAGAGGCTTTATTGGCCGATGTGGGCATGCGACCACGATTCTCTGATGGGCAAAGAAGAACGAAGTCCGAAACTCTAGATTTAGCAGCAAAATGAGCGAGACATGCGTGGGACTGATGTTGCTGAGTATACATATGAAATAAACCCCGACCTATATTTGATTCTGGACATCGGGATTCTCAACGCTCTCAACAATCAAAGGACTGGCGGCATGACGAGGCGAGGTGTGCCGTTGGAACGCATTTCCAACGTCTCGTCTGCCAGTTCAAGGCTTTCTGATAGGGCATATATACAGCGAAATATCTCCTGTGGCCTTGATCCTCAGCCGTTATGGAGTCCAATCGTAGCAATCGATGTCCATCCGGCCGGAAGTAAAATCATCAACGCTGTCAGAACAGCCACTATCACGATTCACCAGCACCTCGAATATCTGTATTTCTCCTGTGAGAATAAGACGGGGGTTAGGGCATGACGGATCTGGTCCCGAGCCGCCCGCGTTTCCACTGCATGCTGTACCCTTACTTCGCTATATCACAGGTATTATCATGCATGGAGTTGGGAAGAGAAGCGATGAGGTTTTCAGCTTGCCTCTGGCCATAATATTGACTCTTCTCAGTAATAATTCGGATGTGAAATCAGACAGGGAAAGATGGGTCTTCTGGAGGGGAGATGGGAGCTAGTCATGTTGGCGCTGGTGCCAAACTAACGAGTTAGCGGCAGTGTGGGATCAGACGAAACCTCATGTCTTCTCTTCGGGCCTGATACTCGTTTCATCTGTTCACCAGATCGATCTTGGCGGGCAAGCCTTACTGCTTCGAGGAATGGATATGCCTCGACTGGATAAGGCTTGTCTAGTGGCAGAGGGTTGAGGGGTGTCCCGCACTAATATGAAACTAAAATCCAGACTCTTATCGATACCATTCCTGGACATGTCAGCTTTGTCACTCTCAGGTTCCTTTTATTAATCATTCTCTATCCTCACTATAGTGAAGGTACATGTGTGGTACATATTATAAACCCACGTTCACCCTCCGTTGAGGGAGGGATCTGTCATAACTGCCATATTAAGATATAGTAGACCCTTTCGATATAGCCAGGGATTATTACTCTCATCCCGCCCCGCTGACTGCGGTCTCCCGGGCTGTTCAACGGGCCGCCAGGGATCTCTTTATTATTCCCTCCCCATTTCGTCTTCTACCTTTGTCCCGAGAAGTCTTGTTCGAGGACGGACGAAACAACTGATTTCTCTTTTCCTCTGGTCCACCTCCTTGATCATCATTTCGCGATTGCGACTCGAAACAATAATAATAGCAATAATATCCCTCTTCAGAGTATTTATTGGTACTTTCAGGATAGACAACCAATCCCATCCCTCCTCCCTTCACTCTCCATTTCATCCCCTCTCTGCTAAGGCCACCCACCCTCTCCCGTTTGATCGACTCCATCCTAGCTTTTCAATTCTCATTGCGATCGCTGATAACGGCGGCGGCTATGTTTGATATCGACAGAGGTTGAAAGAGAACATAAGCAGAAAGCAGATCCTTATTTCTCCGAATCCATCGCCGACTTGACGCCGACTGCTTTTCTCTTTCCCTGCCCGTCCATTTGCCCATGCTTCAACGATATCCACTTTCGTTTCCTCTTCAAACGTCTCTGCCATACTCTTTTTAAATCCTGCAGCAGAATGCTGTTACTAGAACCGCACAGTTGGGGAAATAGATCAGCTTTCGTGTTGGATGCTTCATACATCACGCATCCGGTCATCCTCATCTTCTTCCGGCCTTCCATGTTCAAATTCTGCAGTGTGAATGAAATATGGCACAAAATATGTCAGACTGCATACAGGGGAGGGAGGGAGGGAGGGAGAAAGTGAGTTGAGAAAAAAACCAAAACATACACAAATTTCCACAGAAAAGGTGCTCTGGGATGAGAGAGAAGTTACAAGAGAGGGACATTCATAGTATCCATGCCCTATATTAGAAATATGAGATCCAGATAGGGAGTCATGACTGCTGTCCCCCAGGCATCAAGGAGGGAATAGTAAGCAGAAGATGTACGTGACCATGTACATGTACATCTATATCTTGCTCGATCATGATCAATAGATATGGCGGTGTGATAAAATGTTTCCAATCTGCGTCTTTCGGCCCTGCTGATGGATAACTCTCTGCCGCACATGGCTACCATGTGTAAGGCATGCATGCCCGTTGGGGACTCTCCGACACTGCACAATCTCATGAATATCCAGGAAATGGATTAATTGTCGGAAACCTGGATAAAGTCAGATGGCGTGCTTACTTTCTCGCAGCTCACCAATTGTGATTTATGTAAGAGAAAGGGATCTCAATAAAGCAATGATCAATCTGTAAGCCTATTTTCGATGGTCCTGTGTTAGTGTAGACTCTGGGGAGTGCTGCCTGAGGACGAAAAGAAAATGAGATACCCCAAACAAGGGTTGAAATAGCTGATCCTCTCATGCAGCCTCCTTTAAGATACATATATACATATCAATCCCACAAAGCGATCGGTAGACTTCAGAACCAGATGTTTTTCAGAGGGTGTTCAGTCTGCAGCTCCGATTCACTCTCACTCTCGAGTATCAGAAGGATTGACTTTAGCCTATTATAAATGGTTGACAGTAAAATAGAAACATCCGCACAGGTGAGACAATTCAAAGAATGACGTTTCCGATAGCAGCTTTCTTCCACAATGTGTTTCCCTCTCATGGGAGAAGTAAGAACGCCGGCTAATAATGAACAAACTGCCTGTGGCTCAACCTTCCCGGACCGTGAGTTTATGACATCGGGTTGGCTAGGCATGTACCCGGCCACCCATGCCAGTCTAGACAACAATGAAGAAAATAAACCGGGGGTATTGAAATATACACCCTCTCTCCCTCCAGGATATCCAGGCTTTTGAATGGTAGTAGTTTAAAGGAGAGGACATGGATGCCGCTGAAGACAAGCTTTGGCGTAGGGAGAAGTTGTCACCCAAATCTTTCGGGCGGGTAGCACAACACCAGGAGAATAGAAAGAAAAACACATAGGAGAAGGGAGAATAATCCGTCGTATCCTTGTCTCTCTCCAACCCCATTGACGGTGCAGTTGAAGGTAAACGGGACAAGTAACGTACCCCCAAAGAGAAAGGAGAAAAAGGCACGATCCCAATTCGCACTACGCAGGGGAGGCCACGTTTCTTCCCTCTCCCACGGTTCTGGTATATCCTTGGTCATCGTCTAAAAATCAGAAGACGAGTTTTAGATAAATTGGCCAATTTGGTTATTATCCCGTGTCAGAGAAGACAAGGGAAGGGATAATAAACGCGGGGTCACCGATAAGGATAAACAAAGAACAAGAGGGGAAGAAGAGACTCGCTCTCAAGTCTCAGTGCTCACGCACTAATAAAAATCCTACTAGTGCGGTACATGTGTAAGCCTGTTCAATTTGTCCGTCGAGATGGACCCGTAAGGATGCGGAGTGGATTCTCCTGTCAGTCACAGCATGTCTTAGTCGGTCTTGGTTTTTTCGTCTCATCTTTTGTTTGATTCCCTCTGCCAGCCTCCAGGATATCAACTGACAGCCAGCCTCTTTTTCCTTTAAGCGTACTCCACACAACCCCACAGTCGTAAAGTGTCGATGAGACGGATAAAACCGATCCACTCACAGAGAAGCGAATAAGACCAAGGGGCACAAGTCATGTTGGCTCTCGATGAAGCTCTCCACCCCCAAGCTCAAGGAGAAAAGCCCTCGCCTTTTTTTTTCGTCCCATCTGTTGTCTTTCGAATACGAGAGAAGGTCAATCGAAAGGAAAGGCGAGTCATTCAAAATAAAAGAATAGTCGCCGACACCTTCTGGCTTAACTCAAATGAAAGATCCACAGGCTTCTTTTCACTGCCTCCATGCCGCAGAGAAAACGAAAAGAGGGGACCGCGGGTTACTGACCATGAACAGCATGCCATCGAACCAACCTTCAAAGTCCTCAAATTTCGGGAGCTCGTTAAACATATTTTCGGGCTTCTTCTCCCCGCGTACCTGACAGAGCTGTGGTAGTCCCATGGCTATATGTGTCAATCATATCATATGTCCTTTGCCCCGAAGTCGGGACAGACTCTGCTCTTCCTCTGTTCCCCTGAATATCTGTCGCGCCAAGTTTCGACTGAGAGAGCGAAGTGGACCGAAATTGTAATATAGGTCGGGATGTATTCCTTATCATATCCAACCTTTTGAAACTCTTCACTTTCTTTCTCATTTCAATCCGGCCCCTTGTCTTCTGCGCAAAACGAGCTTCACATTTCAGATCATTATTATTTCTTTCTGTTGGTAAGAAACGATAGACACGACAACCTGAGTCAGGACATACAGCAAAGTCGTTAGGGGTCGGAGCGAAGTCGCCAGTCGGAGTACTTCTCCAGGGATTTTTTTGAGAGGCTCGGAGATGGGGGAAGAAGGAGGTTAGTTCACCTCTGCAGGTTTGTCATTGCGCATTGGACTTACCGAGGGATGATTCATGATTTGCTGCTGCTTATATGGTGTCTTCGTATATTGTCCAGACGACATAAACTTCTGCATGAGTTGGTGATGGTGTTGTGGTGACAGAGATCACGAGGTTGAGGCTTGAGGTTCCCGAGGTCTCGGACAAGTCCGTCGGCCTTTCTCACAACAAAGAAACATCTCATCTTTTTACCTTTTGTATCTCAGAAAGGTGGCTTTCATGGAGTGAACATCGCTGCATATGGATCTTTGTCTATCTTTGTCTATCTGTTGATCGATTCCCAATTGTCTACCACGAACCTGTGGGTCTCATCTTCTCCATTTCCTGTCAGCCTCCTCATACGCCAATGAGGCGAGACCTCAGCCTTGGAGATGCATATAAGAATGAGAGTTCATAAGGGTTTAACGAATTGCAACCTTGAGAGTTTCTTTAAGGCGTTCAGTTGCGGTCTCATGCGTCGAGCCTTGACGTTTGAAGCCTCCCTCGCCCCCCGTGGACGATCAACGATTTGCGGAAACTTCACACTTGCCACCGAATGGATTCTCGACGGCAAAGATACCAAGATATCAAGATATCAATCCCGTGTTGATCACACCAGAAGAACCCGCGTTTGGGCCCACAAGGATACTCTTCCTGCGCCCTGCCGTCTTGTCTCACTGCTTTGGTTTTTGCAGATTCATTCCATCTGATCTGTCCTTGACCTTCTGCTTATGGACTGCGAAGAAAGCAAGATACCCCTCCGATCTGCGAGATCATCTCAATGTGAGATGTGTTGCAGATAATAATGGTTATACTATCGTTCTTTTGTCCATAGTCAGATATGGCAAGCTCCGGTATCCGGGTGTCCGAACGTCCTGCTTGAATCGTGATGCATATATCGTTTTTTTAACGCATCAGGAATCTTTTTTGTTTTATTTGCCTTTTCCAAAAGTTGAGAGTATATACGTATTTGAATGGTGTCAATCGGATACTATAGTTTCTATTATAGGCCAAGGATAAAATGTTAAGCGTTCAGGTGAAACCGATTTGAGGAGAGGAGCGTCCGGGGAAGACATGGGGAATATCATGCAAAGAGTGTCATTTATTTGGTCCTGATTTGCTTCGTACGAGAATGATATTTCTTATGGAATCTTTCACACAATTGCCATCAGCTACGGGAAGAGCTGTAGCCAGAATGGCGACGGCTCTCTCCCTCTCTCCCTCTCTCCCTCTACCCCCCTTCTCTAAAGTAATTACGCAGCTCCTCATATCCGTCTACCCCCCTTCGGCGAAGTTCCTATCCCGGACGAAGCCAGGTTTAACCAAATCCAGTATGCAACTCAACACGAGATCGCGGGGTGAAAGACTCGAAAATTGGGCTGCTTCAACCTCCTATTGCCTGTTTGGTCGAATAAGAGAGAGGAGTTACTTATGCATTCGAACAATGAAAGATTCGTTGAGCAACAACTCAAAGTCAAGAGTTTTCGTGCGCGATGCACTCTTTTTTCTTAGGGTAATCAAGGAGGAACCCTTTCTTGGACAAATCGGAAACGACAAGATTTCTATCTTCTCTTCAAAAGAATGTCAAGGGTGGGCAGGTCAAATCCGTATGCTCCGATAGCCCGCGTATTCAAACAACTGAGCAAGCCCCTATCTTTCTCCCATGACTATTTCGAATATCAACTTCATAAAGTTTACCCGTCCCTTATTTGACTCGGAATGACAGTCTAGAAAGGATAGAAATCTCACGAAATTGACATAACATCTTCCGAACAGAACAGCTCCATGTCTATCGCACTGGTCCCAAGAGCTCAGAGCCAGGTAATGTGGTCTCTCTTGAGAGTTGGATATAGCCAACTTTCATGAGCTGTTGAACATACCTTCACCTCCTCAACACGCAGCCCCTTACCACAAACGCCAATGGGGAACAAGACTACTGTCCTGTTTTTGAGTGGCATACACTCCCCAAAGCCCTTCAAATCAAGTTTACCTTGAGCGAAGGCCTCTTTGAGAGGAAGGAAATAAAGACGAGAGTTCTCGGTAGATATAAATATTCCCTTTCCCCCCAAAGTTTTACTCATTATCATTCCGACTCGAAGCTCAGTCCCCAAATTCCTATACTTCCAACCAAGCAAAAACCAGCTCCGATCTTTTTACGTTCGCACACCTCGCCCTTATGGCGGCCACTTCCGCTGTGGCTCAAGATGGTTGCACAGATGAAGATGGTGAGCGGTCCTCTTTGTTTTTCTGTTTCTCTCTCGAGTTCCTCCACTCCCCAGAAACATACCGGAAGCGAAAACTGATAAAGAAGGGACGGTATATTAGATACTTGCACCCACGACACAGACTGCTGTGATGGTCTGATCTGCGAAACTGAGTAATGTTACACTGGTTAGGTTAGGGGGGTAAGAATCTTGTTCTCAGGGTGATAACTTGGGTGGTAACGAAGTCTTTGGATGGGAGTATGATAAGGTGCTCATTGAAGAGGGTAGGAGGATATGTCAAGTTGGAGATTTTATTCGTAGACGCGAGACGTTTGGTCGACCTTACGCTATAGATAATAATACACAGAAAGGGAGGTTTTACTCATTTTGCTCTTCCTTTAAGGCTGGATAATGACACTGTTGAGCAATCAAAGGAGAACTCTGAGTTGCTGGCTATATTCGTAAGAAGATAAGGCGATGAGACCAAAGGGTGAATGCCTCCTTTCCATGTACATTCTCCCTTGACTATCCTCGCCCAACACTCAAACCGAAACCTGGGGGAAAGCCGTTCGTCATTGAGAATTTCTTCTTCTTTTGTGTGTTGGCATACCCACTGTCGCTCTGGAATTTCATGGCGTGGCCGTGAAAGCGAGGAAACGAAGCAATCACAGATAAATCTCCCATCCACCCAAGTCTTGACTAGAAGATAAACTGTAGGACGTATGGTGGTTCATGTTTGTCCCATTGGTCCAAGGTGATAGGTAGGTATGAAGCTATACAAGCCTATTCAATTCCCGAGTTTCGAGTGGGATCCTTTATCTTCTCATCATTGCATTTTTGAACCTAACCGCATATTTATATTGCCCCTAAACCAGGCAAGAAAAGGCTGACCACCTCGATTACTTGCTTACGAAAAATTCAATTCACTATCGCTGTTCTGTTGCCAGCCTCGTAGGCGGATTGGAAATATATCCATATTGTTAGCTCAGATCTAATCGGTCTAGAAACTTTGAAGTTTAATTTTTATAGCGAAGGGAACTTTCAATGAAGCTGCTGAACAAAGAAACTTTTGCTTCTCAAAACGAAGCCGTAACGGAAGAAAATAAAAGGCACTGTACCCATTATGACACTCAGAACCCCGAATAACGTCAAGGTCCACTGATTCCCCAAGCGTGCATACATAGGTATTGACGGCGCAACTATCGCTCCCGCAATGACATAGCGGAGAACTGTAGTACTCGCCAATCCTGATGCGGCATATGTGGCGTAGGTGTCGATAACGTACATGTAAAATCCGATGTAAATGGTGACGCAGGCAAACCCGAAGAGCACACCAGCCGCCAGCCCTGACCATGGACTGATATCGGGGTACGCAGTCCAGCCCAACCAGAATAGACTGATTGGTAGTGCAACTGCTCCAACCATGGTCATCCAGAGCCTATTCTCAGGGGGATCGGTCTCCTGCGCGCCATTCGCTTCACGTCTGGCCTTGTATAGCGCTGCCCATTTTTTCGTGATTGGCATCAAAGCCAGCGGGAAATGCTGGCCGATGAAAATAGCCGTGAAGGCTGTACCTGTAAGTCCAGAACCCCAATGATATGTGTTTCCGAATATGAAGGGAAATCCATTCAGAAAGGTGAAAAGGACCACGTAGACCAGGACCAAATATAGAGCAATGGCGGTGATAATAGGCTCTCTCAAGAGGAAAGTAAAAGGTCGTTGCATCGCACGCCCAAGGCGCTTTATCAGAGGCTCTCGAGTCACCTCGATGGGTGCTCGATAGCGGCTATCTTTGGTCTGTGTGCGAATAGAATGGGCTTTCCACTGCAAGAGGACAGGCGCGTATGTCTCAGGAAGAAAGAGAATGATGAGCAACAGTAAGACAGCTGAGATACACAGCGTGATCCACTCAACCCAGCGCCATGATAAGGCTCCCGAGCTTGCACCTTGTGCAATCCAACCGCCAACAACTGGACCTAGAGTAGATCCATCGAATATGCCTACGGAGTAAATTGGGACAACAATCACTCTTTCCTCGGGGCTCCACAGATCCGCTAGGCTGCCACCGGCACATGTCAATGGCGTGTTGCCAAAGAAGCCAGCCAGGAAGCGGAAGATAAGTTGTGTTTCAATGTTGGGCGCGGCTCCTGATGCAGCAATGAAAACCATGAATATAGTCCTACAGGCATAGTAAGTTCCCACGTTGAGATAAATCTGTAGCTTGATCTTACATGGCACCAATGTATATGGCATTCCGACCAAGAGTTTCAGAGATGGGACCGGCAAGAAGCGATCCAAGACCGAAACCGATAAAGTACAACCCTGTTGCGAGAGATTCAACCGTCTCGCTCACACCAAATTCCGCACTCGCATTCTTAGCAGCCGCCGATGTGATGGAGCCTGCCCAGCTGACAATAAACCCCACCGATGTGGCCAGGACTGTGCACAGTATACGTTTGTATAGAGGCCACAAACGAGGGTTGAGGGATGGCTCAGTGAGGTTGACATCTACAGGCAGGACATCATCGTCTGAACCTTCGTCTAGGGTTTGCATCTCTGCATCCAAGATGACTGCATCAGTCCCTAACCTAGCAATATGCCGAAACTGAAGAATAGAAGCCATTGTAAAACTGGCTTTGGTGATTCGACCTTTGACAAGGGCTTCTTAATTGGAAGGTCAAAAAAACAAAAACAAAGACGTTCAGTATTGCCTTAAAAAAGAAGACGATGAAATATTTGCCGCACTATGTGCGGCTTTCATCGCAACAAAGTGATAAATAAGAACAGAATAATGAGAAATACTAAGATTTTCAAATTTCCTCAAAATCTTAGTTTTCTGCAAGTATTTTCTTCGGTAAAAAAATCACTTGATGATTTTCAAGAAGCATCACAATCATCGCTCGATGAGTCACCGAGCCGTAGTGCATCTTCGGTCGGCTCCTACCGAGACCAACATAGTTCGAACGGCCTGCCGTGGTGCGCTCAGAATTCATAAATCAGACAGTGCTTTCTTTGGTGTGGGAAACAAAGAGAAAGAGATATTGAACAATTGATGGTTGTGAAATACGAGGCGTGAGAGTTGAGATACGAGGTTGCTGAAAGAGAGGCGATATTTTTATATGGTTCGCTCTCTTCCTCGTATCCTGCCACCGCCAAGTGAGGTTGAACCCCTCTGGAAAACACTATTTATTATCTCCATGATTCCTGGATAGTTCTTCTGAAAGAGATATAAACATTTGATTTCCTGTTCACCCAAGTAAAAGACCGCCCCATTCCCTTTCAAACACAGAAATCTGTTATATAAACTCACATTCCTGCGTCCAAACCACCACCATCATGATCATGAAGCTTATCATCGCAGCAATGGCCCTTCTGGCCACAGCCACCGTAGCTCAAGATTGTATACCTAGAGAAGGTGAGAAGACCTATGTACTTCAAACCCCTTGAATCTCTTAACTAAACGATAGATTGTAGAGCCTTGCTCGTTGGGCGGAAAACCTTGCTGTTCACCAACGGTCTGTCGTGCCATTGGTGGTAGTGAGATGACATGTGGAGGGCCTTGGTTGGAAGCTGATCAATAAAAGAGTTCTGGTAAACATCAAAAAATTTCCCTTAAATATTGATAGATCTAACCTAGCGTTTAGGTGAGAAAGTGATTGAGGATAGGGTGTTCATCGAGCCTAAGATTGCAATGGACAGAGATTGGAAGCCACCGGAGCAGATAATATCGGCAGGTTTTTCTAGATATAAATGCTCTGGTAGTGATAGAGAATTAGGGAAAATGTGAATTTATTCTGCCAACAGAACGATATTCTATACTGCTCACTCGAGGTATATCGGGCAAATATGGACCCTAGAATACCCATTTTCTCGGTTATTGGGCGCTGCGGTTGCTGTTCCATTGCCATGCGGGCCCCTTGTCTTAAGAAAATAAGCCGAACGGTGGCAGCGCTGGGCACAGCAATAGATAAGGTTACCGTCGCATCCCAAACATGCATTCGTAACTCTCAAGGCTTGCTCGGTTGTCTTGGGTCAAACTCTTGGAAAACGCCTCACGGCCTTTTTCCATACAGTTTTTAGGGATAGTACCCACAAACCAAACGTCGAAGAGACGTGAAGAGGTGGCCTGAAGGCGAAATAGGAGAGCACGAACAGGCGTAAGACCCCTGGTTAGGCGTTGAGCCTTAAAACGGATCCACGAGGAAACCGAGAACCGAGAAAAAAGAAAAAAAAAACGTTTTTAAGGTAATGATTTGTTTGATATTCGAGATCAAGGTAGATATTGATTGGAGATCTTTTGTTCCAATGTTGTCGCCGTTAGTTTCTTGTCCGCCCTGCAATTATCAATCGCTTTTCATTGGGGTTCGTTCCTGTAGGCAGACATGTTCTGCAGTGGATAGTAGGGATGTAGACTCCCTTCTCATCGTTGTATGGCACAGAGCATTCTCGTGCGACCCCGAGCTTAACGGATAATTATGCTTATTTGCTAAATTGCCAGAAGGCTGAGTTAATATCGAGCCGTGACCAGAGGGAAGTTTGAACGTGATGCCAAACGTGAGAACGACAAACGCAACGGATGAGCACGGAAACCTGCAGCTTCTAGCGGTATTGGCAAAGGCAAAGCAGCAAGGCGCATTCACAACTGGATGGCGTGCACTGCGTATGCAAAGAACGGGAGGCCTTGACAGGCGTCTTGTCTCTGTAACTCGGGATAATCGCTCGGTCCGGCTATTTCCTGTGAAGACTAAGCGGAGCAAACAAACATCTGTCAGAAAGCGGTGTGATTATGGAGATAAAGTCTTAAGTACGTATAAGCCGTCGGAAGCGGAGCGAATGCGAGGAAAACACTGCCCGCTTCTGCAGTGAAATACGATTAGCTGGCGGCTACGCCACATCTTAGATCTTTCATCTCCTTTCTGGTAGGTCGTGTGGCGTCTGCGGTTGTGTCGCTCTTGGGAGGTAAGCCTCTCACCGTCATGTTCATCTATAATCTCAAGCCTTGATGGTGTAATGGTAACACGGGTCACTAGTAATGACCCTCTCCTCAGGAAGGGCTACTAAAAAATGACTTGCTCTCAGTTCGTGGGTCGAGGCATCTTCTTTTTTTGATTTTTTTTGGTTATTGGAGAGGGGGGGTGGAGATCGGCTTTGAAACTCCCCGAAAGAACCCCAAACATTCCCGGAGATTCTTCTCATTCCGAAGATGATGACGTTCAGTCCCAGAATGTATGGATGAAGGGATGAAATCTCTTCGAAGTAGGGCCTACCCGACGACCCCTTCAGCGGCAATTGTTGCCACGAATTAGGGTTGTCTCAGATCCTGAGAGGAGATCGGTCGTAATTCACACTGACTGAGCGAAGGATCCGGAACTTGAAGCATTTTCGTAGAGGAATTGAGACACAGAGCAGAAAAATCCCGATTCCTAGCGGATCTCTGAGGAATCAGGGGAGGCGAGCTCTGGTGGGTCAACTCTCCGCCACAGTCAGCTCTCTCAAGACGAAGGAAACGTACGTTAAATTCCGCGTCTCTTATCCTTCAGACTCAAAGCCACAATGCTTGTAATGATAAGCTGAAATATGATCGATCGCCTATCCGTGAATCTGTGATGCTGGGTGGACATCCCAGATGCTATTCGATCCTGCATGAATGAATATGGAAGCCCCGAGATTCAAATAACGGTGCGGCTGTGTTTGTATCCCTTTCTGCAGTGCAATCCGTCTGTGCGATCCCTCTCAAAAAAATAACCTCTCGGCATGAAGGTAATTCAAAGAATCTGTGGTTGATGAGCGGAGCGCGTACTCCGTCTCCGTGTTTTTGCTGCGGTTCAAGCAGCGCCTCCTTGCGATGACGCTGGTGGGCTCATCACGCAGCAAGAGCACCACAACACAACAAAATAATCATTCAACAAATCCACAACTGGGTTGAAGAAATTCATATCTATATCTTCCCTCTCTCCCGTCTTCGGATTTCTCTCTTCTTCTCCATTCAAACAAAAAAGGTCACAGAATCGTTCCAGAAGAACTTCCATCCCCCACCACGAAACTTCTAGACCATCTTGCACAGCCCACCTGCCACAAAATCAGTGGCAAAGCTTCTCAACCATATATCTACTTCCTCACCACGACGATATATCCCCTTTTCACAATCAACATCAGAACTCCCATAGATCTCTCATCTCTCATACAATCACTCAGAATGAATCCACCCTTAGCAACATCACCGTCTGCGCGCCGACGACCCTCCTCGCTCTCGCTCGATCTCTCCAACTTACCGCCCCTCTCCCACCCTTCTCCGCCAACGAATACTCTCCTAATAACCAATCTCAATGATCTCAAACTCTTCCAACCAGCATCCCTCGCTGAAATCCGCTCTGGAATAAACGCCATCACTCCTCTTAACTCTTTCTCCCCTCTTCCTTCACTCCGACGGATCGTCTGCTCCTTCACATCCACGGAAGCCGCTATTCAAATCCGACAGATCCTCGAAGGCAACAACGCCCAATCTATCCTGGGCAGGAACAATATCAAATCACTCCAGACCTGCCGCATGTACTTTGGAGAGCACACACCCGTGGAAGATGCCTCAGAAGGACGAAAGCGAAAATTGCTCGAAGCGCCACAGTCGCAGAAACTATTCTTCATCAGCCCGCCACCAAGCCCGCCACATGGATGGGTGATGCGCAACGAAGACGAACCAAACAAGCAAGTCCACGCCAGCGACCTTGCGGACGCATTATCTAAACTCGGGACGACGGGAATACCACCCCCGCAATCCGATCCAGACACACCCGTCTCCCCACCTTTTGTATCCGAACGCGCAAATGGTGGTCTGGAGCATACGAGAATGCCAAGTTGGCCCATGACCGCATCTCCATCAGTACCCCTCCGCCAGCGGAGCGGGAGCAGCACTGTTATCTATAACCCAGAGCAACACGGGAGCAGCCCACACCTCCCCGCTGTCATGGTCGAGGATACGGATCCCGCCGTGGACACCACGCTCGACATCGAAATGGACATCGATACGAGTCCAACTGAAGGAGAAAGCGGTAGCCCAAAGATCATGGCACATACGGCTCGCCCGCCTGTCGAGTTGATGGAGTGTAAATAACCATAACATATGATCTGGGACGGCTTTTCTTTATTCTCTTCTTTTTCATTGTCTTATTTTCCTATCTCATACATTTTCCTTTCTCTTCTCATATGTTTATCTAGGGTGGGAGTTGCTCTTTTTACTTCTTTTTTGGAAAGCGTCTATTTCTCTCTCGGAGATACCACTCCTCTGTGTTTCCTTTTTCTTTTTAATTCTCACGGAGCTATGGGCGTACGGGGAACATTCTTGCATCTGGTGAATATGGCAAACTTGGGGCTGGCGGAGTACTTTTTCCTCATCTTGTTTCTTCGGAAGAACAAGAACTAAAATAGGTTTCAATCAATCAAATTGAGTCCTCTATTTATGGATCTCTTTTAAAATCCCATGTCTTCCTTATCTAACCTCCAAAATAAATCCAAAGATCGTATGTAAAGCTAGCTATGGACATAGATACGCAACTACATCCGATATCTACCATCTCACTTCCCCCTCCTCCCCCGCCCTCCTACCCCCAACCCACTCCCCACCCGGCGTCCTCAACGCAAACGGCGCATCATTCAACGCAACAACCATATCCTCCCTCAGCTCCCACGGGAAATAAACCCGAAACACGCGCGGCTGACGAATCAACCGGAGAGGGTCGAGAAGTTTCTTCTCGCCGGGATAGAAGCTGCTTGAGTCCGCGGCGGAGCGGAGGGTTATGTGCAGGTTTGTGAGGCCTGGCATGTGTGGGGTGCTGGTGCTGGAGCTGGAAGTGAGGGTGGACGTGGGCGGGGTGGAGGGGGAGGCGGAGAGGGTACGGCAGAGGCGGAGCCAGGTTGATTCGTCGTAGGGTGGGTAGGCGTCCATCCATGTGAGGGCGCGGACGGTCCAGTGGAGGTGGAGGTGGCGGATGGAGTGGAGGCGGTGTGGGAGGATGGTTGTGGAGAGGCTGAGGATTGTGTCTATGTGATTGAAGTCGAATGTGTTTTGAGAGTAGAGGATATCAATCGCTTCGGAGTATCTGTTGTATGTTTTGTGAAGAGGCGGCAGCGGGAGAGGCGAGTTGGCTTTCTTTTTTTAAGGTAGATAAAAAAAGGGAGGGGAAGAAAGAGAGAGAAGGGGTATATTAAAGGAAAGGGGGAACGTACACTTTTCGGCAACTCTTCAGGAGCGATAATAGTCCTCCATCTCGCTCGCTGAACCCTTCTTTGGGACGAGAGTAATAACCACCGAGATGAGTGGTATATCCCCAACAACCATGATCTCTCTCTTTCCTTTTGGCCCGAACTACAATCTCATTCCCACCATCGTCTTCATCCGGGTCACGATCAAGGCAACATCGAATATGAGCTAGCCTCCTCCCCTTCTCCAACCGCACAACATGCAGCGGCCTTCCACCACCATCCCCAACCCCATCAGCAAGAACATAAGCATAAACCAACTTCCTCAGCTCCAACGGCAATCGGAAAAGATCCGAACACATCTGCGCATTCGTATCCCCCAACTCTTTCCTCCTCCCAATTCCAAATTTCATACTCTTCTTCCCCTGCGATCCCTCCGAACCCTCACCCGCAGACCGCAACCTAGCCCTCGACATATTCGGTGCAGGAGAAAGCGTCAACCTCCTCTTCCTCCTCGGACCCAATGGCTCCGGTGCATTTTTCGCCCGAAACTCAAGCGCAGTGGCACGCATCCAGTCATCTCGTCTCGCACCAACCCTGCTTCTATTCTTGATTCGGTCTGTTGGGCTATGTTGACCTTTCTTCTTCCCTTTCCTTTTGCCCTTTTTCTTCTTCTGCGTAGTTTCTGTAGCGGACGAGGTATCTGCGGTGGCATTCGCGGTATTGGTGGTCGGGGAAGTGGCAGCGGGGGTTGTGGGAAGGATCCGCGAGAGGGGTAGAAGGACGACCTCCCGGACGAGGTCGACGAGTTTGTTCGTTTCGGTTTCCATTCATGCGATAGCTCGCTTCCTCTGTTCCAATTGGAGAGAGAATATGACAATAAGGGATATAGGAATCCAAGGAATAGATGTAACTAAAAAAAAAGAGAAAAAAAAGGACGTAATAATTCTGTGCGACAACTAGCCCGCTCCCCACCGCCTCGCAAACAGATAGCCACCCAGTAAGAGAAGAGGGAAAGAGATCGCGGTGACTAAAACCAAGATATATCCATCACATTATCCATGACTTTGACTTTACAAGATCATCATCTTGTGGACGGAACGAATCCAAATTCCTCGACAAAGGTCGGTCAGTCTATTGACAAGTTCGCATTCAAAGTCATTGAATTAGAAAGGGGGTTGTGGGCTAAGCATTTGCCAAGACGGAACCAAGAGACTAGCATGGTTCTTAATTTGTTCCCGAAATGCCCTCCCTTAAACCTTTGCGAAAGAGAATACAAATAACTTCATCTACATATACTCCGTATTTACATATATACAAGCAGGCCGAATATGCCATCTAATCATCCACAGCAAACATATCCTAAGCTGGTGATCCGTAGAAAACACCACGGCCATTCGTTCCAACGAACACGAGACCAGGCTCATTCTTATTAGCAGCAAGCACTGTGCCATCAACGGTTCCAAAGCCTCGATCACCTTGGATATTGCTCCAAGTTTCACCCTCATCGGCGCTAACGTGTAGAGCGGATGCGTTTCCAAACGTCATGAAGCCATACACATTCCAGTATTCGTTGGCTCCCTTGCCGAGAGCGATGGCGTAGACATCGCTCACACCGTCGCCGCTGGTCTTGTTGAATGTTGAGCCAAAGTCGGTACTGTGGAAGACTCCTACGTCGGTGGAGACCCAGACGTCACCAGCAACGGAGGGGTTGACTTCGATGTCATTGATTGTCTCCGAAGCGCCAAGGGTCGCGGAGGAGTTCGAGAAAGTGGCACCGGAGTCGGTGCTGACGAAGAATTGTGCACCGCTTCCAGCGTAAAAGACAGTGCCGTTCTTCTTGTCAGACGCAATCTTGGCAGCGGCGGGGAGACTGGCTACTTCGGTAAAGGCGTCGCTGTTGGAGGACACCAGAACACCGGAGGCCTCAGTGGACCAAAGGATGGTATCGGCATCAGCGGAGTAGGCAACCTTTCCTCCATACTGGCCCGCGGCACCGCCGCTGTACACACTCCAGAGGCTGCCCCAGTACTCGGAGACAGCAACCTGAGAGGTAGTGCTCTCACCATCATTGCCGACGCGTACGACGGAATTGGGGCTGTTACCGGCGTAGTCTGCGGCAGTTTGTTAACAAAGGCCACATAGAAGAGAAATGGCTTTTCCGGTTGTACATACCGACACCAGTGTTGGAGCTAAATAGGGGGTTGGTCCATGCATCCTCTGGTGCTTCCGTCAAAGTCTCATTAAATGTGAATCCGCCAACATCACCAACAGCAGCCATGAGAGATGCACCACTTTCCGCGGAAGCCAAGTCCAAAACAGCAGTCTCTTCGATGCCATCTGCGAGCGATTGGATGGTAACGTTGTGAATCGTATCCCAGTTAGTGAGATCATGGCCTCCATAGATGGTCAGTCCGGTACCGTAGAGCCAGTGGTCACTGTCAAAGGGATTGATCTCTAAAGATTCAATCATCCAGCCTAGCTCCTTGGTATCGTCGGCAGCACGGGAGCTAGTGATCCAAGGTGCTTTGGCCGTCTTTCACAAAATCTTGTCAGCTTGTTGCTTCTAACCTAGGGTCAAAGATGGAGTTATTCTTACGCTCAAATCATAGTACAAGTTCTTCTCGGGGTAAGCAGTCCATTCCCAGATAGTAGACCATGTTGCGCCCTAGATGGGTATTATCAGCATGCCAGTCTTTTCTTCCCCGACAGATTTGTTCACTCACCGAGTCGTTCGATCGGTACAACTGTGCATCTGGCCACCACAAGTTCAAAGTTGCCACCATGATGGTACCCGGGTTAAGCATATCCACGGCGAGACCTCCAAATCCGAAGATCAGATCTTCTCCGGATACAGGGGTGATATCGGTCCAGGTGTTGTCGAGAAGGTCGTACCGTTGAACAGTACCGTTTCCACCATCATAGGGTCCGGACGTGTTGCTGTAAGTCAAATAGAGAACCTGCTCATCGGGAGAAAGCTTGCACTTGTGAGGCAAGAATCCGGTTGGCTGGCCTGGGACAGCTTCCCATGTCTCTCCAGCGTCCTCGGAGACGAAGACAGACTCGGCCTTGTCCGCAGTTCCGACGAAAATTCGGGAGGTAGCGCCACCAACTAAGGTCGAGGTTGAGTCGAACTCGATGAAGGCAAGACCTTGGATATCATTGTTGTATCCGCCAGTATCGGATGGGTCGGGAATATAATCGCCTTTCATAAGAGTTAAAAGGCATTCAACGAATTCACACGAGAATGAGATATCCAAACTCACCAACAGCGGTAAAGCTTTCAACTTGAGTGAATGTAGCACCCTGATCAGTACTCTTCCACAGACCATTGCCACTGCGAGCACCAAAGTAGATGATTTCGTTGTTGTTAGGGTCAACAGCGAGACGCTCGCCCATTCCACGGCCAGGCATGTTGCCTCCCACCTTGAATGGGAGGTCTGCGAACGTCCAGGTCTCACCAGCGTCCGAACTGCTGATGATAGATCCATTGCTCGGGTCCCTATATCCAGACTATTAATTTCGATACTACTTCCAACTTCTAGGTATCTTCAAGAATTCCCATACCAGTCGTTAGTATACATCCCCACCGCAGCATAGACACGATCCGGATCGGTAGGGTCAGTTGCAACCGCATCAATACCCCAGTTGTGCCTTTACAACCATATTCCGTCAGCCAAAGCCCGATCCCAGTTCCGCCTAATCATTCACATATGGGAAATAATCACCATGATGCGCTCTGCGCAATGAAATCCGTCAAAGGTGTCCACGAATCATCGGCATTCAAACGATAAAGGCCTCCAATATCCGTCCGCGCATACGCAACGCCCTCGGCAGCTTGGTTGAAGACAATTCCAGCGACGAAACCTCCTCCACCACCGATCTTAACATTGTTCCAGGTATACTCTTCCTGCTGGGCGATGGCGGTGAGGGGCAAGCTCAAGGCCGCCAGGGCCAATTTTGGGAGAAATGAAAGGATGGCCATCCTTTTCTAATGATGTGAAGAGAGAATAAAAGAGTGTAGCTTTCTGGATCGTCCAGAAGGGAAAGAAAGGGAACGAAAAGAGTGAGATGGTCACTGACACAAATCAGTCGAGCAGAGAAAAGAAAGAAGGAGAAAAGAGTATGGAAAGAAGCCCCAGGACAGCTTCATTATATTAAACATCGTTATAACCCTCGGATTGACTGCGATAAATCGGACCCGTCCCCTCTGACGACAACGGTGAGGATGGCAGGTCAATGGCGGAAAATATATCCAAATCCTCTTGAAATATAGTATCTATTATATTAGGCCAGGAGCCCAGTCCTCTTCAGCAGTGAGAAACGGGATTAATTAATATAATAAATATTAAACAGCTCAAGCTGGAAACATGTCGAAGCGTTTCACGTTTTGGTGGAGAGAAAGAAACCGCGATGAAGGAGAATCACGAACGAAACAGGGGTCAACCAATCAAAAACCACACAACCGAGATTAAAGGGCACTTCGACGCTTGACCACTTGACGGCTTGGGCGGGCCGAATGGAAGATTCCTTTGATTATGAGCGACGGAAGATGATATTTATTGACCATTCAAGGAGAGCTCGCATAGATATCAAAATCCGAACGTTTTGAGCATATTTATCAATGACGACTCTGGCGTTTCATCTCGCCCACCGGAGGGTTGTCATCAAAGGCGTCTTGTTGTCGATTCCGAGTCTGCCTGGTTTGTTTATATCCAACAAGTACAGTCTTTCGGGCAGCTGGGAGAGCATGCGACTGAGATGATCCCTTGGATCCAAGATCTCTCTCTGTCGAGTTGAATAAGCGTCAATAACGTCTGTGATACTCGATCCATCAGCTTTATCATTGAGGCTGTTCTTCCACCTCTTTGCTCCCCCTTCTTTGAAATTCATCTCTTCGGAGTGTCAATGACTGCAAAAATTCAATTAAAGTTCATCCCCAAGGAGAACCACGAGTCAAATTATCTTTGCTTTCCGGGTGAAGCTCTGAAAGAAATCTTTGGGTCCGGGGAGAACAGAGAACTCCAACAGAAATGGAAACTGGCCAAGTCAATTTTCATATCTCAGCCAGTTCAATCTTTTTTCTTTCTTTCTCCTAGAAAGCGCTGCGTCCGTTCCATTTATCAGCACACCAGGCTATCCGGGGTCACAATAGCCGTAGGCATTGTTGCAGGTGCCATCTGCTTTCCCCGGATCAAGAACCAAGACTTGAAAAAATTAGCTATCCCCGTCTAATGAGATGAGTTCTATCCAGGCCGACACCAGTTTACAAACGCGGTAACACATGGAAGATATTTGGTAGACGAGTCGGGGTTCCTGGTTCGATTCGATCGAGACCTCCGATGTCTAAATCTTCTTGCAGCTATCAAGCCGACCGATAAGGTCCAACGCTGCACAAGGAGCGGAGTGGGAGATATAATGCTCGCTCTCTCAGCTGAACCAGTATCGAGAGGGCAGGCAACCCGATCATCTGCAATGATTGCGGTAAACAAGAGTAAGAGAGAAAGAAAAGAAAAGAAAAGGGGTGAACAAAATTCCATCCATTCCCTTGGGAGGTCAAACATAGCAGACTATGTTATGTTTTATGTCTTCTATGCATTCTCTGCTCAGAACTTCGTTCTTTCGAATGATAAATATGAAGGAAGATATCTCTTAAAAAGATCATTTGCGGCACACCGAATCCAATTAATTATTACACAGGAGAAGAGAAAAGAGATAAGATAGAATGCATATTGTTTATTTCAACCTCAGCATCTTTCTCCCACGGTGGTGAGGTGAGACTGTTCGCTATCGCTACCGCTGCTAGAGTTGGATGTGTTTGATGCAGTATGGCTCCTTGAAATCAATGTCATAATCAAAGTCCTCTCCTCAGGAGCGGAAATACTTATTTTTAACCAAGCAACGGGACAGAGATGGCCTTTGTTTACACAAAGCACAAAATTTAAAGACCGATATCTTTGCATACCATTTTAAACTTTTTTTTTTAATATTAAATATTTAAATACTTCTGGTCCTTGCGGTAACGTAGCTCTCGTAGATGAACCCCCTGAAAAGAAAAAAAAACCCCCTAAATAACTCCTATGTTCCCGTCATGGCTCACACTCCCCGGTAAATAAAAATATAAAAAAAACTCCTTCCTTTTCCCCCATTTTCGTAGATAAAAGTATGGGTAGAGGATAGTGGTCTTCCTCTCACTTCTCCTGGTTTGGTGATGGTTGGGTGGTCGGCCGTTGTTGGTTTAATCATTTCAACGAAATGATGAAAAGAAAATGAAAAGAAGGGGAAAAGAAACAGGTCTTCTACCCTTCCTAGAATCCATACCCACCACCGCCACCACTCTGTCCATAAGGTGTAGCTCCATACGGAGTCGCACCTCCCGCCCCGCCCCAAACACTCTGTCCACCCCCGCCAGCTCCAGCTCCACCACCATAAGCCGTAAATCCACCCGTATCCATTCCCTCCGGTGGTTCATACGCATCCGGACTCCTGCCGCCAGCACCATCTGCACCATCATCTCCACCATTCCGGCGATCTGCGCCATTGACGTCGCCGTCTTCATCCGAGGTTCCGGTGAGTGAGGAGAGAACAGTGGCGAGCTTACGCTGGAGGACGACGATTCCTTGTTGGACGATAGCATCGGGTTCAATGTTTCCGATGCTTTCAACATCGAAATAGAAGGTTGATGGTTTGGCGTCATAGTCGAACGGGACGTCAGAAGGAGCGGGGGTTTCCCAGAGCGCATTCGAGGAGGTGGGCCTTCTCGCGTCGCGGTTAGCATCACACCATATAGATACTTAAAGCAGATATAATAATAAAACATACCACTCATTCACCGGATCCTCCTCATACCAATAATCCACATGCTTCAAATTATTGTACGGATCATACTCAAACCCCACCGCAGACGTAGGCGCCCACTTAGCATGCTCCTTCGCAATCCCCTTCTTCGCGATACAATGCATCTTCACCTCCTGCCCCCTCCTCAACTTGCAAATAATCGGACCCTTCCCCTCCGCATCGGACGCCACGACCGGATTCCCCACCAACTCATTCGCACGCGCAGAGCTAACGACTAGATCCCGCGCGTAGACACGCATAATCTCCTCCCCAACACAGCGGGCATGGAGGGATAAGGTAACGCTGCATCGTTCGCAGTGGGACTCGCAGTCGCAGTCACGGGTGTATTCGACATCTGCGTCGCAGTTGTGGGAGTTGAGGGGGATGAGGCCGAGGCGGTGGGCGATGAACTCGTCTGGCAGGACGGAGGTGTTGGATTCGACTTCTACGAGGTCGATTGCCATGGTGGGGATTTCAGCGAGGACAACGCGGCGGAGGGAATTGGCGAAGGCGAGGTCGACGGAGTGGAGGCGGAAGTCGACGCGGAAGGGTTCAGCCTGTTTTTGAAGTGGTTGTGAGCAATTTTCTCTAGCCCTCTGGATAGTGAGAAGAGCTGCTCCTCCTATGCGGGATGAGAGGGGAAGAGCTCACCTCTCTCACAGTGACCTGAGGGCCGTGAGGCTCAATGTCCATTTCGTAATCCATGGTGTTTCGCGGTGATGGTTCAGTTTTGAGCCTGAAGAGTAGAGCAGAGCAGCTCAGCTAGCCGGCTGCTAGGCTATTTTTTATCTCACCTATCGTCCAGCGTGCATTAACAGTGTGAGGTTGAGAAGGGTATCCGGTAGACAGTTGAAGTGTTATGTAGGTTTGTTGGTTGAGTGTGTGAAGGTCTCTTTCTTGTCTTGAGCAGTAGAGCTTCGGGGTGCATGTTCTTTTTTCGGAGGTAGAAGTGAAAACCGCGCTTTTCCTAATTCGGGTGAATGCGATATTCAATGCCATCATCCCTTGGCCACCAACTCCTTCGCTTTTGTTCACTTCATTCTTACTTCAGGATGGAATTAATGATAATAGAATCAGAAAACTTCTATTGAGAGCTACAGCCTAGATACGTGAGGTTTCTCATTCAAATTTGCTCTTCTCCCAAATTAACGACTGACTAGATGGGCAAGCACATCATTTCCCCCAAGGCCTCTATCACAGCCAAACAACTCGTTAGTATTATATTCAGATTTATAGCCTTATTCGTCATCCAACTCGTTGGTAAGGGAGAAAAATTAGAAGCGCTGAAGCCCGCAAGTAGGAAAGACCAGAACTCCTCTCGAAAGCTCCACCCGCTGGCAAATTTTGACCTTTGCATATAAGGCAAGGTGAAGGGAAGGGAACAGAAAGCCTCAAAAGAGTTTATTCTCATCAGATTAAACCACCTCTTCGGCACTACCCCTTGGATTTTACTTTAGGGGTTTAACGAAAAGTGCGACAGCGAAGACCGAGGTCTGATAATAATCGTAAAGCCTGACGAGATATTCAGATCCGGAATTCAGAATCCACAAAGATAAATGGGAAAAGCAATTTCAAATTGTCTCTTTTTTTTTGTGTGTGCGGACCACGACTGTCAGTGATTGCAACCTTCCCTTTGAAAGACCAAAAAATAAATCCCAAAAAAAAAATGATGTAAAAAAAAAAGAATCAGCCCGCCGCGTATACCAGGCCAAAAGTCACCCGGCATCTCTAGTCCTCTATCTCGTGGGTTGTAAAAAATGTCTATATATAAGATTATTGGATCGAAACAAAACGTAAAAATGCCACCCGGAATTATCATCTGTCTGGAATGCTCAATCCTCATGGCTATCCTTATCATTGACAAGGTCGGCCATAAAGGAGAGCAAAAGACGAATTATAAGTGTGGGCTGGGGTTCTGTCCCAGAACTAGACCAAAAGGAGAACCAAGAAACGGAGAGGAGAAAGAAAGAAAAGAATCTAGAAGAACCCAACTGTCGAACAGTGGTTGCGTCGGCAGGGGTGATGATGGTAGGGACCAAAAAGAAACCAAGAAAGTGGCGCCAACGGGGAAGATGTTTTTTTGTTTAAGAAAAACGGAGAGATGTCCTATGACTATCGCTTGATGGAGCTGCGATTCAACGCCTCCAAGAGCTCAGGTCGACTGGCCAGAGCAGTCGCGGCCTGGGTGTAATTTACCCACTGCCGTTTCCGCTTGCTCATCTCAGGCCAGCTTGTCTCCTCACGGTCCACGCTGACTTCGAAGAACTGATACGATGCCCTTGGGGCATGCGGTGTCATCTGAGATGGGAGCCGGGTATCCGGGATCATTCCCAAGTCGCGTTGTATAGTGCAGATGACGCCAGCTTCTTCCCACGCCTCTCTGCAGGCGGCGAGCTGAGCGGTTTTCTCGTCGGTTTCCCAACCGCCCTTTGGGAGGACCCAGCCTCCACGTCGGACGGACTGGATGACTAGGACTTTCGTCTTATCGGCGGACAGGGGGACTACCCCTGCGACGAGCCTCTCGCCGTTGGAGCCGTAGCCTTTGTGGTGAGTGTCAGCTTATGATGTCCCCAATAATGAAGACGGTCGATAGTAGCAAAAAAGGTCAACTAAAATGCATGTTGTCGACGGTGAGGAAAGTGGGATGAAAGAGGAAATGTCGAGAGCAAAAAAGAAAAGAAGCAAAAAGAAAAAAAGAAAAGAAACACGTGCACGATGACGAACGTACGTTGATTCACTCTCCCAGTCCGGGATTCCATCGATCGACTCTGAGCCATCATCAAAAAATAATCTCAAGCTGACGATGAGGGTTGTCAAAAAAAGAACGACGGCTTGTTCTTCCTTTCTAACGACTAGTTTTAGTCGTCTAGATATTATCCGGCCGGATCGAATCGAGCTTCGGATAGGCGTATAAAAAACGACGAAGAGGTCTCCACAAAAATAAAAGAGCAGATGTCCCACACCAAAGAACCGCAGTGATGGGTTCTAGGAATATAGAGGTATGAAAGAGGGCAGCCGCAGGGAAGCACGCAACAGGGCCGTTCGTTCGTTCGTCCGTCTGAGGCCGAGAGGTGGAGGGGGGTGTGAGCGAGAAGGCGCAGGCACACCTGGGGTGAACTACCCGGAGATAAGACGACGTTAAGACGAGGTGGAAAGGGAGGAAGCTCTGACCGTCTCTCGAGGCTGATTTCGGGATCACTCGCAGAGTCGATTCGAAAAAAAAAAGAGGGATTCGAGCGGATATGGTGGAAGGGATCTTTAGGGTTATATATTTCTCAACACAATGTCCATCAAGGCATCACCGATTTTGGAAGCAATGGAAGACGGGGAAGAAGAAGAAGAAGAAGAAGAATAAAAGGATCAGGAAAGAGGGATACAGCTTTGCTCTGACGAAGGGGAGTGTGCGTGTATACGTGTATACATGATGTAAAGATATATATACCTGATGGTCTCTCACTGCGGTTGGCAATGGGGATAGATCCTCCTCTTTGGTATCTTTTTTCTTTTCTTTTCTTTTCTTTTGGAGATCAGTCCCGTGGAGGACGGGGCTGAGGAAGAGAGTGGTTCCTATTCGGAGCGGAAAAGAAGGCGTTGTAGGTCGACATCTTAAATGGGAAATATAGAGGGAAAGTCGGGATAGGATGGAGGAAGACGAAGGTTTTTTTTTTTTTTCTTACTACTCCAAACGATGGGGGAAAGGGAGAAAGTCGGAGAGGGGCGTTTCCTAGGGGGGCGTTAGTTCAGTGACTCTTTTTAGTTACAGTTTAGGGCAGAACAGAGACAGAGCTGGGCCCGGCAAATTTCAAGCTGACTAGGAACAAGTCATGGAAAGGCGGCCACAAAGAAAATAACCCTTTGCTATTTTTGCATTAATTTTGCCCTTCTCTCTCGTATCTTTATTTAATCCTTGAATTTTTAGTCCATGATTCCTTGTTCTTTTTACTTTTTTCTTGCTTCTCTCGATGGATCAATGACGCTGACATCGACGCTGTGGCCTGTGTCTCTCTCTATCTTGGAAGGGATAATAAGATAGTCATAACTCTGAACATCTGTGGTACCTTCGTGGTACAAATCATTGATCGCACAACTGCATCTGAACTCGAAGGGTCTCTGACCGATGGCCCGTTGTACTCCACTTCATACTTTGATTGTCTCCGAATGGTTTCCACATGTTACCAGTCTGGTTCGATGACTGGTTCATGAACGAAGCATTTTCTCTCTGAATCTGTGAACGAAGAAAGAAAGACCCGTCTGGTTAAAATTCCGTTGTCTCTCACAGGCACAAAAAAAAAGACGATCTCCGATATCCGTTTGGATTGGGCTGCAACGCAGGCATTTGGAGAAGGGTGGAGAGCTTCTTCGTTCATGAATCATCCTCGTAGGTCGTATAGGCTGGTAAGCAAGTAGGCAGGTGATGAATAGATTAACTGTCCCCCCGGGATCAATGTCGAACGTATCGATCTCGGTCTGCTCTTCACCAATATCTGTTGCCCGTGCTTCAGCTATATCTGTCTATGGGCGGTCTCGTTCTCCGCCTGGATGTGCCCTTGTCCACTCGGGATATATATTCGAAGATAAGACGGGCGCTTTTCTCAAACGTGGGGAGACGATGGAACAAACGGAAGTGATCGTGTGATGTGGATGTTGGGGAAGGGAGACTTGCTCTGCCTATCTCTTGAAGGTTGAAGGCGGGAACTGGATTGAGATAGAACCCTCGTGAGATGATTCTCTCTCTTGCTTGGTGTTGAAAGTGTATATCGGAGTTTCGGTGGACGATCCAGTCAATCCAGTCATCAACCAGGAATCCATGTTGGTCTTCTCGTTGCTTTGTTTCTTTTTCTTTCTTTTATCCACGACACTATCTGCAAATTAATCTTCAATTTTCAAAGCAATCTTTCTAGAAGAATCAAAGGACTTCTTTTCTTTTTCACGCCTTCTCTTAAATCTACCGTGCGAGAGGTTCAAACAGAGCTTCGATAACCTCCCATACTTAGCAGGTACTTAGCCTTGTGCCTAGTGCTGTGTCTAGTAGGATGTACCACATGATAGCATGATAGCTGCATCACCGTCATCAGCGTTAAAATCAATATCAATATCAACAACTGACCTCTCGCACTCTTCTCACTCGTCTACGTTACTACAATTCTCCTCTTACTATCATTCTTGTATCTCCTCCTCTCAACCCATCATCAAACGATAGACGATAATGCAACCGGAACAAGCGTCCCACCTTTCATATTTCAAGCCCCTCGGTAAGCCCAGCGTGCTCCCTTGCTCCATTCTGCCTGCTGTTCTTGCTATGAGATAAAAAAAGAATATCCTTGTCACCAGCCAGTGGGAATCTCCCCGATCACCTCGTGCTTTCACTACTGGTGTCTTCTTTCCCAAGTCCGTGGTTTTCCCTTTTGCCTCTCCACACACCTTCCTGTCACTTCCATCTTTTTTCTTTGCCCTTTTTGGATCCACCATCTCGGACCCGAATCTTTTCCATTCACGCTCTTTTTAACCCTTTTTTTTCCCACATCCCCGTCTTTCCTTGTCTTTACGCGGAGACGGCGGATCAGCTTGCAAAAATAAAAAAGCATTTAATTAGAAAGGGAAGGAAAGAAAAAAAGGAGCGAGAGCAGAATTACCCCTCCAAACCCCCACTTGCCTTGGCTTCTTTCTCTGTTGCTTGGGGGCCGTTTTCTTGCTTTTATGAAGACCTGGTTCGTTTTCATTAATTCGCCAGATATCTCTTTCACCTCTAATCAAAAGAAAGCAAAAAAAAAAAGAAAGAAAGAAAGAAAGACTTGCATAGAGCTCTATCTGACATGTCGTCACGTCACTCGACGGACATACTATAGGATACCAACGGAACTCATGCGGCTACTGCAAGAGCAAAGACGGCAGTCAGTTCCTCTCTTCTTTCGTTATCATTATGCTTGGTGAATGGCTTTTGATATGTTTGGTATCTAGGCTTGTCGTACTATGCGAGCTCTCCTTCGGTGAAGGTGCAGCACTATGAAGCTCTAATAAGCCGTGGATGGAGACGGTAAGAGCACTGTCCTAGTCGTTCATACTATTGTTTTCTCCCCTTACGGAAATGGGAGGGAGAAAAACACGTAGAGGCAACATAGCAGATAGGGGAAGCTACTCTGGACAGAATGTCTGACAACCCAGTTATTCAGATCAGGTAACCTCTACTACAAGCAAAATCTACGAGAATCATGTTGCCCGCATTATACCATAAGGTAATGCTTTTTTTCCCTAGCCCTCTACGAGCTCTGTGGGTAGTCGACTGATCTCACGGGCTTGTAATCAAGGTTGGACGCTGCTTCCTTCAAACCGCGGAAAGATCAGAAGAGAGCTATCAATCGCTGGAATAGATATGTTCTGGGTCAGGAGTACATCCGTCAAGCTGCGAGGTTGTGTCCCAAATCGAGAGAGTACGTACACACTTTGCGAAGATTGGGACGAAAGAAGGCGGATGTTCCGATTCTTTCCTTTTATTTTTCGCGAGCAAATCTCTTACATTGGCGTTGACGAGGTATAGGGAAAAGAAGCGACGCAAGAACCACTTCGACCTATTCGAGTCGGTCCATGAAACTGAATATGTCAACGTAAAACGACCCGTAGACCCGTCGACCAAAACGCCAATTGAACCAGCTCATCGGTTCGAAGTGACCACCGAACCGGATTCCTTTACACAGGAAAAGTTCGTCCCCTATCTCCCCATGCTATGGTATATGACTGACAACCCATCTTCTTCTTAGGTTCAATGTCTTCCTGAGGTATCAGACTACTATCCATCAAGAATCTCCATCGAGATGGAGCCATGCCAGCCTCAAGCGGTTTCTCTGCTCTGGTATCAAACCAACAATCGCAAGTGAGGGCTCTAACGAGAAAAAACTTGGCTCATATCACCAATGCTACCGGCTGGATGGCCAGCTTGTTGCAGTCGCAGTCTTGGATCTTCTTCCACACACTGTGAGCTCTGTTTACATCTTGTAAGTTTTGCCGATGAGAGATTATAATTTTCGTACAGCGTACTGAGACGAAGGGAATCACCCTGATAGCTACGATCCCAACTTTGGTGATTGGGAATTCGGTAAACTTAGCGCGTTGAGGGAGATTTCATTGACGCTGGAGGACGACTACCAGTTCTACTATATGGGTTAGTAGAGTCTAGTTGATATGTTCTCAAATGTTAGTCTAATATATACTAGGCTTCTATATCCACTCCTGTCCGAAGATGCGCTACAAGGCGACGTTCCGGCCGCAGTCCCTTTTAGGTAGGGTTCACAAGCACACAAGAGTCGCGTAGCTAGCTAACAATTATAGACCCGGAGAGTCTCACATGGGATACTTTTGATGAAACTCTCAGTCGGAAACTCGACGCTAGACCATATGTGTCTCTCTCTCATGACCGAGCTTCTGGCGAAGGCGGCGAAGTCGGGACGGCCCAGCCAGAATCCCCCGGTTTATCATCTGGCACGGCAGGTGAAAAGATTTCCGCAGAAACGAAAAAAGACGAAACGGATAGATCTCTTTTCGATGTGAACATGCCTGGAGTCCTCACGAGACAACAGCTTGAAGATGAGGTTGACCTCGATCACTGGTTGTTGCTTATTCGGGGAATAATTGTTCACATGGAGGTATTTAATACTCATATCTCCTATTTTAGAAATTCCCATCCCTATTCGATAATAAGGCTAATATATTTATCTTACCATCTAGGATCTCGTCTCTTGGGAAGAATCGGATATAATGAACTCTCACTCGCTCAAGGGTATTGTTGGTGAACTGGCAGCTGTATTGGGGCCAGAAGTAGTTAGGGGATCAGTAGTTATGCTCTTCTAGCCTTCGGTATGTGAAAACAGTTTAAATTCGATCGTCTCGAGAAATAATTACATGAAGGTACCTTGGAAGTTCTTTGCATGTCCGTTTAAGCTTAACCATTGGGGAGGTTCGATGTAGTTAAGTAACTTGATCCGGACTAGCGCGATATTCTTATCCTTAAGCTTATCAGAGCTTCCATCGCGAACGGATCATGTGATCAAAATTCGCTTCCCGTCCTATTCAGTCGCGACGTTGAAATAGGAGTCCCGGCCTAAATGATCCAAGCAATACTGGAAGACTTGGGCTGTAGGATTACTAACATGATATAGATCAATTAAACAGAGAGTAAGAAGAAATCCAATTCTATCCCTCCAAATATTTGCGATGCGCGGCATATGCTCGGTCCCCAACAATCTCATTCTCGCGGAGAACTTTGTCGATACGCGCGATATCATCGTCCTTCAGCTCAACATGGACTGCATTGGCGCGGACATTCGCCTCCTTTGACGATCCACAGATGGGTAGAATCACTGGGAGTCCATCCTTCCCCGACTGCGCACGCAACCAAGACAGGGCGATATTGCCCATTGTATACGGGTGAAATTCTGACGACAGTTTATTGAGTTCGTGAATGAGGCGGAGGTTGTGTTCCAGATTCTCGCCCTGGAATCGATCCATGAGACGCAGGTAGGAGCTTTGGGCGATGTCTTCGGAGCGGGTAACTTGTCCGGTCAACACACCGCGGCCTAAGGGGGAGTAGGCTACAATTGGAATGTCGAGTTCGGCGCAGGTAGATGCAACGCCGTTTGTTAGGATACTGGTCTCGAATAGGGAGAACTCGACCTCCACGGCAGCGATGGGGATGACAGCATTTCTGTCATTGAGTTAGCCGGTGTCGTCCCCGGTTGAAACATTAAAGGAAGCCACTTACGCCCGCCGAATCGTCTCCGCCTTGACTTCACTCAAACCCACTCGTTCGAACTTCCCTTCCGCCGCGAGATTCTTTAGCGCGGACATGGTCGTCTCGATCGGAACATTTGGATCCACCCGCGCGCATTGAAAGATATCAATCTTCTTCACGCTCGGGGGCAAGAGCTCCAGACACTCTTCCACACTCTGGCGAACGAATGCCTCCGACCCGTCGGGGATTTTCTCAGAAGTCAGACCCCCCTTTACACTAAGAACGACCTTCTCGGCTTTCTCGGGGTACTTGACGAAGTACTCGTGCAGCAGATGCAGAGAATTGTACTCTGGAGTCCCGTAGAACTGTCCAGCATTCCAGAAATATGCGCCGGTCTCAAGCGCCGCGTTCAGAGTAGCGAATGCTTGTTCTCTAGGTGTGGATTTTCCAAAGATCGGAGTCAAACCTACAAGTTTTCGATGGTTTTTGTTAGTTAGGGATGGCTGTTCCCCTCGCTTTCTGGATATGCGGAATCTTTTGGCATCTAACTCACTCATCAGGCCAAAGCCTGTGTTGCCGACTTCGCGTCCGATTAGATGCACCATTGTTCGCGACTAGCATAGGTTACAGCGGGGAAAAGGATAAGAGGTTCGTGGATTTCACACGAGTGCTGCCTTGCAAGTTTGAAGAAGACGTGTTTTCTTATATACCTGTGTATAAAATATTTGTATAACACCAATGGATAGCTTGGATCTATCTATCAGAACGGGATATAAAAGGTCGGAATTTCAGTATATACGTCATGCCCATCGCCCTCGCTCCATTTCTTCGATCAAAACCGGTCGTCGGCATCTCGGAGGGGGCGAATCACTTGCACCGGGGTTAAGACGGAGATACAAAAGTTGGTTACTTTTCGCATCAAACCTCAATAGTCATGTGGATCCCGCGGTGTTAAGTCAACTCTATATTTTTATGTCCGGTTGAGCAGTCACACAGAGTCAATTGTTGCTGCTCTTTGACACGGAAAGTATATTTCCATGCCCGATCTATTCGGAACTATGAAAAAAAGTTATTATTATGCCCAAGGAAAAGGAGTTGCAGTGGAATACAAAAGGCAGGGTAGGGTCATCCTGCATTTAGTAGAAGCGAAATTCCAATTGGCCCGGATTTCTAGACAGCTAGGTACATATCAATCATGCGGATATTCCCAGACCACTGGCAGTGCATTCCGCTTGCTACAATTTTCTCAACCTTTGCCTTAGCCAGTCTCGCCTCCACGAGTACGACGGAAGTCTCTTCGATCTACGAATTCCCAGATACTCCGCAGAGAAGTATCGAGAATATCGCCGTCCGCGCCAATGGCCAGCTCCTTCTCAACACAATAACTACGCCTGCCACCTACCTGCTTGACCCGGAGGAGGAATCTCCTCAAATCCATATTCTTCACACCTATCCGGGCGCGAATGCCTCGGTTGGAATAGCGGAGACCGCTCCCGATGTCTTCGCGGTGGTAGTGGGCAATTATTCCAACTATCGGGGGGTAAAGGGCTCGTTCTCGATATGGACGGTGGATCTTCGAGATGGAATCCCCGGTACAGCGACGAAGATAACATCGATTCCGCAAGCGGAATCCCTCAACGGAGCGACTGTGGTCCCAGGAACACAGGATCTGATCTTGGTGGCCGATTCGGCTTTGGGCGCGATATGGAGTGTGAACGTCACCACCGGTGAACACTGCCTAGTTATCCAGGACAAGCTCCTCGAGCCTTCCGAATCATTCCCCCTGGGGGTCAATGGCATCCACGTGCGCAACTCCAGTCTCCATTTCACAAACTCCGCACAAAGCATCTATGGAATGATCCCAATCACGGGTCAAGGAACAGCGACCGGACCGATCGAAAACTTGGGAACCCCCTTAACAGCATCCCACACGTACGATGACTTCACTTTTGGCGTCGAAGGGAATGTTTATCTTGCAACCCAACCGAACGCGATCTCTAGAATCAGTCCTTCTGGGTCACAGATTCTCGTTGCTGGAAACGACACGTCAATTGACGGCCCAACATCTGTTGCGTTTGGAAGAGGTTCAATTGCCCAGGAATGTATTCTATATGTCACGACTAGTGGTTCTTCCAAAATTCCTCCGGGGAGTGGGCAGGTGATGGCCGTGGATACCTGTAAACTATAATAGTAGCTTGGATTCGCATCGGATGGGGAAATAGTCGTCAAGGAAGAATTGGTGATAAGAGCGAAAACATGTCAATTAAAACAGAGCCATCTGCCATAGTTATCTCCGGCATGATAAGACATATACCTGAGTATCTGAATGCGTGCGAACCATCGAATAACGTTATTAGACACTGAAAACTGGACAACATGCAGAATGCGTTGTTGAAACGGGCCAAAAAAAAATTGCAAAAAAGATAATGCGGCTTACCCGGTTCGAACGGGTGGCCTTTCGATGACAGACTGATTTTTTAACTTCAGTCGAACGCTGTGGAAGATGATGTTAGCGTTGAATTACTAATGGACTCGTTGTTTCACTAACCTCTCCCAACTGAGCTAAAGCCGCCTCTTGTTGTTGTTGTATCATGCGAAAAGACGTCAATGGCAAGAGCTGAGCTTCACATTCACTGTCTAAAACAAGAAGACACTGTCTCTCCTTTACTGCTTTTAATCTCATATCATGAATCACTCTCACATCCACTAACTAATACATTTAAGAATGATTTTTAATATATAACATTTTTTATTATTTTCAAAAGCTACAGTGTGATCATCGATCAAACTTGAAAAAACGATTTTTTTTTGAAAAGAGTACTTATTTTTATATATATTTTGTGAGAGAGCAAATGTATCTTTCAAGTTACTCAACTTTGAACAACGTTCATAGTTACTGAAAATACGTTATTAAAATAAAAACCAGTTTCAAATATTCTTCAAGCAATTAATATTAAACTCATATTAAAACATCACATGCTTATAATACAAAAGTTGTGAGTTATAGAGCTGTGGAGTAGGTCATTTTTGGTGTAAAATGGCCAGTGTAGGGAGACTTTTGAACCCGTAGAAAGAGAAAGAAGAAGAAGAGAAAGAAGAGAAAGAGAATTCTTGCAGCTTCTAAGTACCTTCTTTTCTTACTTTGGCACCTTTTCATTAAAATCAGAACTTCCTGCATTCACTTTAGTTAGATCTTTAACAGAAAATTCTTCGCTAAGTCTTCAGCTCCTTACAGGCGTGCTCTTTTTGAGACTTATTGTCTGAAATCTTTGACTGGGTTGTTGTAAGCGTCTCGCCGCTGTCTCGCCGTCGTCAAGCACGACGCTGAGCATCATGCGCCAATGCAATTCATGCCAACATATATGTGTCAGAGGTGCAACTGAGTGTAGTAGAATTGAACTAGCTAGTGACACTGAGAACTAATTACATGAGTGATCTGTGAGTCACGTGATCTACTGAGAATTAGATAATCTGACACTCTCTCTGATCACGAGTTTTTTACAGGAAGTCTCAGAAAACAATTGAAAACTCTTGAAAATTTTTCTCAATTTGTCTGTGCTTTTTCATATTTTTCTAATTATTTCTGACATTTTTTGATGATTTCGTTTTTTCTTTTCTTAGTAAATTCTTCATTCTCGATTGTCTGATTTAGTTATCAAGCTAATCGATGAAACACTCGATTAAATCTAGTAATCAACGAAACTCGCGAAAAGAGTGATCGAGTAATGACTTGATTAGCTTGTCAGTCGTCATAGTAACTGTAAAAACATAAAGAAATTCAATTAAATCTCTTTCAATTAGATCTCGAATGTGATGATAGCGAATTTCAATATGTCTGACATTTTGAGTGATCTTTTCGTCTTTGAATAGAACAATAGCGTCGCTATTATCGATTAAAAGAGAAAATTTAAAGTCGTAAAGTAAAATTCTCAGTTTCTTCAGAATGCTCTTGATGAATATAATTTTCTTTGAAATCTCAGAGACGACAATATACTCAGTCTCGCAAATGAATAACGCAACGCTTGTTTGTTTAGTTAATTGTCAATGAATCGACTCGCTGACAATCTTAATTAAAGATTTCGTAATCAATTTTCGATCTGTCTTATCGCTCGCTCAATCAGTATCAATGAAAGTCGTTAAGCGAAACTCGTGAGTATCATCAAATTCGATTTCTAAATCGATAAAATCGCGAAAATAGCGAAAAACGTGTTTAATTGTTTTTCAGTGTATAATTAGTGAAGCGACATTTCAACGCGCAAAATAGTCTGTGACAAAAAAAATGTCAAATTTAATGTAAGTTGCTAAGAATTGCAGACTGTCAATTATTGAGATATATTTTTTCTGATCAAATGACTGATCGTTAACGTTAAGAATTATCTCGTCATCAAAGAATCTCTTTGTCATGAGAGTATTGACTGAGCGACAATTTTTCATTTCTAGTCAATTCAGAAACGCTCTAACAAACGTTTCTTGATTAAATCGTATCGTCTTTTTAATTGAGTTTTGTTCAATTTTCATGTCAAGATAATGCTTGACTTGATCAAGATTCTTGATATCAAAATAATTGATCAGCGCGTGACAAATCTTAACAAGATTCTTTTTGTTCGAGTCAATTAATTTGACATTGTTAACGTAAATAGTCATGTAAATCTTACGCTGACAGTGCATTCAAAGACTCGCATCTCATTGATTGCATTGAAATCTGAGCTGTTTAAGTATCTTAATTAAAGTATCATATCATAATTTGATTGCTTGTTTCAGATCGTAAAAACTTTGATTCAATTGATAAACTAGTTCTCGATTTCATCGACAAAATATTTTCTTTTCAGAAGCTAGTCTCTGACTTTTCAAGCTTTAGCGCTGTTTTAGCTCATGTTTCATTCTAGAGCTAACATGACGTTTTCTGTCAGAAACTTAACGTCAGCGTCAAGCGCTGTAAGAATGCTCTTTTTTTAATTGTTTCATAAGTTTTACTTGTGCTTGTTAAACATTATTTTTCAGTCTTGTCTTTAATTTCTATTTAACAACTCGTTTTCATTTAATATCTCGTTCTCATTCAGCATCTCGTTCTTATTCAATATCTCGTTCTTATTTAACATCTCGTTCTCATTTAGCATTTCGTTCTCATTCAATATCTCGTTCTCATTTAATATTGCGTTTTCATTTAACATCTCGTTCTCATTCAACATCTCGTTCTCATCTCACATCTCGTTCTCATTCAGTATCTCGTTTTCATTTAACATCTCGTTCTTATCTCACATCTCGTTCTTATTTAGCATCTCGTTCTCATTCAACATCTCGTTCTCATTCAGCATTTTGTTCTCATTTAACATCTCGTTCTCATTCAACATCGCGTTCTCATTCAACATCGCGTTCTCATTCAATATCGCGTTCTCATTCAACATCGCGTTTCAATTCAATAACTCGTTTTTACTTGATTTCTGATTTCATTTTAACATCTCATTCTCATGTAGCATTATCTCTCACTCTTTTTTATGATGTCAATGTGATCACTTTTTTCATAGTAATTTATGTCTTCACAGTAACACGTTATTGTAAAGACAAGATTGTTATCATGAAATTCTCATGCGTTCACAAAATTAGAGTCAATTAAATGCGTAAATCTAGATTATGAGAATGATATTAACAATAGTGAGTCAAGCTTATCAAGCTCACTGTTAGCTCATTTGCTTCATTGCAATTCTCGTATTTCATTAATGATTTTTTTATTGTGAAGCTCAACGAGATGATCAACGATCATAATATCACTTCTCTCAATTCTCATGCTAAGCATTTTCATAAGCACAATGTCAGTCTAGACAAAATTTTATCAAATGCTATTTCTTATCAGAAAAATAACACGATGACTCAATCATTTTCAGAGTGAGAGAAAGTGAGAACACACACTTGACTCAACAACATTAATAGCTCGTTCACTTAGTTTTTCAAGCTTGACTGTCTCATTTGACTCTCAGTTTTTCTCATTCGCAAGTCTCAGCATAATTCGCTCAATTTCTCTCACTTTCATGACTGTAAACTATTTCTCGAGTCAGTTTTATAATTATGTTCAAACAGATTGAGATCACTCACTTGACTTAATAGTATCAATAACTCGTTCACTCAGCTTTTCAAGCTCGACTGTCTCATTTGATTTTCAGTTTTTCTCATTCGCAAGTCTTAGCATAATTCGCTCAATTTCTCTCACTCTCATGACTGTAAATTACTTCTCGAGTCAGTTTTATAATTATGTTCGAACAAATTAAGATCACTTACTTGATTCAGTAACATCAACAGCTCATTCACTCAGCTTTTCAAGCTTAACTGTCTTATTTGATTTTCAGTTTTTCTCGTTTGCAAGTCTCAGCATAATTCGCTCGATTTCTCTCATTCTCATAACTATAAATTATTTCTCGAGTCAGTTTTACAGCTATGAAAAGCAACATTACATGACTTGAAATTTCATGATTTTTATCATTAGTATCATGAGTCTCTCAATCATGACGCAATTGAATCACTGAAACAAAGAGTGAGAATTTATGAGCGACAATGAGACTTAAAAAGAATCGATACGCAATATTTAAGTGATTAAGAGTCACTTTGTCAACTGTTTTCTCGATCTTTTATAAGCTTGACATGATTAGTCAAACTTGACTTTATTGAATCAATCAACTTTCTTATCAATATGATTTCATCGTCGTTATAAAATCATCAAATCAGAATTCTTCACATCACTGTTCATCAAATTTTTCATGAAATTCTCATATGAATTGATCATTTTCGCGAGAGTTTTCTTAATCGCATTCTTGCTTGCGTGCAGACTAAGATTTTAAGTTTTCTTTTGTAACTTGCTCAATATTCAGTTTTTTCGCTTCGCTTTTTGTTAAACTCAACTTAGTTTGATTTGATCATATTGAG
This sequence comes from Arachnomyces sp. KDTOL00113, assembly GCA_949709995.1. Lineage (NCBI taxonomy): Eukaryota > Fungi > Ascomycota > Eurotiomycetes > Onygenales > Arachnomycetaceae > Arachnomyces > Arachnomyces sp. KDTOL00113. The sequence goes on from OX453234.1 coordinate 1,038,922, forward strand.
CTAGTTTATAACAGTTTTGACAGTTAGTCATTGAATATCTCTGAGTTGACTCAGTATATTATCTTTGACGCACAATAGAAAGCGTAAAACATACTTTGTGAGTCATTTTCTTTTCTCTCAAACTTTCTAGTCGACGCTTTGATATTATTATTTCATTTTGTCAGCGCGTGCTGAATCTGAGTACACACATAAACAATCGAAAATTCTGACAATGACTCAAACATGTGCTGAGTATGACGATTAATTGTCAGATCATGTTTTTTTCTTTCATAAAAAGTGCATTTCAGCGCTCGCACGATAATGTTCGAGCAAAATTTTTTTTTGCTTGACTGAAATGATATCGCGATCATGTCAGTCTTAGTTTTTTCACGTTTTAACATTATCATCACATATCTGAGTAATGAGATTTGAAAACTCGAAGCGATCATCAAGCAATAGATTTTTTATCTTGATTTTGATTTTTTCTTGAGCATTATCTCTAAAATCGACATTAATCATATTTTAAATCAAAGCGCGAATCGCTCTTATCGAGTAATTTTGACTATTCTCAATTGCGTCTCGCATTTTTCATAAACATAATTAAGATTTAGCAATCGTACTTTAATCAACACACAATCGCTCATCAAGAAACTCATCGTTCTCGCTATGTGATTTGTGAGCTTTTCATTTGATATGTCATTTAAAGAATCACTCGTCTGTTGTCAAGATTTAATAAATCTGATTCTCTTAATACGTCACGTTTTCTTAATCTGATCGTTAAGCACTCAATGATTGTGCTCTAATCAGAACGAGACTTGATTTTAAATTAAGTCTTTTTCAGAGATCAATAGTGTTAATAATGTGTGAATCACATTATTAACAATGAACTCGTTGTTAGCACTTGACTTAACACGACTTTGACAAACGAAATCTGTTCAGATCGATTCTCAGAGATTGTCATATGTCATGTTATCATTGACAAAGTTTCTTTTCGAGTTCAGTGAGCTCGCGAGTGTGTCACTTTTAATTGATTAAGATACATCACTAAAGACTCTATCTCGCTCACTGTCAGTGTCATTTTGTGATAATAACTGACTCGAGTTTTTTTTGTGACGTTTTCTTGCGCTTCAAATATCAAGAAAACGTGATAAGATCTAGTAAACACTCGCAAGAATTAGCTAGATGATAACATCACACATTTAAGCAAGACATGATCAAACAAGCTGTCACTATCGTATTTGCATTGCTATTCGATCGTTGAGTGATAAATTTAATTTCGAATGAGAGTCAACAAACTGATAGTTGTTTAAAAGTTAGTCAACAATTTATCATGATTATAGTTAAGTGTCAATACGCGTTGATTGTCATTCAGAGATTCACTTACAGCTTGCTTATCGTCGTTTTTCAAAGAAACTGAGATGTCATTCGAATTGATCAATTGTTTTTTTCTTTCAGATGTTTCATCTCGATCTTGATTAAATTCTCTTTCGAGTCAACGTCACTCATTGTGTTAACTTGATAAAGTCATTTTCATTCAATTGCGTTTTGTTTGCTTGAAATCTATCTTCTCTTTATGTTAGTTTATTTTGTTAATATATTTCTTGACTGACAGTGTTATCTTGACTGAATAAAACAGCGTTGATTTCAAGAGAGACGATGTCAGAAAAAGAGAGAAGAATAATGATAACGCAAATGTGTTTTAACATTGTCAAAGTCTTAAACAACTCATTAACTTGACTGTTCTCGATCTAGTTTCTTAAAAAAAATGAACTTGAACGCGATGAAATCTTTGCAAAAAATAGCAATGATCAATATTTTATTAAATTGACAAAAAAAGAACATGAAGCGCGATTGCGAAAAGAATTTTTAATTGTGAGATAAGTGACTGACGAAAAGCGTTAATGAATGAAATGCAAAGATCTAAAATATTGAAAAGAGTGAGAAAAAAAAAGAGAAAAATGATTTGTTTATAAAAGAAAAGAAATATTGACGCGTGAAAAAGTTCGCTAAGCTAGCGTGTTTTAACTGTCAACTTGAATCAAACTAAGTTAGTCTAACATGAATTCGCGATCAGATTAGTCATATATTATCTATCAAGAGATTCAATATGCTGATGAGTCGAGTTTGACTTGAACAAAGTCATATCAAGACGAAGCAATTTCATTGTCAGTGTTTTAACTAACGCGAAATCAACATAAGCAAATTAAATGTCATCAGATTTTTTGACGCAATTGATTCGTCAGAAGTTTTCAAAACTAAACTAATCATTGTTTCAAGAAATTTGAATATCTTTGTCAATAATCTCAATATAAACATGTAATATCGCAATAAATACTTATCGCTGATGATGAGTACTACTGTCTTGAGCGCTTCGTTTTGCGCAACGATTAGCTTGAATAGCTTGAAGCTTAATCATGTTAAATTGTATCAATAACTTGTTATGATAAGATTAATCATTTTGCTTCTCAGTAATTGTCACTGAGAAAGAGATATCAAGAAACTGTTTCATTGCTGTAATACGTATCGTCTCTCATTTTTAAGTATCATTCGTGAAGTTCTTTGATTGTGATTCTGCGCAGTCATTGTACAGAAATTCTTAGCTCAAGATTTTTATCAGTCAGACAACTCAACATCGAAGCTGAAATCAAGATAAAAAAAATCATATCTTGATAATTCGAATGACAATTTGTCTCTTTTGAGACTCATAAACATGCGTCAGAGCATCTCGCAAAAATCGATTGTTTGTAATATGTCAGACTTTGTTCTCGATGTCACAAATTATCGAGTCGTGTATGACATTAAAATCAAAGTTCTTTTTCAAGATATCATGAAAGCTTTTCAATTGAATGTTATTCATGAAATGTAATTCATTAGCAATAACGTTCTTAAGTCAATATATCTGTCTCTCTCTTTGTGTATATTGAATTGAGTGAATTTTCATTGTCATCAAATTCAGCGCTTTGTCATTTTTCGATTTTTTTGAGTTTTCGCAATGACTCGAATTTACTGACAAGATGTTGAGCTTGATATCGATAAACTTGATATGTTTGTTAAATAGCATATTCATTTGTTCAAACAAGAATAGACTTTGCTCAAACGAGCTATTGTTTTCTTTTTCTTGTCTGAGACAATTTTCGACGCGCTTTGATTTTTTTATGATACGACGACGCTGATTATAGTTGCATTTCTGAGTCATAACTGTTAAACATTGTCGAGTCTGATTTTCTGAGAGTTTATTGAATACGATCAAGAACAGAAATTGTGTTTTTTGAATCGTCTGTTGCAGCAACGTTTTCGCTTTTCGCTTATTCAAGCGTTCTTTCATGAGATTTAGCGCGTTCATTTTTTGCTTTAGTGCTAGATAAAGCGCGATATAATCATCATTATTCACTTTCAGAGTCGTTTTCAGAAATTTCACTGATCAAGTCTTTGTTATAGAGCGCGATTCATTTTCAGTCTCGACTCTTTTTGATAAGAGACTTGATATTGATACGCAAATCTTTGATATCATGATAACGATTTCTTAGTCAAATAGTTGATCAAAATCAACAGTTAAATGAAAATCTTTTCGTAAATGCAGTCTTTCACTAACACATTGACAAGCAGTTAGTTTTGCAAAAATCAAGTACTAGTAATATTTGCTGAAATAATAACTTGAAACGAACTTGATGTTGTTTATTACTTGTTTGAAAATTATTGCGTCTTTTGTTTCGTTATCTCGACTTCGCGCTATTATCATTAAAGTTGATAAGTCAGCTAAACGTGAAATGTTTTTCAATCATCTGTTAAGTCGTGACATTTTGTAATTAATCATTTCTCAGCGAGCGTTAGTCTAGCATTCTATCTCGAAATTGTGAAAGCGATAAACTGACAATTGTCTTAACAAGTTATCTGAGCATGAGCAAAATATCAATACTCATTACGCTTTAACAGCGTATAGATACTTAATAGAGCTCAGTCTCAATTTGACACTTGTGTCAAAGCTTTTTTCGCGAATCTCAATTCAAACTTTTGTGTAAATGATGAAATAAGACTGAAAATATCATGATAATACTAGTATATATATATATATTATACTCGTATTTTTTTGAGAACTGTCAGTTACAACATAGCAAATGATTACACTTTTTATTTTCTACTCTTTTGACGCTTCTCATTAGTCAATTATTTTTTCATTGTTATGAGTGATTCTCTCTCTCGAATATCTATAAAAAATGTAATATAAATCAATATTTTCTCTGTTGAAAAACTTTACTCTCGTCAGCTAAAGAAATAAATTCATTTTTCAAAAGCATCAGTTCAGCGTCACGCTAGCGCGAAAGTGTCTCATGTTATGAATAATTTAACGCTAAATTGACACAAAGAACAACTTAAATTTGTCAGCTAATTTGTGTCTGATAAACTGTGTTCATTCATTGCACGCAATTTCAAAGTCTCGACTTTTTATATAGATAACTAAATAAACGCGAGAGACGAAGTCAATGATCGAGTGACATTCTATTTACTTCATAATTTATATAACATATTAATCATAACAGTGACTTTGCTGTCAGTCTTAACATACTGATATTGCTTTTAGAATCGATTTCTCTGTCTGAGCTCTTTGCGTTTTCTGATCAAGTTCTTGATCAGTTTTTTTTTTTTCTCAAAGAAGTTCTCATCATACAAAGAGTTATACTGATCTCAGTCTATATAGTTGTTGATATAGAACTTATCTCGAGTTTCAATATTATATCTTTTGTTCGAGTTAATTTCAGTGAACACTGACACGACGTGTGCATTGCGAAGAATATTCTTCATTTCATATATTCATCGATTACTCAGACTTTGTTATTTTCGAGCATTAAATAATGATTCATGAGAGCGATCAGCACATTGCATCTCAATCATTTCATGAATATTATGCGATCGACTCTCATTTAAAAAAGTCATGATATCTAGAAATGTTTTAGTGTATCACACAGCTTTCTTTATTATCGTCGCGAGCATGAAAACATTGATATTACTGTCATTGCGATCGTTATTGCGTCGTCGCTTCGAGTTCTTAACACTGAGAATCAATTGCAATTGATCAATTCGACGTTCTTGAAAAGTCAAGTCAATTTGACGATCATTCTCTCTTTCTTGCACTCACACACAATCGCGTTTTCACGCGTGCTGCTTGCTCTGTCAGTTGAGCGCACATTTCATTATCTTTTTTATCATGAATTTCTGATCGTTACTGTTTTTGTTATCATACTTTCAGCAAATCATGAATTCGTGAATTTAAACAATCAGATTTTTGACTCAAGAGAAATTGCTTTTCTGACAATCAATAAGATGCGATTCGATTCGTTTTTTGTCGTGTTTTTTTCGACTTTCATGAAAGAATACTGTCATCGCATCAATAAAACTCTTTATTTTCAGTATCGCGATCAGATCAGTCACACGCATTTCATGAGAATTCTCAGAATTTCTTTGTTCAGCTTGTTTTCAATCAAGTTTTACGAAATTCAATTTCATGTTAAATTGCGTGACAGAAATCGTCATTCTCTGATTCATCGTCACATTTCGAGAGACGATAATGTCAAGTAAGAGTTTCTTTTTCATAATTATCATACTAAGATGTCGAGAGACGTGCATTATGATTTGTTTTTGATAATCGTCTCGTTTGTTAATGCGAGCAAAATGTTTTTTCACAAGAATCTTATGAGCAGTCTTGTCAATGTTACTATCGATCTTATCTGATGTTTCATAAAGACGAATGTGCTCTGAATAATGAATCAGAAAGTGAAATTTGAGAAAGTTAAAGTGTGATGCGATTTTGTCTCTCTTTTTCGTGTTGAACGTTGAGCGAGAGTCGAAAAACGCTCATTTTAGAAAATCTATTTGCTTAATGATCAACTTCATGTACTGCAAAGTTGTTTCATTGTGTGAACGATACTGAGAGAGCATGTAAAAATTCAATACGACTCGAGCATAAATCATGACATTAACGCTTTCATGCATCGAGCTCAAAAGAAAAGCAATGACAAACACAAGCTATCGAGCGACTGATTTCTGTTTTACATTAATTCACTATTTGACTTCGCTAAACTTTGTAAATATTTTTAGATCGAAAAACGCAAAAACGTTTCGAAAGTGTTTATTGAATTGCACAATGCTTTTTGCATCAAACAAGACAGTTTTGTCATTGATTTTTCGTTTGAGACGTGAAAATATCAGTGTCTTTAAAGAATTTTGCAATCACTGTATAAGATAATTGACAATGTTTTTTAGTAACTGATGAAAAGAATTCAACATCATGATTGCGTGAATATTAATATGAGAATGTTTTCAAGCAAAGTTGATGATTAGATGTATCTTTTTTTCTTTTTCTTCTCGCTATCGCTTCTCGTATTCTTTTCGTTACTTTGATTTCATTTTATTCAATGTTTCTCTGATTACGATAATATTCTCATGTAACTGTTTATCAATTTGCTCTTTCATGCTCTTATGTGTTCGCATGAGTCATTTTTTCTGCAATTTCTGATGTTTCGATAAAGACACATTGCACATCATGCAATGTCGTTCGCTTTTAATTTCGATTAACAGAGTTTGCTTTTCGTAATCAATTATCATGTTGACAATAATTGAGAAACAACGTCAAGTTTGTTCATTCACACATTGTATGAGCATACTCGATCTCGCTAATTCTTTCATGACTGTTCAATCGAGAACAAAAGCGATTAGTCTCACGTAACTGAGACTTAAATAAACGCGAAAGAGAACTGAATCATTCACTTACATTGAAATATTAGACGCAGAATTTTGTGATAAATTTTCGCTTTGATCGCTCGCTCGAATGATTCACTGTCACTCACAATAAACATGAAATCAATCAAAACTAAGCTCGATTGTTTTTGCTGTCTTCGCACGACATAACTGAGATTTTCGATCGTTAAGTAGATTGATCAAACTGAGAGATTATCATAATATTAAGTCAGTACAGTTTTGTCAATCGCGATTAATAACGAGATCATAGTTGCTCTCTCTGAAAGCTTATTTTGTGTTTTTCATCATTAGTCAGCGATGTGCATCTTTGTGTAAATTTGACTTTTCTGATTATTTGTCACTCGCACAGAAACGTAACATAGATCTCGCTCGAACGATTTATGTTCAAGAAAAAAGCGAATGATTTGCTCAACATTTTGATATTGATAGTGATAAATCTGTTTATTCATTTCAGTCGTTTTCGAATTCACGATTATTGTTTATGTCTTTCAGTTTTTCTTCGAGATGTCATGAGTGATCTGACTCATTTTCTGAAATCAGACATCTGTTTTTTTGAAACTAAGCATTTCATGTATTTTGATTAGTCGTCTATTCTTGAAAAAGCTATTCACATCTTTCTTTGTCAGATTTCGTTGATAAAATCATTAAGCGAAAGCATAATTCAACTCGTTGTTAAAGAGATAGAGAGACATGAAAAGTTTATTTGTTGATTCGAGTGTAAACTGTTCGCATTTGTTAACGTTCGTCTGATCATGCGAACGCTTTATTTTGATAAACGTGTTAGTCTTTTTTTTTATCATTTTCTCGTACGTGTTCATTTGCAACTGAGAGAAAACTGTTGAAAGTTTTCTCACTCGATATGAAATTGTCTCATCATTCAATGCGATAACATCAAGTGTGACAAATGAAATAAACACTATGAGCTTCGTTTCAATTGATCTAAATTTTATATCAACATCGAAATTTTTCTCGTGTACAGAAGTGACACTGTCATATGAAACATTCTGTTTCACGTTAACATCGCTGTCGTCTCGTGAAGAGTTCATACAATGATTTTTCAGAACTGATGAAAATGTAATATGTTCGTCTTTCTTCACGTCAGAAATATTACTGTCGTTGTTTGACAACGACGTCTCAGTTAATTTTAACACTTTCGCGTTCAGTTGAACATTTTCACTGAATTCACTATGATTGATTGTTCTGAGCGCGATTAGACGAGTTTTTTGTTTTTGCAAACATGTTTGTCTATGTCAAGATTGCTCACTAAGACTCGATTTTAGCTTGTAAACTTTGCAAATATCACAATTGCGTTGAAACGACATAATTATTGTCTTGATATATGAGTGATAAACTGAGCATTTAGTTCATTCAACTCAATCGCGTATAAAATACGCGTCGTCTGATTGTGATTAGTATGATGAAAACGTTTCATGAGACTAGTCTAACTGTTAAATGAGTATTTGTTATTGACTGTGTCGCGCTTGAATCGTGTTCACGTTAAATCGTATTAAATTAGCATCATGTCAAAGTCAATCTCATCTTATGAAAATGATCTAAGATAAACATACTCTTCATCAACATTATTTGCTTTTCTTGCAGTCAAGAGACTGCTTTTGTAAAAAGTGCTTATAGTAACGCGCAAAGTGTTAATCTGAAATCATTCTTGAGTGATTTGCTAAGTTCTTTTATGATTTTTCGATGTTATTACTATCGTATTTCGATGTTATAAAATTCTCTCAATCAACTTGATCTGCGCAAACATTGATGAAGATAACGAGACAAATATTCGAAAAGTGACATAAACATTGCATATTCGAATCACAAGATATTGACTTGACATTCGAGTTCAAGTCGTTATAACTTGACTGTCGAGTGTGAAATCACTCTATAATGAGAATGAAATGATTGTTAAGTAAATCAGTACTAGTTTTCACTCTTCTCTTGAGATTTTAATACATTTTAGTTAATTAGCAATGACAGATATCAATTTTATAACTCTCGAGATTCATTATATTAACATATGATCAAAACGAACGTTGAGAAAACATGCTTAGATTTGCTTATCGTCTCATATGCGAGAGAAGTTACTTATGCGAGAATGACGAATATGAGAATGAAAAGATATACGAAAACTAAAATAAATGCTTTTCATTATGACTTTCATCATCAGATAATTGCAAAATCTGAATATGTGATTCGAACTGAGATTACGATTGCAAAATTCATCGTGACGAAAAAAGAAACAACGATATATCAATCATCGCGATGTTATCGATATACTCTGACAAAACAAGATTTCAGTTTCTTTTCAACTAATATTTTATCATGATTTAACTTTAGTGACATTCAAATCAGAAATCTGACATTTTCGTGTCTGTTGAAAGAGCAAAAACTAAATGATTGTTTTATGTCATAGTGCTTTTTCTTGCGAAAAGCGCTTTATCGACTGAGTTAGACTTAATGCAATCATATTTAATATCTTATTAATCATATCATCATTCTCTCATTTGCATTACTTTTCATCTAATTTAACTGAGTGATCACGCTGACGTCTCGCTTAATTTTTCACATTGATTTTTTTATTTCTTCAACTTTCTCTCTCTCTCATTCAATTTTCAGTTTCTCTCAATTAACACACTCTTTTCTCTCACTTGATTATTTTCTTCTTCTCACTCATCTCTTTCTTTTTACTATTTACAATTTTCTTTTCTTACTTTCTGTCTCTCTCTACTCTCTCTTTGAGTCAAATGAATCATTAGACAAGATGAGTGAAAAGCTTTATTTTATTTCGATAATTTTGAGCTTGATCGATAACTCGAAAACACTCGACTCTATCTCATTCGCACATGAAGAGAACGAGAAGAATGATATTCAACGTGTTAAAGAATTTTTCATGAAAATTAAGTTAAAGCTTCGTTTTCAGAAAAAACATTTGTCATGAATTGACGTGAGAACACTCATCACACACGAAACACGCAACATCGCGAAGAATAAGAAAAATGATAAGAAAGATAAGTCGATATTTATAAGATTCGAAATTCATTGCTTTCTCGAACGCGATCATTCTGTTAATGTTATTATCAGACAAATAATGAAAAATGAAAGCGAGACAGATAAGTGCTGTACAGCTCAACACAAATGATTAAAATATGCATGTATGATGACAAACTAACGATTAACTTAGATAAGCTCGTCAAGAACAAGTTTGTCAAAAAAAAATTTATCAAGAAAAAGTCTGTCGAGAAAAAACTCACTAAGAAAGAAATTGTCATGAAAATTGTCAGTGAGAAAACAGATTTTACTCAGTTGTTTGAGATAGTGAAAGACATCGCAATTCGCGTCTCGTTTGTTCTCGAGCATGTTAAGAAAGTCATTTTCAATTTCAACAAGTTTATTGATAAAAATCTGATCTTGAAAATAACTCTCACTTTCAATTCAAGTGCGATTCACAGACAAAATCTGACAGTGACTAGACAATATGACTCGAAACAAAATTAAATGAAAAAGTTACGTCTGACTTTTAACAACACTTTTACGATCGATTTTCGCTTTTACTCGTGTCATTCGCATTTTGACATTTTGCGTTGCTTTAATCAGTATATGATCGATTTAAAATTGCAAAGTGAAATCAACACTTTGCAAGCATGAATGTCTTGAAATTAACATGCTAATACTTTGATTTTCATTCAAGCTAATTTAAATTAATTGCGTTCGTGAGAAAAACGATCTCAGTTCATTCTCGAGTCACGCTTTATTTTTAGCTGTTTCGAAAAATATATCATCGTGATAAGTATGACAAACGTTCAGAAACAAGAATTTCAGAAAGCAACATTGAACTTGATAAACAATGTTCATGTTCTTTCTGTAATTTTGCTAATCATTTCGAACGCTAATAAGCGCGAATATTTCGATTTCGTTAATCTTTTCAAGATCGACATGTACATGAAGCTTCAGTTCGATAATCATTTGAAACTGAACTTTGAATTAACTATGAATGATTAAAGTCAGAACTGATTAATTTTTATCACAAGTTCTTTGTCATGAGCAAGAAGCACTGATCTATGTTTCTACACTACACGTTCATGAGATAAAAAGAAAAAAAAATGAATTGAAATAAATTCACAATCACTGATGATCGACTTACAAAACAAGTTCTTTGATAAGCTTGCAATTACGATTCGTCAAATGTTTCAAATGAATATCAAGATTAGATTTGAAATTTTCAATAAATCATATTGCAAGCAAATCAATTCTTTTCGTGTTATTCAGAATTGAATGAAAATTTTCTCTGATCACTGAATTAAGCTCTTTCTGCTCGATTATCTTGACAAGATGAATGTTGTCAACATGTATGAAAATTTAAATGAAAATGTGAACGAGTTTTTGAATCAATATTGTCTAAATGACAAGCAATGAGAGACGATCAAGCTTTGTCATGCGTTAACTAATAACGTGAGCGTGTTTCAAGATTCATTTGACACGAGTAAAACGCAGTTTCTCGTCAATCTGACTTTGCTCTTTATAAAATTTCGATTCAATGTGATTCGTGATGAAATTGAGACATTTCAGCGCAATCAGTCATTTCTCGCTGTCTCATTCAATGTTGCGATGACAAGTCTCGCTTAAAAGATTTTTAATAAATTCAGACGTCTTATTCTCGAACGCAAAAAGAACATTGTTATTATTCGATTTCATTTAATTAAAATCGAGCTAGACTTGATTACGCAAGATGTTATTAAGAATCTTTTATCGCGAAAAGAAGCGCGTTTTTCTATTGTTAATCTTGAAAAGCAAACGAAGCACACTTTGACTAGTTTTATCATCGTCAAGACTTTGCTTGACATGTATGAAAGCGTTACAAACAACTCATTCAAAGTGAAAAACTTTCGCGTTTAGAACGAACGTCTGAGTCTTGCTTCTTGAATGCTTCAATTTTTTGAGATTGTGTCATTTTCTCTTGCAAAATCTGAATGCTTCAGTAATTTTTGAAATGACTTCTATTATTTACAAATGAGCGAAAGATTCGATGTCAACGAAAAAATACGTTTTTGAGAGAAAATTATCGCGTTTCAGAAATACGTGCTGAGCAATTCGAATGTGATCGTAATCACTTTGTGCAATTGCGATGAGACAATAATATATCTTTCGATCAAATCGATTTTTATCGATATTAATGAGACAGTCAGAGCTCTCGAGCTCGTGATTTGAAATTTTCTTGTTTATTATAATGCACGCGCTTTCGTAAATGTAAAAAATCAGAATTAGCTAGAATTGACGATTCTCAGCAATTCTCATGAAAAGATACTCAATGATTTAGTCAAACAGTTTCATATTTCTCTGTTCGCTAGACTGTTGCATAACAATGTCACATCGCTAATGCTCACAATTTAACATCGCAATGCACTCATGATACGAAAGCTGTTTTCGAATCTTGTCTATGATAACAAACTCGAGAATGCTGAATCGATGAAAGACACGAGAATGAAACAAAGAGTTCGTTTCTTTTGCAAGAAAAATCTCAAAGATGATAATAACAATCTCATTGACTCATGTGTTATATTTTTGAACATTGAAGCTGAACAAACGAATATTGACAATTTAAGTCGATTCATTTACAACATTCTCAATGTGACGTATGTTCTTGATTTGCTAACTGAACTTATCAAGCGTGATAAAATCGATGTTTTCGACATTCTATTTCTTACTCTTTACGAAAAGCAGTATTAGTTGTATTTTTTCAATCTATATTGACTATATGACAAGAAAGAAAATGCTGCATATCGCGATGTTCACGTGAATAAGATAAACGCGTATCAGAATCAGAAATGTGCGATTATTATTCTGAATCTTACTTTCTTTCATCAAATTGATTTCATGTCTGACAATCAGTGACTGACAGTCGCACTTTTCAGAGCACGTTCTGAGTTGTTTGTGATGAGAAAATTCGCGACTTTCTGTCAAATAAACACACTCATCGATGTTAAAAAGCGTCAATTTCAATTTTTGAATAAAATGTTGTCGTGATTTAAGACACGCAAAACTTATGTAAAGATTGATTATAAGACGTTAATTAAGAAAGCGAATCTTGCGATTATTTCTCGAGCTTGAGCTCACGAACTCGATATGAATATCGATAATTCTGAGTTCAAAGTGAAAAATCATGACACTGACAAGAAAGTTGCTGTTAATAACGTTGATTGAGAAACTGTGTTTGATAATGCTGTTTTGAGAGCTGAGTCTGAAAAAACAAATTGAGAAACTGTGTCTAATAATGTTGCTTTGAGAACTGAGTCTGAAAAAACAAATTGAGAAACTGTGTTTGATGATGCTGCTTTGAGAGCTGAAAAATTTAAGAACAATGTCTGATAATGCTGCTTTGAGAGCTGTGTCTGATAACGTTTTGATAAAACATTCAAATGACAAGAATGAAAAAAATGACAAATTGAATTACGATGATATAAAGCTGAACGATTAGAACTTGATGACTAATGTAATCAAAATAAAGAATGATAAATTGATACTTTAGAGAGTTAGACAAAGCAATTGCGTCAAGCTAGTTTATTAAACGAACAGAAATATGTTACTCTAGTCATCTTTCTCAAGTAATAATTGCAAGAATATAACGAAATTCATTCTTGAACTCTCTTTCTCTTTTTAATCATATCATGTTCACTTTTCTTGCTCGTTTTAAACATTGTGCAAGTTCGCGCTTTTTTTCACGAAAAGCGTTTCATCGATTGAGTTAAACTTGATGTGATTATCAAATATTCTATCAAATTGAAAAAAAACAGATTCTCGCTAGATTGCTCACAACGTCAAACAAATTATTCAAATATCAAAACAATCACATCGCGTCAGTTTATTCACATCAAAACAACATTATCACTTTTCGTCAACACAATAACATCACGTTCGACGAAGCTGAATTTGAAAGAAAAGAATGAAATCTTGATCATTCATTAAACAACTTTTTTGTCAGTAAGTATCATCTTTATATCTTTACAATATTCAATATGATTCGCTAGCTTTGTTGACTCTGAGTTGAATTGCTATACAAATCTCGTGATCATGACGCGTTTTTGCATCAAAGACAAGCAATTTTCTATTTTCATGTTAATCAACTCGAACTGATCTGATTTTGTTTAGAATTACGTATGCTAACGTTTCTTTTATCTTGACTCGAAAGTTAGATGATTACTGAAACGAATTTTGTCTCAGAGACTCATTTGAATGTCAATTGCTTGAATCTTGTCTTGACAGAATCAAAGATCGCAATAAAAGATAATTTTCTTAGCAACATGCTCGTGAAAAATGTTACAATCAGAAATACTTTTGATTTGACTCACAATGAGCTTGCTCGATTTAAAAATCTCATCAATGAGTTGTTCAATGCTAAAGAATTGTTTCAGAAACACTCAAGATTTAGCATCAAGAAAACAAGAACGAACAAAATTGCTTTCATTAAAACAGTTTTGATTTGACTCGATTTATCGAATAAAGTTCGATCTTTTCAAAACAAAATTGTGAAGCGAACTATGCTAAACGAATTGATAAAAAATTTGCACAATCAGAGAAAGCATTTGAAAAAAAGTCAAAGTATTGATTAATTCGAATCATTCTCGTTCAAACAAAAATCATTCGAGATATCATTTCGTTTTTCTTTAACGTGCTTCGATTATCAGAAGCACAAGTCAAGCATGTCATTTAAACACGAAAAAATTTCTCGCGCTTTGAAATCTCTAACAAATCTGACTATCTGAGCTCAAAACTTAACTGATGTCAATAAGATACTCTCAGTGAGAAAGCTCAATGAACTTTTTAGTCAAAATAAAAATGAGTCTGACAATCTGACAAATGAAGACTGAACGAAATGAAAAGACTTCTGATTAAAAAAAAAATGTTGCTTTAATCTCAACACTCACATCATTCTTGACTTTGAGAGAAAAGTCAAAATCAAGTTCGCGAGAATGTGACGCGTGATGATTGATGTCATGCGAAAGAAATTACTTAAGAAAGAAAATATGTTCAATAAGCTGATTTTTATTGTTTGTTCTAAAACAGATATGCTATTTCTTGACATGACGTGACAATTGACACGTAACGAATGCTAACATATGCTTTTTAATCTAGTCTATCTTAAACATAAAAGACGACTTGACTCAACTCAGTCTCAGCTCAAAGCTTCAATCATTAAACGCTCTCGACTTGCGCTCGATTTAATCGAAAAAGTCAAGAATATGTGTTAGAGACTAAGTCGAACTTACTTTGTTTCGACTGATCTTGACATCGAATCGAAAAAATCTAGTTTCGCGAATAGTGACGTTGATGATTTCTAGCGACAGTGATCTCGATGACAAATAGACTTAGCGACAATTGTTTATAGTCACGAACGAGCTTGACGAAAGTTCACGATTACTAAGTGAAAAAACGAATTCTGATTGATTGAGAGATTAAGCGAGAACACTAGTTCACATTTGAAGAAAACTCTCAGTGAATGAACTCGAGATTTAGTGACAGTTTTCAAGCTTGAATTTATTATATATATTTTTTTCTCATCTCGAGTTTTAATTTTCTTTTCTCTTTCTTTTCTCATCTTTGTATTCTAGTTTCAGATTATTTTAATGACATAAAAAGTTTCTTTTTTCTTCATAGTACTAAGTGAGATCATAACATAATACAAAGATCATTCTACTTTATTTTAAGTGTGAATTAGATTATCGTTGTCAAGCTTTAACGCATTTCACTTACTCGTCTTATTAAAGTTTAAATCGAGTCTAGTCAGACGCGTCAACGCTTTATTGAATTCAAAACTCGTAATTTAAGATGACTAAATCTAATGTCTCGAATCGATTCGATCGTTCTTTTCTGATCAACGAGAACGATGACGAAATGACAAAGAAAGAGTTTCTATGTCAATGCATCGATCAATCGAAGAAACTTTTCAATCTTATGATTCGCGAACGAGATAACATGAATAAAATCATAATGAATCTAGACAGACAGCATGATGAAAAAATTGAGCAACTTACGAGACTAATCGTCGTAATGACAGAGAACACTACTCGAATTGTTACACTCGATACTCAAGTTATCAATTTGATAAACGAACGAGATGAGTACAAAAACATTTACGTCAGAATCATGCTGACTTAGAAAATTCAATTTTCTTTCGCTCTCGTTGAATTTTCGTCTTGACGCTTTGTCAAGATTTCGAACGCTCTCTTACTTTCTGACGAAAAGAATTCTATTTTTGAGATCTGACGAATGAAGATTGAAGACAAGTTAGTCAGCAATGTCAATCATTTTGTCAACGTCGAGACTCGAGTCATATACATTAAGAATCGCTGCGAGAGCAAGATCGCTGAGTACGTTTTGACACGTTTCAGTCTCGATCATTTTAACAAATACTTAATTGATCGAGATGTTCTCAAGCACTTGATCTTTATCTTTCAGAATTTCAATCGCGAGATTGACGTCAAGAACAAATTCAGAGCTTTATTCATGAAAAACAATCTTTTTCAGAAGTTTCACGTCGAATTTTTCTATCTGACTCAAGAAGCAGATCTGACTCTCTCGAAATGAAAGAAAAAACTCTATCATCGACTTAGTTCAGAGATGCAGAAGCTGATTATTCGCGAAAGCAATGACAATTTCGTAAACTATCTTGTTTTTGTTATCATTTGCAATCGAACGATCAATCGTCTGAAACAAATCACTTATCACGAACAACATCGCAAGTGAAATATCGATGCGAGCGCTTTTGCGAGTGCTCAGTTGACAATGAACTCTCGTAACATTGACAATTCTTTTTCAGTCACAATCTTTAGAACTCTCGCTAGCAGCGCGTCGTCATTTCTAATCAACGAAAACAGAGAAAGACTTAAAAAAGAGAGATTCTGCTTTTATTACAAAGCTCAGAAACATTTAACTAGAGATTGCTCTCGCAAGAAAATCAAAACGAAAATAAAGAAACTTGAGACTGAATTGAACAAGAAATCGACGAAAGCGAGAAAAGATCAAGTTTGAGAGAAATCTCTATCTCGAGCATGAAAATCTGCTTGAAAGAACTGAATCTTAGTAAACTGATTGATG
The DNA here is from genome assembly GCA_949709995.1 of Arachnomyces sp. KDTOL00113. Taxonomy (NCBI): domain Eukaryota; kingdom Fungi; phylum Ascomycota; class Eurotiomycetes; order Onygenales; family Arachnomycetaceae; genus Arachnomyces; species Arachnomyces sp. KDTOL00113. Next base: position 1,055,746 of record OX453234.1, read on the forward strand.
AAAATTCTTTTACTGTATCTAATAAGCTAGCTTTTAATGAATACACGATTTCTGTTACTTCTCTTGCAAACTCTAAAGCAAATGATATGATTTTTATCGACTCTCAACTTGTCATAAACATGACTCGATTTTATGACGTACGACTTGTTCAACTATTCGAATTTTGTGAAATTCGTGACTTTAACGACAACTTAGAAAAGACAATCACTCACGTTATAAAGTTACATCTTTGAGTAAATGATCGTCGATTCTTGAATGTTCTCATGTTATTGACAGATCTGAGACAGCATTAAATTATTCTAGAAAGAAAGTGATTCGCGAATCAGAACGTCTAATTGAATTCTCGCAATCACAAATTGATTTAATCGAAAGAACGATTCTCACTGAAGAAAATCACTGACAAAATGAGCATCATTGTTCTCAGATCGATCTTGAAACGAAAATTTGCAAATGAGAAACATTAGAAAAATGCTGATCGCAAAGACAGACTTTTGAACAAGAAAAACAAGTCTTGTGTAAAATTTTCAGTGTCGCGAATCGAGACGATGAATCGCAAAAACGACTTTAACAAAATGAATCGAAACTTTAAGAAAGCTTTTAAGAATTCTGTTCTCGAATCGAAACTCTCTACTCGCAAATCTCGACAGAAAAAGCAATCAAAGAAACTGATAACGATTAACATGATTTTTATTGACGTTATCATCTGACATTGTCATCAAAAAAGAGAATTCGAAATCTGCATCATCAGTCTTTACGAGTTGAATCGATTAATTGAAAAAAAGCGAAAAATCGCTGATGTCGAGAAGAATTCTGACGAGAAGAAAATCGAGAAAAATCTATCAAATGAGTATAAGAAATTTAGAGACGTGTTTTTCAAGTTCGTTTTTGACATGCTTCTCTCGTTTAGAGAGAACATTGATTATAAAATCAATGTCAAACTCAATAAAAATCTCGTTAAAGACATTGACTATGAATTTCTTTACAAGATAAGTGTCGAAAAACTGAAAATCGTTAAGAAGTATCTAGAAGCAAATTTGATAAAAAGATTCATCACGAAAAGCTTTTCTCTCTTTGCTTCATCAATTCTGATTGTCTTTTTTGACAAAAAATTAAGATTTTGCGTGAACTTTCGAAAGCTAAACGTCATTTCGAAAAAGAATCGATACTCTATCTCGTTGATCGACGAGCTAATGAATTGATTAAACGAAATCAAATTCTTTATCAAGCTAGACATTTGACAGAGATTTCATCGAATTAAAATGAATTTCGACTCAGAAAACTTGATCACGTTTAAAACTCGATACGAGTTTTACAAGTACAAAGTAGTTCTCTTTGAACTTATCAACGAGCTCGCGATTTTTTAGCGATTCGTTAATATCACGTTCTTTGACTATTTGAATAAGTTTCTTACGACGTTTATCAACAATTTTCTGATTTATAGTCGTAATTTGAAAAAGCACAAGCAGCACGTTAGACAAGTGCTTCAGTGATTACGAGAGACAGACTTACAGACTAGTATTTCAAAATGCGAGTTTCACGTTACTCGAACGAAATATCTCGATTTCATTGTCATCACGAAAAGCGTGAAAGTTGATTCTGAAAAAATCATCGTTATTTTTAACTGAAAGATTCTCATCATCGTGCAAAAGATTCAGTTCTTTTTAAATTTCTGTAACTTTTATCAACGCTTCATTAAGATTTATAGTCGAATAGCTAAGTCGCTGCATGTCTTAACGAGAAAAAATCGTAAATTTAAGTGAACAAAGCAATGTCAGAAAGTGTTTAAACAGTTAAAAAAAATGCTTATCAATGCTTTTATCTTGCGATATTACGACTTTCATCGAAAGATCAAGATAGAAATTGACGTCTCGAACGAAATCGTGACTAAGATCATGTCTCAATTATTTGAGAATGATCAGTGACATTCAGTGATTTTCTTCTCATCTTTCATGTCAGTCTCGAAAAAGAATTACGAGATTCATGATAAAGAAATGTTGACGATGATTCGTGTCTTAAAAAACTGAAAAGTCAAACTTGAGAGACTGCAACGAAAGAAACGATTTGAAATTCTGTCAAATCACAAGACTTTAGAGTATTTCATGACGATCAAAAAGCTCAACGTTAGACAAGTCAAATAAGTCAAGTTTCTGTCTCGTTTTTATTTTCTAATTAAGTATTGTCTCAAAAAGAAAAATATCTTAGCTAACGCGTTAAGTCGATCAGAGAGAGATTTTACAGTAACAAGAGAGAACTCTCGCATGCAAATTATGCTTAAATTGAACAATCTGAATGCAACGATCAAGAAAAACTTGACAACGTCTTTAAGTCTTATCGATCTTGAGCTAAACATTATCAATCGAGTGCTAAAACTTAATCGCATCGCGAGATCACTTGAGATCGACAGACAAAGAGCGATCGCAAAAAAAGATGATTGAAGTCTTAGCGACGAATTACTACTGTTTCAAAATTGTCTGATAATACTCGTAAAGAAAGACGAAACTCTGTCAACTCAGTTGCTGAACGAAGTTCATTGACAAATCTTCACGACACATTCAGAGATAAAGAAAATCGAACAGTTAGTTAAGTTCAGATACTACTGAGAGACGTGAAGAGTCAACATCAAGCAATATGTTCGCAATTGCGTGTTGTGTAAACAGAACAAAATCGTCAAAGATTGAGACTCAGAATTTCTGCAATCATTACTCGTGTCGAATCGAGCTTTTCAGCATTTATCGATAAATTTTATGAACGTCTCGATGACTAAGCAAGATCATGACGCAATTTTAGTCGTCATTTGTCAATTAAGCAAGAAATCGATCTCGATACTCACGACTTGAAAGATTACAGCTAAGAATCTAGCGAAGCTGTTTGTTAAGCATTTTTATCGATATTACGAAACTCTCTGAATGATTGTCTCGAACAGAGAATCTCAGTTTGTTTTCAATTTCTGAAATGAGTTCTGTAAGCTTTTAAAAATCAAGCTTAAGCTGTTCATCGCACATCATGTTCAAATCGACGAACAGACGAAAATTGTCAATCAGTATCTAATCACGAAACTGTGATCGTTCGTTAACTATCATCAAAATGATTGAGAGAAGTGATTACTCGTAATGAATCACGTCGCAGCAATTCTACTTAACGTTTTCACAAGAGTCTCTCTCTTTCTGATTGTTAACGAATTCAAACTTAGAGTTTCATTTGACTGACAGAATCTGTCAAAAGATCTGAGTCATGACGAACAGTTAAATCGAGAGAAAATCAGAGAGCGAGTTTGACAGATAAAGCAAATCTGAAACATTGTCAGACAGAGAATGATCGCGACGCAGAAAAAAATGAGAACTCAAGCTAATCGTCATTGACAAGAGATAAACTTTACGATCGAGAATAAAGTATATCTGTCGTTAAGAAATTATCGAATGAAATGTCTTAGTCGCAAACTGACGCAACAGAATGCGAGACTCTTTGAAATCATCGAGAAAATCGAGAATTCGTATAAATTTCAACTTCTCTCGTTAATGCGAATTCATTCTGTTTTTTCGTCGAATAAATTGCGCAAGATTGACACGAATTCTTTGTCAGAACAGATCTTAAATCTCGCGTTTTCAATTGAAATCAACAATGAAAACGAGTGAAAGATTGAAATGATTCTAGACAGTCAAGTTAGAAAGAGTAAGTTTCAATACAAAGCACAGTGAGTGAGATACGATAGAGACGACATCTGATATGTGACAAGTGATTTCAAGAGAGCGTCTCATCGACTTAGAAACTTTCACGAGATCAGATCAGAGACAAACGAATCGTCAAAGCGTTTACAAGAGTGACTACAAGTCTGAGAGAAAAACGAGAAAAATTCAGATCACGAGAATGACGACAAGTCGACATGAGAACATGTCTGTCTCTTTTTCGAAAAGTAATGTTAGAAACTGAATTGAACTTACTTTGTTTCGACTGATCTTGACATCGAATCGAAAAAATCTAGTTTCGCGAATAGTGACGTCGATGATTTCTAGCGACAGTGATCTCAATAACGAATAGACTTAGCGACAATTGTCTATAGTCGCGAATGAGCTTGACGAAAGTTCACGATTACTAAGTGAGAAAATGAATTCTGATTGATTGAGAGATTAAGCGAGAACACTAGTTCACATTCGAAAAAAACTCTCAGTGAATGAACTCGAGATTTAATGACAGTTTTCGAGCTTGAATTTACTATATATATTTTTTTCTCATCTCAAGTTTTAGTTTTCTTTTCTCTTTCTTTTCTCATCTTTGTATTCTAGTTTCAGACTATCTTAATGACATAGAAAGTTTCTTTCTTTTTCATAGTACTAAGTGAGATCATAACAATATGCAAGTGAACTCTAATGAATTTTCGTTTAAAAATGAATTTGTGACACACTCTGAGCTCACGTCTCTTTCGTCATTAGTGAAAATTGATTGTGCGTGTTTAGAGAGAGTGCTGTCTATTCAAAAAAAAGCGAATTCGACTCAATCTCACTCGAACGCTTTGAGAACTGATATGTCATATTAGCAATTATTATCTAACGTGATCAAGAAAACTCTGACTAAAATATTTGAAATTTTGATTCAGTCATCATATCGCGAGATCTCGTCGTCGAATGAGAATAAAGCGTCATTAAATGACTTGAAACAATTGTCTGTCGTTGTGTTTTCATTGTCGCATGAAAATACATTGTCTGAAAAGCTTGAACAGCAATCTTCACATGATCTGACTTTTTTTGATGAGAATAAAGCGTCATTAAATGACTTGAAACAATCGTTTGTCATTGTGTTTTCACTGTCACATGAAAATACATTGTCTGAAAAGCTTAAATAACAGTTTTCACATGATCTGACTTTTTCTGATAAGAATAAAGCGTTGTCAAATGACTTGAAACAATTGTCTGTCATTGTGTTTTCATTGTCACATGAAAATACATTGTCTGAAAAGCTTGAACAACAATTTTCACATGATCTGACTTTTTTTAATGAGAATAAAGCGTTGTCAGATGACTTGAAACAATCGTCTGTCGTTGTGTTTTCATTGTCGCATGAAAATACATCGCAAAATAACTCAAAACAGCAGTCTTTACTGAAGTGCTTCGATGCGTTCAATGAGAACTTAGAAAGAAAGATTAAAGAAAAAAATGAAACGAAATCTTCGAATGTACTAAAAAATGATGATGATAATGAAAAGAAAATTGTGTCATTCGCGTAAGCTGATCTTATTCAAATGATTTAAGAGATATAAGACTAACGTGAGAACAGATTAATCATGCTTGAACGAGACATGAGATGTGATCAAATGATTTTTGAAATGTGAAATGATTTTCTGAAATTCTTTATGCTGAAAGAGTCAGATGCAAGAGATGTTATCAAGAAAATCAAGATTAAAGAAATGAAACGAGAGTTGTTTTCTTATTAATTGTTCAAAGCTTTTTGAATAACAATCAAAACAAAAAATGCGATTCTTGATAAGTTTCTTGTCAACGATATGAGTCTTGAAAAGATAAAAACTATATAATTATCGTGATTTAAAATATTGACTATTGAATTTTGCTAATCATTTTACTAGTTCACTGAAATGCTAGTTGCGATTGTCTTGAATGCTTGACTTCAAAAAAATGTGAAACATGTGAAATCGAGTTGATTCGAGTTATCAAGTAATGTTAACGTCAAGATTCAACTGAAATCGCATTTCTCTCTTAATCAATTTTCGAGCAGCGTGTGTTCTTCGCAATTCAAATACTCAATTTAATGTGTTTGCGTTAACAATGAAATCACGCAAAGAATTGATAAGATTGATAAATCTTGTCTGATATTGATTTTCAAAAGTTTACAAATGAACTGAGTCGATGAATGAACAAAAGTGATTTCAAAAAAGCAAAAGAATGTACTGAATCTGAGACTGATTCTTGCACATTCAGATACGAAAAAGATCACTCATTTACAAGAGCTGAATGCTAAAAATTTTTCGACATTTTTCACTGATAAGAAAGATGTCATGAGATATTTAAAAATGATAATGAATATCGATGACAAAAGCAAGAAAAAATTGAAGACAATATTCGAACAAGAGCGTTGTGTGATCATTTGCACTGTCAAAAATATTGAGAAACATTTTTTGTGAAAATGTCTCAAAATTGTTATTATCAACTCAAATGAACTTGATGAGCGAGTTGTCAAGATTAAGTGAGATTAAATATTTCGCGATGAGAGTCATGAGCAAAAATTTAACGATTGTTTCACTTTGCGCAATGTTAAAGTCATGAAAACGTCAATCTTTAATGCAATGATTTGAATGATATCGAGAACACTCATTGACAAAAACTCATTGAACATCTTATATTACGCTCAGATGATAAAAATCAGTCTCTGACACAGTCACAATATCTTGACTAAATTCACTCATAACAAGTTATTTAAATTGACGAATGAGATGAACAAGCACATCAAAAAACAAAACTCAAGCGTCAAAAGTCTCGCGAAATTTCAGAAATCAGTTCAGAAATTTGTCAAATTCGTAAAGTTAATGATGATACGTCGCACTAAAAAGAAAAACTGATTTAAAATGTCATTGATAAAACTGTCATCAAATGATCATAAGAATGTTAAATGCGACTTCTCAGAGTGTTATCAAGAAATGATGAAAGATTGACATGATAAAATCATGATTCAGATGCGAAAAAAATACGTCAGCGCTATGCAACAGTGATTAAAAAATTCGAGATTTAATACAAAACTCGCATTTCGCATCGTGAACTTTTTTAAAAGATCGCGAATGAATCGATTGATTGCTTTATTTCTCGAATTAATGAACGTTGTGACGAGATATTCAAACATTAATCTCACACAATTTGAGACTAAGAAGAATTGATGAAATAAACATTCAGATAAAGCATCTTACATTCGAGAGATCAAGTCATTGACGACTTCGAGTATCAAGTGTAAGAGTATTAAAAAAATCTTGATCGAAATGAAAAAAAGCAAGAATTACAAAAATCATTCAGAGAAAATCATTATTCTCACATTCAGTTCAGAAACGATTAAGATGTTAGCTAAGATACGTTTTTTTTGAATAATTTTATCTCATTTTCTAGTACTATCTCACGTTAAGCTTTAAGATCTAACGCTAATCTATTTTATCTGAATATCTTAGTGACTGAGAGATGAGTGTGAGCAAAAAGTCGAAATCATAAAGAGAACTATGAATTTGAAATAACGAAATAAAATCATCAGCATTTTCAATGAGAATGAGAATCATGAATTTTTGACTAACGAAAAATACGAGATCTTGATCGAAATCTCGACGTTACTAGAAAAGAAATACAATCTCATTCGAGCGACTTGACTCATTCTCACGAAATTGAATTGAGTGAAAATCAATGAGTAATAATGTTGAGTCAGAATATTACGCATCGAGCAGCACAATGAGCAGACGTGAACGTATAAACTATGATATTCTGATATGTCAATGAAAATGAGTATTATGCGTTGACAGTCTTTGCGAGCTCAGTTTAATCATATTGTCATGAATGTTAACAAGAAAATGAAAAATAAAGCGCTTGTCTCTTCAATTGCGAAAGATAATTCAATATTAATTAATTAAAATGAGTATTATTATGATCGCATCGCACACGCAAGAGTCGAAATGAAAATCTTGTTAATATCATAATGATTTGTTCAATATGAATTGTGACAATCATTATTTCGTCTCTGTCATGTACGTTTTGATAATTAGTTTCTAACTTATGTCAATCAAGCTCTTTTTAACATCTTGAGATTGAGATGCAAAGTGTCATGAATAATGTAACACTTAGTACTAATAATGAGAAGAATTGTAAAGTATATCTGACAATAAGAAAGAAACAGAAAACTAGATTGACAACTTGAAAATAATCGCGAAATTAAAGCAAAAAACTAAATTGACAACTTGAAAATGATCGCGAAAGAAGCAGAAAACTAGATTAACAACTTGAAAATAATCGCGAAAGAAGCAAAAGACTAGATTAACAACTTGAAAATGATCGCGAAAGAAACAAAAGACTAAATTGACAATTTGAAAATGATTGCGAAAAAAACAAAAGACTAGATTGACAACTTGAAAATGATCGCGAAAGAAACAAAAGACTAGATTGACAATTTGAAAATGATCGTGAAAGAAGCAAAAAACTAGATTGACAACTTGAAAATGATCGCGAGAGTAAACAGAAAACTAGATTGACAACTTGAAACAGAAAACTAGATTGACATACGTGATCACATGAAATCACTAAAAAATCATGAGATTATCATCGAATTGATTACATGATCTGATCTCTCATTCGTTTGACAATTCTCATCACGTTATCAAGTGACTCATTTCTGTTTGTCATGTGATACAAAACTCGAATTATATATGTTTCATCTTTCGAGTCAAAAACTGACACATGCGTTTGTTAATTTCATTCAAGACTTTGAGTTTTATCTCGTTCTTACGCAACTTCTCGTCTGATAAAGAAAATAAGAGATTTCAATTCATTCACTACTCTTCTCAGATTTGACGTTGATTTTGATTATTCACTGAAATTCTCATTTTCTAAAGCTTTTCATCAAGAACTCTGAACACATGCATTTTTATTAACTTAGAATAAGTTCATTCACAATTTAATCGCTTTAAGATTTAATTCACTAACGTAAAAATGAAATCTTTCACTAAGAGTTATCTTGAGAGTTTAATTCATTGTTATAAAGACGAAGTCATTCACTAAGACATTTACTATTATTAATACGATCGCTGAAACTCTTTTTTTTCTCGCGTTTTTTCTTTTATAAAGTTCTCAAGCTTCATCTATCAATATCTATCTATCTATATATATATTTAAAAATATCTTTGTCATAGTCTGACATTCGAATCAGTCGTATTTCGCGATCAAAAGAGCGATTTTCATGATGACTTGTTCAATGAGCATTGACAGAGAGTCAAAAGAAACAGCTCGAGACATTTATATATTTTTAAAAAAATATTTTTGTCATAGCTTGACATTTGAATTTACATTTCGCGATCGAAAGAATCGTTTTCATGATAACTCGTTCAATAGATATTGACAGATAATTCGTCAAAAACAATATCTTGAGATATCTTTCTATATCAATCAAATCTATTTTCGTCATAAATTGACTCTCGAATCAGTCGTATTTCGCGATTTCGAGAAAACTCGAAGTCTCTTGCTATCACGACTTGTTCGTTAGACATTGATCGATGACTGATCAAAAAAAAATCGCTCTAGTTATCGTTTTGTTAACTCGTTGACATTTTTTTTTGATCAGTTATTTGTCAATGTCTAGCGAACAGATCGTGATAGCAAGAGATTTAGCAAAGCATTCATGAGAATGATGATAAGTATGAGTCTTGATCTGTGATTTATTCGTGAGATCAATTGAAAATTTAATCATTTATTAAACAAGACTAATGCGAAAGATTACAGACTCAAAAAAAATATTGATCTGTTTCGACAATGTCTAGTAACAAAACGAGTTTATTAGAGACACTATATATAACGAGATATATATAATGAAAATCAACGAAATCTTAAGATCTCTCATTCTTTCGAATGCTTGAAACAACGTTATTTCAAAGCGTCGAAGTTTCTGAACTAAGAAATAAAAACGAGAAAAAGTCGAACAAGAACGAGATCAATGATTATTAACTAACATAAATTGTCAAACTTTCGATGTATCTATTTGTTAAAGTAAGCTTGTCGAACGATGAAAACGATCACAGAAAACATGACAATTTGTTTTTAACGACATCTGATAACAGCTGACTCGCGAGAGACAAAGACGATTATAGAAAACATGACGATTTGTTTTTGATGAAGTCTAGTATCATTAACGAGACGTTCGAGATAGAATATAGAAAGACTGACATTATTTTTGATGACTAATCTAGATTTCAGTCAGTTTGCGAGACTTTTTTGTCTTGAAGATTTGTGAGATTTGTCGAATGATAAGCGATAACAAACTGACTCTTGTCAAATGCGAGCGATTACAATTAACAGAATTAGCTTACTCTGATTTTAATGCGTGCAGCAAACGAAACAACAAATAAATAATGAAAAAAGAGAAAAGATCAAGATCTTTCAGTGTCATTGATCACGAGTCAGTCAAAAACTCGACACGATAATCTATAATCGCGTCAAGTTCATGAGACACGAGAAAAAACACAAACGTTAGACTCGCTGAAAAAAAGATTTCTTCGTGACAATTAAAGAGAGACTTTGTGAGAGATGCTGTGACGCGATAAAGCAAAAGATATGATTTTTTTTGCGAGTACTAGCTTATATAATAGAGTGTCGAATTCGATCGAGATTTCGCGATGTCATTTCGTGCAAAGAATAACTTTGCAACATGAGCTAAATTCAGTCATTCTAATGCAATCATAGTATTGACTTGCTTGACATACTCTTACGACAATCTCGTTAATTCTTAACTTAAAGACAATTTCGAGAATCTTTTGATTTGAGTGATTGATTGAAAAAAAAGAGAACGAGATTTCGTCAAGACGAGATAAATCGATAAGTTTAACGCTGAGATGATAAGACACACAAGACATTGAGACAACTTGATTTTTAAGACTCGATCTCAGACTTTCTGAGAGAGATTACAATCAATTTAAACGTACTTACTCGCAAAAATATGCAAGTCTGTCAAAGAATGAAGACGATTGCAAAAGACATGACAATTTACTTTCAACGACATTTGATGAAAATTGACTTGCTTCTGCGAATAAGTACGTTTGAATCAATTGTAATTTCTTTCAGTAAGCAACAATTGTCTGTATGTTATGAGTGAGAAACATTAACTTTTCATCTTTGAAAGTCAAGACAAAAAAGAGAATTCGCAAGTTAACTGCGACGCGTGATCGTTAAGCTGAACGATTTCGAGATCGCTCGAGACTCGCTTGATAATAACGCGAGCGAGAATTACTTGTTAAACGAAATAATAAATATTTCGCGTCATTTCGTATGACGTGAGAACTCTGAAAAGAGAAAAGAGAGAAAAAAGTCAGCTTATTCTATCTAACAGAAAATATTTTTCAAGATAAATGATTTCATCTTTCGTGACTCTAGATTGAAAAGAGTTGAAACGATTGATCGTGACGATGTTTGAGTCGATACGAATCAAATAGAGATAAGTTACAGTTATTAAAAAAAAGCTGAATACTGAGATGATGAACACATGACATTAAAAATAACTTTGCTTGAAAACAATTATGCTTGAGATATCTGATCTCAGACTCTCTGAAAAAGATTATAACATTTTCAACGCGTGATGTGCTTGCTAATAAGATTAATAATGTTTTCAACGTACTTGCTCGCAAAAGTAAGTTTGTTAAAGAATGAAAACAATTGCAAAAAACATGACGATTTGTATTCAACAACGTCTGATAACAGCTAACTTGCGAAAAACATAAATGATTACTGAATGACTTGTTATCTCGTCTCGATGAATGATAGATGATAACAAACTGATTTTCGTCAAACGAAAACGATTACAGAAGACACAGCGATTCTTTTTTGACGATAAAGACTCTTAAAACAGTCTAAAAATACTAGTATATATCATATACTATATATATAATGAGAGTCAAATTTAACTTGATCTCGAGTGATTGATGAGAGAAAGAAAAAAGAAATTTTGTTAAGACAATTGAAATACGATTCGAGAATATGTGCTGACATGATTTTATTAATTTGATGATGTCTGTATCAATACGAATCAGATAGCGAAAACGATAAAAAAATTTAATACTAAGATAATGACACGCGAGATTGAGACAATTCAGCTTTTGAAATCTGATTTCTGACTTTTAACTGAGAGTGATTACAACAATTTCAACGTGCTAACTGATAAGATAGATAACATTTTCAATGTATTTACTCACAAAAGTAAGCTTGTCGAAAAATGAAAACGATCACAAAAAACATGACAATTTGTTTTTGACGACATTTGATAACAGCTAACTTGCGAAAAACATAGATAATTACTGAATTGATTTTTACGTCGTCTGAATCAGCAACAATCGCGTGTACGTTTTGAGAGAAAAATATGACATTTTATCTCAGAAAGTCAAGACGAAAGAAATATTAACAAATTCATTACAGCGTTTTTTTGATTTAATCATTGAAATGAGTGATTTCAAGTCATTCAGTTTGTTCTGAACGCAAAGCGAGCAAAAAACTTTTATCAATGAAACGATAAATATTCGATGCACTCTATAACATAAAACGATTTTGAGATCGCTCAGACTTGCGACGATAAATATTTCTCGTCACACTATATGACACAAATGATTTCGAAATCACTCAGACTCGCGACGATAAAATAAAGCGAGTTAGAAATTTTTATCGATCAGACAATAAATATTTCGAGTCATATTATGAAAAATCAGCGCGAATCTAAAGATTCGACGTATCTATTTGCTGAAATAAGTTTATTAAAGAACGAAAACGATCACAGAAAACATGACAATCTGTTTTCGACAACGTCTGACAATAGTTAACTTGCGAGATTAAAAATGATTAAAGAAAACTAGAATATTTCGCATTCAAGAAACATTCTGAAGTTAAGATTCGTTCTTTCGTCATTGCTATAATGCTTATTACTTTTTTTGCTTCTTGACGAATCAAGTAAAAGTGATAATAATAAGATATGAGACAGTTAAGATGACTGAAAATATAATAAGCTGTTGAGAGTATGATAAGAGTCAGTTGTCAAGAATGAAAGATAATGAAAAACTGATAAATCAGTGATTCAGACAATTATATAAAAGAATAGCGATTAGAATAAACAACAAGTTATTAGTATAACAGTAACGATTGTGTTCAAAAGAGCTTAAGAAATTGTCTTGTTAATTGCGCGTGATTGATATCAGTCTGATTAATTGAATCAAAATTGTTAATACGCATGCGAGAAAAGCTAGACTAGCTGTGAAAGAAAATAAAAATTTTAGCAAAAAATCATATTATTTTTAGCGCTAGCTCAGCGTTTGAGAGAAATGAAAGAAAAACTTTAAGAAATGACAAGCGTTCTCTTAATCAGTAATAAGAATAGTGTCAGCAATCAAAATCAGCGTTAATAAAATTGAGTAAAACAGTTAACTGCTACAATGAGAAATGTGTTACTTACGAAAAAACAAAAGTCAGCGCTCACAAATAAAATGATGAGAAAAATTGTCGTTAGTTAAACGCTAGTTTAACGTGCTAGTGCAGTCACTTAATATTTTTTAAAAATGACATCTCACAAAACATTTTTCGATGTTGTCTCAAAGCTCGTAAACTGTTTCATGTACATTTGCTCGTTCAATGAAAGAACGTCATTTAAAAAAATCGTAATGAAATTAATATTTCGTATCTTGTAACTCTTAGTCGCGATTACGACGAAAATGATTCAAATAGTTGATTTTTTCATTACTAAAACGTAAATGTTTCTGTAATCAATTTTTTTCTTTTGACGAAATTCTTGAATCACTTAACAAGTCTTGTAACGAACAGTGTTACTCTGCTCGTTAGTTTTAATCTTGTAAACTCACTTATCGTTTAGAGTTTTTTTGTTTCTAGAGAGTTTCACTAAAGTGAAAATGTTTCGATTCTTGATACTCTTAAAATCATTCGTCATGATGATAAGTCACTAAGTCGCTTGAGAAAATGTCATGATCTTTTCATAAGAGATAGATATCTTTTCGTTGTTAACGTACTCAGATCTCATCATTTTCTTAGCGAATAATATTTTGAAATTATTGAATGACATGTATTAACAAATTCAGTTTTCATTTTCATTCTCAAGTAATTCGCGATTTAAAGTAGTGAGCAGCGTTTTAGTAAGAATCTCAGTTAAGCAAGCGAATTTCTCGTAAATGATTACAAAGTGAATTTAGCTTATCTTTTGAGCATCGCGAACTAATTGATTTAGAACAGAGTTCTTGACAACAGCGAAACGTTTGATAAGAGTAAAAATGACAAAAAAAGTGTTCAAATTCTCAACGAAATGCTTGCGTGATCGATCTTTTTTCTTAAAAATCTTTGAAATCGCGAAAGTCTTGAAAGTTTTTTTTTCAGTGAGAGTGTCAAAGATGACAATCTTTCGTGATTTTGACTTTTCGCTAAACTCTGAGACATTTTCTTGTATGACATTTTCAGTGTAAAACTGTGATTTCTCGTTCTCAACATTCTCAGTAATAGAAAAAGACGAGTGAAAAGTCTGAGTAAAATTAAAAATTTTAATTGATTTTTCGTTAATTGCAACGCTGTAAGAGTAAATGATTTTATTCGTCTCGCGATCGTATAATCGATAGATGATAAAATCTTTGAACTTTATTAAAGTCATTTTCTTAGCGCGCGATTCAAGCTTGTCAGCAATTTTTAATTCAGATCTTTTCTTATAAACGTAAATGTCGAAATTAACGATCTTAATTATCTTAACGTTATACGACTCGTCGTGTCAAGTTTCATGCGAGATAACAATTTTCGAGAATTTCACGATGTCGAAATAAAGAAATGTGAAAATTGACAAGATATTGATCAGAAACACTATCGTGAGCATGACTTTGACTCATAGTTTTTTAAACAATTTGATCTGAATTAGCAATGATCGAATTCTTAGTAATATAATGTCAATATCTCTTTTCAAAATCTTATTTTGATTTTGAGAGTGTGAGACACAAGATTTTCATTTCGTGTCATAATCTCTTAAAAGCTTTCTCATTCAATCAAAGCGTAATTCGTCAACTTTATCAGATCGTATAATTATGACAAAGCGTATGTTCTGATTCTTCAATTGTAAAAAAAAGTAAACGAGAACGTCATAAATCTCATTTCTAGTTTTCATGAAATAAACTCATCTCATACGAGTGACATCGTCAGTAATTAGTATAAAATATCTAGATCTTTGAAAGAACTCAAGTAACTTGTTTAAATTGTCTAGAATTTCTTCACTTTCGTTTACATTGATGTGAAGCTTGTCATCACGACAATTAAATCTTTTCATAACGATCTTGAATAATTTCTTTTTTAATTTTACTAGCTTGCAAATCTCGCAAAATGAAAACTTTTTAAGCTCAGTGATCTTGATTTCAATGCGAGAATTCTTGAACATTTTAACAATGTTATTAACATTTAAATGATCTAAATGTCAATGTTATACTTTTATAATTTTCGCGAATTGTTTCTTAATAGATTTTGAATTGACTGACGTTTGTGTAACGACAGTAAATTTTTTAGTGACAAATAAAGTTGACTCGATTTCATTTTTTGAATTAATAAGATAATAGAGATTGTTTCTTAGTGACAAAACATAGAAGATTTGACTCTCATCGAGAAATGTTTTGTGAGACGTCATTTTTAAAAAATATCAAGTAATTGCACTAGCACGTTAGACTAGCGTTTGACTAACGACAATTTTTCTCATCATTTTATTTGTGAGCGCTGACTTTTGTTTTTTCGTAAGTGACGCATTTCTCACTGTAACAGTCAATTGTTTTACTCAATTTTATTAACGCTGATTTTGATTGCTGACATTATTCTTATTACTGATTAAGAGAACGCTTGTCATTTCTTAAAGCTTTTCTCTTATTTCTCTTAAGCGCTGAGCTAGCGCTGAAAATGATATGATTCTTTGCTAAAATTTCTATCTTCTCTCACAGCTAGTCTAGCTTTTCTCGCATGCGTATTAGCAATTTTGATTCGATTGATTAAACTGATATCAATCACGCGCAATTAACAAGACAATTTCTTAAGCTCTTTTGAACACAATCGTTATTGTTATACTAATAACTTGTTGTTTATTTTAATCGCTATTCTTTTGTATAATTGTCTGAATCACTGATTCATCAGTCTTTCATTATTTTTCATTCTTAATAACTGACTTTTATCATACTCTCAACAGTTTACTATATTTTCAATTATCTCAACTGTCTTATATTTTATTATCATCACTTTTGCTTTGATTGTCAAGAAGCAAAAAAAGTAATAAGCATTATAACAATGACAAAAAAACGAATCTTAGTTTCAAAATGCTTCTTGAATGCGAAGTATTCTAATTTTCTTTAATCATTTTCAATCTCGCAAGTCAGTTATTGTCAAACGTTATCGAAAACAAATTGTCATGTTTTCTGTGATCGCTTTCGTTCTTTGACAAACTTATTTCAGCAAGTAAATACGTCGAATTTTTAGATTCGCGCTGATTTCTCATAGTGTGACTCGAAATATTTATCGTCTAATCGATAAAAGTTTCTGACTCGCTTTATTTTATTGTCGCGAGTCTGAGCGACTTCGAAATCACTTGTGTCATATAATGTGACGAGAAATATTTATTGTCACGAGTCTAAGCGATCTCAAAATCGCTCTATGTTATAAAGTGCATTAAATATTTATCGTTTTATCAATAAAAGTTTCTTGCTCGTTTTGCGTTCAGAACAAACTGAACAACTTAAAATCGCTCATTTCAGTGACTAAATCAAAAAAACGCTATAGCGAACTTGTTAATATTTCTTTCGTCTTGACTCTCTGAGATAGAATGTCATATTTCTCTCTCAGAACGTACACGCGATTGTTGCTAATTCAGACAACGTAAAAATCGATTCAGTAATTATTTATGTTTTTCGCAAGTTAGCTATTATCAGATGTCATCAAAAACAAATCGTCATGTTTTCTATGATCATTTTCATTTTTCGACAAGCTTACTTCTGCGAGTAAATACATTGAAAACGTTATTTATCTTATCAATTAGCACGTTGAGATTGTTGTAATCACTCTTAGTTAAAAGTCAAAGATCAGATTTTAAAAGCTGAGTTGTCTCAATCTCGCGTGTCATTATCTCAGTATTGAACTTTTTTATCGTTTTCGTTATCTGATTCGTATCGACACAGACATCGTCGAGTTGATAAAATCATGTCAGCACATATTCTCGAGTCGTATTTCAATTGTCTTGACGAAATCTTTTTTTTCTTTCTCTCATCGATCACTTGAAATCAAGTTAAATTTGACTCTCATTATATATATAGTATATGATATATACTAGTATTCTTAAACTGTTTTAAGAGTCTTTATCGTCAAAAAAGAATCGCTGTGTCTTCTGTAATCGTTTTCGTTTGACGAAAATCAGTTTGTTATTATTTATCATTCATCGAGACGAAATAACAAGTCATTCAGTAATTATCTATGTTTTTCGCAAGTCAGCTGTTATCAGACGTCGTTGAATACAAATCGTCATGTTTTTTGCAATCGTTTTCATTTTTTGACAGACTTATTTTTGCGAGCAAGTACGTCAAAAACATTATCAATCTTATCAACAAGCACATCACGCGTTGAGAATGTTATAATCTTTCTCAGAGAGTCTGAAATCAGATGTTTCAAGCATAATTGTTTTCAAGCAAAATTGTTTTCAATGTCGTGTGTTCATTATTTCAATATTTAGCTTTTTTTTGACAGCTGCAACTTATCTTTATTTGATTCATATTAACTCAGACATTGTCACAATCAATCGTTTTAACTCTTTTCGATCTAGAGTCACGAAAGATGAAATCATTTATCTTGAAAAATATTTTCTGTCAGATAAAGTAAGCTAACTCTTTTTCTTTTCTTTTTTCTCAGAGTTCTCACGTCGTACGAAATGACGCGAAATATTTATCGTTTCGCTTAACAAGTAATTCTCGCTCGCGTTACTATCAAGCGAGTCTCAAGCGATCTTGAAATCATTTAGCTCAGCGATCACGCGTTACAGTCAACTTGCGAATTCTTTCTTTCGTCTCGACTCTCAAAGATAAAAAGTTAATATTTCTCACTCATAACATACAAACGATTGCTGCTTACTGAAAGAGATTATAATCAATTCAGACATACTTATTCGCAAAAACAAGTCAGTCTTTATCAAACGTTGTTAAAAGCAAATTGTCATGTTTTTTGCAATCGTTTTCATTTTTCGACAGACTTGCATATTTTTGCGAGTAAGTACATCTGAATTGATTGTAATCTCTCTCA
Source organism: Arachnomyces sp. KDTOL00113 (assembly GCA_949709995.1). NCBI lineage: Eukaryota > Fungi > Ascomycota > Eurotiomycetes > Onygenales > Arachnomycetaceae > Arachnomyces > Arachnomyces sp. KDTOL00113. Next base: position 1,073,763 of record OX453234.1, read on the forward strand.
GAGAGTCTGAGATCGAGTCTCAAAAGTCAAGTTGTTTCGATATCTCGTGTGTCTCATTATCTCAGTGTCAAACTCATCAATCTATTTTGTCTTGACAAAGTCTCGTTCTTTTCTTTTTCAATCAATCACTCGAATTAAAAGATTCTCGAAATTGTCTTTAAGTTGAGAATTGATAAGATTGTCGTAAAAATATGTCAAGCAAGTCAATATTATGATTGCATTAAAATGACTGAATTCAGCTCGTGTTACAAGACTATTCTTTGCACGAAACGACATCACGAGATCTCGATCGAATTCGACACTCTATTATATAAGCTAGTACTCGCAAAAAAAATCATATTCTTTGCTTTATCGTGTCACAGCATCTCTCACAAAGTCTCTTTTCAACTGTCGCGAAAAAATCTTTTTTTCAGCGAGTCTAACGTCTGTGTTTTTTCTCGTGTTTCATGAATTTGACGCGATTATAGATTATTGTGTCGAGTTTTTGACTGACTCGTGATCAATGACACTAAAAAATCTTGATTTTTTCTCTCTTTTCGTCATTTATTTACTGTCTCGTTTGTTGCACGTATCGAAATCAGAGTAAGCTGATTTTGTTAACTGTAATCGCTCGCATTCGACAAGAGTCAGTTTGTTGTCGCTCATTGTTCGACGAGTCTCACAAATTTTCAAGACAAAGAAATCTCACAGACTGACTGAAGTCTAGATCAGTTATCGAAAATAATGTCAGTTTTTTTATATTCTATCTCGAACGTCTTGTTAATGATACTAAATTTCGTTAAAAACAAATCATTATGTTTTCTATAATTGTCTTTGTCTCTCGCGAGTCAGCTGTCATCAGATGTTGTCGAAAACAGATCGTCATGTTTTCTGTGATTGTTTTCATCGTTTGACAAGCTTACTTCAGCAAATAAATACATCGAAAATTTGACAATTTATGTCAGTTAATAATCATCGATTTCGTTCTTGTTTGATTTCTTCTCGTTTTTATTTCTTAGTTCAGAAACTTCGACACTTTAAAATAACATTGTTTCGAGCATTCGAAAGAATGAGAGATTTCAAGATTTCGTTGATTTTCATTATATATATTTCGTTATATATAGTGTTTCTAGTAAACTCGTTTTGTTACTAGACATCGTCAAAACAAATCGATATTTCTTTTGAGTCTGTAGTCTTTCGCATTAGTCTTGTTTAATAAATGATTAAATTTTCAATTGATCTCACGAATAAATCACAGATCGAGATTCATACTTATCGTCATTCTCATGAATGCTTTGCTAAGTCTTTTGTTATCATAATCTGTTCGCTAAACATTGACAAATGACTGATTAAAAAAAAATGTCAACGAGTCAACAAAACGATGACTAGAGCGATTTTTTTTTAATCAGTTATCAATTAATGTCTAGCGAACAAGTCGTGATAGCAAGAGACTTCGAGTTTTCTTGAAATCGCGAAATACGACTGATTCGAGTGTCAATCTATGACAAAAATAGATTTAATTGATATAAAAAAATATTTTGAGATATTGTTTTTAACAAATCATCTGTCAATATCTATTGAACGAGTCGTCATGAAAACGACTCTTTCGATCGCGAAATGTAAATTCGAATGTCAGACTATGACAAAGATATTTTTTTAAAAATATATAAGTGTCTCGAGCTGTTTCTTTTAACTTTTTGTCAATGCTCATCGAACAAGTCATCATGAAAATTGCTTTTCTGATCGCGAAATACGACTGATTCAAATGTCAGACTATGACAAAGATATTTTTAAATATATATATAGATAGATAGATATTGATAGATGAAGCTTGAGAACTTTATAAAAGAAAAAACGCGAGAAGAAAAAAAGTTTTAGCGATCGTATTAATAATAATAAATGTTTTAGTGAATGATTTCATCTTTACAACAATGAATTAAACTCTCAAGATAACTCTCAGTGAAAGACTTTGTTTTTACGTTAGTGAATTAAATCTTAGAGCGATTAAATTGTGAATGAACTTATTCTAAGTCAATAAAAATGCATGTGTTCAGAGTTTTTGATGAAAAGCTTTAAAAAACGAGAACTTTAATGAATAATCAAAATCAACGTCAAATCTGAGAAGAGTAATGAATGAATTGAAATTTTTTATCTTTTTTATCAGACGAGAAGTTGCGTGAGAACGAGATGAAGCTCAAAGTCTTGAATGAAATTAACAAACGCATGTGTCAGTTTTTGACTCGAAAGACGAAACATATATAATTTGAGTTTTGTATCACGTGACAAACAGAAATGAATCACTCGATAACATGATGAGAATTGTCGAACGAATAAAAAATCAGATCATGTGATCAATTCGATGATAATCTCATGATTTTTTAGCGACTTCATGTGATCACATATGTCAATTTAGTCTTTTGCTTCAAGTTATCAATCTAGTTTTCTGTTTACTCTCGCGATCATTTTTAAATTGTTAATTTAGTTTTCTGTTTCTTTCGCGATCATTTTCAAGTTATTAATCTAATTTTTTGCTTTTTTCGCGATCATTTTCAAGTTGTCAATCTAGTTTTTTGCTTCTTTCATGATCATTTTCAAGTTGTTAATCTAGTCTTTTGTTTCTTTCGCGATCATTTTCAAGTTGTCAATCTAGTTTTCTGTTTCTTTCGCGATCATTTTCAAATTGTCAATTTAGTCTTTTGTTTCTTTCACGATCATTTTTAAGTTGTCAATCTAGTCTTTTGCTTCAATTTCGCGATCATTTTCAAGTTGTCAATCTAGTTTTCTGCTTTTTTCTTATTGTCAGATATACTTTACAATTCTTCTCATTACTAGTACTAAGTATTATATTATTCGTGACATTTTGCATTTCAATTTCAAGACGTCGAAAAGAGCTTGATTGACATAAGCTAGAAATTAACTATCAAAACATACATGACAAAGACGAAATAATGATTGTCACAATTCATATTGAACAGATCATTATGATATTAACAAGATTTTCATTTCAACTCTTGCGTGTGCGATGCGATCATAATAATACTCATTTTAATTAATTAATATTGAATTATCTTTCGTAACTGAAAAGACAAGCGCTTTATTTTTCATTTTCTTGTTAACATTCATGACAATACGATTAAATTAAGCTCGCAAAGATTGTTAACGCATAATACTCATTTTCATCGACATATCAGAATATCATAGTTTATACGTTCACGTTTGCTCATTATGTTGCTTGATGCGTGATATTTTAACTTGACATTGTTACTCATTGATTTTCATTCAATTCGACTTCGTGAGAATGAGTCGAGTCGCTCGAGTGAGATTGTATTTCTTTTTTAGTAACATTAAGATTTCGATCAAGATCTCGTATTTTTCGTTAGTCAAGAATTCATGATTCTCATTCTCATTAAAAATGCTGATGATTTTATTTCGCTGTTTTAAATTCATAGTTCTTTTTATGATTTTGACTTTTTGCTCACACTCATCTCTCAGTCACTAAAATATTCAGATAAAATAAATTAGCGTTAGATTTTAAAGCTTGACGTGAGATAGTATTAGAAAATGAGATGAGATCATTCGAAAAAAACGTATCTTAGCTAACATCTTAATCGTTTTTGAATTAAATGTGAGAATAACGATTTTCTCTGAACGATTTTTGTAATTCTTGCTCTTTTTCATTTCGATCAAGATTCTTTCAATACTTTTACACTTGATACTTGAAGTCATCAATGACTTGATCTCTCAAATGTAAGATGCTTTATTTGAATGTTTATCTTATCGATTTTTTTTAGTCTCGAGCTGTGTGAGACTGATGTTCAAATATTTCGTCACAATGTTCATCAATTCGAGAAATAAAGCAATCAATCAATTCATTCGCGATCTCTTAAAGAAGTTCACGATGCAAAATGTGAGTTTTGTATTGAGTCTCGAATTTTTTAATCACTGTTGCATAGCGCTGACGTATTTTTTTCGCATCTGAGTCATGATTTTATCATGTCGATTTTTCATCGTTTCTCGATAACGCTTTGAAAAGTCGCATTTAACATTTTTATGATCATTTAACGACAACTTTATCAATGACATTTCAAATCAGTTTTTTTTTTCAGTGCGACGTATCATTATCAACTTTACGAATTTGACAAATTTTTAAGCTGATTTCTGAAATTTCGCGAGACTCTCGACGCTTGAGTTTTGTTTTTTAATGTGCTTGTTCATCTCATTCGTCAATTCAGATAACTTGTTATGAGTGAATTTAGTCAAGATATTATGACTATGTCAGAGACTGATTTTCATCATTTGAGCGTAATATAAGATATTTGATGAGTTTTTGTCGATGAGTGTTCTTGATATTATTCAAATCGTTGCATCAGAGATCGACATTTTCATGATTTTAACATTGCGCAAAGTGAAACAATCGTTAAATTTCTGCTCATGACTCTCATCGCGAAATATTTAATCTCACTTAATCTTGATAACTCGCTCATCAAGTTCATCTGAGTTAATAATAATAACTTTGAGACACTTTCACAAAAAATGTCTCTCAACACTTTTGACAATGCAAATGATCACACAGCGCTTTTGTTTAAATATTGTCTTCAATTTTTTCTTGCTTTTATCATCGATATTCGTTATCATATTTAAATATCTCATGATATCTCTCTCATCAGTGAAAAATGTCAAAAAATTTTTAGCATTCAGCTTTTGTAAATGAGTGATCTTTTTTGTATCTGAATATGCAAGAATCAGTCTCAAATTCAGTACATTTTTTTGCTTTTTCGAAATCATTTTTGTTCATTCATTGACTTAGTTCATTTGTAAACTTTTGAAAACTAATATCAGACAAGATTTATCAATCTCATCAATTCTTTGCGTGATTTCGTTGTTGACGCAAACACATTAAATTGAGTATTTGAATTGCGAAAGACACACGCTGCTCGAAAATTGATTAAGAGAGAAATGCGATTTCAGTTGAATCTTGACGTTAACATTACTCAATGACTCGAATTGACTCGATTTCACATGTCTCGCATTTTTTTGAAATCAAGCGTTCAAGACAATCGCAACTAGCATCTCAGTGAACTAGTAAAATGATTAGCAGAATTCAATAGTCAATATTTTGAATCATGATAATTATATAGCTCTTATTTTTTTGAGACTCATATTATCGACAAGAAACTTATCAAGAATCGCATTTTTTGTTTTAATCGTCATTCAAAAAGTTTCGAACAGTTGATAAGAAAACAACTCTCGCTTCATTTCTTTAATCTTGATTTTCTTGATAACATCTCTTGCATCTGACTCTTTTAGCATAAAGAATTTCAGAAAGTCGTTTCACATTTCAGAAATCATTTGATCACATCTCATGTCTCGTTCAAGCATGATCAATCTGTTCTCACGTTAGTCTTATATCTCTCAAATCATTTGAATGAGATTAGCTTACGCGAATGACACAATTTTCTTTTCATCATTATCATCGTTCTCTAGTACATTCGAAAATTTCGTTTCGTTTTTTTCTCTAATCTCTCTTTTTAAGTTCTTATCGAACGCATCGAAGCACTTCAGTAAAAATTGCTGTTTCGAGTTATTTTGCGATGTATTTTCATGCGATAGTGAAAACACAATGACAAATGACTGTTTCAAGTCATTTGACGACACTTTATTCTCATCAGAAAAAGTCAGATCATGTGAAAACTGCTATTTAAGCTTTTCAAACAATGTATTTTCATGCGACAATGAAAACATAATGACAGACGATTGCTTCAAGTCATCTGATAACGCTTTATTCTCATCAGAAAAAGTCAGATCATGTGAAAATTGCTGTTTAAGCTTTTCAGACAATGTATTTTCATGTGACAATGAAAACACAATGACAAATAATTGCTTCAAGTCATTCGACAACGCTTTATTCTTATCAGAAAAAGTCAGATTATGTGAAGATTACTGTTTAAGCTTTTCAGACAATGTATTTTCATGTGATAGTGAAAACACAATGATAAACAATTGTTTCAAGTCATTCGATAACGCTTTATTCTCATTTGACGACGAGATCTCGCGATATGATGACTGAATCAAAATTTCAGATATTTCAGTCAAAGTTTTCTTGATTACGTTAGATAATAATTGCTAATATGACACATCAGTTCTCGAAGCGTTCGAGTGAGATTGAGTCGAATTCGCTTTTTTTTAAATAGACAGCACTCTCTCTAAACACGCACGATCAATTTTCACTGATAATGAGAGAGACGTGAACTCAGAGTGTGTCACAAATTCATTTTTAAACAAAAATTCATTAGAGTTCACTTGCATATTCTCGACTTTTTCGATTAGATCGAGCGCAAGTCAAGAGCGTTTAATGATCGAAATTTCGAGCTGAGACTGAGTTAAGTCAAGTCGTTTTTTACGTTCAAAATAGACTAGATTAAAAAGCACATATTAGCATTTGTTACGTGTCAATCGTCACGTCATGTTAAGAAATAGCATATCTGTTTTAAAACAAACAATAAAAATCAGCTTATCAAACATATTTTTTTTCTTGAGTAATTTTTTTCGCATGACATCAATCATCACGCGTCACATTCTCGCGAACTTGATTTTGACTTTTCTTTCGAAATCAAGAATAATGTGAGTGTTAAGATCAAAGCAACATTCTTTTTTCAGTCAAAAGTTTTTTCACTTCGTTCAGTTTTCATTTGTCAGATTGTTAGACTCATTTTTATTTTGACTAAAAAATTTATTAAGCTTTCTCGCTAAGAGTATCTCATCGACATTAATCAAGTTCTGAGCTCAGATAGTCAGATCTGTTAGAGACTTCAAAGTGCGAGAAATTTTTTCGTGTTTAAATGACATGCTCGACTTGTGCTTCTGATAATCAAAACGCGTCAAAAAAAAACAAAATGATATTTCGAATGATTCTTGTTTGAACGAGAATGATTCGAGTTAATCAATACTTTGACTTTTTTTCAAACGCTTTCTCTGATTGTGCAAATTTTTTATCAGTTCGTTCAGCATAGTTCGCTTCACAATCTCGTTTTGAAAAGATCGAACTTTATTTGATAAATTGAGTCGAATCAAAATTGCTTCAATGAAAGCAATCTTGTTCGTTCTTGTTTTCTTGATGCTAAATCTCGAGTGTTTCTGAAACAGTTTTTTAGCATCAAACAGCTCACTGATAAGATTTTTGAATCGAGCAAGCTTATTATGAGTCAAATCAAAAATATTTCTGATTGTAGCATTCTTCACGAGCATGTTGTTAAAAGAATTATTTTTCATCACGATTTTTGATTTTGTCAAGACGAGATTTAAGCAATTGACATTTAAATGAGTTTTTGAGACAAAATTCGTTTCAGTAATCATTTAATTTTCGAGTCAAGATAAAAAAAACGTTAGCATACGTAGTTCTAAACAAAATCAGATCAGTTCGAGTTGATTAACATGAAAATAGAAAATTGCTCATTTTTGATACAAAAACGCGTCGTGATCATGAGATTTGTATAACAATTCAACTCAAAGTCAACAGAGCTAGCGAATCATATTGAATATTGTAAAAATATAAAGATAATACTTACTAACGAAAAAGCTGTCTAATGAACGATCGAGATTTCATTCTTTTCTTTCAAATTCAGCTTCGTCGAACGTGATGTTATTGTGTTGACGAAAAGTGATAATATTGTTTTGATATGAATAAACTGACGCGATGTGATTGTTTTGATATTTGAATAATTTATTTAACGTTGTGAGCAGTCTAGCGAGAATCTGTTTTTTTTTGATCTGATAGAATATTTGATAATCGCATCAAGTTTAACTCAGTCAATGAAACGCTTTTTGTGAGAAAAAACGCGAACTTGCACAATGTCTAAAACAAGCAAGAAAAGTGAACATGATATGATTAAAAAGAGAAAAAGAGCTCAAGAATGAATTTCGTTGTATTCTTGCAACTATTACTTGAGAAAGACGATTAAAGTAACATATTTCTGTTCGTTTAATAGACTAGCTTGACGCAATCGCTTTGTTTAACTCTCTAAAGTATCAATTCGTCATTCTTTATTCTGATTACATTAGTCGTCAAGTTCTAATCGTTTAGCTTCATATCATTGCAATTCGATTTGTCATTCTTTTCATTCTCGTCATTCGAATATTTTGTTAAAACGTTATCAGACACAGCTCTCAAAGCAGCATTATCAGACATCGTTCTTAGATTTTTCAGCTCTTAAAGCAACATTATCAGACACAATTTTTTAATTTGTTTTTTCAGACTCAGCTCTCAAAGCAGCATTATCAGACACAGTTTTTCAATTTGTCTTTTCAGACTCAGCTCTCAAAGCAACATTATCAGACACAGTTTTTCAGTTAACGTTATTAACAGCAACTTTTTCATCAGCGTCATGATTTTTCACTTTGAACTCAGAATTATCGATATTCATATCGAGTTCGTGAGCTCGAGCTCGAGAAATAATTACAAGATTCGCTTTCTTAATCAACGTTTTATAATCAATCTTTACATAAGCTTTGCGTGTCTTAAATCACGACAGCATTTTATTCAAAAATTAAAATTGACGTTTTTCGATATCAATGAGTGTGTTTATTTGACAGAAAATCGCGAATCTTTTTATCACAAACAACTCAGAACGTGTTCTGAAAAGTGTGACTGTCAGTCGCTAACTGTCAGACACGAAATTAATCTGATAAGAGAAAGTAAGATTCAGAATAACGATCGCACATTTCTGACTCTGATACGCGTCTATCTTATTCACGTGAATATCGCGATATGTAACACTCTCTTTCTTGTCATATAATCGATATAGATTGAAAAGATACAGTTAATATTGTTTTTCGTAAAAAGTAAGAAGTAAAATGTCAGAGACATCGATCTCATCACGCTTGATAAGTTCAGTCAGCAAATTGAGAACATACGTCGCATTGAGAATGTTGTAAATGAATCAACTTAAATTGTCAATATTTGTCTGTTCAGCTTCAATGTTTAAAAATATGACACATGAGTCAATGAGATTATTATCATTATCTTTGAGATTCTTCTTGCAAAAGAAGCGAACTCTTTGTTTCATTCTCATGTCTTTTATTAATTTAGCATTCTCGAGTTTGTTATCATAGACAAGATTTGAAAATAGCTTTCATATCATGAGTGCATTGCGATGTTGAATCGTGAGCATTAGCGATGTGACATTGTTATGCAACAGTTTAACGAACAAAAAAATATGAAACTGTTTGACTAAATCATTAAGTATCTTTTCATGAGAATTGCTGAGAATTGTCAATTTTAACTAATTCTGATCTTTTACATTCACGAGAGCGCGTGCATTATAATAAGCAAGAAAGTTTTAAATCGCGAGCTCGAGAACTCTGACTGTCTCATCAATATTGATAAAAATCAATTTAATCGAAAAATACATCACTGTCTTATCACAATTGCACAAAGTGATTACGATCACATTCGAATTGCTCAGCACGTATTTTTGAAACGCGACAATTTTCTCTCGAAAACGTATTTTTTTATCAGCATTGAATTTTTCGCTCATTTGTAAATGATAAAAGTCATTTCAAAAATCACTAAAGCGTTCAGATTTTGCAAGAGAAAACAACACAATCTTAAAAAATCAAAACATTTAAGAAACAAGACTCAGACGTTCGTTCTGAACGCGAGAATCTCTCATTTCAAATGAGTTGTTTGTAGCGCTTTCATACATGTCAAGCAAAGTCTTGACAATGACAAGATTAGTCAAAGTGTGCTTCGTTTGCTTTTCAAGATTAACAACAGAAAAACGTGTTTCTTTTCGCGATGAAAGATTCTTGATAACATCTCGCGTAATCAAGTCTAGCTCGATTTCAATTGAATGAAGTCGAACAATAATAATGTTTTTCTCGCGTTCGAGAATAAGACATTTAAATTTATCAAAGATCTTTCGAGCGAGACTTGTCATCGCAATGTTAAATAAGACAGCAAGAAGTAACTAATTACGCTGAGATGTCTCAATTTCATCACGAATCACATTGAATCGAAATTTTATAAAAAGCAAAATCAGATTGATGAGAAGCTGCGTTTTACTTGTGTTAAATAAATCTTGAAACACGCTCATGTTATCAGTCAACGCATGACAAAGCTTGATCGTCTCTTGTTGCTTGTCATTTAAATGACATTGATTCAGAAACTCGTTCACATTTTCATCTAGATTTTCATACATGTTGATAACATTTATCTCGTCAAGATAATCAAGCAAAAAGAACTTGATTCAGTGATCAGAGAAAATTTTCACTCGATTTTGAATGACACGAAAAGAATTGATTTGCCTGCGATATGATTTATTGAAAATTTCAAATCTAATCTTAACGTTTATTCGAAACATCTGACGAATCGCGATTGCAAGCTTATCAAAAAACTTGTTTTGTGAGTTGATCATTAGTGATTGTGAATTTACTTCAATTCATTTTTTCTTCTTTTTATCTCATGAACGTGTAATGTAAAAACATAAATCAATGCTTCTTGCTCATGACAAAGAACTTGTGACAAAGACTGATCAATTCTGACTTTAATCATTCATAATTAATTTAAAGTTCAGTTTCAAACAATCATCAAACTGAAGCTTCATGTACACGCCGATCTTGAAAAAATTAACAAAATTGAAATATTCGCGCTTATCAGCGTTCGAAATGATCAGCAAAATTACAGAAAAAACATGAACATTATTTATCAAGTTCAATGTTGCTTTTTGAAACTCTTGCTTCTGAATGTTTGTCATACTTATCATGATAATATATTTTTCGAAACAACTAAAAATAAAACGTGACTTGAGAATGAACTGAGATCGCTCTTCTCGCGAACGCAGCTAATTTAAATTAGTTTGAATGAAAATCAAAGTATTAGCATGTCGATTTCAAGACATTCATGCTTGCAAAATGTTGACTTCACTTTGCAATTTTAAATCGATTATATACTGATCAAAGCAACGCAAGATGTCGAAATGCGAATGACGCGAGTAAAAGCGAAAATCGATCATAAAAGTGTTATTAAAAGTCAGACGTAATTTTTTTATCTAATTTTGTTTTGAGTCATACTGTCTAGTCACTGTCAGATTCTGTCTGTGAATCGCACTTGAGTTGAAAGTGAGAGTTATTTTCAAAATCAGATTTTTGTTAACAAGCTTGTCAAAATCAAAAATGACTTTCTTAACATGCTCAAGAACAGACGAGACGCGAATCGCGATGTCTTTCACTATCTCGAATAACTGAGTAAAATCTGTTTTTTCACTAACAGTTTTCATGACGATTTTTTTCTCAGTGAGTTTTTTCTCGACAGACTCTTTCTTAACAGATTTTTTCTTGACAAACTCGTTCTTAACAAGCTTATTTAAGTTAATTGTTAGTTTGTCATCATACATGCATATTTCAATTGTTTGTGTTGAGTTATACAGCACTTATTTGTCTTATTTTCATTTTTCATTATCTGTCTGATAATAACATTAACAGAATGATCGCGTTCGAAAAAACAGTGAATTTCGAATCTTGTAAATATTGACTTATCTTTCTCATCATTCTTCTCATTTTTCGCGATGTTGCGTGTTTCGTGTGTGATGAGTGTTCTCACGTTAATTCATAACAAATGCTTTTTCTAAAGACGAAACTTCAGCTTAATTTTCATGAAAAATTCTTTGACACGTCAAATATCATTCTTCTCGTTCTTTTCATGTGCGAACGAGATAAAGTCAAGTGTTTTCGAGTTATCAATCAAGCTCAAAATCATCGAAATGAAATAAAGCTTTTCACTTATCTTGTCTAATGATTCATTTGACTTGAAAAGAGAGTAAAGAGAGACAGAAAGTAAGAAAAGAAAATTGTAAACAGTAAAAAGAGAGAGATGAGTGAGAAAAAAAAAATGATCAAGTGAGAGAAAAGAGTGTGTTGATTGAGAGAAACTGAAAATTGAATGAGAGAAAGAGAAAGTTGAAAAGATAAAAAAATCAATGTGAGAAATTAAGCGAGACATTAGCGTGATCACTTAGCTAAATTAGACGAAAAATAATGCAAATGAGAGAATGATAATATGATTAATAAGATATTAAATATGATTGCATCAAGTTTAACTTAGTCAATGAAACGCTTTTCGCAAGAAAAAACACTATGACATAAGACGATCATTTAATCTTTGCTTTTTCAACAAACACGAAAATGTCAGATTTCTGATTTGAACGTCACTAAAGTTAAATCATGATAAAGTATCAATTGAAAAGAAACTGAGATCTTGCTTTATCAGAGTATATTGATAATGTCACGATGATTGATATATCGTTGTTTCTTTTTTCGTCACGATGAATTTTGCAATCATAATCTCAATTCAAATCACATATTCAGATTTTGCAATTATCTAATAATGAAAATCATAATGAAAAGCATTTGTTCTAGTTTTCGTATATTTTTTCATTCTCATATTCGTCATTCTCGCATAAGTAACTTTTCTCGCATATGAGACGATAAGCAGATCTAAGCATGCTTTCTCAACGTTCGTTTTGATCACATGTTAATATAATGAATTTCGAGAGTTACGAAATTAATATCTGTCATTGCTAATTAGCTAAGATGTATTGAAATTTCAAGAGAAAAGTGAAAACTAATACTGATTTACTTAACGATCATTTCATTCTCACTATAAAGTGACTTCACACTTGACAATCAAGTCACAATGACTTGAACTCGAATGTCAAGTCAATATTTTGTGATTTGAGTATGCAATGTTTATGTCACTTTTCGAATATTTGTCTTGTCATTTTTATCAATGTTTGCGCAAATCAAGTTGATTGAAAAAATCTTATAATATTGAAGTACGATAGTAATAACATTGAAAAATCATAAAAGAACTCAGCAAATCACTCAAGAATGATTTCAGATTAACACTTTGCGCGTTACTATAAGCACTCTTTACAGAAACAGTCTCTTGACTGTAAGAAAAGCAAATAGTGTCAATGAAAAGTATGTTTATCTCAGATCATTTTCATGAAATGAGATTGACTTTGACATAATGCTAATTTAATATGATTTAGCGTGAACACGATTTAAGCGCAACACAATTAATAACAAATACTCATCTGACAATTAGACTAGTCTCATGAAGCGTTTTCATCATACTAATCACAATCAGACGACGCGTATTTTATACGCGATTGAGTTGAATGAACTAAATGCTTAGTTCATCACTCATATATCAAGACGATAATTATGTCGTTTCAATGCAATTATGATATTTGCAAAGTTTACAAGTTAAAGTCAAGTCTTAATGAGCAATTTCAATATAAACAAACATGTTTGCAAAAATAAAAAACTCGTCTAATCGCGCTCAGAGCAATCAATCATAATAAATTCAGTGAAAATGTTTAACTGAACGCGAGAGTGTTAGAATTAATTGAAATGTCGTTGTCAAATAACGACAGTAATATTTCTAACGTGAAAAAAGACGAACATATTACATTTTTATCAGTTCTGAAAAATCATTGTATGAATTTTTCACGAAATGACAATGATGTCAACGTGAAACAGAGTGCTTTATATGACAGTGTCACTTTTGTACACGAGAAGAATTTCAATATTGATATAAAGTCTAAATTAATCGAAACGAAACTCACAATGTTTATTTCATCTGTCACACTCAATGTCATCGCATCGAATGATGAAACGATTTTATGTCAAGCGAGAAAACTTTTAACAGTTTTCTCTCAGTTGCAAATGAACACGTACGAGAAAATGATAAAAAAGAAAACTGACATGTTTATTGAGATAGAGCGTTCGCATGATCAGACGAATGTCAACAAATACGAACAATTTACACTCGAATTAACAAATAAACTTTTCATGTCTCTTTATTTTTTTGATAACGAGTTAAATTATGTTCTCGCTCAGTGATTTCATTAACAAAGTCTGACAAAGAGAGATGTGAATAGTTTTTTCGAGAATAAACGACTGATCAAAATACATGAAATGCTTAGTTTCAAAAAGACAGATGTCTGACTTTAAAAAATGAGTCAGATCACTCATGACATTTCGAAAAAAAGCTAAAAGACACAAACAGTAATCGTGAATTCGAAAATGACTGAAATGAATAAACAGATTTATCATTATCAATATCAAGATGTTGAGCAAATCATTCGCTTTTTTCTTAAACATAAATCGTTCGAGCGAGATTTATGTTACGCTTCTGTGCGAGTGACAAATAATCAGAAAAGTCAAATTTACACAGAAATGCACATCGCTGACTAATAATGAGAAACACAAAATAAGCTTTCAGAGAGAGCAACTGTGATCTCGTTACTAATCGCGATTGACAAAACTGTACTGACTTAACATCATGATAATCTCTCAGTTTGATCAATTTACTTGACAATCGAAAATCTTAATCATGTCGTGCGAAGACAGCAAAAACGACTAAGCTTAGTTTTGATTGATTTCATGTTTGTTGTGAGTGACAACGAATCATTTGAGCGAGCGATCAAAGCGAAAATTTATCACAAGATTTTGCGTCTAATATTTCAATGTAAGTGAATGATTTAGTTCTCTCTTACGTTTATTTAAGTCTCAGTTACGTAAGACTAATCGCTTTCGTTCTTGATTGAACAGTCATGAAAGAATTAGCGAGATCGAGTATGCTCATACAATGTGCGAATAAGCAAACTCGATGTTGTTTTTCAATTATTATTAACATGATAATCGATTATGAAAAGCAAACTTTGTTAATCGAAATTAAGAGCGAATGACATTGCACGATATGCAATGTGTTTTCGTTAAAATGTCAGAAATTGCAAAAAAGATGACTCATGCGAACACATGAGAGCATGAAAGAACAGATTGATAAACAGTTACATGAGAATATTATCATAATCAGAGAAGCATTAAATAGAATGAAATCAAAGCAACGAAAAGAATACGAGAAACGACAGCGAGAAAAAAAAGAGAAAAAAATACATTTAATCATTAACTTTGCTTGAAAACATTCTCATATCAATATTCACGTAATCATGATATTGAATTCTCTTTATCAGCTATTAAAAGACATTGTCAATTATTTCATACAGTGATTGCAAGATTCTCTGAAAACACTGATATTTTCATGTTTCAAACGAAAGATCGATGACAAAACTGTCTTGTTTGATGCAAAGAACATTGTGCAACTCGATGAACGCTTTTAAAACATTTTTGCGTTTCTCGATTTAAAGATATTCACAAAATTCAGTGAAGTCAAACAGTGAATTAATGTGAAACAGAAATCAGTCGCTTGACAGCTTGTGTCTGTCATTGCTTTTCTTTTGAGCTTAATATATGAAAATGTCGATGTCGTGATTTATGCTCGAGTCGTATTAAATTTTTACATGCTTTCTCAGTATCATTCACACGATGAAACGATTTTGCAATACATGAAATTGATCATCGAGCAAATAGATTTTCTGAAATGAGCGTTTTTCGACTCTCGCTCAACGTTCAACACAAAAAAGAGAGACAAAATCGCATCACACTTTAACTTTCTCAAATTTCACTCTCTGATTCATTATTCAGAGCACATTTGTCTT
Source organism: Arachnomyces sp. KDTOL00113 (assembly GCA_949709995.1). Classification (NCBI taxonomy): domain Eukaryota; kingdom Fungi; phylum Ascomycota; class Eurotiomycetes; order Onygenales; family Arachnomycetaceae; genus Arachnomyces; species Arachnomyces sp. KDTOL00113. The sequence goes on from OX453234.1 coordinate 1,089,302, forward strand.
TATGAAACATTAAATGAGATTGACAGTAACATCGACGAGATTGCTCATAAGATTCTTATGAAAGAACATTTTGCTCGCATTAACAAACGAGACAATTATCAAGAGCAAATCATAGCGCACGTCTCTTGACATCTTAGTATGATAATTATAAAAAAAAAACTCTTACTTAACATTATCGTCTCTCAAAATGCGACGATGAATCAGAGAATGATGATTTCTGTCATGCGATTTAACATGAAATTGAATTTTATAAAACTTGATTGAAAGCAAGCTGAACAAAGAAATTTCAAGAATTTTCATGAAATGCGTGTGACTGATTTGATCGCGATACTGAAAATAAAAAGTTTTATTGATGCGATGACAGTATTCTTTCGTGAAAATCGAAAGAAACACGACAAGAAACAAATCAAATCGCATTTTATTGATCGTCGAGAGAGCAATTTCTCTTGAGTCGAAAATCTGATTATTTGAATTCACGAATTCATGACTTGCTGAAAGTATGATGACAAAAACAGTAATGATCAAAAATTCATGATAAAGAAAATGATAAGATGTGCGCTTAACTGACAAAACAAACAACACGCGTGAAAACGCGATTGTGTGTGAGTGCAAGAAAAAGAGAATGATTATCAAATCAACTTGACTTTTCAAGAACGTTGAATTGATCAATTGCAATTGATTCTTAATGTTAAGAACTCGAAGCGATAACACAATAATGATCGCAATGACAGCAATATCAATGTTTTCATGCTCGCGATGACAATAAAAAAAGCTGTGTGATACACTGAAACACTTCTAAATATCATGATTTCTTTAAATGAGAGTCGATTGCATAATATTCATGAAATGATCGAGATGCAATGTGCTAATCGCTCTCATGAATCATTATTTAATGCTCGAAGACAACAGAGTCTGAATAGTTAACGAATATATGAAATGAAAAATATTTTTCACAGTGCACACGTCATGTCAGCGTTCACTGAAATTAACTTGAACAAGAGATATAGTACTGAAACTCAAGATAAATTCTATATTAACAACTATATAGACTGAGATCAGTATAACTCTTTGTATGACGAGAATTTCTTTAAGAAAAAAAAGAAACTGATCAAGAACTTAATTAGAAAACGCAAAGAGTTCAGACAGAAAGATCGATTCTGAAAGCAATATCAGTGTGTTAAGACTGACAGCAAGATCATTGTTATGATTAATATGTTATATAAATTATGAAATAAATAGAATGTCACTTGATCATTGATTTTGTCTCTCGCGTTTATCTAGTTATTTATATAAAAAGTCAAGACTTTGAAATTGCGTGCAATGAATGAACACAGTTTATCAGACACAAATTAGCTGACAGATTTAAGTTGTTCTTTGTGTCAACTTAGCGTCAGATTATTCATAACATGAGACACTTTCGCGTTAACGCGACGCTGAATTGATGCTTTTGAAAAATAAATCTATTTTTCTAGCTGACGAGAGTAAAGTTCTTCAACAAAAAAAATATCAATTTATATTACATTTTTTATAAATATTCGAGAGAGAGAATCACTCATAATGATGAAAAAATAGTTGACTAATGAGAAGCGTCAAAAGAGTAGAAAATAAAGAGTGTAATCATTTGCTATGTTGTAACTGACAATTCTCAAAAAAATACGAGTATAATATATATATATATACTAGTATTATCATGATATTTTCAGTCTTACTTCATCATTTACACAAAAGTTTGAATTAAGATTCGCGAAAAGAGCTTTGACACAAGTGTCAAATTGAGACTGAGCTTTATTAAGTATTTATACGTTGTTGAAGCGCAATAAGCATTGATATTTTGCTCATGCTCAGATAACTTGTTAAAATAATTGTCAGTTTGTCGCTTTCACAATTTCGAGATAGAATACTAGACTAACGCTCGCTGAGAAATGATTGATTACAAAATGTCGCGACTCAACAAATGATTAAAAAACATTTCACGTTTAGCTAACTTATCAACTTTAATGATAATAGCGCGAAATCAAGATAACGAAACAAAAGACGCGATAATTTTCAGACAAGTAATAAACAATATCAAGTTCGTTTCAAGTTATTATTTCAGCAAATATTATTAGTACTTGATTTTTGCAAAACTAATTGCTTGTTAATGTGTCAGTGAAGAACTGCATTTACAAAAAGATTTTCATTTAATTATTGATTTTGATTAACTATTTGACTAAGAAATCGTTATCATGATATCAAAGATTTGCGTATTAACATTGAGTCTCTCGACGAAAAGAGTCGAGATTGAAAACGAATCGCGCTTTATAACAAAGACTTGATCAGTGAAGTTTCTGAAAACGACTCTGAGAGTGAATGATAATGATTATATCGCGCTTTATCTAGCACTGAAACAGAAAATGAACGCGCTGAATCTCATGAAAAAACGCTTGAATAAGCGAAAAGCGAAAACGTTGTTGCAACAAACAATTCAAAGAACACAACTTCTGTTCTCGATCGTATTCAATGAACTCTCAAAAGATCAGACTCGACGATGTTTAACAATTATAACTCAGAAATGCAACTATAATTAGCGTTATCGTATCATAAAGAAATCAAAGCGCGTCGAAAATTGTCTCAGACAAGAAAAAGAAAACGATAGCTCGTTCGAGCAGAGTCTATTCTCGTTTGAACAAATGAATATGCTATTCAATAAACATATTAAATTCATCAATATCGAGCTTGACATCTCGTCAGTAAATTCGAATCATTACGAAAACTCAAAAGAATCGAAAAATGACAAAGCGCTGAATTTGATGACAATAAAGATTCATTCAATTCAATATACACAAAGAAAAAGACAGATATATCGACTTAAGAACGTTATTGCTAATGAATTACATTTCGTGAATAACATTTGACTGAAAAACTTTCATGATATCTTGAAAAAGAACTTTAATTTTAATGTCATACACGACTCGATAATTTGTGACATTGAGAACAAAGTCTGACGTATTATAAACGATCAATCTTTGCGAGATGCTCTGACGCATGTTTATGAGTCTCAGAAAAGACAAATTGTCATTCGAATCATCAAGATATGATTTTCTTTATCTTGATTTCAGCTTCGATGTTGAGTTGTCTGACTAATGAAAATCTTAAGCTGAGAATTTCTGTATAATAATTGCGCAAAATCACAGTCAGAGAATTTCACGAATAATGCTTAAAGATGAGAGATGATACGTATTATAATAGTGAAGCAATTTCTTGATATCTCTTTCTCAGTGATAATTACTGAAAAACAAAATAATTAATCTTATCATAACAAGTTGTTGATACAATTTAACATGATTGAGCTTCAAGTTATTCAAGCTAATCGTTACGCAAAACAAAACGCTCAAAACAATAATACTCATCATTAGCGATAAGTATTTATTGCGATATTACATGTCTATATCGAGATTATTGACAGAAATATTCAAATTTCTTGAAACGATGATTAGTCTAGTCTTGAAAATTTCTGACGAATCGATTGCGTCAAAGAATTTAATGACATTTAATTTGCTTATGTTAATTTCGCGTTAGTTGAAACACTGACAGTGAAATTGCTTTGTCTTGATATGACTTTGTTCAAGTCAGACTTGACTCATTAGCATATTGAATTTCTTGATAGATGATATATGACTAATCTAATCGCGAATTCATGTTAGACTAACTTAGTTTGATTCAAGCTGATAATTAAAACACGCTAGCTTAGCGAACTTTTTCACGCGTCAATACTTCTTTTCTTTTATAAACAAATCATTTTTCTCTTTTTTCTTCTCACTCTCTTCAATATTTTAGATTTTTGCATTTTATTCATTGACGCTTTTCGTTAGTCACTTATCTCATGATCAAAAATTTTTTTCGCAATCGCGTTTCATGTTCTTTTTTTGTCAATTTGATAAAATATTAATCATTGCTATCTTTTGCAAAGATTTCATTGCGTTTAAGTTCATTCTTTTTAAGAAACTAGATCGAGAACAATCAAGTTGATGAGTTGTTTAAGACTTTGACAATATCGAAACACATTTACGTTATCGTTATTTTTCTCTCTTTTTCTGATATTGTCTTTCTTGAAATCAACGCTGTTCTATTCAGTTGAGATGACACTGTCAGTCAAGAAATATATTAACAAAATAAATTAACATAAAGAGAAAATAGATTTCAAGCAAACAAAACGCAATTGAATGAAAATGATTTCATCAAGTCAACACAATGAGTGACGTTAACTCGAAAGAGAATTTAATCAAGATCAAGATGAAACATCTGAAAGAAGAAAACGATCAATCGATTCAAATAATATTTCAGTTTTTTTAAAAAATGACAATAAGCAAGCTGTAAGTGAATCTCTGAATGACAATTAACGCGTATTGACACTTAACTATAATCATGATAAGTTGTCAACTGACTTTTAAATAACTATCAGTCTGTTAACTCTCATTTGAAATCAGATTTATTACTCAACGATCGAATAGCAATGTAAATACGATAATGATAACTTGTTTGATCATGTCTTGCTTAAATGTGTGATATTGTCATTTAGCTAATTCTTGCGAGTGTTTACTAGATCTTATCACGTTTTCTCAATGTTCAAAGCGCAAGAAAACGTCACAAGAGAAACTCGAGTTAATCATTATCATAAAATGACACTGACAGTGAGCGAGATAAAGTCTTTAGTGATGTATCTCAATCGATTAAAAATGACACACTCGCGAGCTCACTAAACTCGAAAAAAAACTTTGTTAATAATGACATGACATATGACAATCTCTGAGAATCGATCTGAACAGATTTCGTTCGTCAAAGTCGTGTTAAGTCAAGTGCTAACAATGAGCTCATTGTTGATAATACGATTTACACATTGTTAACATTGTTAATTTCTGAAAAAGACTTAATCTAAAATCAAGTCTCGCTCTGATTAAAGCACAATCATTGAGTGCTTAGCGATCAGATTGAGAAAACGTGACGTATCAAGAAAATTAAATTTATTAAATCTTGATAACAGACAAGTGATTCTTTAAATAACATATCGAATGAAAAGCTCACAAATCACATAGTGAGAACGATGAGTTTCTTGATAAGCGATTGTGTGTTGATTAAAGTATGACTGCTAAATCTTAATTATGTCTATAAAAAATGCGAGACGCAATTGAGAATAGTTAGAGTCACTTGATAAGAGCGATTCGCGCTTTAATTCAAAATATGATTAATGTTGATTTTAGAGATAATGCTCAAGAAAAAATCAAGATCAAGATGAAAAATCTGTTGCTTGATAATCGTTTCGAGTTTTCAAATCTCATTACTTAGATATGTGATGATAACGTTGAAGCGTGAAAAGACTAAGACTGACATAATCGCGATATCATTTCAGTTGAGCAAAAAGAGATTTTGCTTGAACATTATCGTGCGAGCGCTGAAGTGCACTTTTTATAAAAAAAAAAACATGATTTGACAGTCAATCGTCATACTCAGCACATATTTGAATCATTGTCAGAATTTTTGATTGTTTATGTGTGTACTCAGATTTAGCACGCGTTAATGAAATGAAGTAATGATATCAAAGCGTTAATTAGAAAGTTTGAGAGAGAGAAAAATGACTCACAAAGTATGTTTTACGCTTTCTATTGTGCGTCAAAAATGATATATTGAGTCAACTCAAAAATGTTCAATGACTAACTGTCGAAACTGTTATAAACTAGCTCAATACAATCGAATCAAACTAAGTTAAGTTTAACAAAAAGCGAAGCGAAAGAACTGAATACTAAGCAAGTTACAAAAAAAGACTTGAAATCTTAGTTTGCACGCAAGCAAGAATGTGATCAAGAAAACTCTCGCGAAAATGATCAATTCATATGAGAATTTCATGAAAAATTTGATGAACAGTGATGTGAAGAATTCTGATTTGACGATTTTATAATAATGATAAAATTATATTGATAAGAAAGTTGATTGATTCAATAGAGTCAAGTTTGACTAATTATGTTAAGCTTATAAAAGATTGAGAAAACAATTAACAGAGTGACTCTTGATCACTTAAATATTGCGCATCGATTCTCTCTGAGTCTCATTATCGCTCATAAATTCTCGCTTTTTGTTTCAGCGATTCAATTGCGTCATGATTGAGAGACTCATGATACTGATAATAAAAATCATGAAATTTCAAGTCATGTAATGCTGCTTTTCATAGCTATAAAACTGACTCGAGAAATAGTTTACAGTCATGAAAGTGAGAGAAATCGAGCGAACTATGCTAAGACTTGTGAACGAGAAAAACTGAGAATCAAATAAGACAATCAAGCTTGAAAAGCTGAGTGAACGAGTTATTAATGTTGCTGAGTCAAGTGAGTGATCTCAATTTGTTTAAACATAATTATAAAACTGACTCAAGAAATAGTTTACAGTCATGAGAGTGAGAGAAATCAAGCGAATTATGCTAAGATTTGTGAACGAGAAAAACTGAGAATCAAATGAAACAATTAAGCTTGAAAAGCTGAGTGAACGAGCTGTTGATATTGCTAAGTCAAGTGAGTAATCTCAATCTGTTTGAACATAATTATAAAACTGACTTGAGAAATAGTTTACAGTCATGAGAGTGAGAGAAATCGAACGAACTATGCTAAGACTTGCGAATGAGAAAAACTGAAAATCAAATGAGACAGTCAAGCTTGAAAAGCTGAATAAACGAGTTATTAATATTGCTAAATCAAGTGTGTGTTCTCACTTTCTTTTACTCTGAAAATGATTGAGTCATCGTGTTATTTTTCTGATAAGAAACAGCGTTTGATAAAATCTTGTTTAAACTGATATTGTGCTTATGAAAATGCTTAGCATGAGAATTGAGAGAAATGATATTGTGATCGTTGATTATTTTGTTAAGTTTCACAATAGAAAGATCATTGATAAAGTACGAGAATTGCAACGAAACAGATAAGCTAACAGTGAGCTTGATAAGCTTGACTCACTATTGTTAACATTATTCTCATAATCTAAATTTACGCATTTAATTGACTCTAATTCTGTGAACGCATAAAAATTTCATGACAACAGTCTTGTCTTTACAATAACGTGTTACTGTGAAAACGTAAATTATTATGAAAAAAATGATCACATTAACATTGTAAAGAAAAGTGAGAGATAATGCTACATGAGAATGAGATGTTAAGATAAAATCAAAAATCAAGTAAAAACGAGTTGTTGAATTGAAACGCGATATTAAATGAGAACGCGATGTTGAATGAAAACGCGATGTTAAATGAGAACGCGATATTGAATGAGAACGCGATGTTAAATGAGAACGAGATACTGAATGAGAACGAAATATTGAATGAGAACGAGATACTGAATGAGAACGAGATGTGAGATGAGAACGAGATATTGAATGAAAACGAGATGCTGAATGAGAATGAGATGTGAGATGAGAACGAGATGTTGAATGAGAACGAAATATTGAATAAAAACGCGATGTTGAATGAGAACGAGATATTAAATGAGAATGAAATGCTAAATGAGAACGAGATGTTGAATAAGAACGAGATGTTGAATAAGAACGAGATGCTGAATGAGAACGAGATATTAAATGAGAACGAGTTATTAAATAGAAATTAAAGACAAGACTGAGAGATAATGTTCAACAAGCATAAGTAAAACTTATGAAACAATTAAAAAGAGAGTATTCTTACAGCGCTTAACACTAACGTCAAGTTTCTGACAGAAAACGTCATGCTAGCTTTAGAATGAAACATAAGCTAAAATAGCGCTAAAGCTTGAAAAGTCAGAGACTAGTTTTTAAAAAGAAAATATTTTGTCAATGCTAAGTGTCAGTCAGTTCAAAGACGTACAGATCGATTTGTAATTAAGATAACGAGAAATCAAAACTCTGTCTATTCAATTAATTAAAAAAGATTAAATTGTTAAATACGTCTGAGACGTAACGAACATTCTGAATATGAACAATCGTGTCATCAAAATCAAGACGAATGATTCTTATCAGAAAGAATTTCACGAATTTGTCATTGACATTTGTGATCGATACTTTCATACACGATCGAGTTTTAATGAAATTCTCTCTATTAATCATTAAATGATATGAGCAAGCGAAATCAAGTCAATAACGTTTGTCACTTTCATGATTTTGAATGAAAAATGCTCAAGAAACTTTGACATTGTCAGAGATCTTGACAAACAAGTCAATAAACGCAATGTCACTCGACTGATATGACATTAGCGAATTAAAAGTTAAACTAGAAAAATTGTCTTTTTTCTTTAATTTCTCAACGCGCTTCTTATTCTTCTCGTATCAGTCATTATAAACTTTGTCAGAATATTTGTATCAGTAATTGAATGCTTGATAATAAAAACTCTCACAATAAATGCAAAAAGAGATTGTTCGATCAGACTGTGTTTCACTCTCTCTGTCACGATCGCTTTGATTCTCTCTAAAATCGTCACGTTCGCGTTTAGAATCGTCATTAGAGTTTGTCTGATTGATAATATCGATCGATTGCGATTTGTTTTTCTTTTCATTCTCGTCTTCATTATTGTCAGTATTCAATGTTTTCTTTGAATTCTTGATCAATTTGCGATTATTAAGCGCGCGTGAGCTTAGTTGAGTCATCAGACTCTCAAAATTTAAATGATACATCTTGATTTTATTGATAATGTTTTGACGATGATTTATCTCAAGCGCGATGAATTCAGTCTAATGATCATTTAATCTCGCAATAAAGTGAGTAAAAGTCACTCAAGACGAAATGAGATTGTTAAAAGCGTGTAATTTTTTCATCATCTTTCGAAAGACGATAATGTATTTTAAAACGTTATTTTTGTACTGATTGATGTTAATAATAGTAAATTGATTATAGTAATTTTCGCGAATGATTGCGTGATACGAGTCAAACTCATTTTTCAGTATAATTCATATTTCAGTCGTATTCTTACTAGTCTCGTTTATCACACGAAAAGTGTTTTATTTAATTTTGAATTTTAGAAAGTTCAGAATGATTCTAAAGAGTGCTTTAGATCTGACATTTTATTTTTTCATTTTCAACGCGAAGCTCTTTTCAGAGTACTCATATTGAGACTTCACGAGAATCTCTTTAGCATTGAGATCAAGAGCAACGTCAATGATTTCAATTTTTCAATTTTCATAATTGTTGAGACTCTCAAGCTTGAATACTGAAATCATGACACGAGCGTTCTTTCTTAATTTCGCAAGCTTGAGATCAGTGTAGTGTGAGAGAGCGAGAGATATAAACGCAAACGTCGAATTCGAAAAACTCTGACGACTGTTCTCTGTTTTAATGAGTTTCAGATATAATTTGATTATATTTATTTTGTAAATTTGCTAAGCAATAAGCGCATCAGACGCGAAAGTCTTTTCTTTTTCAATAGTGAAATCGTTCTGTTCTCGATAGAATTTTTCTGAATTAATCTGATCGTCATTATCACTAGTAAAATTGAAATTTTGTGACAAATTGTCGCTCTGATCACTAGAGTCAGACTGTTTATCAGATTGTCACGTCATGAAATCGTCAATAGACGCGTTAACAAGCGTGTTAATTGACGTGTTGTTTTTCAAATTGAATTTCGTAAACTGATTTCTAACAAGAGCTCGATTGACTGAGTCGAGAGTTTAAACAAGAATTGAAATGTCAAAAGTTTGCGAAAATGAGCTGAATTCGTTTTCACTGTCGCTCATTGATATTTTCTTTCTAGCGAAAGAGTGAATGTCGTTCGTTAATTAAAATCGATCGATTCATAATCGTATTTAGATGATCACACGATAGTCGTGAAATCTCGAATGACGTTAAGATCTTTTGTAAATCTAGAATAATTTTGTGTTGTTGTGAGTGAATTTCTCATTGTGCGAAACTCGACAAATAAATTTTCTGCTCAGAACTGCAGAAACTGATCATAGTTGATCAGAATTCTAAGAAATTACATTTATTCTGATTATTCTATGATCGTAATCGATCAAAGCGCGCATTTAGCAGCGATATTGAAGCAAAAGAGTCATAATCTGTCAGAGATGCAACTGAGTGTAGTAGGATTGAACTAGCTAGTGGCACTGAGAACTAATTACATGGGTGATCTGTGGGTCACGTGGTCTACTGAGGATTAGGTAATCTGACAATATGATTTTGAAAAGATTCTGGAATTTACAAAATATATAGTAAAATAATACTAGATGACTTCTTGTTGCTAAATTTCAACTAACTAATAAATAAGAAATAAGATAACTCCATCTCAGTACTCATCAAATCGGCACGGGCATTTAATCATCACCCGGAATACCACCCAATGCATTCCCACCACCACGTCTCGCTCCGGCGCCATAAACCATCTCCATCAGCTTCGCCTTCTGCCTCTCCCTTACCTCCCGAAGATACTCATACGCACCTTCCAACCCCTTAATCTGACCCTGAACCACAAAGTCCACCGCTGAACCCTCCCCATCTCCACCACCACTACCACTTCCACCCCGTTCCTCACCCCCAGCCAACCCCTTCAACACAGAAGCAGAACCTCCCGATGACCCCACAGCCACAATCGGACTAACCAACTTCCTCCTCAACGTCTCCAACCCAACCTTCAATGTCAACAACTGACCCCGATGATTCGTGATCAAATACTTATTAGCCACCGTCCTCTCCCTCACATCTCCCAACAATCTTCTATTCTTCTCGTACTTTCTCACAATCGCTGCGTCAGCACCCAAAACCTTAGTCCAGAGCGAACTCAGCATTTCGCCCTCCGCTCTCTCCTGTGCGTCTGACTCCCGCACAACGGTTCGCTGGAGGTTAAGGAATTGGCGGTCGATGGATTCGAAGAGGGTGAAGAGCGCAGTGGAGTGGGTGAGTTCTGTGTTTATGGAGTCTTCGAGGACGTTGAGGAATTCGGTGAAGGTGTGAGTTAGAGTTGAGATGGTGCGTTGGGTGGATGTTTTGCCGAATATGGCGGTGAGTATGTTTCCTAGTTGGGTGGGGACTTTGCTTCCTGTGTCGGCGTCTTCGATTCGGTCTAGAGCACCGACGCGGGAGAGAAGGGAGTGGATGTTTTCGAAGACGATGGAAGGAAGAGTGTTTGAGGGGTGAGAGGATAGGGCGGAGAGTTCTCGTTTGGCCCAGTCCATGACGATTAGGATGGAGTCGATGTCGGCGTCGACGTTGGCGAAGAAGCGGGTTAGCTCCAGAGAGAGGGTCTTTAGGGATTCGGAGAGCTCGTCGAGTTCGCGGACGATGATCGGTGCGCTGGTCATGTTTGTGCTTCGTACCGATTCGCCCAGATCCCAGACGGCGACGCCAGTTTCTTGTAAGGTGCCAACTTGCTGTACTCCATTCTCGGAGTAGTATATCAATGGCTCAAAGGAACGTGCGAGGCCAGACAGCTTAACCAGGTCGGGAACTGGAGGCGGCACTGGAGGTAGAAATAAGGCGCGGAGAGTAGTTATTGATATTAGCGCGAGAACCACAGAAAGTGTCGTACTCGTGCGAGTCTTCGTTATCGAGTCGAGCTTCTGACGGATATAGCTAAGCAGTGCCACGAACGGCTCCCGATGCTGTACTTCTGCCCGTAAAGCGAAGCGAATATCTATAATCATTAGCAAATAGCCCAACCTGATAATAAAGTGGGTAAATACAATTATTCAAAGCCGGCGACTCCTGCTCCCGCTCTCCAATCACCGAAACCCGATCCGGACTTGGAGACCTCCCTTTCAATGGTGAATCCGTCCCCGGCGGAAGCGGTATATTCGCCGGTATCGTCAGATCACCATCCATCACGCGCCCGGAAACAGGAGGAGCAGGAACACCCTCCACCGCATCCTCATACTGCGGACTCGCATCTCGAGACGATCTGGCGGGACTACTCCTATTCGTCGCAGCTAGTACGGGGCCTGGTTTTAGATCGCGATAAGGCTGATGTCGATACCACGCGCTTCCTTGATGTCGAGGTTTGAAACCTGGAGGGGACCAGGGACTTGTTGAAGAAGTGAGGTCTGCATCGGCGTCTAGATCAGCGTTTGCGTCGAGGTCGATGTCGATGTCATCGGGATTTGATTCATCAGATCGGAAGCCTGAGTGTTGGGATGGGATGGTAAATGGGGGACGGGAGATGTAATTTTGGTTGTTATCATTGTTATCATTGTTGTTGCTGTGATTGTTCTCCTCAAAATCTTCCAGGGAGGCGGATAGGGAAGGGTGGTCGTCGAAGTAGATATCCTCGGGCTCCATGATGTAATTCCTTCTCTTTGAGATGGGAGAGGGAGAGATATCAAGCGATCCTTCCTTCTCTTTTATCTCCCTTTCCTCTCTATCGCATGCGCTTTGCGACGACGGAAGGAAGAGAGGGGTTCAAGCAGGTACAGCGCTTCGGCGCAAACCTTCCCTGTCCGCTATCGCGATCGCAAGCGGGAATTTTGGGTTATCAGAAATGAAAGGAAGGAAAGCAGTAGCTGATAGATGGAAGAAGAATAATGATCGAGTCTTCGAGTCGCAGACAAGACAGTCTTTGCGACCTTTTCCTTCAGCCTCCTTCAGAGAGATGAAGTCATCCGCAGAAAGTCTGTCGCATCTGCAGGAACAAAAACGGCAACTGCAACAACATGAGACGAAAAGACCGACACATAAAAGAATGGGAAGTTCCTTTCTCATCAGGCAGCAAGCAGAGAATCAACAAAAGAAGAGAATCTCAACTTGAAACATATCCATCTTCTTCATCATCTGGATCCTCTGCGCTCTTTTCCCTCTTCCCTCTCCCCCTCTCTTCTCTCTTTTCTCTCTCTCTCTCCATATCAACATCTCCTCTCATAAACTCAATCGAGTTAATTGTGGCTGGTCCAATAAGACACAAACCTCATCCAAAGTCTCAAACAACAAGACTCGGATTCTTCAACATTCATTTCTGTCCAACCATTGCTGCAACTTCGTATGCCACAACAGAAAAGAGAGAAGAGAAGAGTTAAGTCCTCGATACGCGATGAAACAAGAGACTAACAAACGCGATGAAAGTCATAGATACTTGGTTCCTTTCCTTCATCCCTCTTTCCTATTTTCCTCGACGTTCGAGCTTGATGGCGGGAAAAATCGACAGACGATGGGCTTATGGCAACGCTTCTCACGCCCTGCATGCCTGACTGGCGCACGAGGAGGTCTCTTTTTTCAATCATTAGCCTTTGTAGCTCAGTCGTAGAGCGTGCCACTCGTACTGTCGCTCTGATCAGCTCATTGCTGATTCCATGCTAAGGTCCACGACATGGCAAGGTCCACGGTTCAATCCCGTGTGGAGGCAGTTTTTGGCAAATTTTTTTGCGTGTCTACCCGACAGAGACCTCATATTAATGTTGTGTTTTTCAAATATTTATCATGCTTTTTGTCATATCAAGTGCTATTTGGGACATTATCGTGGTTCAATTCACACTTCATTTCTACTTTATAACTTTAATAATCGGAACATTGTCGAGAAGAGACGGAAAGAAACTGGTTTCTTTAGCGAATATTCAGGCTATCTGTGTCTCGGGTACTTGCTCTCAAGATTAGAACACCACGACGACCTTTATCGTGGCGTGTACGGAGTACTCTAGGACAAGCATGTGGGCGATGCATTGCCTACTATGTCTTCACCGTCGATAAACCCGATTTTCCATGCTCATTCTTCTTCCTTATCCGGGCTGAACGCCTACGGAAACCCCCTTCCACAATATCCTCGACGCGATACCCCTCTAACAAGAGTATTGATCTGCAATACCTTATCTTTCCCGTTACTGATGAGCCAGAAATGAGACAGGCCGCCCTTATCACTCCACGTTATAGAAATTCCCAATCGTCTTCCGGGTCCGTTTCTGAGGCCCGCTGAGCATAAAACTTCGGGTGTGGGGTCTCGGCGAGGTGAAATTGGAAAGTAACTGTGTCGCCCTCCTTGATTCCAAGGCCCCATGTGCGATTAATCGGGAACATTTGATTAGCCTCGAGGATATACTGGTATGCGAACCCGTTCCTGCTAGCGTCGGAATGTGCCATTACCTCCTGGCCTTTTAGACATTCCTGCAATTCTCGTTGTAATTTGGCCTCCTGAGTATCACATGCATTGCTCCTTGCCCGTTGCATGCATCGAGAGTAATAGCGACGTAGAACTGGTTGACGAGAATGTCTTCAGGCGATCTGTTTCATCTCATTCGCTCGCATGTGAGCGCGTGAGGGTTGATTTTCGGGAAGGAGAGGAAGGCGGGTGAATTGCTTTCTGATTCTGGTCTCTCGTTGTCTTTCTCGAGGGGATATTTGCCGAATGGATGAAGTTGAGGGTGCGGGCTGGGTTGCGGAGGCAGCGGCGGGTTGGATGACCCTTATCTCCCCAATGTTGGCATGGCTTGGTTTTGGGACACTAGGCGACGACGAGCCCTTGTTCTTTGCAGTAAATACACCCACAGGTATTGCATGTAGTTCGAGTAACACCACATCTGCCACATGAGGAGTCTTTGCACTTGTCATGGCTTCAGCAGCACGTCTCTCACACGGGAGTCCCTTGGAGAGTTGAATGCGGACCTCCAAGGTTTAGCCCGTCGTCGAATGTATGGATCTGGGCTCTTCAGATAGTTTAAATGCTTCTCGGCCTCCAAGCTCTACCTTTCTGTCTATCGGGCAGTCTAGCGTGTTTCCAGATGACTGCCATAAAGGCAAGGCGATCTTTAGATGCCCACCTCGCCAAAGTCTGTGAGTATCTGATGGTAGATAGTCCTTATATATATAAAAATTTTCGGTGCCAAGATCTGAAAAACACAGTACGTCCACATCTCCAGCATATTCAGATGAAGTTGGTTACTTTCTTCGTTTAGACTGCGAGCGTCGCAGAGTGTCACAAAAGACGATACTTCATTTTTGAGGGAATTCCATAGACTGTAATGAAGACTTCCGTGACCGCTCTTACGCCGATTTGTCTTGTGATCCCCAACTCGAATACTCATATTGTTTGTCTGGCCAATATAGAGCCCGAATCGATCGGGCTGGGCTTGCGACGATATGATATGCATGTATAATTCGGTATCATTCGAGCTCGCGGTATCCTGGCCAATGACTTTTAAGCTGAAAAATACCTCTCGTACCACGACATCGAGACTATCCTCGTAGAGCTTTTCGTACTCAATAGTTGCCTCCTGATCGAGAAAGTCTCCGTACCTATCGTTGTATTTAACCCGCGCCTTGTCGAAAATGGATTTTAGTATCATGGTGCGGGTTATATATAGGAGCCGGATCCGGACGGGGAATTTGAAGTCCTTCAGTTTCCCTCAAAATACGAATTCTGTCCGCATTTCGCGTAAGAAGGTTTTTGATGCTTTGATGACCTTTTGACTCGTCCGGTCCGAGGGTTGTCTAGTGGTCGTCTTCGTACATCTCTTCCTCGGGGATCGACCGATCTTTAACACGACGACGCTGGCGGTCTCTCCACCCGTGCGGTCGTACACCGTCATGTGTTCCACAATCTGGGGATGCTGCATGGACAGCGGCGCTGCGACGTCTGAAACGATCGACAACGCCATTATTAGTGTCGATGAAATTCGGTAACCCACTCCTCCCCCAGCTGAAGTTTCGGAACCATGACAAACATCGGGTTGTAGCGTCCATCCATGGAGGGGCTAATAATCTCTATGATGATCTCCGTGTGGAAGATGCGCTGGCGAATTTGGGAGAATCACCCCGAGGAGGGTGGTCCCACGAGAAACCCGCGGCTATGGTGGTAGTTGCTGACCGGGCTGGGCCGTTCACTGGCCAACGCTCCCACCCCACTGGAGATCGCCGTCAGGCCATTCACCCGCTTTCCTCCTTGAGCAAACGTAGCTTGCAGTAAATGCCTCGAGGTTTCAGCGGTGGGGTGGGGTGGGTAGGGCTGCGGCAACCACGGCTTCGATAGTAGCCCGAGTCAAAAGAATCTTCCATTCTGCATCCGTCGTGCTGGAATGACACGGTGTATTCCAGGCCTTCCTGGGTTAAAAGAGCAGAACACATCGCGTGTATATTGCGGGCTATCAGCCCGGGTTGTATATATATCGCTCGTTCTTCGCTTATCGCAACCGCTTATCATAACTGCTTCTCTTCTTTCTTTTCACCTTCCCCGCCCGAGCGTGACGAGCGTACTAGTTCTAAGAAACTTCCAGTAGATGTTCATAAGGTAGGAATGTCGAGACGGAATGAACTTGGTATCGAAGCGTTTTTTCCGACTGCTTTTTCTAGTACGCCCGATCCGATGCGGACCTTTTGCAGATGGTGAGGGATCTGAGTGAAGAAGGCGTGTGTTCTCATCGTTAAGGGTGGTCTATCGATTTGGTTCTCAGGCAGTGGATCGTTGGTCTAGTTGTCGTTATACCGACCGGCCTCGGGGGGAGGAGAGGGATAGTGATGATCGTTGAATGTAGGTAGATCTTTTGAAAAGAAGTATGTAAATATAGATGGAAGGAAAGAAGGAAGGAAGGGAGGACGGATATATAAGAAAATTTTGTGAGTTGAGAAGGGCTGGGGAGGAGATATTTATAATAATAGGTAGACCGGTAGTATCCGCATTCACCATTATTTTACAAGAAGATTCCCGCTATCAAAGAAAAGTGAATGGAAAGCGGGAGAAGAAAATAAGTGAAGGGTCAGGCAAATAAAATTCAATACCAAAGATAGTGAATGAATATCTGTACTCAATAAGCTGCATTCACAAAATCAAAGGCCCCTATTGAGCAGTCCCATTCATGACTTTCCGTCATGAATACTGAAAGAAAACTGCAAGCAAACGCTCTCTTCCGTCTGAGACAGAAAGCCTGATAGGGAAAAAAATTCCCATATCATAGAAACAAGCCAAACCAGTTAAAGAGTACTTTTTGATTGCTTCAAAAAGACACAGTTCTCTTTGACTGGCTCATTGGGTACTCTGATACACATCCGTATAATGATTCAAGCTCTCTTTCTTCTCTTCTCACAGAGAAGTACGAAGCATCCGCAACGTTTCATCATGCGTATTCATTGCTATCCAGGAATCTGTTGTTTGTGTGTTTTTGGCTAGAAGGTAAAGAGAAAGGAAAGGGTTATCTATCTATCCTCGTCGTCTCTTTGAGAATTTATATGAAGCGTTTGGTCACGTGGTATTAGTCGGCTTCGGTGAGTATCCATGGATTTTAACAGGAATCTCCCAAGATGATTTCAATATAACGTAGTAATACATTAATTAGGAATCTACTCGTAAGTATAACATAGACAAAGAAGAGAGGAGACATTTCTTGAATTCATTACCAGCCCATTTTTATTCTGTGGTTGCAGCCGCCCCACCGTCGCCATGTTAAAAAAAGGATATATGCTCACAAAGTCCCCGTGTCTTGGGGATGAAGAAATAATAGAGAAAAGTGGTACATGAAGAACGGAATTAAGCCCAGTGGATGGAGGGATTACAGAATAATAGGAGGTAAAGAACAAGAAAGGAATAAAAGGAAACAATGGGAAGGAAATCTATGGAGGTTTTTTTTTCGAGGACGAGGAAATCTCTAATTATTGAGAAAAGTGTTGGTACAGTAGTAACGCCCAAAGTCCCATCAACTCCATGAAACGTCCGAAGAGGCTCGGTCTCGAGAGGTCGGGGGAAAAGTCGGGGTTGAGAGAGAGAGAGAGAGGTGGATGGGAGAGGTGGTCGGCGGAATGGTTTGAAGATGTTTATTTGGTCTCATTCTGAAGGAAGCTGGAGAGGGAATCAGGTCAGTAATTGCGACTCTGGAAAAATATTATAACATGGAACATACGTGATGAGATCATTGCGATCCTTGCCCTTCTTCAGGCCACCGAAAGCCATCTTGGTGCCAGGAATGTACTTCTTGGGGTTCTCGAGGTAGGTGAACTAAACAAACACAAGTCAGTTCTGCGACATCGGCTGAAAGTGGAGGATAAAAATAAAGGTACCAGAGTGTTCTCATCCCAGGTGATGCCCTTTTGCTTGTTGGCGTCGGTGTAGGAGAAGCCCTCAACCTGACCAGTTTTGCGGCCGAAGAGTCCGTGAAGGTTGGGGCCGATCTTGTTGGCACCGCCTTCCTCGAGGGTGTGGCATTGAGCGCAGCGAGTCTATAACATTGCAGAGGTCAGTGGATCTGCTCAAAATTCATTTCTAGAGGGAATATCTCTTACCTTGAAAAGACTGGCACCCTTAGCAGCATCGCCTGTAGTGAAGGTCTTGTTAGCTGCCTGTGCTGCGGCCGCTTTCTTCTCCTTTTCGATCTTGTCCAGCATCTCCTCTCTTTCCTCAATGGCGTAAAGCATGCAGACAGTTGGCATGACAGACATGATGAACGGTGGCTGTCGCGGAAGGTTCCGGATGTATGGGAGAGAGTGCGCTGATTGAATTTGCTCCGCAGTCGCAAACTTGGTGATGTTGTGTCACAATTCCCAAGAGTGTCGAACGAGAGGATTCTCAAATCGCCAGATGAAAGACGAATTGAGAGCAGTGAGGGACGTGAATGTGTTGTTGAGATCAATCGCGAAGCGCATAACACTCATCCACCTTCATCGATTCTCACATCTGGCGGATGCGACCACCAAAAAGTGAGATGGAGGGGATCCAGACCGTCACCGTCCTCATGCCGTCTGCATGCCAATGGGAAATATCCAACTGTCGAATGCGCTGCTTTCCGGAGAGACTGCTCTGAATGCTTGGGAAATAAAAACAGCTGCTTACCTGGCTTGAAAGACATGATGATAGACGAGAAAGAACCAAAAAGGCAGGAAGATGATATCCAACAGAATGACAAAGAAGCAACAGCGAGAGTCAAAGAATGGAATAAGTCAATTGAATCAACCGATTGAAGGAATTGTCTTGATATACAGAAAGATGAAGTAGGAGAAGAAGAAGAAGAAGGAAAAGAAGGAAGAGAGAAAGAAAAAAAACTTTTTTAATTCCTCGCCTTTCTTTTCTTTTTCTTCTTCTGCCTTTTCTGGGTTTGGCTCCGCGGATCTCCTGATGACGCTTATCCTCTGTCTGATTGGTCAAAGACACCGAATAACCGCTGTTCAACCAATCACCATCGACGTATTTCGCTAACGGCTTACTTTGCCGAGTTTCGTCCCGGTTTCCTCCGATTTTTTTCCGTCTTGGCATCGCCTGGCCTTTCATCCCGAGTCTTTCCGATGACGTATGGCTGACTCATCATGACTACATCATCGTTACACCTCCCTGCCGGCTCACGCACGCAAAATCGGGTCAACCCGTTTGACAACAGCCCTGATGGCTCAGTGGTAGTAGCGTCTGACTTGTAGTACTAACACCGTCGAGTACTCTATGCACAATCTGTGGATTAAAAAAATCAGAAGGTCGCTGGTTCAAATCCGGCTTGGGGCATTTTTTTGATTTTTGTTGCACTTTCGTCCGATCATGTTCGACCATATCTACCTCCTTTTTTGGTTGAATAGCTCTTCTTCAGCCATCACATACGGAGAAGAGTAGAAGAAGAGTGCACGACGGTGGTCCATATCACGTGATATATAATTTTATAGTCACGTGGTCATTGGGAGAGCTTCAATTTTCGACAAACAGAAGTCAAACAGACAGAAGCAAGAGATCAAGCTCACGAAACGACCGCGGAGGAGATAGACAGCACAATTGCAATCGCAATTGTACCTCAAACACTCACAAAGGCCATGGCATCCTTTCTCTCCACCCCCCAATTCCTCGTCCCGAGAGGAATCCCTTCGTCCTCAACGGCCCGTATGCTCTCCCTCCGCCATAATGCCGCACGACGACAGCGAGGAGGAGTACCAGCTCTCTCACAATCCTCCTCCCCCTTCTCAACCTCCCCGCTTCGCTCCGCGAAACCCAAGAAATCCAAACCCGCCCCAAAACAGCAACAGCCACAACAGCCACAATCCACCCCGACCCTCGAAAAGCCAGACAAATTCCGACCCCCCTCCCACCCAGCTCGACGGGTAATCATGCCCGGGAGTAGGGGTAGCAGCAGCAACGCGTCCACGCCGCCAGCACCAAAGAATTACCCGGGCCCACCGCGCTCAGCAGAGGAGATAGAAGCGAGCAAAACGAAACGATACCCGAACTCGTTCCCTCCGGAGGGAACGGTGATGTATCGTTTCCTCACGAGTAGGGGGATACATGTCTGGATAACAATGGTAAGTAAACACCCTCCTCTCCCCTTTTCCACGACGAAAAAGTAATACTAACCGACAAAAAACCAGAGCATCCTCTTCTCCCTCGCAACCTTCACATTCACCACACACTTCAAACAAACCTCCCCATACGCACACCTCCTCCCCCCCTGGTCCGGCCTCCTCACATCCCCCTTCTCAACCCTCTCCCAAGCGGTGTCCGTGTATAAGATGCATACCGAGGCCGTTTCGTTGCAGGTGGCGGAGAAGAGGAAGAGGAATGTGGATGATGTGGAGAAGAGGAGGCAGTATCGGGTTGCGCATGGGATGGAGGAGCCGGATGAGAGGGATCTTGCGTTGATGAAGGAGGAGAGGGAGAAGAATGGGGGTGAGGGGGAGGCTGTGGTGAAGAGGCAGCCGAAGATGTGGTTTGGGATATGGTAGATGAAGACTTCGTCGGAGAGATTTATGGGGAGGAATATTTGACCTTGATATCAGTTGTATAGTTCAGGGGAAGTAGTCTGTATATTCTATGCTTCTTTTTTTGTCTCCCCTCAAGATCGTCTGTCACCTGGATTATAACCACACAAGAAAGACCCTTCATAAACACGCGCCTTTTACATGCCATGCCCTTCATAAAACATACAACGCCCAGATATTTTTGGCGAAAGGAAAAACCAGACAGACAAAATCATCCAATCTTCACCCCCTCTAACCCCTCTAAAACCTCCTCGCCAACACCCCCCTTTTCCAGTACCATCTTCACCATCCTCGTGATCACACTCCTTTTCACTCCACCCCTCCTCGGTCTCCATACACCCTGAACCTCATCCCCCTGGCCCGCTGCCATGCTTGTATCCTCTACAACAGCAGCTCCAGCTCCAGCTCCAGCTCCCACTCCGCCGCTAGCACTAGCACCCGCCCCAGAATCCACCGCAACACTAGTCGTAGCCGCATTCTCCGAATTCGGGATCCCAGGATGCGTCATTCTCGACGGCGGATCTACCGTCCTGATAGAAAGTAATTTCAATTGACCATCATCATCCCCGTTCGAATCACCGCTTCCGCTTTCACTCCTCCCAACAGATACCGCCAACACGGCTTCCGCAACAGCAATCTCCTCCCTACTCGGGTCGAAGATGATGTTCTCCCCTACGGAGATCACAAGGAGGGTTATCGGTGGGCGGAACCATTGGTTCTTTTTCTTCTGCTCAGGAGAGCGTGGGTATAGGTACTCCGTCACGTCCCAATCGTCATCGAACAGCGGATCTTCGTCGCCTTCTGATTTCAGCTTCGGGAGTCGAGTCGAGAGGAGGGCGAGGTGTGTTGCGAGCGAGAGAAGAGGTAGTGGGTATGATAAAGGTGGTGAGAGTAGTAGGATCTATACCTCAAAATCAGCATACTTCCAGTAGCTCCAACCAAAAAAAGAAGAAACTCACATCAACATAAATCTTCCAATGCCACCTCCTATTAACCCTCAACCTCCCCATCAACCCCTCCCCCCCAGCCAAAACCGCCTCCCTCATCATCTCCGCCAAAAACACCGGCAACGCATCATCACCCCTAAACCCAGGAATCTCAATTGACATCTCCACCCACCCACTCCCAGTCGCACCCTTCACCCCACCTCCCTCCTCTTCATCTCCCTCTTCCTCCCGTCCTAATACTTCTTCCTGCTTAACATCCGTCTTCAAAATCTCCGCCTTAACACCCACCACCGCCTCGGACCCGTCCGCGAACCCGACGCGCGCACTCCCGTTCGCGCCGGGGAGGATGTCTGTTTCTGCGGTTAGGGGACGGAATTGAGTTGGGGCGCGGCCGTCGGGGCGGATGGGGCCGTGGGATGAGGGCGGGAGGGAGAGGGAGGTGTGGAGGTAGGCGAGTTCGGCGGGGGAGAGGTGGGAGGAGGATGAGGCGGAGGAGGCTTGGATTGCGGCCGATGGGGGGGCCATTGTTTTGTGGGTTGGTTTAGAGGGGAGGGTTGGATGAGAGTCTTGGGAGAGCGGAGAAGCTCTATATTCTTAAAAGAGCTATCTCGCTTGTCTCTTTATGAGTGTTGTTGATATTGCGGAGTTGTTGGTTTTTAACGAAAGTTGGAGCTTTTGGAGATTAAACTATTTTTATCAGATCGTGGATTTTAGCGCATCGGCAAGCTCGATGAGTTCGATAAGCTCTCTTTTCTGCAACTTCCCAGACAACACGCTTCCACTTCAACATTGAAGCTCATGGATGCTTTTAATGCTTTTAAGATATAAACTACAGCTGATAAAGAGCTTCTAGGAGAAATTTTCGTTCTCTCGAGAAAATGGGGTTTAAGAAGACACACGCCCGTTGCCTCTCAAAACATACACGGGCATGCATACTCCCAAATATGCACCGATAGCGGCATCACCAAGCTAGGAAGTCACTCCTCTAGCTAGCTATGAAACAGTTAACCTATGTTCAATACTCATCTTCCTACCTACTCAAAGATCAGTCCTCCTACTAGCCGCTCTCCAGCATGCCGCACCCTCTCCCCCTACAAGGCCCTATGATGGGACCGCAGGACATAATGTAGTCTTCACGGGTGTAACTAGACTCCTAGGCGGAAATTATGTCAGGAACTTGATAGTGACAATACATGATGTGCTCGTGAAGATCCCAAACTCCGAATACTAGAAGACGTCACTAGATACGTCGGCTATAATGGATTTTGCTCCTTGAACAGATGCCCGGTACCAAGCTAATAACCCCCTTTTTTTGGAGGCGGGGGTCAGAAACAACCTCCAAATGACTGTTCCTCGATTTTTCTCCTACTGTGAACGTTACAACGGAAGTCTTCTCGGTGTAGGCTACATCAGCATGGAAAAATCACCCCTCTCTCTCAAGGTAAGGGATGGAATGGAAACGGCCCGCCGGGACTGGTGAGAATGGAAACCTGAATGTCTCATGCCCATTGCTGTTATTCTGAAGACGAACTGAAACGATAGGAAGTGGAACTCGCGAGGCAGGGGAGAGATGTAGAGCGTCTTGGAACTTTCGTGGGATGTGGGGGAGGGGAGGAGATGAGCTGGATGGAATGGACATGTATTGCCGGAAGGTTACCATGGGGGGTTGCTGCCCTGGAGGCTTGAGAAAGTCTGGAGGCAGGTAGTCCTGGGGAGAGGGAGGCTTGGGAGAAAATATGGCCATTTTAGGACCATACGAGGGCGTTGTTCGTACCAGGGACAAGAATCACAATGGGATACAACATATCACTTAGAGAACTCGACGGATTGATAAATATGTAATACTGAGTAACTCCTCTTCGTTATAACTATCTTCTCAACCTAACTAACTACCTCTATCACCCCAGAGAGCACGCACACACAGTAAACCAGTCAAACTCAAAAAGGAAATAGGATTTTCTATATATATAAAACATTATATCTCAAGGAATGTACAACGAAGTCAAAAAAACGTTCTTTTAACAAAAGAAAAGGAACAGAGAGAGAGAGAGAGAGAGAGAGAGACGAGGCTATGTCGAGCCGGACGTTTTGGGGGGTATAACTATTAAATTAAGTAGGATAAGGGTGCGCTGTAAAATGAGAGGAAGAAAAAGAGGACGAAGAAAACCATAGCAGGAGACAATTATTATAAAAAGAGACGACAAAAAAAGCCCTTCGTGAACTCGCATGAAGTTTTTTTTATAAGTCCGTATTATCCAAAATGTTTCGCATATCACCCCCACAAGCCGTAGTGGAAGTTCCTTAAAGGGGGGAGGAGGTTTTTGATAAGAGGAAAATATGTATATGGCAGAAGGTGAAAAATATGTAAGGTAAAAAAAAAAAAAAAAGGATATATATAAAAAAAACACAACAGATCGCGAGGCCAGCTTGATCTATAGGATAGGCCTGTGGGGGTATGAACGTTGAACGAAGAGAAGAGAAGAAAGGGGATGGAGTAGGGAAATGAGAGGCACCAAAGAAGAAGAAACAAACGGCGAACGAAGAAGAAAAGTCATCAGCAGGAACTGAAAATAAATGTTAGACGGAAAACCCTTACCCCCAAAAAAAGAAGAGAGAAGATGAACAAGAGTCTTGTAAAGTTCCCAAGAAGCCCGACGCCGTCCGTCGTGCTCTGTGATAGGAAATAGGAAAGGCAGTGTTGCGCAATTTTCTCTCGCTCTCTCTTGCTTGTATAATCCTCTTCACCATAGCTCCGGAAAGAAATGAGAAATGAGATGAGAAGAAACGTATCCTAGTACAGATAGGGAACAAAAGAAAAAGCTATGACAAAGGAAATCTTTAGTTTGGAGTAAATGAGAGGAAGTGTATGTATGGGAGATAAGAGTCGACGGTGACCCAACCAGGTCGGAATGAGGGGAGTGAGCGCAGCGGGGGAGCAACGATCATCGATAAGTTGACCCAGCAGCAAAGATACTTTGAGCGGCGGATTGCGCCCATTCGTTTTCGTCGTAAGGAGGAGTAGGCCATTGGCGAGTTGGGTCTTCTTTCTCAGATCGCTGGTTCGGCACCTTCTGCGGCTTTGACGGGGTTGATGGGTCGTGATTGAATGAGACATTGTTGCGCTTTGCAGATGGCGAGGGCGTGGGGTATGGGTTGGGTAATGAGCGATTGGTATCAAGGACCTGTTGTGCCGGTTGGCGGTTATGGTCTTTCTGTACGAGGGCGGTGCGGGTTGATGACTCCTGCTGGTTCAGACGTTGAGCTGCATTGGTGGTGGAGGTAAGCACCTCGTCGAGTAGCTCGTCTTCCTCTTCCGGTGTCTCATAGCGATGGACAGGGTGGGTAGACATCTGAAGAGCTCGTCGTGTGCGGCTTGAGATAGGTCCAGATCCTCCTGAGGGACTCGGGCTTTCCGCGGAGCGCTGCTGAGATTGGCCAGGGAGTGACTGACGCTTGGATGAAGAGTTGTTTACACCTGGGGATGTTACCTGCACCGGCACGTTTCCAGATGCATCGAGACTGTATCGCACGCTCTGAAGTGCCTTGTCCAAGTCGGCGAACTCTCCATTGGTTTGAGGATCAGTAGTGGTGGCGGCGGCGGCGTTGGGGTCAAGTGCCATAGAAGATCGATTCGACCAAGGGGCACATCCCGCGTTGGCTTCGACATCATCGTTCACAGCAGCAGCCTGATTGCGACCGGAGAGTCTTCGAGCCCGCTTGCGTAGGTGTGAAAAGAAGCTTTCCTTCTGGGCACCCGATGGAGATCGTACGCCCCCACCCCCATTGAGAGCCCTCTCGGCCTCTTGTCGATGGATGTCTGCATAATGATTTCCATTCGAATTGACTGACAGCTGTCGACCAATCTTCTTGTTGGTCGACTTGCCGTTTTCGGCATTGGGAGCATTTGCAGGTTCATTAGCGCGTGCCACCCGTGAGCTTGCCTGTGCAGTAACAGCATTTGAGAGGGGTGATACTGGTCGAATGGAAGGGAGGATGGGCATCGGTGCACCATTTGCCCACGTCGATCGTTTGGTCGCAGCAGGTCTTGGCTTTGGTTTGGCAACTTCTGGTGTGGTGTTATGGGTGATGGGGGTAGGTCGGGATGGTTGCTCCGGCTCCACCGGTGCAGGGCTTTCTCTCCCAATCAGGGACCTTATCAACCATGAAGGCCTGGATGTGAGATTGGGGGTATCGTTGGGCTCCTTTGATGACAATGATTTGAAGCTCTTATCCGATTGTTTCCGACCGAGTAATCTTGACGATGACTTTGGTCGCAGTGGATCAGCCGCATCTAAGAAATACTCGTGATTCAATGCCTGTTGTGATGTCGGTCTGTTCTTTGGATCCCACATGAGACAGGCAGTAACGAAGTTACTCAGTGAAGTCGGCCATTGTGAAGGTTGCAAGATACTCTCCATTGAATGGGGAGCCATCTAGATTCAAAATCAGTAAGCTATTCTCGTAGTTGTAAAGATCTCTCTTACCTTTGGGAATGAAAAGCCCAGCTTTTGTGCGAGACGAGTTCCATCTCTCCATTCTCCTCCGCCGATCTTCACGCCAGATTTGTTGTACCAGTTACCCGGACTGCCCATGATTTCACAGACTCTCCAAACCTGATCGACCTCATTTCCACCAGGGAATAGTGGCTTCAAGGTAGCCACTTCCACTGCCATTGCACCAAACGCCCACATATCTACAGGAGCTGAATATTCGCCAGCACGTAGGAGGACCTCGGGAGCTCGGTACCATCTTGTCGATACGTATGTCGTGTACGGAACTTTCGAATGCGTCTCACGTGCGAGGCCGAAATCCGCAATCTTGACGGTGTAGGCAGGTGGTGTAGAGGGCGGTGTGGCTAGCGGAGAGTAGCGGGTAAAGGCTGAGGATTCGCTCGGAGCCGATGTTGAGATGAGGATGTTCTCAGGTTTGATGTCTCGGTGGAAGAAGTGGTGGGCGTGGATATGGTCCAGACCGGAAAGGATCTGGTAAAGAATGCTCTTCACACTCCTCGTATCCATGCACTTGTGATCCCGAGCCTTCATCAATTGATATAAATTCCCATCCATATACTCCATACAAATATGGAGCTTCTTCGAGAACGGGTCGAGGAAAATGTCCAGCGCAGGTACTAGATGAGGGTGATGGGGTAATGATCGGAGGAAGATGACCTCCCGCAATTCTAGACACGGGGTGAAAGACTCAAAAGTCTTCTTCATGGTCTTGATTGCAACCTAGTATCACAATCATGTCAGCATTGGCGGGATCCTGCAGTGGCTCGGAGACCGGCAGTATTTGAAAGATGTATATGCTGCTCACCATAGTACCCCGTCGTGCAACATGAGCACCGGCAGTCCGGACGCGTGCGAGTACAACGCTTCCAAAGCTTCCATCCCCGATCTCCTTCATCACCTCAAACCTATCCTCCAGTGCCATCGGTGTTTGCTGTGTAGGTGCCCGAAGGCTCTGGTCGTATGCCACTGTCATGTTTGCTGTTGCTGTTCTCTTAATTCTGCCTGCAGATCTATATTCGGTCGATGTATATCGAATTCGACCACCACGATATCCTTCTTTTCCTTTCACGAGTAAATTGGTTTACTCGGACGTCGAAATACTCTTGCTCAATCAGACAATGACCAAGACACGCTTCGAGTCGCGTTTCGAGGTCGATTTAACGAGATTTCGAGTGCATTCTTTTTCGGAAATGTATTGAGTACGCGGCTGGAGTAATGGTAAACAGATATCGACAATTGAATTGATATCCAATGGTGGGAGTAAATTAATTAAATGGTAATATGAGGTAGGTTCGGTGCTGAAGTTCGGTTCAGGGGTCGAATCCCATTCACTTTGAGTTATGGAAGGGCGGCGGGTGTGTCGAAGTGTTGATATGAAGGTAGAAGTGGGAGAAGATAGGAAGAAAGGGAAACGGATAATGCAGAAGAGAAGAAGAACAGGACGAGTGGGAGGACGGAGAATGAAGAAAGGAAAAAGAGAGGAAGGAGAGTCCGTGGGAGGCAGGAAAAAGGACTGGAAAGGGAAAAAGGAAGAAGCTCGAGAGACCAGAACGACGGGAACGAATCCGGTGGAAGGGGAGACACTAAACCAAAAGTCAATAAGCTATTGAAATCTTGGATTGTCTTTCCCTTCAACCTTGTTGCTCTTCTTGTGCTCAAAGAGAAAGAACAAAAGGTGGAAAAGAAAAAAGAAAAGGAAAAAAGAAAGGAAAGCAAAAATGACAGCTCCCCAGACGCCTCAGGCAGTGGTCGTACCGTCGTGGAGATCCGTCGTCCGCCGCTGCTCGTTGGGTGATGAAGTGAAGGTGAAGTGAAGGTCCAGGGTATCAAAGCGAGCGATCACGATAGTCTCTCTCTCTCTTTCACTGCTGAAGTATCCACAGGCCAGGTCTTCAAAAGAAAAGAAGAGACGTGTAACAAGACACACTAGGGCTCCACAGCGACATCCTCCATACGTGTGGGATCAAATATGCTGCTCTTTCTTGCTGAACAGACTGTACAAGATGATAATACCGCTTATGCTCATAATAAAATACACATACACCCTGAGCACCAAAGAGATCAAAAAGGGGCAACTGTGGGTGCGAACATAACTCTCTCCCCCATTCTTGTTCGCGGATATCAGATTGTCAAAACACCAAATCAACGCGCGAAGAGATTTCCCTCCCTTTTTCTCGAGCAGGGGGTTGGGGGGAATGAGAAAAAGAGAGACATATTTCACTCGTATCATAAAACCGTCAATACGCAGAGACGACTCGGAAATTGACAGTCCCACAGCAAAAAGGATCAAAGGAATACACATCAATACAGACACTCTCCATATCCAAAATTGCTGATTGGTAGAAGGAGAAAAAAGTGGCGGGGAGAAACAGTTCACATTGCAACGAAATACCAAAAATCAGGTACAAAATACAAAATACTTGGGAAATCCCAATTTCACTTGTAAGAGGATTACATAACTATCCTTGAATAGCTCACATTTTGCTGTGGACACTCTCACTTGAGACCAACGTTCGTCGCTTCCTCGTAAGGTGATCAGAGAATGTGTGGAAGAATGCTGTTCTGGCTCGACATGATGATCCAGGGCACGTCCCGAAAGGGTAAAGTCCGAAAACGTGTTCTTCGTATTGGCCTTTTCACCAGCACTGCAGAACGTGTGCGCGCTCACACCTCTCACACTTTCTGACGAAGAGGAAATCTATCAGAAGACCATTAACTGAAGAAGAAAATGATAATCCTCTTTGTATCCAGACCCTCGACTTCAAAAAGAAGAAGACAAGGTCCCCAACAGCATCGAACCATCGTGCCACGACGATGAGATGAGATAAGATGATCGAACAACAACACAAAGAAGAGAGACATAGGAAACCCTGTGGGGGGGGCTGAAAAAAGGGGCTGGTGTCGTAATTTTACCTGAAAAGAATGTGGTATCAGCTCTTACTGTGTCTTTATACCCACATCCACCATATATTTCCACAGCTCAGATTCTCCCCAAGTCTCGATCCGTTCGAGAAAAGTTCGATCGATATTTATCAACAGTCACACGAGAACAAGCTCGCACCAACCCACAAGAACACAACCATCGCCGGAGATGATCGGGTTATTGCCTCTCTTTCCCGCTCTTTCCCAGGGACCTGGGTGAACTATATTTGGCGGAATCCTCTCCGTACCCTGATGGCGGGTTGATCCGGCAGACCACTGGTCTCTCGCTTGACGGTCACCGAAGTGTTTGCTGATGATACACCGCTTGCCTGACTCAGCTGAGTTTGAGAACTTTCAGGTCTCCCACATCCTTCGGAAAGGTATTCTGTTCTAGAGTATTACCGATTCTTTCAACGTAATTTCGCTACACAAAGACGAAGTTTCAGAAACATTCGATTCCTTTGCATGCGAGGACAAAGGGACAGATAATCGAAAGAAAAATGATTCAGTGCAGACAGAGCAAAATCACGACGGGCGGTGTAAAGGACAGGGCATACCGAACTTTTCCCACAAACCTTCCGGCCCAGGCGACACCGCGACAGTTGGCAGGCCCACCAGAGCTAGGGATCCTGAATCGGCCAGGCTTCACTCGCTGTTGCGCGATTCTCAAGTCTCTCGACGGCGCGATCCAACGGGAAACACAGTTTGCACCGTCTTTTCGCCCGGCCATGGGGTCACCTTCCCCAAGATGATCTTTCCGCTTTTTTTTTCTTTTGCTTTTTGGGCTTGTACTTTTCCGTTGTGGCGGTATGTCTGATCACGTCTGGAAAGCACAGGTACATCTTGATCGAGAGCAGTGGCACTCTTCACCCCAGTTTCGTGAGCGATAAAAAAAATCGTGAAATACCACCTATTGACGTCAGCAAGAGATCCATCCATCCCTCAAGATTGTCTTCGCGGAGTAATTTTAAAAATAATTTAAATCACATCAAATAACGAAAAATTCTTTCGATGAAGGACCCCAGATGGGTCAACTGTCATGTCAGTCAGGTGTATGGACAGTGAAAGCCTCACCCAACTTCTTCTTCGTCCCTTGCCCGTTCCTGGGCCGAGCCGTAATCTTACTTTGTTAGCTGGGACATGGATAAGAACCCCATCCTGGCAAAAGGTGGGTGTCCGTGGATGTTGTGTGGGCTTTTGACTTGGTGGAAACTTTAGTCAGAGTTAATTTTTTGCTTGGGCAGCCATCCATCCATTTTCCTTTCTTTTCTTTTCTCTCTTTGGATGAGAGGGCGGAAAATGATATGCCCAAAAACATTTATTTCAACGGTGTGTGTGTGTGGAGCAAAGGAAGGGCGGCGGACACATGGGCATGAGAAATGTCGGATATTCATTGATCCAGATGTTTTGTCCATTCTCTCTCGCATTTGCTTGCTGGTTGCTGTTTGGTTCCTGAAGTGGAGGATTGATTTTGCGATCGAATTCTTTGCATGATGATGCCCCATTCTTCACTCTATCACACGCTTCACACCGAAGCCGAGCTGTCACTGGCGAGACATGATCGGTATATCCATGGTGAGTGGGGGAAAGTGAAAATATCACGCTCCCACCGCCTCGCTCTGCAGATTTACCTTGATCTTCCAAAGAATTGACTGGTGTTGACCTAAGTCAATCATCGTCTGCGGCCTTGGTCACAGCAAATGCGAAGCCGTTGTCAGGTTTCAAGCTGGTGGTGAGGCAGTTAATCGGAAGGCCCCGTTTCGTTCGTAATCCCTTGGTTGGGTTGGAGATAATAACACCTTCTTTCCCACAAATGAAAATGGTCCTTCGTCTCGTCTGTTAGCTGCAGTAAGAGAGGATAGGTGACGGCTGCAGGAGCGAGAACGCAAGAAAATCGGTCACTGGTCAACCCCCAGAGGTTCATAAAAATGTTATCCGCTCATTAACCACGGTCCCCCCGCAAAATCAGTCCCGCGGGCATTCGCTGGAGTGAAAGGGAAGATACCGTTCATCCAAAGAAAGGCCTCTGTCTGATTGATCATCTCGATCATCCCCATGGTTTTCTCCCAAGGGCAAGAAGCACCTATCCAAATCCAGCAAAAAGCTCCAGCCTCCAGCTGCCAGAGACCCGTCGGCTCTTCCCTTCAGTCTTCAGCTTCGGGACGAAAGCAAGCACGTCATGAACAAGACGTTGGCTGGTAGGAGTGTATGCAGAGCCTAAATTCCCATGCAGACACACAGTCAGCTCGAATCAAGGCATCAATCATTATCATGGCGATAGTCATAACAAGAATAATATCAATTATTCACATAGGGGGTAATGATTGTAGTGCAAGGGTTGAGATACGACATGAGATCTGACATGAGACGCTGTTGAAGTAGAGTGGGATGATGAAGTCGATTGGATATATTTCAACTCAACCTCTCCCCCACCTTCTTCTCCAAATATCTGTCCATCGAACGGAAGCTGACCAAGGGAATGTATTGAGGGTTTAACAATAATAGAAAGATCGATCGCACTTACGTGCAGTGTAGCCCAGGAGTATCCGTACCGGCTATCAAAAAGAAGGGAAGAGCCCTTCTTGCCAGCCATTCTTTTTTGCCTGTAGCTCAATTCCTGTCGGGAATTGAGTGTCTGTCTCTCACTTTTCCTTTGTTTCCGCCTGTCTAGACCTTCAGGTCCAGATGCAGGTCCAGATGCAGGTATCCATTGAATTATGATAGATAGAGGAGGCGTTTCTGTTTGCTTCCCAGAGGAAGTTTTGGTTGTTTTTCCTTGCTCTTCCTCCCGATGTTTCGGAGAAGAAGTGATTCCGCTCGCCTAGTTGCCTAATTGGGAATGGCTCGCGATGGCTTTATATCGGCATCTCGCGGCGACGTTGTTCATTCACTCAACCCTCAAAGAACTTACAGACGGGAATAGTATCAGATGTGAATTCGATTGAGCCTAATGCTGGTATCCATGTCTTCTCAGTGAGGTTTCTCTTGCTCTCAATGTCTCAAGAGGACAGGTACTGTGAATACAAAAACACTCATCGACACTGGCTCGCTTAATGTTGTGGGCATTTTAAAAAGCCTAGGACTTTTCATTCACCTCTTCTACTTCTCTTCTATTTCTTTCTTTCTCTCATCATCTTTCAACCATCTTTCTTCCAACTGAGAGAACCTACCACCACATTCAACTATCAAACACAGTCAACTATCCCAATATCCTTACCCCATCAACCATCATGCCTCGTCATCCATATGCTGGTGGCTTCCGGGACGACATCAAGGCCCAGTAAGTCCCCTTACATCAAAACTGACAGACTGGAAATCAGAAATAAGACGCTAATGAGGATTTCAGGTTGGAACGGATCCAGATTCCCGAAAAGTAACCAACACCCCGTCCCAACTTTGCTACACGACAAGATAGTTGACACTCTACAGGGTGAAGTGCAAGACATGCAAGAAGATCCGGATGCAGAATGCCTTCTCGAAGAGACAGTTGGAAGACCTTCGCAATGCGATGCTTCATGGAGCCACCAGCATGAATGGCCCTGGATACGCCAAGTGCCGTAACTGTGTTGGTGGCCAGACGGTTGAGCTCACTTGCTGCATGTGTGATAAGACCAAGGGTTTGGAGCACTTCAGCAAGAACCAACGCCATGACCCCGACAACGCGGTAAGTGTTCATCAAGGAAATACCCACCCCGACTTGACTGACTGAGAGGACTTCTTTTCGGTTCAGAGATGCGTCAACTGTGTTCAGGGCCACCTGGACGCCGATCCTATTGGGGGGTCCAAGGGTAAAGAGAACGCGAGCTGCATGTCGACCACTGACGTGAGCATCCCCTACCCCGTATTTATCTGTCGATAGGCAGTGAAAGAAGAGCACGAAAACTAAGATACAACAGAGCCTCTACGATGGCGACTCCGTTTCCCGCTATTCCGTAGACGACGACAACATCGCCAGGCTTGGAAGCGGAGCTCGCACCCCGACCGGACTTCGCTCTGCTTCTCAGTCCATCAGAGGCCCTGGCAAAACAGGCACCTCCGTTTACACCTCCGGCTACGACACTGACTCTGACCATGGTGACGAGACCGGGAACCCCAACACGGGGGTGTGGCTGGATCAGGAAGCCAGGGAAAAGGCGGAAAGCGAAGCTCGAGAGAAGAAGGCGAAGCAGCTAAACGCCGCTGCTTCGCGCCAGAACGCATCCATCCCCTTTACCGCTTTCGATTCCAAAGGTGCGCCTCATGCACGCAGCGTTGTTCCATCCGTGGCAAGTGGTACGCAGCAGGGTGCCTCTGGCTGGGGGAAATGGGATCCGATCAGGTCAGCACGTCCTGCTAGCGACGCGGGGAAGAGAAGCGCCGGTTTTGCGAAGATCAAGGTATGTTTCCAGACTCCCCCTTCACTTTGTCCTCGGAAGGTTTTTTTACCTCCTTACTAACACCATGCCTTCCTAGGGGACCCGTTTCCCGAAAGACCAAGCTCCGACCATGTACGTTCCGGAACCAGTCGGTCAGGTTGTTGAGTCTGATGACGACGACGAGGATTTCAAGGCGGAAGACTGGATTTAGGGCTGGCCTCTCACACCTCTGACTCGATTCTCTTGAGCTTTCTTTCCTTTCTTTCTTCTTTCTTCTTTCTTCTCTCTCGTTCTGTCTCGTGAGAGATGGGCGAGGGACTTGCCTTTTGAGCGAGATAGTGAGGCAAAGATATACTATCTCAGTTTGAGGGGAGGGACTCTTGATGATAAAATCAGAGGATTTGTGGTTTTCGGCGGTCAGATATCGGACGTGTATGCAGCGGGAGGAAAGGGTAGTTATAGTCACCAAAACAGATTGTAATAAAATTCTAGGTTTTCATTCCCGGAGTATCTTCTTACTTCTGTTGACAAGTTTTCGTAGGGATCTCTTGTTCGATGAGGTTGCCGAGCAAGCCGTCATCGCTTTATATATATACTGTATGATACTTCATCAAAGCTATACCTTCAGCTTTCAATAGAAGTTCGATTTTTTTTTACTCTTCTTCTTCTTCGAGAGATATATATATCATACTGATAATTATTCGCATATGCTCTACAAAACCATTTTCTATTATATATAGTTATAGCGGGTTTGAATATCCCTGTGCTAGGGATATCCAACTACTAGCCAAACAACTAGGTATATATATATATATAAATAAAAAGAAAACTCATCTTTCATTGAAAAAAAAAAAAAAAAAAAAAAACCTCTAAGATTAAACCGCCGTATCAAGTCTCAATCTCTATTTACACGACGCGATTATGCACGCGGACGAAGACAAATGAATAAAAGTACCTAGTACCCCCCTCTCAACTTCTCGCAGAAACCGGCGATAGATGCTGAATTTCATGATGACACGGAGACACACATGATATTCTACGGTTTCTTCGCCTCGCGCTTTTCACCACTTTTCGCGCCTCTAGGCGATCTTCGTCCTTCCTAGCTTTGCTCTGTCTTCTTCAATTTCTCGGTCACTCTCAACACCCTTCTCATCGCTCTTCTCAGCACTCTACTTCCCACTCTCTTTCTCACACTCTTCACTCTCTTCCTCGCTCTCACTACCCTCACTCTCATCACCTGAGCCGCCGAGTCGAGTACTCTGAACTGCACTGTCCAAAGCGCACCGTAGTTCGTCCTGAGAGACGTCTTCCTCCGGACAAGACGGCCTCTCTTCCCCAGGACCGTTGATACAACCGAACATCCTAAACATTGTCTCTGGTAACTCTTCGCCGGTGGCTGATTCAAGTAGTGTGCGCAATGTGGAGGTTCCGAGATACTCCCCTGGGCTTGTCCAAGCTTCAAATTGCGACTCAATCCGCCTAGCCCAGTCTAGGTTGTCGTCTTGTTTGTGGGTAAGATAGGTGATGAGATATCTGAAGAAAAGATACCTCTTTCTGGGAGTTCGATTGTTATTGAAAGTCAGGGGAAGCCCGTCGATGTCCTATCTGCATTTAGCACGCTATCCGTGGCGGGCGGAGGAGGTTCTTTGATATTTCCTTACCTCCCATGTGTAACGGGGGAACGCTAGACTATCCATTTCGCTGGACATGGTCACAACGCATTTCCAAGTTTCTCCCCCAGGTTCAGGAACGAAAACAATGTCGCCATTATCTAGTGCCACCTCAAGGTCCGCATGTAAGATTAGAGCTATCAACGAAATTAGTGTAAATTATTCATCTTGGATATCTCGAACATACCATTTCTGGGGTCCTTAGGGGTTTCCAGTCCTCCACCAAAGAGATGGGCAAGGGAAGCTTGGTCGAGAAATTTTGGAACTATATGAGCAATGCGAACGGAGGAATTAGGGAGCCAGCCTGTCAAGTTGCAAAAGAGCTCCTTTTTGCCGGACTTAGTTTCTCTACTTCCGTCGTAGAACTCCAGAACAACGTCCTTAAAATTGGAGTTCCTGAACCTCGGCTTTTTCTTTTTTTTATCAACGATATTCGTTCGGTGCATCATCGACATGGAATAGGCTTCCCGGAGGTCGGGCGAGGGCGACGTTTTCAGCTCGTCGGACATATCTTCAATGATAATATCTCTTCCTTTCTTTAAGGCGAGGATCTCTCCCCTTAGATTTAGTTTCGCTAGGTCGATATCGTCTCGCGTCTCGCGCCACTCCTGGGTGGGAATATCCTCGCTTTGCTCCAGATCTCTTACGGCGTATTGCAGACTGTCCAAATATTCGATCTGGAGGGATAGAAAAGCCAACTGAGAGAAGAGAAACGGATGTATGTTCGGCAATTCCGGGGAATAAGAGAGGAGGTGGGACTTGTCGGATTCCACTTGTGACTTTTTGACAGCTAATTGAGGTGCATGTGCGTGAAGATTGAGAAGAGAGGAGATTCTCTTCGGGATGCGTGCAAGGCCTGACATGACGGGCAGATCGGTGCTATTTATCGTACGTGGGCTGAGGTTGCAGAGAAGTCCACCTGACGCTTTGGACAGACTGTTTGGAACGATTGACAAAGAAAGCTGGGGAGGATAAAACTCACAAACAAAATCGGTCAGGATAGTGTTGAAAATTGAAACCCAGAAGACTATGCAAACTTGAGGTGCGGACTCGAGACTTTAAATATGCCTAGAGAATTCAGCCACCTTTATTGTTAATTGTCCCTTCGTTATTTGCCCTTCGTTATTTGCCCTTCGTCATTCACAGCAAATAAAAGGACTATTTCTGATAGGGAGGTGAAGAATGAACTGACAAGCTAAGTTATCTTCGCTTTCATCAAACATGAGATGAAAGAGATTGTGCAACTTAATGGAGAACTTCTCTATTGTTAATTTGCCCTTCATCATTCACAGCAAATAAGTGGCACTATCTGTGATAGTGAGATCAAGAATGATGTGGTAAGTGAAGTCAGTTCCGTTTTCGTGAAAAAAGATCCCAAACAAAATATGAAGGAAAACAGATGGCATCTATTCTGAAAAAGATGTGAATTAGTAGAGAGATAGAGAGCTGAATGTAATGGAAGGCAAGATGGTCAATCAAAACCTCTTTCCGTTTATTGAGAACAGAGTAGCAAGCATTTTCGATTGATGTTGAAAGTCAACATCTTGCAAACATCTCTCCCGCTTTACAGCGGATATCCCAGTGGCTTGAACCCCATACTCGATGAGCATCGGTGAGATCCTCCCTGGTGGTTGGCGGATTGATTCCTACCGCTCGAGATTCGTCGAGGTGATAATCAGAGATCCATTCCCCTTGAACCAAGAGTATATTATAGGAAGAGAATAGCTGTCTCCTTTTAGATATCACCATATATTTAGTATATGGTAGACCAATCCCACCAGGATGGGTAGCTGCCCTCTATAGGAATGAGAGCCATTATCAGACTTGTGCGGGGCACGCTCTCTGCAGGCTATTATGTCCAAAAACTTGAAGGTATTGAAAAAAGGAAATGGTAAACTTGAAAGGTTGAAATTAATGCGTGGTTGTCGAAACCGCGAAAAGAAGGGACAGAAGAGAAGAAAGACGACAGACACTGATGAGGTCAGCACTCAAAAAAGAGAAAAGGCAGAGGCAGCGTTGAAGGTGAGATGAGGCAGGCTGCAGGAGCGAAGAGCCTTATGGGTTGATTCAATATGCTACAACCTATAGAAAGAATGGGTTTGTCGAGGGGGAAGGGGCATCGTGCAGTGCATGTAGACCAAGTGGGCTATGATCCTGTACGGTCCTGTATGCTCTATTCGACGACGAGGCGCAGCGAGACCGATTGGTGAGAGCTTGAAAGGGTGATAGGTAGATGTTCTATGGGCAGTGTAGATGAAGATATAGATGAAGATATAGATGAAGATAGAGATAGAATAGAAGAAAGATGAGAGAAAAGGATAGAATGTCGACGATGGATGAGGTCAGCACTCAAAAAGTGGGAAAGAACAGCCTTGTGACGTCGTTTCTGTTTCTGTTTCTGTTTCCTCAGCAATTGTCGAGTCATCCTTCTTTCTCTCTCTCTCTCTCTCTTTTTTTTTTTTTTGTTTCTTCATAACCGATTGGACTCGACAGCCGCCATCACGAAGAGTGGAATATATATCTCTTTTGAACTCACATCAGCATTCTCATCGGCTCTGGGTATTGAAAAGCAGAGCTCAGCAAGGGAGAAGAAGATACCACCTCTTCTGCGACAAGGCTCCTACCGCTGCCCCTCTTCTCCGGTTAGAATTAAAATCCCTTCACCAGGGAAAGAGGAAGACAAGAGAAAAGGCTTCTGGAAAGCCCACGATGTGCCTTTAAGTCTACCAAACATCGTGGGATAATCGGTCTAGCCTGATATCCTTCCCGTTCATCAAACGAGTGGAAGCGAATCTGATCTCATCCGGTCGCATCAGACCACGTCTCCTTCACCATGGCCTATGAGGGTTATCGTAACCAGCAGCAGCAGCAGCAGCCGCCGCCGCAACAGCAGCCGCAACAGCCACAACAACAGCAGCAGCAACCGTACAACCCGTCAGGCATGAACAATGGCTATCACGAAGCGTTCACCCAACAGACATCGCCATATCAACCTCCTCCTCCACCACCTCCCAGCTACCCAAACCAGTATATACCGCAACCGCAACCCCCTCCTCCACCACCGCCGCGACAGCCGCCGCCGCCACAAACTCAGCAACAACAAGCGCCTCCACCTCCACCTCCACCATCACAACTC
This sequence comes from Arachnomyces sp. KDTOL00113, assembly GCA_949709995.1. NCBI lineage: Eukaryota > Fungi > Ascomycota > Eurotiomycetes > Onygenales > Arachnomycetaceae > Arachnomyces > Arachnomyces sp. KDTOL00113. The sequence goes on from OX453234.1 coordinate 1,127,443, forward strand.
CCGACTTCGCCAGGCCTGAGCAGTCCGGTGATCCCTCCACAATATACCGATGCATCGAGACGTCAATACCCACCGCAGGCGCCCATCAACGACGCAGTAACATCTGCCTTCAATAATGCGGATTCCTCAACATATATCCCTCCCGATGTTATCTCTCAGATCACCGCCACGGTCATCCAACAGCTGAAGTCCACTGGCCTGGACCCGAACCAAGGACACCAGCCCGTCCAACCCGTGGATCCATCTGCGGGAGGCCAACCCATGGAACAGTCCCGATCGAACCATTCAGATTATCCTCCCTCATCCGGGAATCGAACTGTTTATACTCCGCCTTCCCCGCATAGATCCGGCGAGGAGCCCGGATATAGAGAAACACAGGCACCACCCCCGACGGCGACCCAGACGGAGTTTCCTTCCTATCGAAGCCCACAGGAGTCTCCAGCGATTGAGAGGAGACCATTTTCTCCTCCTTCGGGCCAGCCCGGTCACCACGTTTATAGGGACGCTCGTCCGAAGTATACTTCTGAACTTTCCAACGCGGGGCAGGAGACAACGTTGGAGAAGATCTGGGGACAGCTATTTGATAAGGATGGGAACCCGACGGCTCGGCTCGGTCAGTTGCTACGTGGGATTGCGGTTCATTTGGTAGGTTCCACCTCTCAGACATTTATTTTGGTGAACTGTTTCTAATAGCCGTATAGATTGAGGATTATGCGCCCGGAAATACGATCATAATCACGCCAGAGAAATTGCAGAAATATTACGAAGATACGAGGGTGCCGGGCGATACGTACCCATGGCAAGGTTGGTGCCACAACCCCCCCCAAGGCTGATGCTGGGGCTTTAGCTGACATTTGCGTCTTAGATATTTTTGATGACGGGACGTCCTCCATATCCCGACTCTTCCGAGAGGTGCAAGCTGAGCACCACCTCGTGCAGGAAAAGCTTGATGAAAGACCCGATACTCCTGGGCTTACACCTCGTGGTTTCGAGCGGTGGGCGACGCTCATGATCCAGGCGCATCCGCAACAGGAGTACGATCGTCTGCACAAGGCTGTACTGGACATGCCTATCAACAACCCTGACAATAGGAAAGAGCGCTTTCCTAAAGAGATCCCACGGCGACTTTTCCCTGTTGTGGCGAATCAAACAGTGAGGGAAAAGCTGGAGCAAGGGATCTCCACTCATTGCAAGATCGACCTCTCCGATGTTGATACGCCCCAGCCGCCAAAATCTACCCATCAGCCTCATCGATCCGAATCAAACATAGATAAACCGCCCGCGCCCATGTCTTCCTCTGCATCGAATATTGACCGAGACCGACAACCGTATTGCAGCACTGTGGTCGACGAGGACGACGAAGAAGACGAAGAAGAAGCACCGGCGCCAAACCGTCCCATTGAGCGCGAGAGGAAACCTTATTCCTCACAGCCGGGGAAGGGAAAGTCATTCAGTGAAGGCAAAAGGGGCAACCCGGCCGACGCTGATACCTCCTCGGCTTCGACTGGTAAGCCGGCGCCACCACCACCACCACCACCGCCTGCGGACTCAGCTCAAGAGCCAGCTTACTTGCATCCTCGTGGCGCCCCACGGAAAGGTTCACCTACCGTAGCGACACATTCTCGACGCCACCATCGTAGTCCCTCTGTTGGGGTTGCGGATTACCGACGTTCAGAAGGGGATCTCCCCCGGAAACATAGAAGCAGCTTCAATAGTTCGCACGGCCCGTCTAACGGGGGAGCCTATCGCGCAGCAGGCGATATTGATGATATCCGGCGATACAGGGATACGGAGCGGCTGAGGGATAAGGACAGGGCCGATACGACTCGAGAGTATGACCTTCCTCTCCATGATCGTGAGAGGGATGGTGGAGGCAGGTATCGAGATACGGTGCCTCGAAGCGCTGGCGGTAATGGCTGGACCACTGATGAGGATTATTACCGCCTCGGCCCTGGTGGGAGCAGTAATGATCGTGGACTTCTTGGGGGTCGGGGATATGATTATGACGAACCTCCGTCGTACCCCAGTGGATATAGGTAAGTTTGTATGCTTGTGAAGATATAAGGTAAGTTGGGTTTTTTTCTATACTGTTCTATACATGGTTTTTCTCGGATCTATTTCATGATGTTGAAAATGATGTTTGACTATATCTTTTTTGGATTTATACTGGTGTCTTATCTTTTTCAAGTCATGTAAAGCACCTGGTTTAACATTTGCCACGTTATGTACTCACTCTCTTTTTCGATGTATGGTCTTTATATTTTTTCGGCTTGTGGGTACTCTTAAGGTATCGTGTACGACGAAGGGGTTTGGAACATGGACTGGACTGGATATGGAAGGGAAGGAGTAACAACATTGAGCAGGGGAAAAAGCTGGCTTTCATTTTTGGAATATGTGAGATACGTGTGCATTCTTTTCATCTTTCTCTTTTTTATTTCTTCTTCAATGCTATCATAAAAATATTAGGTATTAAATGGTTTTCTTCCTTTGGAGTTATTCATCAATCATTACTTCGTCTTATATCATGAGAAAAAACAAAAAGTCCTGTCCGCCATATTTTCGGAAACACATAGATATACAATGGGGTATCACATCATCTCTTCTTCACGTAGGTGGTCCGACATTTCATCGCAAGCTTATACCGAACCTGCTCCTCCCTCGCATACCTCCTCTCAATCCTCAACCGATCCTTCTCCTCCCTCTCCTCCCTCCTCCTCTTCCTCTCCACCTCCCTCTCCCTCTCCTTCTCCCTACCCTTCCCTAACCTCCCCCCTCCTACAGGAGCAGCACCAGCCCCAGCCCCAGCCCCACCCGCCATATCCCTCAACCTCCTAACCTCCCCCTCCCCAACCTCCCACGGCACACTCAAAACATCAACCAAAACCCTACTCCTCTCCTCCCAAAACCTCACTTCTTCAGACATATCCCTCAGAATCGTAAATCGTTCGAGAGATACTTGCTTTATACCGCGGAAGGAGGTTATTGTTCCTTTGATTTTTGCGAGGGTGGAGGGTTGGAGGGGGTGTAGGGAGAGGGGGGTGGATGTTTTTGTTGTTTGGTGGGTTGGGTTGGGAGTTGATGCGGAGGCGGAGGCGGGGGTTGTTGTGGTTGTGGTGGAGGGGAGGATCTTCGGACAGACGACCTCGATCGTTTCGCCGGAACTATCGTCCAGGAGGAAGATTGTGCGGGTGGGTAGTTCGTCGCGGGAGATTATTAGGCCTGCTAGGTGGATGAATTGGATGGGGTGGTTTAGGTGGAAGTAGAGGTTTTGACCTTTTCTCGTTTGTTAGTGGCGTGTATTTTGAAAAGAAAGGAAGGGGGGGAGGGTACCTTCGAATCCCCTCCGGGTCTGTAATCTGTGGACATCAACGGCAGCGAGTTTCACCCAGGTGAAGTATGTTGGGGAGACGGGGTGGCAGAATGCTGGGTAGAAGGTGAGAGGGGGGTGGGAGGCGGATGTGGATGTGGATGTGGATGTGGCCATGGGGACATTTTTTTTGGTTATGGGCGTTTTCGTTTGTTTGTTTGTTCCGAGGGGTTGGTTGGGCGGCGCATTTGAGTGGGAGGAGGAGTGGGAGCGGGCAAGCAAATGTGATAGAGAGGAAAGAGAGATGAACAAACACGGGGGGCGGAGACACGAAAGGGGAAACGCGAAAGTGGTGCGTGGTCATGTGATTTGGGATGAGAGATGAGAAGGAGCAACAACGACGACGACAACAACGACCCGTGGATGGTTGACTCCTTACCCATGGACGAAGAACTAGAACGGAACTAATGTTTGCTGAATAGCAAATATATCAACGTTCTTCTCCATAGTTTGGTTGATTCCGTACCATCTTGGTTGAATATCTGCAAGATGCGATGATTGCTTCTCCTTCTCAAGTATCACAATGGAAACTGCAGCCTGATACCTTCTCACATCTGTGATGGACTTGATCCATCCTCTTCCCAAGTTCATTTCTGTGCTTCAGGTTGAGCTCATGTCAAACTTCCTTCGTATCTCATGATTTGATCTTTTTGTGAGCAATCAATGCGTGCAGCCCGATTTCGCGTTTGCTCCGTTTCTGTGCAAACGGATATTCAACCTTTCCGTTTGCTTCTTCGCCATATTCTATTTGCTCTCTTTCCTCTCTAAGATTCAGAAATCATTCGTGGACATATGACCATCAACCTAATCATCTACCAGCTCAAAGCAGATATCACCGAAATCCGAACCTAGATCTCAGAAAAGGTCTCCACGAAGTTTGCCATCACTGCCCGCCATGGTGGCAGAAGAATGCCCATCAAGAGATTTTGCATCTCGATGGAATTGCTTAATACTCTCCGCCCTCTCCTCCTGGATACTCTATTCTACATTACTATTCTACATCGTCTCATACCTCATTTACATTCGACTTTTCATATTCTACATCTCCCGTCTTGTAGAAGAACTCAACCAATGGACCACTCTCATCCTGAACGAAGCTCATCACCGCCTTCCTGAGACCGCGCACGAGACTGAAGCTGATAATCTGAATTAAATGCATATCACTACTACTACCACTGTCCGGATCCTTTCGTCTCTTCTTCTCGTTATTCTCCAGTGGCCACTTCTAATCCGCTCCGCTCCGCAATCATCATCGGATATCGATATCGACATCTCCCAGCAAACTTCATCATCGTCAAATCCTTCTTGCGCCGACGTGGCTTTCGCTCATTTATCCTGTCCTTCCCCGGGGCTATGTTACTATTCGGATCGCTCGGGGGCTCCGGCTTGTTGTCCCGCGGGGGAGAGTTGTCAAAGGGGAACGGGGACGGGGTCAGAAACAGGACAAACGGAATCCCAACCCTCTTCTGCACCTGCGCCTTCTCCTGATTCGGATTCGAATTCAGATGACGAAACGTCTTCGCAGTCGAATAGTGGGAATAGTGATTCATCGAAAAATGCGGGATCGCCGACTACGGGTGGGGGATCGTATGTTGGACCTGGGGCGGAGAATGTTGTTGTTTTGATGAATAATAGTGCGCATGGTTGTGGGTGGGAAGGAGTGTCGGGGTTTGGGTTTGCGTTGAGGGTTGTTTGGGGGTGGGTTTTTATGGTGAATGTTTTGGGGTTGTAGTAGATTTCTCCCTTGCGGACTTTCGAGAAATTGATATTTCGTTCTTTAATATCCGTCAATTGATCTAGTGGAGTATGTTTCTAGGAGGCCGTTGTAAGGTCAGGAAAGAAAAAGAGAAAAGGCTACACCTCCATCATCCTCTTCTTCGGATTCCTCGGCAACTGCTCCTGCCTCCTCCTCTCTTCGGGACTAATATCATCCACATTCGTCCCTTGCTCTTCCTTACTCTCATGCCCCTCCTTCGCAACCCCCAAAATCTCCTCCTCCAACCCCCCAACAACCTCCCACTCCACCCCAGCCTCACTCAACATCCTACACCCCTCCGACTCCCCCACAAACGTCCCGGGCTCTTTCACCCCGAAATAAACCTTCCTTATCCCCCCCTTCCCACCCGCGGAAGAACTCCGCGTCTGAATAATCCGTTGGACGCAGGGTAAGTTCCCCGAGAGACGTTTCCCGCACGGTTCCATCGTGACGTAGAGAACTACCTCTTTATCATCCGTTGAGTCTGGTGGTGGAGGGAGGACTTCACCAACCCTCTCCTCGGGAAGGGAGTGGGAGGATGCGTATTTCGCTAGACAGCATTGTTCGGCGTGGGTGTTTCCGGGGAGTTCTAGGGTGTAGCCTGTCGAGAGGATTTTGTCTTCTTCGTTGTTGTTGGACTGGCGGAGGAGGAGGAGGGCGCCGACGCGGAAGTTTGTTGGTTTTGGAGGGGATTTGCGGGCTAGGGAGAGGCAGGTTTGGAGGTGGGTGAGGTTGGTGGTGGACATTGTAGTTATGGATTTCTTTTCTTTCGTCTTGTCGAGAGGGAAGAATATTGGTGTGATGGGTATTGAGTAGTTGTTGTTGTTTTCTATGAGATCTTGAGATCTTGAAGGTTAATGAGGGAAAGGAAGCTCTAGCTATGACGTTCTTTTCGAGGGGCTAAAAATTAATTAAAGTCGCGTGTCACGCGTCGGAGGTTGAAACCACTTTGCGCCTGCGGATAACAGAAATAGAACATCAACATCAACATCTCTTTCAGTTCACACAACTTTTCATCTATCCTTCTTTTTATGTTGCTTTGAGTATATTCCTTTCTTTCTTGAGACATCGAATGCGCAAGAGTCATCATGCCTTCAAAGAAATCGCAGGAGGACAACCTCGCAGATGAGCCGCCAACATCCATCAACCCTTATGAAATCCTAGAAATCGAGGAGAAGGCTACTGCGGAGCAAATCAAGTATGCCTACAGGAAGCAAGCTCTAAAGCACCATCCGGGTAAGCTCTACTAACTTATAATTCACTTCAAGACATCATCATCTAATCGCATCCCTTTAGACAAGGCACTCCCCAGCCAAGCAGATGAAGCCAACAAGAAATTCCAAGAAGTCGCATTCGCATACGCAATCCTCTCCGACGAACGCCGCCGTCGCCGCTACGATCAAACCGGAAATACCTCGGAATCCCTCGACCTCGAAGATGACGACTTCGACTGGGTCAGTTACTACAAGGAACAGTTCAAGGGAATGGTCGACAGCAACTCCATCGAGAAGCTGAAGAAAGAGTACCAGGGTTCCGAGGACGAGAAGCACGATATACTACAGGCGCTTGAGGAATCTGAGGGGAAGATGAATCATATTTACCACCAGGTGATGTTTAGTAATGTGCTGGATGATGATGAGAGGATTAGGGCTATTATTGATAAGGCGATTGAGGATGGGGAAGCGGAGGCGTGGCCGAAATATGTTAATGAGCCGAAAACTACGAGACGGTCTAGATGGAGAACGGCGGAGAAGGAAGCAAAGGAGGCGAGAGAACTTGCTGAGGAACTTGAGGTTGATTCTAAAATGCATGGGGTTAATGACGAGGATGATGAGGGTGACGGAGCGGAAGAGAAGACCGAGACTAAGAAAAAGGCAAATAAGAAGACGAAGAAGCAGCAGCCGGCTCAATCAGATCTAGCAGCTCTTATTCAGCAGAGGCAGAGTCTTTCGTCGGGCTTCCTGGACAGATTGGAGGAGAAATACGCACGGGAAAACAACGCCGGTAGCGGAAAGAAGGGGAAGGGGAAAAAGAGGCCGGCCGAGGAAGAACCGCCCGAGGAAGCGTTTGCTGCTGTTGGTGCTCGGATGAAGGAAACCAAGGAAGCTAAGAAACGGAAAATCCCGGACAACGAAGGAAAGGAAGAGAAGAAAGAAGAGGAGAAAAAACCCAAGAAAAAACGCATCACGAAGAAAGCTAGAGCACAAGCGGCAGGTTGAGCACGCGCCGATGCAGCTTCATCAACCGCGCTTACTTGCCGACGGGTCTCTTGTCATGTATTATTCCCCCCCCTCGGGTTTTCTCACCGTCATTTCTTTTTCTTTCCTCTACCAACTGTTTTTCAGGGTTGGAGGGCGTGTTCATTATTCCAGGTAAAAATCATCAGCGGGGAAACTCAGCGACAGGGCATAGGGAGCGCAAGGGAGTTGGACATGGGGTTCTTTTTTTCTACATGGAGGACATGAGAGATTTTCTAGTAATGCATTGATGCCCCAAAATAGCCTGGTAGGATGGGCCTAATAATTATGACTCTTAGCCCCCCTCGTGATGTTCTATTCTTCCTTCTACAATCCTTCCTTTTATTCTCCTCTTCGAGGATAGATTATCGTCTCGCAGGTCTCTCCTGCGGGTAACTTATTCGGCAGCGAAAGATATCAAGGAAGTGGATAGGCTCATGTATGCAAGCGACTCGACTGCATGTTGATCCTATCTGTCTGTCGTAATGATAAGAGTTCTCGCCGTTCTTCATTAGCTGCAGCCCCTGGAGGAGAAGATAATCGATTGGGTAACCCTCAGTGCCTTTCGCCGTAACCAAAACACGTTCTTGATAAAGAGATAGATATCCCCTCGATTCTAAGTGTCGATATCGCAACAGGCCTTGGATATCGACGTTTCTTTCCCATATATAATCGGGCCAAACGGCCAGTCATGCAGTTAGTAGTCATAATGGTGAAATATCTATCCAATCTGTAGGGCCAAGTCCATGTATGTCCCATCACTGCTGACTAGGATAGGGCTTCTTGGTATTCGTATGCCATAATCAACCCCCCTTGTCCGCTGTAGCAGAAGTTCAGCTGTATGCAGTTTCATTTCTGATATCATCATCGGCTTCTGTCCGTTAAGGGGATCTTTAGATTGCTTGTTTGATATTGTAATCGAACTGCAGCCTTGCTCTGCTTGCTCTCTTAGTAGATTGTTTGCGACAGGAGTGACTCTTATCCTTTTCTTCACACTTCCTTCTCTTCCTTTCCTTTTCACTCATTCTTGCCTTCTTCACAAACATCCTCTTCTCCTTTCCCCCATACCAGAAATCCCTGTAGCTTTTTTTTTCGGGGTTTGCTGAAGTCCTCCATGAAAATCTGCATTGCCGGAGCAGAGATAACGCAGCATCAAGCACCTTGTTGAACCCACAGAACCCTCAGACCTTTAGCAGAGCACCCAGGTGAACCCCTCGCCAGTGAATACCAAGCTCACTGTGATCAATTGCCACTTTCTCGGCGTCTGAGTTGCTCCATCACTCCTGCGACGACTAATCGGTTGCGTTTCGTGACTTCTTCCCTAATCAAAAACAAACACCCCAGCTTCACGTCTTTTCACATATCCAACCTCTCCCTCACTCTCACATCCTAACACCCTACCCAGAGGTCTTGAACTGAAAACCAGCCCTGAGTTGTGGTCGTGGGTTTGGATCTCAAGAAGAGATCATTCTCTGGTTAAGAGCTCTCATTCCCGAACTTTGTACCAATTTCCTTTCCCCCCACTTTGGTCTGGACGCTTGGAGAAGCTGTCTCCACGTCGGAAAGCCTCTTTCCAACACCAAAACCAAAACGGAACCCAGTCGACTTCAGTCATGAATCGCAACACTCGTAACAAAATGTCTCTGGAAGCTGCCATCGACGAGGAACGCCTCGAGATTATGAACATTCTCGAGGGCCGACCGAAGAACACCCCCACTAGCCCAGGCCCCGGAAATCGTCATGCAAGCCCAGCTCCGCCCGTACGAAGCATGCTGGATGTAGCTCCGGATGCGCACTCGACTAAACACTCTTCAGCTACTGGAGCTGCGGGCGGAGCGGGACCAGGACCAGGCTCTGCGTCGTCGTCAACTTCGTCACTACATAAAGTGAATACTTCCGCTCCACCAATTCGTAGCATGCTCGATCCAGCCTCTCCTTCGCCGCTGCGATTGACTCATAGTACTGCGTCATCCCCGACGGATTCGAAAGCTCCTGGGTCGCATGAAGGTGGGACACTTCGTCGGTCGTCGGATGCGGCGAATACATTGCCCGAAGCCAGAAGGAGGCTAGGTGGAAAACATGTGGATATTGATCATGATTATAGCTTTGAGATGCTGCCGAGTAACCCTCACCATGCGATGCCGAAGCGCGTTACTCAGGGTGGGAAGAAGAGTGGTGGTGGGACTGGACATGGGAAGAACACAGGCGCGATGGCGGCGATGATGTCGGGTGGTGACCTTAATTTTCTCCCTGGAGGATTCACGAGGGGCAGGGACACGGGACGTCACAATTCCACTGTGGGAATTGGGGGGCATTCTAGATCACCTTCATCGCGTCTTGGGCGTTCGCGCTCACCTGGTCTAAACACCAACTCTTTCAATATTATGACACCGCCCGGAAAGTTCGTCACGGAAAATGGAAAGATTATTGATATGGATCATGCGTACAGGCGCCTCTCGAATACGGCTCTCTCCAAGGCTGGAGGGAGCTTGTCGAGTAGGTTTGGCCGTGATCGTGGGGATAGCGGAGAGTCACTTTCTGAGACTGGGGAACCGCGACTTGAGAAGGATTACTATGGTGAAGGAGGTTCTGAAGCGATTGACACCAGCGATGATGATGAGTATACGAGCTCTGGGGAGGACGACTGGAATGCGGAGCTTCCTCGAGGACGCCGTCGCCATAGGAAGAAATCTGATGCCGAGAATGGTACTTCAACTACTCCAGCCAACATGGGTCGCGGAAAGGGTGATAGGAAAGCACAGAGTTTGCTTGCTGCCGCTGAAGAAGAGCGTATGTTTTATTACATTGTTTTCTAACCTTCCCTTTCCCCTTGCGCTATATATAACACTGACACCTTGATTAGGTGAGAAGATCTCATCGGCCTACAAGGTCAAGTCATTACTTGACCCTGTAGCCCCTCCTCCTGTGGAAAAGTCTATGTCTAGAAAGACCGGCGTTCACCCAAATACAAGCTTCGACTACACTGCCTCCGGAGTCAATACTCCCGTCGGGTCTGAAGATGAGGCGGATCTCTGTGACCTAAAGAAAGCGCAGAACCTCAGCATTAATATGTCAACAATTGACAACTCGGTTCCGAACCGCGTTATTCGTACCATTGTGCGTGGTGATTTCGCCCGTGTTCAGGAGGAGGCAGATCAAGGGCATTTGAGGCAGCGCAAGTATCTTGTTGCTACCGATTTGAGCGACGAGTCTGTCTATGCCTTGGAATGGACTATTGGAACTATTCTCAGGGATGGAGACACGCTTTACGCTGTTTACGCTGTGGACGAGGAGACTGGCACCGGAAAAGCCATGGCAGGGGGCGAGTCCGATAACTACCTCCCTGTTCAGATTGGCGAAGGCGCAAAGGTCATGCAGGACACTGCTGCTATTATTGGTTCCCAAACTATTACCAGCACCCCTGTTCCTGCTGGGAGCACGAGTGCGAGTGCTGCTGTGCTTCCATCACCACGTACTTCCTCAAGCCGTCTTGGTGTGAACGATACGGATAGCAAGAGCGGCTCTGTCGACTCGCGGGCAATGACGAAGCCGGAGTTGGAGAGGTTCCATGCTGCTGAGGGGATTTCCCAGACTTGTGTGAGGCTGTTGCGTAAGACTAGATTGCAGGTTCGAGTTGCGGTTGAGGTTATTCATTGCAAGAGTCCGAAGCATATGATTACCGAAGCGGTGGGTTTCTCTTCTCTCTCTTTTGGATGGAAGTCATTTTTAGACGTGTGTGCTAACTGGTGGGTCTAGATTGATGGGTTGGAACCGACTCTGGTCGTTCTTGGATCGAGGGGACGAAGCGCTTTGAAAGGGTCAGTATTTTTAAACCTGTTTTCTATATCCCCCCAAACTTTCATTCCCACATTCTTTCGTACCCTCCATACTATGAACCCCCTATCCTATACGTAAGAACGCTTGAGCTGACAAGAACTCCATCAACATAAAATTGCCGAAAAGTGTATTACTCGGCTCCTTCTCGAATTATCTCGTGACCAAGTCCTCCGTGCCTGTGATGGTAGCCCGCAAGAAGCTTCGGAAGCACGCCAAGTACAAGAATACCAACATCCGACTGTCGAATAACCTCACCACTCCGAAGAAGCTCGCTCACGCGAAGATTGATTGATTGGATTTGATTCGTGTGTTTGAAAATTGATTCGGGGAGAGTGAACGGTTGAATTAGCTGCTCGGCTGTCTATGCCCGAACTCTCCCGCTTCTTTTCTTGACGCGGACGTCTCCTTGGATCGATCACCTGCATCATCGACCTGTACTGCTATGCTTTGTTTTTCTTTCACGATTTTCATTCCGTCGACACTGTCAAGAGTATTACAGACCATGGGTACCGAAACCGAAATGTGCGGAGTTATATATCCCTTTTTTGTCTTCTCTTTTCTTTTTTTTCTCCCGAAATATGTTCTGTGTGTGATCACTGCATAGCAAAGCTTGCTTGCATCTTATTTTCTTTTTCTTTCCTTTTTTCAAACTCTGGGAACGGTGAATGGATGGCGGACTTTTTATATCTTTTATCAATGGGAACGGGTGGGGTTGTAATTCAAGGGCGTTCTTTTTTCTTTTCTTTTCTCTCTCTCTTTTCTTCTAAGCTTCCTGTTTCCTGCTAGTAGTGCATGCATGCATACCATGGTCGTCGGCGGGATAGTATCTCTTTTCTTTTCCCCTTCTTGTTTGATGTCTGATCTGGGGGGTTTCCTTTTGTTTCCTTTCTCTTACTTAGAGATGATGATGCAGGTACAGATACCTCTTTCCTCCTTTCTTAGTTATGAATGAAACCATGAATTATTATCACCTTGAGGTGCTTATAATAGGAGAATTATCTCCAACTTCTTTCACAGGAAAAGGGGAAGTATATGTGTCTTCGGAACAACTATTGTCCCCTATATATCACGTGCACTAAACCGACAACATCCCAAGCTCTCATCAACTTCAACCCGAAACTGCAAACCATCCAGAGCCAATCATGGATGGTGGCTGGCGGCAACAACCTGAGAGATATCACGAACCGTTTGTGTGGCGGTTAGCTGATAAGGGGTAGTTTCAAGTAGCTGAAGGTCGGGACGTTGTTTCGGTTCTTTATTTTATTTAAAGCGTTTCGTTCCCGTTCTCGTTCACTTACCAACCTATTTCTTCTCTCTTTTAATTATTCCCACCTGGTTTCCTCAACAGGGACTCTTTACGCAGTCTTTTAGTTCTTCCTCTTGTATACCCCCTCCTTTACATACCTTCTACGGAGACAGCCAAACAAAACGGAGCTATGGACGACTCTATGATCGGTCGCTGGCTCTCTGATCTCCCCATGGACGATCCGGGTATGAAGTCCTGGTCAAACCCGCAACTTCGTCGCTTCGTACACTCTGATAAGCCGATTGAGTATCTGGAATTACTTGGTGAGGGTGGAGAGGGGGTTGTGTATCGAGTTAGGATTGAGGGGGTGGTTTATGCATTGAAGATTGTGGGTGATTTTCATTTTTACTTTTGTCTTTCTCTTATTTTTTCTTTCTTCTATTTTGAAATGATGTGTGGTATCTGATGCTTTTAACTAGTTCAATGAATGGGAGTATATCGGTATCTCGATCTCCGAGGGCTTACAACCGTATACATCTCCCATCGCGAATGAATGCCGCGCCTTCGCCCGTCTAGATAGTATGGGAGAAAACGGCACATGGGCAGTAAAATGTCACGGATGGATGAAGCTTTCCGATGAGCAATTTCGTCCTATCCGTCGCTCCTGCGCGAATTCCACCCGCTGGGCGATCGTGAAGGATTATCTTCCCGATCCCGTCAAGATTACTGATGCGCCTGAGATCGGTCGGAAGATGGAGATTGCGCAGCGCGCCGTTATACATCCGCTGGATATCGAGCCGAGGAATTATCGGGGTTCGTTCCTGGTTGATTTGGGGAGTGTGAGGACTTATCCGTATGTGAGGCGGCTTTGGTCGGATAGGGCGTTTGGGAGGGCGTTTGAGATGTATGAGAGGGGAATTCGGATGTGGGAAGTTGATGAGGAGGATGGGAGTGTGGTTCAGGGGGGGACGAATAATAGGAGGAAGAAGTTGAGGGAGCAGGATGAGGAGATGAGGAGGCAGCTTGAGGAGGAACGGGCGAATTCTACACAGTTGCCGTCGTTGGGGGTGTCTCTCATGTGAATCCCCATTGGTGTAGGGAATGGGCGGTTAGATCCTAGGCATTTTCTATAATTAACTATTGGAACCTGCTTGCCTTTCTTTTGGTCTAGTAGTCCGTGGCTCTTTACCATGATTAGAAGAAGGCGGTGTAGATTCTGCCCATGGACCTCTTATCGTTCTCACCTCACATTAACACCTTTTTTCTCAACCGTCACTTTACACCTACCTTGTAGCTGGTCCTAAATAGCTAACGGTGAACGAACAAGCGAGAGATCTTACTCGATACCAGCTCCCAGTTCGGATCACTTGGGCGGTTTCGTGATGCGAGCGTTTCACCTCACTAGCCGCCCACCCTTTCAAGCATCAACCTTCCCTGCTAGGCAACGACCTGTGCCGCAATGAAGTGGGGAGGTTCATGCAATATGCAACGTACCTCTTGAGCCTCATTATAAGAATAGCCCATGGCTAGATCTCCCATTGGCGTGTTTCACCATTGCACTTTGCGCGCTTATGCACGGTGGATCACCACGACATCCCTTGATTATTCTACTTCTTTTTGCATAAGCTAGCTGTGCCCCTTATGGAGGCATCCCGTTCACTTTCGGATATCTTATATCCAATTGTTAAAGCCATGAGCTTGAGAAAGTTTCATGACGTTGTGAGTGGGTCATTTCTTTCCACTTGAATGGGTGCCCATCCACCCATGAACTGCCCCTGCGACAATCAGGCGGCGGCAAGAATAGCATTGACCATCGTTAATTCCCGTCTTGGGACCTTTACCCTTTGATGTTTTGCTATACCCGCTTTGATGTTTGCATTTTGAAGTTGAGAACCAGATGAATTACGCACTCGTACCTCTATTCCTGGTGAAACTGTTTCATGGTTCGAAATCTTGGTATAACAGTTGGATGGCGACAGCCCGGCAGGTCCAGCGAGACGCGGCTCCTAAAGTTAACAAGAAAAGCCTGCCTCATGTCTTGTTTCTTTCGAGAACTATCTATAGATCTATATATAACTATTCCGGGCTTGGAACTGCATAAAAGCCGCCTGCCAGTCCCCCTTCTATTGAGTATTATTCACTTCCTCTTATCTCCATCCTACTTTCTCCAAACACTGTTAAACCCGATATTCTATCATTGCATCAGCACTCGTACTCCACAGCTTCTCCTCGGCAGATTATTACTTTACCTCTCTTGTTACTTCCCGCAATCCTGCAAGCATCAACATGTCGCAAACCACCATCCTTCAATACCTCACGGAGCGCAACCCTGTACTCGACAATCGTAATTCTTTAAAAGGAACGCTCACCTTCAATGAAAGGTGGCCAGTCATTGATCAATGCCAGGATTGGCGAGACTTCACTTTTGAAACCCTGATGTCTTGCTACGGGGACGTTTTGCGCGCCTCGCTTCCGCAACAGGGGTTAGGAGTCAGTCCGCCCCTAACCGCCCTGGAATGCGAAATTTGGGATGAGGACTCCCTCGATCATTTGCTATCACGAGCAATAATGCCTCAGGTTAGCAAGGCATTGGCTCGTGCTTGGGATGCCTGCTACCAGGGTATTCCCCATCCAATCGACATCACCCGCGGGGGACGGGCAAGGAAACCGAACCAGAATGTCACCCAGCATCAGAGCTCGGAGTCAAACGCCGGTAAGGCTTTTCCGGATTGGGCTGGAGTTAAGAGAGTCGCCACGGGGCGGCCAGAATTTAAGAACTACTGCCCAGGGGACACCAAACTTTCCAGCAAGTGGCAGTCCACCGATAATCCCAATGTCGGTGATTATTTCCGGCCGATCGCCCAGGTCCTTTACTACGGAGGTAATCATTGGAACACAAGATATGGATACGTGATTACCCAAAGTGAACTTGTCGTTCTCCGGTTTTCTCGGGAGCCAATTGGTCCAGGACTGGCATCAGGACGGTCACCACGGGCAGCCCCTTCTCCCGGACGTGCTATTACTGCCCAGACAGCGAGGGTCCCCGATCACCAACGTGGTTTCTCAGCCTCTTCTCACAGAAGCGCGATGTCGATTGATCAGCAACAGCCTGGCCAATCGCGTTCACGGCAGACATCGATTGCGTCTGTAACGTCGAGCGTAGGCGGAATGTCCATTTCGGGTATGAGTTCCGGATCCGTGTACGATGACTCTCGGCCCGACTCGGAGTATAACCCGGTGGAAATGAAAAGCATTCCATGGACCAATAGCGGACAGGGCAAGCTTACCGTAAAGCTTGCACTGTGGTGGATTCATATGATGGCCGGTGCTCCTGGCGCTAATGTTGAAATCAAGAACGACTATCCTCCACTTGCCTCTGAAAAGCCTGGCCGCGGCCCAAGCCCGCCTGGACAGGGAAGTACGGGTGGCAAAGGTAAGGCACCAAGTAGCCGAGGCCCAAGCCCACCGGGACCGGGGAGTTCAAGTGGTAAAGGTAAGGCACCAGTGAGGCGTTGAACATGGCCATTCGTTCTTTACAACTGGATCTGGATCTGTTTCATATCTTCGGGTTTTTGGGTCTTGTCTTTCTTTTTCATCTTGGCGGCTTTATTGTTGTTTTGTTCTTCTCTGTTTGCCATGCTGTCTTCTATCTTTTCATCTAAGTATCGTACTATATGTTTGGGTAGTCAATCGTTTCATTATTTCCCCTTATACTTTATCTCTATCCCAGTTACTTGCCTACCCCTTTTTCCTTTTCGTCCTTTCCACAAGCAAATCCGTAGAGTCCAACCGATTCGCGCTGTTTCGTTGGAGAAGGTCGTGATGCTTTCCACCTGTCCTGGCCATTGACCTCTCTGACAGATGGTTCGGGCTTCATCCGCTACTCTTGTCATCATCTTTCTCGTAGCCGATATAGACAGGGCATCGTATATATATATGGAATGAGATTAGAACCTCATGGTGCACATTCGGACGAAAAATGAGGATCTTACTGCTCATCTGGATTTTGATAGGATTGAGACGTCCTCAGGTAAGACTGAACTTTGATTGTTGATGGAGACGATAAGTTGCATGTTGATATTCCACCCGTTCGCAACTAATCTAGCCTCACCTGGAGGGCGGCACTGCCGGTCTCCCCATACCCGCTTCTATGGACGTTTTTCCGTATGAGGCCGTCCACCTACCTAATCCATGGGACTGAAGGCTTATATATCCGACCAGTTTGGGTCGACACGATGAGAAGTTTATTGAAAAGACTTGTACTCCGTACATGGACAGAGAACACTATCGTATGAGATATGTGGAATGAGCATCTTATATGATAGGAGATTGACAGATACGCAGTTGAACAGTCAGTCTTCGAGCTCAATGAACTGTGTGATTTTCTGAAAAGAAAAAAGGAAATAGAAAAGAGAGATCACGAAGATAGAGGGTTGTTCTATCGTGGTCTAAGATGAGACCGATGCAGAGGCATGTGACTAGATGAACCTGACGTCTCATTAAACTTTCAACTTTCGACCCCACCAACCCACAATTCAATTTCCGAAGTCATGACATCGAAATCGTATATCCCGGCGGCTGAATGCCAAAACAAATTAGGACTAGACGATAACGAGTGGCGAGATCTACGAGTATGTTCTTCTTCTTGATCATAGGAAATCTCGCTCAATGCGTGTTTATAGATTGCCGTTCGTCGGTGTCGTAAACAGGAAGAAGGCAACAAAGCGTGGAGTGATATTGGACATAGAACAAGAGACAAGATGTATCAGAACTTTCTTACAGGAGAATGGGGACCGCGCTTTCGCAACGACGATCAGACCGTAGACGAAGAGAGAATGAAAGTACTTCGACATCTTTTCTCGACCGTGAACTTCAGTAAGCTTTGTTTGATACGAATACTTTCAGCTCACATAATGACATTTTGAATCAGGATCGAAGCAATCCGATACCGACACCTCATCAAGCGCGCAACATATCCCCGCCACGCAGATGAGCGAAGGAGATGGACGAGAACCATCTGCTGACAATACACCCATTGCTTGATGGAGTAGCTGACGAAGCAGAGAGAGTGTGTGCTGCACAATAATTCTACTTTTTTCTGTTTTTTGTCTGACAGTAATTATTCTTGATTTTACAGCCGACGAGACAGAGAGTTAAAAAAAATCAAAAAAAGAAAATGATGCCTCGACCAGGAATCGAACCTGAGGCTAGCCATCTCTTAATATCTCCTCAAGGAAGGAGTTATTACTAGTGGCTCGTGTTACCTTTACACCATCAAGGCTTGGGATTATGAATGGAGGTTCAGGCGAGAGCGAGATAAGGTGGATCCACGATTGAAATTAAAAACAGATACCTAAGCGAAGAGCAATCACGTGATTTGATTTGATGACTAAGGGTTCATATCCAACAACAACCCACAGTGAGGACCTTGATGTTCCGCCATCCTCAGGTGAAAGTAGATGTACCTCCGATGTGTCGACGACAGCGACATTGATGGTAGCACTTGTCTATAGTTCAGCCCATAGTATTTTCTCAACAGCCCTAACAGACTCAACATCAACATCTCTCTCTCTCTCTCTCTTTCTCTCTTCCACATCGTGATATATCATTTTGTTTATTAATGCCAACAACAAGACCAAATCGCCAAGAATGAACCAAGCAGTTCTCTTTGTTCTTTTTGCTACCAAGGTGCTCAATGGCATCTTCTTTTTCGTTGTTTTCGACGAATGGATGGATCCATTCCGTTCCTTTCGAACCAAGCCAAGCCCTCTCCCCCCAAGGGTAGACTCGAGATTATTTACGGGTCTTCATTGTTATGGGACATGAACATCCCACGCTTTCTGTTCCCTCCCCCCTCTTGTTCGGCTACCTTTGCTTCCAAAGGAAGAACTGTGCTTCCTCTTCTCTCAGCTCGGTCGGAACGATCTCCTTGATCTATCTCGCTTTCGTGGTGAATTTTCTAAAAATCACTGTCATAGGGAACAGCCTGGAAAGAAAGACAACTAGGTACCTATTTGTGGATAATAGGTAGTTGATAGGATTCTTCTTCTGCTTCTACTTTCTCGTGTTGTATCCGCGCGATACCACTTTGCATCCACATTTGACTCTTTTCCTTTTTCCAGAGTCGAGAATCGAGCTACCTTGATAGCCACTAAAACAAAGGACGAGGGGGCTGACATTGTTATTATAAACCTACATATATTTCGTCCGAAGGTGTCAGATTTTTTTTATACTTTGAGATACTTCCTTCTTCACCACCTTTTTTTCCATCCCACAACCTCTCTTGACCCTGAAACACAATTGCACTTTGAAAAGATGAAGCTCACGTCTTCCTGCTCCCACGTTCTTCTTCTCCTCCTGCAAGGAGCTTCCGTGATTTCCGCGCAGAGTCTGTCAGGATGCCATAGCCACGGTTCGGTTGAGTATGAACCCATTGACCCTCGCGCGACAATTTTCCGAAGCTGACCACCTTGAAAAGGTACTGTTTTGGCGCGGATGGAGAAGAGACTGCCATCACAACGAACGCTGGAGCAACTTCTACCGGTGCCCCCGCCGACGCTCCAGCGACTACAACCGGTTCTGCAGATGCTTCTGCAGTAACTGGTTGTCATATGCACGGCGATGACACGTAGGATATTACCCGTTCCTCAGTTTCGATGGTCCACTGCTAACAATCATTAGGTTTTGCATTGCGTCTGATGGCGAGGAAGTTCAAATCTCGATGGAAGGAACTCCGACAGGGGAGCCTCCGGCAGAGTATACTGGCTGCCATAACCACGGTGAAGATGAGTATGTGAATAGAGGAATCGAAATCTTGCTGCGGGAAATAGAATACTAAGATAGGGATCACAGATTTTGCGTCGGACCAGATGGCGAAGAGGTTCAGATTATCACCGAATCCTCTACCGATTCCGGAGAGGAGGAAGACAGTGGTGGAGAAAACTGCCATTTCCACGCTGGTGTAGAGTATGTTTTCCTTATCCATGCTTGCTCCGAAGAAGCTTGCTAATTATATTAGGCATTGTGTCGGTGCAGGGGAGTCTGAGGGGAGTTCGCCCGTCTCATGCGAGCGCAAAGATAGAGATTACAATATCCCTCTCCGCATTGGATCTCTGTTCGTTATCCTTGCGACCAGTGCTCTCGCCGTATTTGGGCCCGTACTGTGGTCTCGATTCTTCAATGCCAGCATGAACGGCTTGGCTTTCACCCTTATCAAGCAATTTGGAACGGGAATCATGATATCCACTGCATTCGTCCATGTAAGGAGTCCCTCGCCCCAACCCATAACCCACAGTCCCTATCAGAAATACTTATCTAAATTCTGCGACAGCTCCTCACCCACGCCGAACTGATGTTCACAAACGAATGTCTCGGCGAGCTCGAATACGAAGCCACAACCACCGCCATCGTAATGGCCGGCCTCTTCCTCTCCTTCCTAGTCGAATACCTCGGCAACCGATTCGTCCACTCCCGAAACACCCTCGTCACCAACGCCAGCCAGGACAACGCCATCGAACCCACCCGCGCCGCCGATAAGGGGTCCAATAACTCCGACTGCAACGAACCCTGTACTGGCCCTACCATTACCGGCCTGGGCCACCACCACCACGGCCTCGCAAACCCAGACGATAAACTCAGCGTCGTCGTCATGGAAGCCGGTATCATCTTCCACTCCATCAGTAAGTCCCCTGCCCACTCCTAAAAACAAAACAACCCCTTTCTAACCCCCGACCTCCAGTAATCGGCCTCACCCTAATCGTCGCCGGCGACAGCGCCTACATAAGCCTCTTCATAGTAATAATCTTCCACCAAATGTTCGAAGGCCTCGCCCTAGGCTCCCGCATCGCCTCCCTCCCCTCCCCCTCCACCTCCCTCCCCCACAAACTCACCATGGCCGCAATCTACGCCCTCATCACCCCCATCGGCATGGCCATCGGCCTGGGCGTAATCCACTCCTTCAACGGGAACGATCGGGGGACGATCATCGCGATCGGGACGCTGGATGCGTTGTCGGCGGGGATTTTGGCTTGGGTGGCGTTGGTGGATATGTGGAGTCATGATTGGTTGTTTGGGGATTTGAAGGATTCCGGGGTTGGGAAGACGGGGGTGGGGATGTTTGGGTTGGTGGCGGGGATGGTGTTGATGGGGTTGTTGGGGAAGTGGGCGTAAGAAGTGTATATATATATATATATATACATCCCCCTTATCCTATCAAGCCACGAGCTCCATTTCGGCGGCCATTTCCTCTCATCTCATCAGTTTACTCTATTTCCCTTGTTCCCTACTCCTATCTCTCCCTACTACCACATACTTAGATAGACCGGGTCGGTTAATAAACCTATATAAAACCTAAACCTAGCAAAACATCATCGAAAAACAGGAGCAAAGGAACCATTAATTTAAAAGACGTTTTCTAATGAAGTGACACTATAGTCATTATCATATTCACCTAGAGATGAACCTGTCTGTCTGTCTGTCTGTCTGTCTGTCTGTCTGTCTATACAACTTTCTATATCTATCTCAAACATAAGAAGACATGTATCTATACTGTGGACGGATGTGTATTTCATTGATTTTTCAGTATTTCAATTCCCTACACAACCCCCCTCTCTTCTCTTCTGAACTGTAACTGTGCAACAAAAAAAAGAAGTATGATATCGCAATATAGACGAGCTAGAGAAAAAGGAGCAAAAAAAGAGGAAATCCACGGAACTTAAAGAACCCAAGAAAAGAGACACTATGAACCAAGATGAATCACGCATCAATCAAGTTCTCAGTCTGCGGCGCCTCAGTGTTATCCCTCGTATCCTTATTCCCCTGCTTCTTCTGAGCCCCTGCGGCAGGACCCCGACCCTTTCCAGATCTCTGGTAGAACTCATCCAACACCTTCTTGGGGATACGGTTGAGGAGTTCCTTGGGGTAGATCCGAAGGAGGTTCCAGGCCTGGTCCAGGGATTCGAAGACGGAGCGGGACTCGTAGGCGGATTGGGAGATGAAGGAGCGTTCGAATTTTTCGAGGAATTCGAGGGAGAGTTTGTCCTCAGATGAGAGGGCTTCTTCTCCGACGACGGCTTTCATGTCGGCTGTTTTGGTGTGTTAGTATTGGGTTCTTTAGGGATATTTCAAATGAGAGAGATAAAACTTACCGGCATCACGTCCGATGGCGTACTTGGCGTACAGCTGGTTGGAAACGTCACCATGATCTCTCCTGGTGTGGCCTTCACCGATGGCAGATTTCATAAGACGAGACAGCGATGGGAGAACGTTGATTGGTGGGTAGACACCCTTATTGTAAAGCTGACGGTCAACGAAGATTTGACCCTCGGTAATGTAACCTGTCAAATCGGGGATAGGATGTGTGATATCTGGAAGCGGGATTAGCAAAATGGATTGCACTGGGCACACTCCACCCGGGTAGTGAGGTAAATACCATCGTTAGGCATAGTCAAGATAGGAACTTGAGTGATAGAACCGTTTCTCCCTTCGACACGTCCGGCACGCTCGTAGATGGTTGACAAATCCGTGTACATGTAACCGGGGTATCCACGGCGACCTGGAACCTCTTCTCTGGCGGCAGAAACCTCACGAAGAGCATCACAGTAAGCTGAAATATCAGTAAGAATAACCAAAACGTGCTTCTCCAACTGGTAAGCGTAGTATTCTGCGGTGGTAAGTGCAAGACGGGGCGTGATAATTCGCTCAATTCTATAATCATATCAGTAACAGGCTCTTCATCACATTCTACGCAGTGCTTACGTGGGATCGTTGGCAAGATTGAGGAACAGAGTGACACGTTCCATACTGCCGTTCTCCTCGAAATCGCGAGTGAAGAAACGAGAAGTCTCCATGTTCACACCCATAGCGGCGAAGACAATCGAGAAGTTCTCTTCGTGGCCATCGTGGACGTCCTTGGTCGGCTTGTTCACCAGACCGGCCTGACGACAGATCTGGGCGGCAATTTCGTTGTGGGGAAGACCGGCGGCGGAGAAGATGGGAATCTTCTGTCCTCGAGCAATTGAGCTCATGGTATCGATAGCGGAGATACCGGTCGAAATCATTTCCTCGGGGTACACCTGGATTCATGTTAGACATCTAGCCGTGGTCACCCAACTAGAATCCTGAGAATGACGTACTCGAGAGTAAGGGTTGATCGGACTGCCGTTAATATCTAGGTAATCCTCCGCCAACACCTTCGGACCCTTATCGATAGCACGGCCTGAACCATCGAAGACCCGCCCCAGCATGTCCTCGGAGACACCGAGCTTGAGACTGTGGCCGGAAAACTCGACTTTGGTCTAGAAGTATCCGTCAGCATCCACGTTTCCATCCTTCTAACTCTGCCTCCCTCCGTACCTTTTTAACATCGATACCGGGTGTGCCCTCGAACACCTATTCCCATGGGTTAGCTAACAAAGCTCCTAAACCGAGGCCAAAAAGGCGGGGATGTGTATGCGGACCTGTACGACTGCCCTACTGCCTATATGCACCCCAAATCAGTATCTTCGGCAACATGTCTTCCCGCGAGTCGAAACAAACAAAAAACGCACCTCGAGCTTCCAGCACTTGACCAGATCGTTCCGTTCCATCGGGCAACGTCAGAGACACAATCTCGTTAAATCTTGGGAATTTGACCTAGGTAGGCATATCCGTATCAGCAATGGCTATCCGACTCGAACAGGAAGTGAAGGTAACCGACATCATCCAGGATGACCAGCGGACCATTGACTCCTCCAATGGTATTGTAACGGATGCGTGGTTGGACCGACATCATCCGTTCGTCGAGTATGGGGGGAGCCATGTTGGTGGGTTTGTATGGGTATATCCTAGTTCAAGTACACAGGTGGCAGGTCGGTAGATAGGCAGAGAGGTCGCGGATAGAGAATGGGAAATCGTAGATGCTTCGTGGAAGAAGATAAGAGTAGCTACCCGACCAGGGGAGGAATCGTTATGAACAGAGGAAATCGTCGTGGAGCTCACTCTCTATCCAGCATGAAGCTTCAAAGAAGGTCAAGGTGCTTCTTCTTCGTCTTCTTCTTCGTCTCTGGGGGGTTGGCGGTGGCTTGTTGGTCCCGTGATAGGTGGGTTGGGGAAACACACGGATCAATAGTCGGTCCTCCTGTCACGTGACATCTCCAATATCAAAAAGTTGATCTCCTTCGTCCGATCTTTCTCTCTGGTTTCCCCCTTACTATCACTTCACTTCAACCCTCACTTTCACCACTTAAATAGAACACTCATCTCTCATCTTACATCCCACCACAGGCAGTTGGCGCAAGTGGTAAGAACTCCACATTTAAGGGCACATGACCTACCCCAAAGGTTCTACCACACAAAAGCCCATCTTACCACTTGCGCCAACTGCCTGCACGTTCGATCCTCGGTGCCTCCATTGTAAGGTCCTCCCATTTATTTTCCCTCCTCCCCCCTCCCCTTCTTCTACCTCCTCACATGGAGGGGGGATAGGAGGGAAGCTAGGAAAAAATGGTTACAATGGAGGGCAAAGACCTACCGCCGAGTTGAGTTGGTTAAAAGAACGTGAAGTAAAATCTCCCGCTGAGGACCCGGGAGATTTTCATAGCACCACAAGGTAACATCCAACCTTGTGGTGTGAACTTTTGCTAAATTTTTTTGATTTTCGATTTCCTATTTGGGTAATTATGAAGCTGTAGAAAAGGGGTTTCTGCCTCTACCTAATGATGTTTATAACACAGTCTGAGATATAAAATATACAAGCTCTTGACATTTCTATTATGCTTCTTTTTTTATTCGCCCGATCTCATATAGCTGCGAAGACTATGGGCTATATCAACTTTCGAACAATCAAGTGATTTTCACATTTCTCTTTGTTTCCCCGTTAATCGGATTGTACCCAGTGTTCAAAGATGGTTCAAAAAAACAGATCAATCCTTCTCATCTAGAATTAATATCCCAAACTCAGGCAAATGAATGATGCTTGATTGCATCTCGTCGATTTACTAAAGCAATAATACAGCTGCTCAAACGTAAAACTAGGACTAATCTCTCCTTGAATGAAACCACTTTTAACAACGGGTTCCTACTTTGAAGAAGACAAATTGTTCATTCAAGTATCTTTTTGAAATAATAAAAGTACGCCACTTTAATCTATGAATGAACTGAGATAAACCGAACCTTATGGATTTTGTTTTTCAAGAAGCAGCCGCAAAAGATATCCTATTCCTGTTCTCATTTTCCCTAAGTATGTATATCCCCTTCTTTTAATAACAAAGAAAAGGAGCCTCATTCAAGTCATGTAAGTATAACCAACCCCCCTTTAAAACCTCAAATCCCATCCAATTTTAGGCCCAAGCGTCGGCAACTCCTCCGCCACACTTTCCACATCCTTATCCCCCCTCCCACTCAAACACAACACCACATCCTTCCCCTTCCCCATCTTCTTCGCCAACTCCACCACCCCAAAGACCGCATGCGAACTCTCCAACGCGGGGATAATACCCTCTAATTGGGATAATAATCTGAATCCCTGGAAAGCCTCGGCGTCCGTCGCGGCGACGAATTCCGCTCGGTCACTATCCTTCCAGGAAGAGAGTTCGGGGCCGACACCGGGGTAGTCGAGACCCGCGGAGACGGAGTGGGTGTTTGAGACTTGACCGTGAGAATCTTGGAGTATGTAGGTTCGGACGCCGTGGAGGACACCTTTGCTTCCTGTGGAGAGGGTAGCGGATGTACGGGGGGTGTGGATACCGTCTCCGCCGCCCTCCACGCCGAGGAGTTTCACGGATGGGTCTTTAGAAAAGGGGTAGAACATCCCCACCGCGTTACTTCCGCCGCCTACGCATGCGACGACTGCGTCGGGAAGTTTTCCGGTGAGCTCGGCGAGTTGGGATTTTGTCTCCTCGCCGATGACAGATTGGAAGGTGCGAACGATTGTTGGGAAGGGGTGGGGTCCGATGGCGGAGCCGATGATGTAGTGTGTGGTATCGAGGTCGACGACCCAAGCGCGGAGAGCCTCGTTGACAGCGTCACGGAGCGTGCGGGTTCCGGCGTCCACGGCGACGACTGATGCGCCGAGAAGTTTGATTCGGAATACGTTGAGTGCTTGGCGGCGAACATCCTCGGCGCCCATGTAAATCACACACTTCATTCCGAATTTTGCGCAGACTGTCGCTGTGGCGACACCATGCTGTCCTGCGCCTGTTTCGGCAATAATTCTCGTCTTCCCGAGTCGTCTAGCAACCAATATTTGCCCGATGGCATTATTGATCTTATGACTTCCAGTATGATTCAAGTCCTCCCTCTTGATATAAATGTTCGCTCCGCCTGCATGCTCTGTTAACCGTGGCGCGATATGCAAACTGCTCGGTCGACCCATATAGGGGTAGAAAGCTCGAAATTCCTCCCAAAACTTCGGGTCATTCCTTGCCTCGTTGAACCCAGCTTCCAGTTCCGCAAGACAATCCATCAACGACTCGGGCACGTACTGGCCGCCGAACTCGCCAAACCTCGCTGGAAGTGCCGTCGGATCTTTCGTAACGTTCAAGGCCTCGATCTGATCCGCCAATCCCGCTCCCTTTTCCTCTGATACCACTCCATCAACCTTCACCCCTTCCACAACAACAGGCTCATTCCTTCTCTCCACCTTCCTCCCCGTAACTCCAGAAATATACTCTTCCACCTTTGCCCCCCTCTCCCCTTCCTTCGCCTGCCCAAGCACAGTAATAATCTGACTCCCAATAACCACACCCTCTGCCAACTCCTGCACATCCAAAAAGTGTTCCCTGGTACTGACACCAAATCCAAGTGCCGCGGGTACATTCCCAGAATACTCGTGCACTCTCCGTAGTAAATCGGGTAGACCCGTACTCAACTTCCCCGTCGCACCCGTAACACCCATCCTCGAAACCACATAAATAAATGAATCCGCAATCCCGCATAGTAGCTTCATCCTACTCTCCGAGGTCGCAGGTGCGATGAGCGGAATATATGATAACCCTTCCCTGGTGCACAGTCCGCGAAACCGAACCGCTTCCTCAGGAGGTAAATCCACCATGATAAACCCATTTACCCCACTAGATTTCGCATCGCGTAGCATTCTCTCCTCTCCGTATTTAAGTAGAGGGTTATAGTATCCCATAAACAAAACCGGGACAACGAGGCCCTTCGCTCTGGCATCCCGCACGATCTGTAGGACGGAAGAGACCGTCACGCCGTTCTCGAGGGCGATCGTGTTTGCTTTTTGGATGGTGGGGCCGTCGGCAATGGGATCTGTGAAGGGGATACCGAGTTCGATTATATCTGTCGCATTTCATATCGGTGTTAGAGATCAAGCGCAACTATTCTCGTGGGGTAGGAGAATAAAAGTGACTCACCAGCACCGCCAGCTTCCAACCCGAGCATGACATCCACCATCTCCTCCACGGAGGGGTATCCGGCAGTGACATAGGCTACCAGGGCTGCGCGCTTTTCTGCTTTGCATTGCGCAAATCTTTGTTTGATTTGTTCCATTGTGACTTGGGGGTTTTGGTTTGGGGCGGGGTGGAAGGCGGGATGGGATGCCTATCGGGGGATAAGAGAAGGGGAAAGAGGGGGTAAGGGAGGATAGAGGGGCAATTGATTCCGCGGGTCAAATTAATTGGTATCAATTGAAATAAAAGAGAGAGCTGAGGGAAGGAAAGGAGAAATCAATCGTGGAAGACGAGGAAGTAGGAAGATATGTATAGGTGGCGGGGGTTTGGAGATAAAAAACTGAAAATTAAGAGTCACGTTCAACGCCGAGTTCGGTCCAACAACTTTGACTCACTCAACCCTTGGATCTGATACAACGGCTGTACACTTTTAAATATTCTTTTAATTAAGAGTTCTACCAGGGGGTTTTGGAGGGCTATTGGAATGAGGAATATATACATACATCGGTATATTTACTTTCGTCGCATTGCTGCCGCGAAAGTGCCAATGTGAAGAGTACTTCGTTCAACCTTTGTTTTAGGAGCATGAGTGACTTTTCTTCAATGTTGTTTTTAGATCTGGTCATCAAGAAAACCGAATTAAAATCTGGAAGGAACATGATGCTGTCGTTGAAACATGGCTTCCCACCTTTCAGGAAGAGGAAAGAGAGCACACGGATAAAGGGTGGGCACATACGGCTTTACCTGGGTAAATCGGCGGCAGCGACCTTGGCGGCAGCGACGTACCGAAGCCGCGGTGACCTCGGGGAGCGGATAGAGGGTGCGGCGACAGGAAGATGGGAGGCAAAAGGCGTAAAGGGCATTCCCGTCAAGTTCTCCGCCTTGGACAGTAAGTCTCAGTGAATGAGATTCGACTTAACGGGAATTCTCAGATCGGGTCAGATATTTATATATCTGCGTCTTTTCTCTTTTCCTTCTTCTTCTTCTTCTTTTCCTTCTTCTTCTTCTTCTTCTTCTTCTTCTTCTTCTTCTTTCTTTTCCTTAGCTTATTTTCTTTTGCTAAAGATTAACTTTGTCTCCCTTACAC
Source organism: Arachnomyces sp. KDTOL00113 (assembly GCA_949709995.1). NCBI lineage: Eukaryota > Fungi > Ascomycota > Eurotiomycetes > Onygenales > Arachnomycetaceae > Arachnomyces > Arachnomyces sp. KDTOL00113. The sequence continues at coordinate 1,155,357 of OX453234.1, forward strand.
TCTTTGTGAGCTCCTCACAACGGTCTGATACGCAGCATTCAACAGTCAAGTCTTTGATCTAGATGAGGGCGTTTGATCCCACCTCCAAGTGCATTAAGACAGCTCTCGTCGAATGTTCTTTAATTACCTGTCTCTCAACCAAGGTTCGAGATGGCTGCTAACCATGGACCGCAGCGGAAAAGGGCAATATCAATGTCCCTTTCACCGTCATACCTTTCCCACATACATGAGATTGACACTCAGGCTTGCGATAAATATCAGCCATCCGACAGTCCTGACTATGCTAATTTCGAGTCGAAAGCTGCTATGAATAATCTATTTCACACTCTGAGAGTCCATCATATTGATGTCTCCAGTATGATATTTGAAAGATTCAAACTGACTCTTCTCAATATGCAGACCAGCGCTGAGCGTCGAAAAATTCTTCATAGACTTTTGAAACAATCACTGCAAGTCTCGAACGACGAGTTAAACGAGGTCTTGCGGATGCGTAACGTTATGCAATGGGAATGTCCTCCCAGCATATTCAATAATGATCGAGCGCACAGGTTTTACATTCGGTCCTGGGTTTTTACTCCATTACAGCTACTATCGGTCGTGAGATTACTCCGAGAAAGAGGGTTCACTTCTACAACACTTGACGAATGGGGTTTTCAAAGCTGTATTGCTTTCTCTGGAAACCTGACCGTACGGTATATAGTACATTCAGAAGCAGCTGGTATTCCTTGTCGCGCACTGCACAATGAAAACCTTAGAGCAACGGATGAGAACAGTTGCAAAAGGGTCTAAACGAGCGTTATTGACCAAGGTGCTAAAGCGCGTCAGCGAAAGCCTGAAAGTCTGCGATCGCATTGTGGTCGAATCAAGAGATGACAGGGTCGATGTGAGCCTGGTGGACGACAACGTCCTAATTCGAAAAACACCATTTTCTGGTCCTGATTGCGATGCTGTTGCCAAAGATTTTGATGAGATCATCAAACGGAGGATACAAATCATAGAGAAGAAAACAGAAGAAGAAAGCAGCTTGCCTCCTGAGCCGGGACGATCGCTACTCAAAAGGAAAGCCGAGGCCCTTGAAAAGGATCCCACCTGTCCCATCTACGGTTATGCCACTTTTACCCGTATCTTCTCACTGGGCCGCGCACGGGGCAAACCTTGCTCGCAAGAGCGAATTGTGCAGTTGGAAAAGCTATGGATCGAGAACATTTCAGAACTTCATACCACCATTCCACACAGTGAGGAAACCCATGAAAAATGGGTTGAACAATTCGCAACTCTGAGCCAAGGTCAGTCGTACTTTTTAAAGGTGCTCGGTGGCCTTCCACGGCCTGAGTACATGAGGACGCTCGCCCATGTCTGCAATTCTTCGGGCCGCCACAAAAAGAGATTCGACGGCATCACCGACAACATAGACCTGAGGAGTGGCCTATGGGTTCCAAGGGGGTTAATTCAAGCATATCGGGCAGATCTTTCCCCATACGTTAATACAAAAGATTTACAGGGGTTTCCAATCGAAATCAAGCCTACTGGGGGTGTAAAGATCAAATGGCTTGCGTCTGGTGGATTGAAGAGGACGCTGACACTAAACATTTCGACATGCGCAGTACTAAAACTGGCTTTCAATCTCGCGCGCTAGATTTTACTGAGCATGGAATTGACATCGTCGATGCTAGTGGGGTTCCGCTGCGTCCATATGAACTTTGGGAAGAGATATCATCTCCAGCAACCGTGGCAAGATGGGCATTCAAATCAAAGAATGGACAGCTGCTGCAAGAACTTTGGGAGGCTGTTCGTTCAGAGCTTGGATATGAATTACCAGAAGATCGAGTCAAAGGGGCTCCGCCTCGAAGAAACGGCCTAGGGCTAGTGCCTTCAAATAGCGGAATAGAAACACCCAAGCAAAATCGCCCCCCTCACCTCAAGGATGCAAATTTCCTTCTTTATCAATTTTTGAATGAAAGATTTCCAGAGGGTGGCGTGTTTCGAACAGCTTCTCGAGTGAAGGATGAGAACTCCACTGATGATCTTCGTGAATTCGTAAGATTCTGCAAGCGGCCAGCAAATCTCGATCATCCATACAGCGCGAAGTGGTTAGAGTTGCTTGATAGACCGCGGCCACTCGTATCCATACTCGCATGTAACATCCGCGTTTATAGAACTTGTGAGAGTCAAAAGACTTCTTCGTACTCGGTGCGTTTACGACATCATTTCAATGAGACTATATTTCATTTGGGACCCCCCGATTCGGCTGAAAAGAATGTTGTCTTGACCGATGCGTAGAGAGCACAGAGAGCTACATCTATCAGGTCGAGAAGTCGGATATTTGAGAGTATCTAGAGAACTAGCAGAAAATGTAGTTGAGAAGTCTTACATGCGCACTTTGAGAACTTAAGGGTAGTGTATGTAGTAGAGAGACTGAAAGCGTTAATTTTTATCAAATATTTTGAGATGAGATCATGTCATCTTTGCTTAGTTGCTCATCAATAAATATCTTGAGAATAGTCAAAAGAGTGTTCTTTACACAACTAATCTTTCGTGAACACATCATCAGAGTTGATAATCAAATGCTGCTTATTCAGTTAATTCGAGTCATTGATAACAAAGTAATAAAAATTGTGTTTGCTGATTTTTATGTGATTTTCTCATTTGAATCATTGTCGAAGCTATTTTTAGAATAATATCATCACGGTCAAAAAAGTGAGAGTAACTTGGAAGGTAACTCAGATCGATTGCGTGGCAAGTGCTGAACAAGAGAATGATTCTCTTGTCGCGTATGTGATGAAGTCTGTAACGCATGCCAGATACTTCATTACATTGTGTGAGAAATAAGTCCTCATATTCTAAGTCTTTGGTGGTCTAGTGGTTAGGATGTCCGCTTGTCATAACAACTCGCGGACGGCCGGGGTTCGATTCCCCGCCAGAGAGTCTTCTCTTTTTTTTTTCGCCCTAGGCGGCGGTACCTCAACGCGATGCCTGAGAGTAGTAGCTCTTAGGGACGGGTTCAAGATGAAGACAACGACATATACATACACATTTTCATGTTTCACGGTACCTGACCGCGATTTCATCAGACTCCCTTTCATTCTGTTTCGACTTATGAAGTTACGTTTCTCACGATACAGCCTCGATTGGAAATATCAACTAAAAAAGCGAAGAAGAAGCATTTGAATTTTGCTGTCGAGCCCTTCTTTCTAAAAAGTCAAAGAAAGCGAGAAACGTCTATATCTTCAGTGTGCTAGGAATGAATAGAACTGAGCTCAGGATCTTGACTGACGGATTTCTTATCCTCGGATAGAGACAGACAGAACACTTTATTACTAGACTCCTTTCATATCCCCTTAATCCAATAAAAACAACCTATTTTCCGGAACATTGACCTGAGAAGTGGTCTATGGTCCAAGAACCTCATTCATAGGAAGCCGAATTCCCAAGGTAAACCTCCTTAGTTTCACATTATCGTCCGTCTTCGAGATCACTCATCTAGCTTGCATTATAAGTATGAAGTAAGCTTTAACAGTGAGGTTGATAGGGGCAACTATTCCTATATTTATGAGCAATTTCTTTTCCCAATCAAAGCAGGTAAATGCATAGCACGCAGCACTCATCAACACGTTCATATTCCCACTCTAACTAGTTAGAGAGAAAAATATGTAGATAGGGAGGTCAATGTGCGGCCAGTAGTAAGTGTGGTTCAGGGTTCTTCCAACGATGTCTACACCTCTTGTTCTGGAGAGAAATGCAAGGGGTCCATATCGCTAGATATGATATGCATCGAAATCCGAAGCCACAGACGTTCAGACGTGCTAATATACGACTCCTTATATATCTCTCTCTTTTCAAAAAGATGATTGTGAGCTGTATATCCCGAAGTATGGGCCTAAACGCGCTATGCTCCAGACCTATCACCTGTATGAGAAGGTAGAGACGGAGGGCAATCAATATATAACGCTGCGATATGATGAATACATGTAGCAACCGTATCTGTCATAGTTCTTTGAAAAAAAGAGAATATGATATGAAGCGAAGAAAGAGATAGTTGGTACTCTATACAAGAATATTCCCAAAGAGAACAAATTCTGATCGAGGGAATGCCTACCTAGTATAGGGGAAAGATACGGGTAGCGAGCGATATAACGTGAAGGCTTTTGAAGACGATAAGTGGAAGAAAATCGAGAGAGAGAGAGAGAGAGAGAAAAGAAAGGCGATAAGAAAGTGCTCTCGATGACTGAATGAGAGGTGAGAGTCCGCCGAAGAGACGATTAACGACATCGAACGATAGAACTCATGTTAGATATGGTCTAGCAATCTTTCCTGTCATTGCAGAAATAACTTCTTAAATTATGCTCAGTCTGGTTTCAACCCTCAGTTCAAGTTCTGATTAACAAGAGCAACTTTTCTTCTTCTTCGGACTTTCATCTCTGATGTGTCGGGGCCGTGAAGTCCGTAGATATTCGTATGTTCGAACCCATTTCAATAAAGATATCCCATACGCCATCCTGTCGCGCTGGTAGGCTGATACCCAAGATATCTGAATGCTTGGAATAAAAGTTTCTCGATGAAGAAATCTTTCCAGAAGAAAAGCGGAGAAGAATAGGAAGGCGATGTTCAGTGAAGTTCGAATAATGTCAGATTCTTTCAGAAGTAGTTGAAAGACAGAGAACGAGTGTGGCCGTCGTTTGCCTATGGGCTAAGGAATCGCCCAAGGCCCTCGTCGAGCATATTTGAATAACGAAAAGAGAGTACCAAGTATTCCAAAGAAAGCAGAAGAGAAATAGATAGATATGGGGCCCATATCTATTTGCATCAGATCAATCATAGTTGCACACTTTCCTCTGTCCGGAGATAATAGTAGATCCAATTCATGTGCAATTGAACCACCGAAGAGGAATATAATTCCTCGAACTCAACAACGACAACGACAACGACCCCGAACCCCTATTATCTGAAATTCACATGATGAGAGAGTCCCCTCAGACTCCCGTGAAGATCAAGAGCTGCCGTGCAAAACGAGAAGCATACCTTTACTTTTCCAACACCCAACATCTTTGTTAGCCTTTCCACCAAAAAGAAAAGAGAAACAAGAAAGAATCCCTTGTCGGACTCGTCGAAATCCCAGTCGCTGATCATCCTGAACAGCCACACCCAAACACGTAATTATTAACGAAAGAAGCCACTTCCTTCTTTTTTCTCGCTCCTCAGATAGAGTGGGAATCCATCTATCCTGGTCTGTTTCAAGAAAACGAGTTTCTTCATCTCTCCCGTCTTGGTAGGTTGGTTGGTTGGTTGGTCACTCCTCCGTCATTAAATGATGGATGAAAATGTTGCTCCGCGATTTAACCCTTTTGAGGAAGGTAAGGTTGATGGGACGGGATCGCCGGTGAGGTAGGAAGGAAGGCAGTTCATGTGTGTTTCGAAAAGAGGGTGCCCGCCCTCATTTTCCCCATGAGTTGAGGGATCATCGACGGAGACGATCCGAACGGCATATCGTTGTTGGTGCTGCCATCGGAGAGGAAACAAGACAGAGACATCATTGTTGATCCCCCAATGCAACATCGCTCTTCCTTCCCCATCCTCTCCTTTCCCCCCTGCGAAAAGATCAACATCGTCATCGAGCCGTTAAAAACCAACGACTTTTGCTTGAACAAGGAAAGAAAACAAAAGAAATTAATCCTCAAGGTTATGCGCTTCAGAATGTCTCAGAACCAAGTTGCTCATCAACCCAAGGTACGGAATTAAGCGTTGGGTCTTCATATGTACATACATACTATGCCTATCCCTGTTCTAAATAACGACCCATATATGAACTGGGGATTTTCTGCGAGGTTTCTCCGTTTGAAGAAGAGCTTGCAGACTGCATGTTGTCTATCATGATGTAGGGCAGAGAGGGAGATGTGTAGTTCGCGATATGAGTGTCGAGATCGATAGCGATAGCGATATCGCGCATCTTGAGGGGTTGTTTCTTTTCTATTGGCACCTGTCAAGCGTAAGGCAACCAACCAACCCACTCACCAACTGATCATCATAAATGCACGAAACACACCCGCACCAAGTGTACCCGATGAATTTTCATCGAATCCATATTAATCGTTTATTATATTGAACCGAAAAAATCAGCGATAAACCCGAACAACGTCATTCTTCATTCAAGTTCCCGAATATATATCTCTCCTCCCTCGTGGTACGGAGACTCGCTTGTCCGTCCGTCCCACGAGGTGTGGATAAACTCCATAGAATAACAACGAAAATATATTTATTAAACGGAACATAAGGCGGAACTCAATTGAATCAACGGAGTGAAAATATATGAGCAGAGGTATATACAAGGAATCCCCACATCGGCAGATAGAGATATATCTCTCGGGTTTCTCTCCTGCCCTGCACTATCCAGGGCTCTCTCCAGCGAAGAAAGATAATTCTTGGCTTCAGTTTCTCTTATCCATCTATCGAGCATGATTCAAAGACAAAGCCCACAATGGGGCCCACCTGTCATCGCGGAGCTGTGCCTGGCTGGTACCTGTCTCTCCCGGCGTTTTGAGGCAGTGCACCTAGGATGAGGAGATGACGACGCCACAATTCCATCCTCCGACGGAGATGGAGATGAGGACGGAACCACTTCCTTCCTTTCTTTCATTCTCTAATGATTATTCCCTTAGAGTTCTTTTTACCCGAGACTCAGAGTTTCCTTGGTCGTTCCTTGGAGACAGCATGGCAGATGTTTTTCTTCTGGAAGAACGAAAAAGAGAGACAAGCCCCACAACAAACCCCAACTTCAGCCTCCAGCTCCGGGCTGAGAGGGCATGGAATGGGGGTTAATCAGACCTGAGTAATTCCGTTGCTGTTGTTAATCGAGCAGTGTGCTGTGGGAAGAAGAAATAACGGGAATGTATCAGATTTGAGATATATCCCCTTTCCCCTTTCCCCCTCTCTCCCGAGAAAATGGATATATATGATGATGACATATGCTAGATCTCGGAGAGATTTCTCCGAGGTATGTCATGCTGCGAACCACGAATGTCAATGATAATGCAATGTGAATTAATGTCCCGGAGCAAGGGGGAAGGGGGGATGGTATGGCGGGTACGGAGTCCCTGATATCACCATCGCCCTTACGATAGGAGCTGAGGTGTATCAGAAGGAATGTATGAGGTCACTGCCTCATCTCAGTGATAGAGAAGGAGTATGTACGTACATACTCACTATCTTTAGCAACCCGACCATCTCAGGCACCAGAACAACTGGCGCCCGAACTAACCCGTCCCGAACCCACCTCACGCTGCCTGCAGTCAGCATGGAAAATAATTCTTCCTTCTTTTCCATTTATATCTCGATCTGCAAAACGTAGATGCCTTTTTTAGAGCTTGAGAGGAGGGAAACATATGTAAGTTGAGATAATAGCTTCAGCGGGTAGTGATAATAATAGCAAAAAAGCTTCGTAACCATCCATCCATAGCTCCGGCTTAACTTTACTACAAGCTACAGCTTGTTAGCTACCTAGTAAGCTCAAGCTTTCAGCCTTAATGAGCTGTGAACTATGTATGCTTGATATCTCCGTCTCGTTGTCTCATTCTTTGTGAAAATACGTCATACGTGTATATTACGAGAATCCCTAACGCTAATCAAAAACGGTATTTTTTCTCTTCTTCTTTCTTTTCTATGAATAGAATGATTTATCGGATGTTGATGTTGATTGGTAGGAACGAAGTGGGGATGGAAGAAAAAAAAAAAACAATTAAAAAAAAAAAAAAGGAAAAGCGAAAAAGTCTCTGGAGGAGCTTTCAGGACCGAACGAACGTTCGCCTTTGGTCTGTCGCTTTTTTGAATCGGCTTTTTTTTGTGGTTGTTGCTTTGTGTGTGCGACTTGGGGATACTACCGTAGAAGGAGATCTTTTTTTTCCTTCTTTTCTTTTTGATCAGCTTGAGGGTTGGAGCTTCATCTGTGCTTCTTCTTTGACCGTTGCTGTGGGCTGTGAGGACGGACTTCTTCACTCCTCTTCTTATGCTGATGCTTTTGCTTGGACGCCACATTGAGATAGCTTGGGGGTCGTATTTTCTTGAAATGACTCGTGAGTGTGAGTGTGAGTGTGCTAAATCGGGATAGCGAATGATAGAAATGGTTTTTTTAAGAAAAGGTTTTGAGTATCACGGGTCCCGTCGGCCGGTCGCTTGCAGAAACCCACTGGTTCGTTGGCGAGATGCAAAACTTACTCGAGCTTCCAGGAGATTCGATATTCTATCAGTAAAGAAAGGAGAGAGTATTATTAGCCACAGTGTAGACCCTCTTCTGGTCGGGGCATCTGACAGCCGGGTGGAGAGTGAGTGGCACTTTTCTTCGACACTTTTAGACTTCGATAATGGACGGAGATAAAAATACTCGGGCGTGTTTGAGTGGACGGTGGACTCGTGGACATGACAGGCGGAGATCGGTCCCCTTTCTCTCTTTTTCTCTCGGTGCCCGGTCGCAGTTCTGTTGTTCTTTGCTGGATGAAAATAGTGTCACATCCGAGAGTTACAGTCTCTCTGCAAGGGCGAGAGAACGAAAGGGAACAAGTCATGATCCTGCTATCTTTTTAGTGACAGGTGACAGGTGACTTGGGCCATCTGGCATGCTTCTGCTGCTTCTATCACATCCGTCTGTCGATTGGATCACGGCTTCAACGTCGTGCAGGTTGTTCTGTCCAGTGATGATGGTCAGAGAGAGAGAGGTATCGGTCCATCGGATCGAGGGAACCCGGTTCTTGCATGACGGTTTTTTGACGTAAAGTCTGTATCCACAAAGTTTTCCTCTTCTATATTTAGAAAGTAGTAGTCTTATTAATGTGCGTGTGGAAAGAAGGACTTGGCAGGTTGACTCGCCGTCGTCAAAGTCTGGCCTCGGTCACTTCTGTTTCTTTCCCTTTTCGTCCAACCGACCTCGCCAAGTTTTCTTCTCATGGTCGACGCCACGAGGAAAGAAGCGGAGCGGTTGGAGATGGGACCATGACCATGGACCGTAGACCATGGACGAAGCGAAGGGTTGCCCCCCGTCTTCACCGGGAGAACTGGACATGACATCGTTCGGGATAATTTTATAATTTTCATATTAACTTGCTGTGTGTGTGTTCATCCACGCATGACTTCATCAAGAGGAGATGGAAGAGGGTGAAAGAGGGTGTCTTGTCTGGAAAGAATACCACCTGCTTACTCATGGGTGGTTTGGAACTAGATCCTCAACCGGTTAGACTCTGAGGCTGTGCTGGAACCACCAGCAACCAATGACAACCAGGGTGTTGCCAGAACACGATCGTTCCCCGATGCTGGTATCCGTCGACGGTGTCATGGTCGACGGTGTCAGAGAGGGAAGAACAGCTGTCTGAGTGAAGAGAGGGAGAGAAAGAAAGATCTACTGGTGAAGAGAAGTAGAGAAGTGGTGGTAAAGAGAATACTACTGAATACTACTTTCCTCCGAGGATCTTCCATCCAGCATCCCGACCGTTTAAGTTTCCTTCCCATGGCGGTTTTGCTGGCTGTGCATCCCTGTTTTTTTATTACCACCCCTCTCACCACTACAACCCCGACGACGAAGAGGGCAGGCAGAACGTGGTGGGGAGAGAGAACAGACAGACAGACAGCCAAAAAAAAAGAAAGGAAAAGATATATGCTCGTCATCCTCTGCTTCTTCTTCTTCTTCTTCTTCTTTTCTTTCCCTTCTTTCTTCTCTTTCTTCTTCTTCTTCTCTTCCTCTTCCTCTCTTCTCTTCATATATATATATCAAAATCAACCGATTCTCTGGTCTCTTCGGTGACGCTTCGACGCCCGTACATTCGCTCTTCCCTCGTTCGCTACATCCACGTTCGCTACCACCTGGATTTTATTCTCGTTTCCTTTTCTTTTACTTGTGACAACCATCGAATAAATCCTGAAAAGTATCACTTTTTGAAAAAAGAACCCGAGGGAAGAAATACGTGAACCGACTTCGAATCTATCTATCCATCTATCTATCTATCCACTCTATCCGACGACGTGCGTTTGTGTCCGTCGCTGAAAAAAGATCTATCTATCTACCATCTACCATCTATCACTCTATCTACCCATCGCAACCAACTCGTTCGTCCCATCAGGGATCCAAAGAACATCCACTCATCCACTCATCCGACAAACGACCCGTTGCCCCGTCGCTGTCACCACCACCACTCTCATCCAACCATCATCGCTACCGTGTTGTGTGCCCAAGTCGACAGAACTTGACTTGACCTGTGGTCCGCCAAACCTCGTCGCCCAACATCAGTCACCATCGACTGACCCGGGCTTCCTCGTCCATCTAAAGCCTTTTTGAACCGTCCGCCTCTTTTGTCTACTACGCTTATTTGTTTTATTGCTTGACTTTCGCATCTTTTTTTTTTGGTTTTATACCACCCACACTCGTTTTAAGAGCTCGATCTGATTTCTTTTTGTTACTTTCGCTACCACTTCTCTCTCTCTTCCTCTCACCGAGATCACATGACAAGGAATTCCTCCATCTGTCACGTCCATCAGTAGAAGAAAAAGAGATCTTTTATTTCATCTTTCTTGAAAAGAAATTGCTGGAAACATTCAACTCGAGGTTAGTTATCTCTTTTCATCTCAAGTTCCCCACACTGCCTGGTACCTTGCATTCAAGGGCGGGAACCCTCATTTCCCCCCCCTCTCCTTACATTCCAACCCCCTCCCCTTCAATCTCTCTGCCTCGCGGTCTAGACGGCCTCAGGTCTTTCCTAGCGTCCTTTTTATAGTTGCCCTTGAACTGTTTGCTTCCAAGATGAACCCCTATTGACATGTCGTTGTTTAGACCTTTCAAATTATCTCTCGCATCAACCGTGGATTAAAAGTGTCTCGGTTTCTCGATTCTTTATTTCACCCAGTAAGCTTCCCTTCACTAGCGGATGCACTCACCCGTCCCCTCCCTTTTCTAGGGTGTTCGTCCTAACCAGTGGCACAGTTCGCAGTTTGATCGCTTCCTTGTCGTCTAATCGTTTAGTCTTTTTGACTCTTCCGAAACTCGACCCAGTCTTTCAAAGCACTTCCCGCAACTGCGACTCCGATCAACGGAAAGAATCCACCCACCGCAATTCACGCAGCTCTCCCGTCTTCCCCGGAGAGTAGCCAATTGTTGCATCTCTTCTCGCTTTAAACCCGTTTTAACTTCTCTATGCAACCAAACTCGTCAGACTCCCAGAAAGTATTATTCCTGCTGTCGAACGAAAACTTGGTCCTCATCTGCAACAAGCCTTCCTTGGTCTCAGCCCAGTAACCACGACCCCGGAAATTTGTCGCGACAACTTCTTTTTATATGCTTTCTTAGGCTAAAACATTTAGTCCGCTTATTACAGTCGCTCGCTTCGTCACTCGTTTTGTTCCAGGGAAATTTCATTCCGATCTTCTCCCGCTACACAATCGTTTATTTCATTTATTCAGAGATAATTCATCTCAGTCACTCGCTTTGTTCTTGATTTTTTGAGACCCTTTTTCTTTTTTTTTTAAAACCTTCTTGTCTTGTTGCATATATTTGCAACACCTTCAAACTGGCTTACTCAACGACGCACAACTTTCAGGTTGGTTAACCCCTTTTCCTTCCCTGCGACCGGAACCTTGCTTCTAACAAGTGATTAGTTCGATTCGAACTTTCGATCACCCTTGATCTTCGACGAATCGTTCGACTTCCCGGATCCACTAGAGTCCCGATTCGAAGGAGAATTTTCGGACGGCCTTCTGGCCAAGTCTGACGCTCTTCTCTCGATGTCTGCGTACGAAAAACCACCCCAATCTGGCCTTTTAGGTATGTATTATTTTCCGTGCACGGTGAAATTTATTTCAAGAGAATGAAAAAAGAAAAAGACTTCTATTTATTTCTCGTTGGATGGATTAAATTGGATCTGATGCTGATGTGGTCCGTGGTCTGACAGGTTATGATGCCACGCGGACACTACATGAACCTGTTACATATGCTGCTTATGCTCAGCCACCATACGTAACACACTTCTTTCCTTCTCCATTGGAGAGCGATCCAGCCCCCGATAGTCTGCACTATGTGACGAATCAGGAATACAACGAACCAAGCCCTTTCGATGTTCCTCCATCCCCAATCTTAGGCGTCCAATCGTCCTCCCTGGTGGATATCTCGTCTTACTCTCCTGACCGAGGATTCGCCGGTGGGAAGCTTTACGTTTACTTCTGCTCGGTATATGACTTTCTCGCCCGTCCTTCCACGACATTCGCTTTGGAATTTGGAACCAAGCGCTGCGAATGCATTGTCCAGTCCCTGGGTGCTTCTGAGTCCACCTTCCAGTATGGGATTTCAGCTGTCATCCCACCTTTTATCTCAACTGGAAGTCCATCGTTGGCAACTCCGATTCAACTGATCATGGATGAACAAGACGGCCAAGGGCCGGAGTCCGTTCACGTTGGTGTTTTTACCTATGACGATGACAACACCAATCTGTCTCCCACGTCTGACGTGTCTCGGAAGAGAAAGGTGTCCTCTGTGGGCGATGAGCAAAGGCAGATTAAGAAGGCGGCAGGCCAGCAGATCCAGATCAAAGAGAACGATGATTCACTTTCGTATGACACTCTGTCCCACTCGCCTTACTCACCGTATCTGTCGACTCCAACCTCCGCCCACGTCTACCCGGTTCAGCACTCCGCTGGCTCGCCCGGTCTCCTTCAGGCGCAATACTCCGGGAACGGGACTACTTCCTACCCGGCGTTCAGGGCCCCTTCTCCACTTTCATCGTCCTGGGGTTCTTCCTACGTCTCGGCTAGCAGCACTGGCTGCAGCCCGAATTCTTCCATGACTGCTCCTGCTCACCCGCAGACTTTGGCATCGCCCATCAAGCCAGCAACTCCTGTGCTCATCCGCACGTCCACGATCCAGCAATCCGCTCCTGGCGCTGCTGGACAGGCTCATGCATTCAACCCTTATGCGATGTATCCTTCTAAAGCTGTGTTGAAGTTGAATGGTGATTTGGATACCATGGCTGAAAACTGGAGTCCAGAGGAATGCAAGACTCAGCGACGTCTCGTCCACTTCACCAGGAAGCAGAATGGAAGCGCGATCCATGCAGACTTCGTGCCTGTCGCTCCTGAAGATCGCCAATCGAACAGCATCTGTATTAGCTGTATCTGGTGGGAAGGAAAGAAGGAGTGTTTCGTCACCAGTGTCGACACAATCTACTTGCTTGAAGCCTTGGTGGCGGTTAGATTTACCGTGGAAGAGAAGAACCGCATCCGCAGGAACCTCGAGGGATTCCGCCCGCTCACAGTTTCTAAGGCTAAGGCGGACAGCGAGGACTTCTTCAAGGTCATCATGGGATTCCCGAACCCGAAGCCTCGGAACATCGAGAAAGATGTCAAGGTTTTCCCCTGGAAGATCCTTGCACACGCCCTGAAGAAGATCATTGGCAAATACGTGAGTTTTCCTGGTTTCTGAGTCTACTTGTTTTGAGCTAACATTTTTGTACCACGTAGTCGGCAAGCTATTCCTCTACCGCAGGGGCCATGCCACCATCAGTTAGCACATACAAGGGCACCGGGCGGTCGGATGCTACTTCGGATCACCAGCACGCACCTTCTCCACATTCCGTGTCGGAGTCGACCCCCTCCAGCACATACGCTTCGAGTCTCGCCTCCACCAACCTTTCGCCACACATCGGCCAGCCCAAACCGGCTCACGACAGTCCGAGTGTGACTGGATCACCCGATTACCGGGTGAGCCTACCCGCGACCACCCATCCATACACATCCGTGTCTACAATGTATCCATATCACAACTCTATGACTGCCCCTGTTAAGCGTGGCTCGTGGGACTTTGCCGCGTTTATTGATACCAGCCCGACACTTGCCTCGTCAGGAAACCCGCAGTTCAGTTTTTCTGAAAGCGAGTTCATACCAGCTCCAGTGTCGTACCCATTGGGTCACACGACGTCAGGGCCGTGAAAAAGCGTATCGAGGCTGGATACACTGTGCTAGACACCTTTTTTCTTTGTGGGATCATAAATAAAAAAAGGGTGTGCAGACGGTGAAACTTCGTGATCTTGCAACAAATCATCTGCTTTGGTCATGCGACACAACCATTTAATACTCTACGACCTCTACGACTCGTTCGACTCAACTCAATCGAAACATGTCAAACGCTACAATACACCTCGACCAGATCGTCCTCATCTGGTTCTCTCCTCTCTACGAAACCCGACTTCAGCCATCCATCCTCAACTCCGATCCTTTCTTAATATTTTTGTGTGATTTTTTTCCGCTTTTGATTTGATTTGCTTTTTTTGAATATTTTTTTGCATAGCCAGCGCTCCCGGTGTTCTCGTTCTTGAAAAAAATTCTCGCTCCTCCCACCCAGCACTCCTTACCATCAAATATAGCCGGTCTATCCTTCATCCTCGGGCGCACTTATTTTTGTGCACAAACGCTTTTATCTTTACGACGACGTATCTCCTTCGGTCATTCCTTTATTCACGAAAACATACACATCAGAAGCAAAGCGTCGGCGTTTCGAATCTAATGTTTATTTTTTTCTTCTTTCAATGTCGAAAAAATTTCTTTCCGGCGGCTACACTCCCTTTAACGGCATCATTTTTTGGGCTTGTTTTAATGGTCCTTTACGTTCCTTGCATATGATTTGATAGATATACCCCGATCACTCCTTTAGAGGGTTTTGCATGTTGGCTTGATGTTTTTCCCGAGCCTGTACATTCCTTTTTTGTTTTTGTGTTTTTGCATATGATACCCCAGACACTCCTTTAGAGGGTTTGCATGTTTTTTGTTATTGTTTATCTTTTTTGTGGGAGCTTCTTTTTTTTAGAACAGGGCAGACAGAATGACACACGTTGTGTGTGATGGGAGGAAGGTGTTTTGTTTTTATCTGGGATACATATGTTTTTTGCTTTTGATTATTGGTGTTTTATGGGAAAGGGGGAAAGGGATACAGCGCATGTTTTTGATTGTTCAATTTCATTTGGTTTTTTATTATTTATCTATGTCTATCTATCTGTACGTTGAAAAAGGAAAGGAATGGCAATGGGAAGGAAATAATGGGGGTTTTTTCTCTTATTTAAATGAGATGGAAGTTTAAATTTTTTGATACTGCATTCTGCATTCGATTCTTTGTGAGGAATAATTAATTATAGTGATGATGAGGATTGGATAGATATGAATGAGATTGTTCATTGACTCTTCCTCTTTATACTTGTAGATATGTTTGCTAGTGTAGTAAGTGATAGATTAAGGAATGAATATTCGTAGCTGGCCTATTATCACTACCACAACATCCTCAACGGAATAATTAGATATCCAATTCAATCCAACTTTCAATTACCCCAAAAAATAAATAATCCTTAATTAAATTACCTCCCTCCCTCATCGCCTTCCCCTAATTTAAGAGCTAAACACCCCCCCAACCAACCTCCCCAGACTGCGTAGCCGTCGGCAACGCTGGGAACGGAGCCGTATGCGTAGCCTCCGGATCCCCATGCGTCCCGTAGTCGTCTGTGATCTGGATCTTGCCCGTGGCTATGTCCAGCCCGTTTAGGCTTCGGTTGAAGAGTGCGAGGGAGGCGACGGGTTGGTAGTCTATTCACGATCGTTAGTGGGATGAGACCTCCGGAGGGGAAAGGGGGGGGGGGACGTACAGGGAACTTCATGCCCGGCCTCATACATCCTCGTGAACGAAAAGTTGCCATATTCCCTCGTAGAACCGTACTCGACGCCATCAACTAGGAGGGGCGTATACCCGGCCTCCCTAAACTTCTTCGCATCACTATACTCCGCCGCCAACGAAACAGCCTCCCCCCCGAACCAATTACAGATATAATCCGCGTCCCCATAAACCAGGGAGATCCGAACCGGGAGCTCGAGGAGTTCCTCGAGGTCGTTTATGAAGTTGGGGAAGATGAAGTCGCCTGTTTGTTGGAAGGCCCAGTAGATTTCGTCGTTGGAGCCGAAGGTGTAGTTTATGTTTACGCCGATGGAGTTCATTACGTCTTCGCGTTTGACGTAGTCGTAGAAGTAGGTGGGGGGTGTGGGGTCGTCGGCGGGGTGCCGGATGTCGTAGGTGCCGCGGTTGCTGAAGGAGTAGTAGGGGGATTCTTGAGTGGGTTAGATAGATGGACGGAGATGGTTGATAAGATGGGGAAGGGAGGGGGTAACGTACCGACGTTGTCACGGCACATGTTACCGGCTTGGGTGCAGATGGCAAAGTCCTCTGGAGATGTCCTGTTTAGGGACTTGCAGGTGGAGATCTGATCCAAGCAGCCGTTTGGCATGTTGTTGGCGAATTTCATGTAGTTGTATACTGTTTCGTTGACCTGTCTTGCGTGAGTATACGGCGTCTTAATATGTGAGGCGGTGACTTACCGCTTTGACGCCGTAGGTGTTGTGCACGGCGAATTCGGGGTAATGCTCGGCTTGGATTTCCTCATCGATGATCCCGTTTATGATACCGAGGGTGTTGAAGTCCAATTTAGTTCCCTCGGCATCACCGCTGTCGATTAATTCGTTCTGCTCGTGGAAGTAGTTGAAGAACTGGGAATTGGAGTTAGATACTACTTTCAATCACACGGGAAACGATGAATGCTTACAGCAGGTCCGTAGTGGCTATCTTGCAGTTAGCATCTGTTTGAAATTACATGATTTGGGGTTCACTTACCCTCCGTAGCTCTCTGTCCAGAGATTGAAGCTCTTGGACTTGACATCGGAGTCAAGTTGCGGCAGAGCGCTGTAGAATCCTTGTAGGGTGTGCCACGCAGCAACGGCAGCCAAATCGGTGGTGTCTACCAGGGTTAGCGGGAAAGAACATAATCCCATCTCTTCTCAGGCGTGAGCATACCAATGATACTCGCGTCAATTACGGGGTATCGTCCCTTCACACCGTCAAAGGTGGAGTTCTCAAAGGCGCCGGTGGCGGGGTTAATCGAACCCAATCCGGTGTCGCTATAGGAGAAGCCTGCGAAAGATTAGGATCGGATCTCGTAAAGATGGCCTAGGATATTTCATACCGACTCCCACGGGCTGCGAGAGGAAGAGCAGGTTGGAAACTTCGTTCCACGCGTACGGGTTCACGACACTCTCGATCTCCTCGCTAATATTGCAAGGTCCCAATTCTACGACCAAGTCAGCTTCTTCTCGTGCATGAAGAAATCCATGATTGACCAACCCTGGAAGAGTCCAATCAAGGAATCGCTGCCCGGACCGCCGTTCAACCAAAGCGTAACCGGGGCATTTGCGGGGTCATGCCTGGCCTCGAAAAACCAAAAGAACGTATGCATATCCGGAGCGATGTCGATGTATCCCGAGTAGGAATTGACACCGGGCGTGGTCTCACACACGCCATCTTGACCGGGCTCCTTGTAGCGAAGAGTCACATTTCCAGGCGCATGAATGGTTTTCACTCCGGTGGGATCTTCTGGGACTTGTCGTCGCAGGTTTTCGGGGATGATAGCTGCATTGGCGGTGGAGAGGAGCAATGAGGCTGCCAGTGGCAGCGCTGAAGCTGTGTAACCCAACATTGTCGTGTCTGCGGGGTTCGCAGCGCGGGAGTTAGTTGGGGAGAACGAAATTGAGGGTCAGCGAACGACGGGGAGGAAGCGGTCGTGAAGCGAAGCGGTTAGGTGGTCCATCGTCAAACGGCGGGCACTCGCCTGGTAATAAATAAATCTTTCCAAAGTCGTATCTTGGTCCACCGTTATCTGCGGGGGGCCTGAGGGTCCGCTTTTTCTTTTTTCTTTTGTTATTATTTATTTCTGCTCCTAGTTTGCGTCCATCGGGTCCCCATTATTGAAGGATGGAAATCGCCGGTCGGGTTTGGCCGCAGAGAAAAAGGCGTTGGCCATTGCCAATTGGCTCGATTATTGTTTATGCGTTGACATGACGGTTAAACCGGCTTTCGTGTTGGCGAGAAGCTGAGATGTTATTCCCAGGTTCTGGTTGTGGAGAGAGGATCTCCGCATATGTATAGCGATCAACAGGGGGTTGCTGGAGCAGCAGCACTACGACTGCGACGGTGCCAACGAGCCACGACGAGAGTAGCCTCGGAGTAAAACAAGAGCTCAAGAGGATGAGGTATTGACATTATTTCTTCAACATATCTGTCCAGCACTGTATCTCATCTATTTCCCCATCTTCGTCAATGGCAACGATGTTCGGTCGTATTCATCCACAGCCTCTCTCTCCACCAGCAGGAATGAGGCTTTTTGTGGATGTGATTGCGAGTTGCTTGTCTTCAGCCCCCATGAAGAGCCCACAGGTTGATCCCTGCCCGCCAACACAATCAAGCTTCGCGGGGGAAGGATAAGCCCTGATGTTCTTCCCCCGTCTCTCTGCCGTGTTGGCGAAGAAAAGCTTGAGTCGTGATCTCTCCCTGCCATCGCGCTCAATGCTCATGGAACATACCACCTTCTATCTTTGTCGTTGGAGAACAGTCCAAACTCCTCAACTTCTCCAATTATTTTGTCGAAGACACTAAAACAATCAAGCACGATCAATCGGTTCCGATCCATGTTTCTATTTTCTAAAAAAAATGTTCAAACATGAAACTGATGACGATCAACACATGGCCCACGCGACAAAATCCTCCTGAGAAAAGCAACGATGGGAACTGAACACTGAAAGCAGTAGAACGCCCGAAGAATATGTAATCGAGGCTGATCTGAAGATCGGCTTCAACGGCCTCTCACGGATGACCTGAAAAAGAAGGTCACTAGGCGGTTTTGATCTTCTTTGTCACGATGGAAGAGCTGCTAGAACGCAGATTTGATCGAAATTTTCGAGTTTATCAACGATTGAAAAAGGTTGGATTGAGAGTAACTTTTGCTTAATCGACAGTCAAAGAAGCGATTTTGTCTACCTACTGTAGCTTAAGAAAAACTATCTCTTATTCGACCTAATGCAGGCAGTTGGGCAGATCCCATCAATATCAGAATGGATGGAATGTCACGATCGCTGCCTCCGATGCTCCTACCTCGACGCTGAATGTCTCGTTGTCCCCGGGTCTGAGCGTGGCCACGATATCCTTCCCAACCTGTTCCCCTCGTCCTTGCGTCGTTTCATAATCATAGCTCACACCCCCAACGGTAATATTCTCGTCGGAGGTTGCTCCTGGCGCAGTCAACAGTTCCACCGTCGCCGACTCATATCCCTCCAAGGTGCCGAGGTCGAACGTAGTCTTGGGCCTCTCATCGGATCCGGCAACGTCAGTGCTGTTTGCGGGATCCCAGACGTGCATGTTCAAGAGCGCTAGGCGCGATAGATTCCCCGATTCGTATGCCGCGTAGGCAGCGTAATAATCGCTACCAAGGTCAAGATGGTCGATTTTAGTCTCCTCAGATGATCCCAAGAACTTGGCGATAAAGACGTGTCCGTAATAGGCTGGCTTTACCAGGGGGCCAGTTCCATTAACGGGAATGGGTAGCCAAGCTGCGTAGCGGTAGGATGTGCCTTGGTGAAGATGCAAGCGGGAGACACCCTAGGAGATACGTATCTCAATTAGCCATAGTGCGATCGATAATGATAGATTCGTGGATTCGATGAGGAGGAAATACCTGCGAAGCTAGATAAAGGGAGAAATCGACCAGCCAGATTGCCGAGCCCAAAACATCAGAGACCCCATGCGATCCTTGGCCTGAGATGCTGTTCGTTTCGCCAATGGTATACTTTCGGCCGTTCGCTCGGTGGAAGCGGTTGAGATCGACGTGAGTTTCGGTCTGCTCGAGGAGGTTGGTGTGGTTCATGAGAGTTCCTATTAAATAATGAGTCCATCGGTTCGAAGCATTACTAACTAGGGGTGGAAAACATACCCTGAAGCGTGGGGTCATTGTCGGTCGAATCGATGTATCTGATCTCTGGATTAACGAAGTGCCAAGTGAAAATGGATATCAAACACTAACCCATGTTGCGAAATCTCTTCAACCCATCCGTCCCGATCATAGTCAAACGTTTCATTCCATACAGTCCAGGGGGAGAAAAATGAATAATCCGTGGAGATGTTGAAGCAACAGAACGACGGCGCCATAAATCTCAAACTCTCGTCTGCTGATTTCTGAACATGTCTCGTGCGGGCGATCCACTCCTCAACATAATCCTCCTGGGTCCAGTTTACAGGCCGAAATCCGGACTCTGCACCGAAATCGTTCTCGTTACCGATCTCAAACAAGTGAAGCCTATCCGCAGGGATAGATTCCAAGGACTGTTGCACCTCGTAGTCCAAGTTCGTGAGATGGGTCGAATCGTTTTTGTAAAAGTTCAGTCCGATGATGTATTGCGTTCCATTGATGGCGTTGAAGGATTCCCACCAGGCAGGGCCGACGGAAGAGTTACGGGGCTGATCCGAGTTGTAGGTCGGGTCCCAGTAGTTAATGATGCCCTCCTCTTGTTCGGGGTGATAGGTGACATGGTCTCTGCCTCGTGGTTAATATTTACACTTTTCAACGAAATCTGTCGGATAACATACTGGGTGTTCCCTCCAATACGGATTACCTGTGGCACTCCGTTGTTGAACTCTCTTAGGTTGGCAAAGAGGGTATCAGACAACGTGTTTGGATGGGTGTTGTTTCCTGATCGCTCAGTTTAATCGGTCATAGTTCCTGTGGTTTGGGTTCTAGGGAATAAATTCTTACCGGCATAATCTGCCCAAGACGATGTTTCAATGGAGAACGATTGAAAGTTGCCCGCAATGGGACCACTGGCTGATGATGGTGCAGATGCCGCCAGAGGAAGATTAATTGATTCCAGCTGGTCTGCGGCAGCTGCCAAAGAGACAGAGATGAACAATGTTAATGTCGTGGAAAACATCGTGGTGTACTATGCTGGGAGCTGAGGTTCTCTTGCTTCTCCAGATTATTCTCCAGGTTCTTCCCCAAGCCATTATATATGTTGTAAAATACTTATCCATGAGGTCATTAATCGCGGTCGAAAGGACAGGGAAGGGAGCTCACATCAATTGCCGATGTTGATCAATATCTCATGCGCTCCCGGTTAAATGGACAGGAGTGAGCTGCACCATGACTTCCGGTCGTTATTCCGCGGCCCGTTATAAAACAGACAAGAACAAGAAGTCGTCATCTCAATTGCCGACTCTTGACTCATAGCTCACGGTCGAACGGACGCAAGAGGCCTTCCGTCTTACTGTCTAGGCGTCTGTATGGTTGGGGCCGGGAGAGACTCATGGACCTGTTCCTCGGGACAGAAGGTAAGGATCGGTTTCTGCGATAACCTTGTCTCGTCCAAGCTCTATTCCTGTTTAAGGCAATCAGGTCAACCCCTATCTATATTTAGCCGCCGAAGACCCGTATTTTAACCGCCAATGCTAGTGTGGGGAGAGTGGGGTTACACTTGCCCTTCCTGGATGAAACCTTACGCGATGCGTTGTTCGCGTATCTATGTACCCCTCATTTCATTTCCACACCGACATCCCGATATCCGTCGGATATTTACTGCAATAGGTTCAAGCAAAGCATATCCCCGACATACGAGTCGAGACTGAGAAGCCAAGCCGAGCAGAGGCCAAAAACCGGGAAGAAGGAAGGGGCCATTTAGAATTGCAGCTCACGAACTTGGAAATGCTGGGCGTTTATAAGAACTTCACTCGTCCCCTACGGGATAGGGGGATTATGAGATATCCAAGTCCCAGCTCCAAGTTTTACACTCACGAAGATGTTCAAGACAATCTCGTTGAGCCTTCTGGCTCTTGCAGCACAGCCGGCGAACACCTTGGGAGCAAAACATGACTTTGATGTTTTGAAATACGTAGATCCCTTGATCGGGACAAGCAATGGAGGTGAGTACAGTGGCTTCGAAATCTAGCATTAGTGTTATAGCTGACAAAAATTTTTTACATACAGGGCACGTATTTGCAGGAGCAACCCTACCATTTGGTGAGTCCAGTATCGTTTTGCATATCCTATCTCTCTAACGTTCATCAAGGGATGGCCAAGGCCGTTGCCGATGTCAACGACGAGGAAGAGATGCAAGGCGGATTTGCATCTGGGGATAGTGATATCACGGGGTTTTCGCACATGCACGATTCTGGAACAGGAGGTGTAAGTACAGAGGTGACAAGATTACTATATGGAGTAGCACTAACATTCTTATCAGGCACCCTCACTTGGAAATTTCCCCTTCTTCCCCCAGAGCGGGTGCCCTGGAGATGAAATAAACAATTGCTTTTTTTCCAAAACCGACAGAGCCTCTAGAAGAATCAACAACACGGTCGAGGCCCATCCGGGTTACTTTGCGGTCAGCTTGAACACCTCCATCCACACGGAGATGACCGTTACCAACCACACTGCTCTGTACCGTCTTACTTTCCCTAAAGACGAAGAAGATACTGGAAAGAACCAGACACTTCCAAATAGCCCTCTGATTCTCTTCGATTTGACTGATCTGCCAGACAGCCGCGTCAATGGAAGTATGGAGGTTGACGGAGAGACTGGCCAGATCAAGGGCAGCGGGATATTTGCCCCATCTTTTGGTCTCGGCACTTATGAACTCCATTTCTGTGCCGATTTCTCTGGTGCACCAATTAGGGACACAGGAGTCTTCATGAATAATCGTGCTGGAAGTCACCCGAAGTCCGTCAGCGCTGCCGAAAACGGAAATACCCCGCCTGTTCCGGCCGGAGCTTGGACGCAGTTTAAAGCTCCCGAAGATAATCAAATCCTGATCCGTGTTGGAGTGTCATTTATCAGCCCTGAGCAGGCTTGTCATAGCGCCAAAAAAGAGATCCCTGACTTTGAATTCGACAAAACTCTCAAAGCAGCTGAAGACGTTTGGCGAGAGAAACTTTCGGTAATTGAAGTCGATGCCACGGGAGTCAGCGACGAACTACAGACCGTCTTTTGGTCTGGTACATACAGAGCTATGATCTCCCCTCAGGATTACACTGGCGAGAACCCCCTTTGGAAAAGTGACGAGCCCTATTACGATTCATATTACTGTATTTGGGATTCCTTCAGGAGTATTCATCCTCTTCTCACACTACTTGACCCGCATAGCCAGACATTGATGGTCAGAGGTCTGATTGATATCTATAGACATGAAGGTACGTCTTATACGCTGGGATCTCCTGTAGAGACACATTACTTACAAACCGTAGGGAAACTCCCTGATTGTCGGATGTCCCTCTGCAAGGGATCCACCCAAGGCGGATCAAATGCAGATATTGTGCTTGCCGACGCGTACTTGAAGAACATTACAGATAATGTTGACTGGGATACTGCCTACGACGCGGTCGTCTCTGATGCTGAAGGTGAGAGTGTAATAGTCATCTTTTGAATTTTTACTGACAGGAAATCTACAGATGAACCTCTGATGTGGGCAGTCGAAGGTCGGGGTGGTTTGACAAGCTGGAAGAACCTTGGTTACATTCCAACGGATGACTTCGATCCTTATGGAGAAGGAGGAGGTCCATACACCCGCTCCATATCTCGGACAGTAGAATACGCATACGATGATTTCTGCATCGCCATAATGGCAAAACGAATGGGGAAGAGGGCGGATGAAGAGAAGTATCTGGAGCGGTCTAACAACTGGAAAAACATGTACAAGAAGGATCAAACGTCTCTAGTGAGCAACACCACAGAGCACCCGGATTCGACTGTCGACAGCGGCTTTGTCGGTTTCCTTCAGCCCCGCTATCTCAACGGAACCTTTGGATACCAAGACCCAAGCTTGTAAGATACCCAAGCCCCCAGCTAGAGTACCTGGAGGCTACTCCCTTATTTTTTTGCGGTAATGCTGATATCACTATTCCCTAGGTGCTCACCTCTGTATAACTTCACTTCATGCTACCTCAACCCAGATGGCCACGAAACTTACGAGGGAAGCTCTTGGATGTATACATTCTTCGTGCCGCAGGATATGGCAACCCTCATCACCACTCTCGGAGGACCCAAGCAGTTTGTTGACCGTCTATCTTACTTGCACACATCTGGACTTCTCTACATCGGCGACGAACAAGCATTCTTACCAGTTTTCCAATTCCACTATGCCGCTCGCCCTGCATTATCGTCTTACTTCTCCCATTTCTATATCCCGTCTCAGTTCAACACCTCAACTTCAGGTATCGCTGGAAACGACGATTCGGGAGCAATGGGATCATTCACCACGCTATCCATGATGGGTCTCTGGCCGGTTTCGGGCCAGGACGTTTATCTCATCACACCCCCTTACTTCCCGGAGGTCTGTGTAACGAACGGACAGACGGGAAATACTGCTACTGTGCGAAACATTGGCTTCGATCCGGAGTATGAAGCCATTTACATCCAAAGCGCTACCTTGAATGGCAAGCCTTATACGAAGAATTGGATCACCCATAACTTTTGGTTGGAAGGCGGCGTTTTGGAACTCACCCTCGGTAAGAATGAAAGTTCTTGGGGCACAGCAGAGGAAGATCTGCCACCGAGTGCATCTACGGATTGGGATAGTTACTAGAGGGAATGAGAGGATAGGAAGCGGAAGTTTGTATGGTGTTTAGAAATAATAATAATAGGAATACCATTCGCAGAATTCATGACAAGATCTCGGGCCTCTTACTGTTTTCCGTACTTTTACTTAAATTTTTTGACTTTGAAAAGTGGGAACTCCCAAGAGGTAGAGATTACTTGGGGAATATTCTTCAAAAAGCTAATTTGACCAAAACGCAAATGTAGTTATGTGGGTATAAGCAGCATAGTAGGTTTGATGCGACTATGGGGGTTCAACATAAGCATTGTAGTATACCCATCTTCAACAATGGTTCCTGAGTCATGGAACGAACTACTCGACAATTCAATGCGTCAATCTTTCCCCGGCCTTGTCCAAAACACGGCACGGGTTAAAGGATGGGTTTAATGGACGGGGGTAACACTTCTTGTAAAACTATCCTTCGTCCGATGTCCGACTGGACTTCTCCGCCGACTAGCCCCAGGTTTCAAAACAGCGGAGCCTTGAACACTTTCGGGCCCCACCCCCAATTTCCCGCCGAAGAGGGTGCGCACCAAGGTAAGCTGCCAGCACGCTGGAAATGAGTTTTACTTAAAAGGGCAGGATGTTCTCGTTCAGACCTTCATCACAATCCAGTTCAATTCAGAAACCATCATCTTCTTTACCTTTGACTTCACAAACACAAACATGCGTCTCTCTTCTATATTCTCAGCTGCACTCTTTGCAGTAGCGCAGGCAACGCCCATTGCCAACTCAAATGTCGAGAGAGCTGCCAAATCGCCTGCTTTTTTCTTAGCCGGCGATTCGACCACTGCTGTTGGCAGCGGTTGGGGCGATGGATTCCTTACTACCCTGGCAAACGGATCCGTCGGAAAGAACTTGGCGAAAAGTGGCGCAACGACTGCAAGTTTCGTTAGCGATGGAGTGTGGGCAAACGTTCTAGCTGCGGTCAAGGCCAGTGAGTCGACGTATACCCCATACGTCACGATCCAGGTATGCCAATATGGTCTTTATTTTTTTTTCACATTCAATCTGACAATGAGTAGTTCGGCCACAACGACGCGAAGTCAATTAGCGTTGATCAATTCAAGATCAACTTGTCTAAGTTGGTCGCAGACGTCGTCGGTGCTGGGGGAACACCGGTTCTTGTCACCGCCCTTACACGCCGAAACTGGGACGATACGACCAACACCGTTCTCGACACCCTCAAGCCTCAAGTGGATGCTACTCGAGAAGTTGCTGCGACAAATCACGTCCGATGGATTGATTTGAATGCAGCATCTATGAAATACGTAAATGCTATCGGACACGCCAGCGCAGACCAGTACAATCTAACGCCAGATGATGAAACGCATTTGAACGCGCATGGAGAGAAGCTGTTTGGGAACTTGGTCGCAAATTTGATTGCCACCAGCACTTCGGGGGGATTGGGCGGGGAGACTTCGGCATATTTGGCTCCAGATTCAACGATCGTAGCTGCGATCCAAGCTGGGAAGTTTGTTCTACCGTGAGCATTGGGATAGACGGAAGAATGCTTCGCTTTGTGAGCTTCTGGCTGGAAGTGTTAGCGAACATGTCAAAGGGATTCCAACTCTCATATTCCATAAGAACAGCCTGTATCCTATTATTCAAATTGTAAATATGAAAGATTAACTCTTATTAAAGCCCCATGAATACAACTCATAGAACCGCACCAAGTTCAGCGTTAGAAACCAACAATCCACTATCTCTATTCCGGAAGGCCAGGGGCTTTCTGATTTTGACTAACCGAGCACATAAGTCTAACTCATACAGCGGGATGAAAATGGCCTGAACCCGCTCGTATGAACTTGATATGTGCGTCCTGATCAATGTCAATGTCGAAGCGGACAGGGTGCAGACTCCCTTCCCTCGGATGTGATATCCCGGTCAAGAGATAGAGGCTCGGCCTCGCCAACTCCATCAACCGAGCACATTAACCCGATAAGAACGTTACATATCAGCAATTAAGAGTGGCCATTGGCAAAAGGGGGAAAGAGGCCATGAATAGCTCAGCTCAAAATATGCGTTATTTGATGGCTGGGCGCGATAAAACGGACCAACAGCGGACAGCAAAGGTCTCAATCAACAAGAACATAAACGACTTTGAATGATTCAGAAAGTCAATGGAGCAACAACTTCTCGAGGGTGCAATAGAGAAGGCGGGAGGAGTGGGAAGGAGCGAATGTTGTTGGTTCTTTGTTTTCAATCTAGCTTAGTCAGTCTACCAAGGCACGTGCAGCCCTCAGCCCTAAATATACACACTGACGACTCTTGCTTTCCGACAGCCTCATATTTGACAACCAGTTACAATATGAAAACCTGTGCCGCAAAACTGTACAAGACTAATTCTTTATACATCTGTACTCCCCGGTTACTCGCGCGGTGGCTGTCTTCTTACCCAACTGCTCACTGCTTCTTCAGGTTGTGGAAGTTTGTGGCAAGTTGCCCTCCGAGCTCAAGGTAATGATTGGTGGTAAAGTTATTATCAATTCCCACGAATACTTCGTTCGTTGGGAGCTGATCCACCGTGAGGCACGCGTAAGATCCGGTTCCTGGATGAACGATGCGAAGTTAGAAACCGAGTACTTCAAAATGGATTTAATGATACAATTCCTCGAGACCAGCATGACTTACCCTCATTAACTTCGTCAAACATGGCAGTAAAGATAAACATCGGGTCGAGGCCCATTACGGTGTTGGCCTGCGTCTCGTAAAACGTGCCGTTGTAACGTGGGAAATAGTCCAATTTTTCGGGGTCTTCAGCGGAGTCGGTGTGGTACGCCGAAGTGCCAGGCCAAATGACAGGGGCGTAATCAATACCAAGGGACTCGCACAGCCTGTTGCCAACTGCATTAGCTTGGGAGAGGGCGGATGAAAAGGAGTATCACATACTGTGCGTCAGGCTTCTGGGTCTCAGTGAAGTGGCTCTGGTAATCCTCGTTCGAGTACACGCCAACAGTCCAAGGACTGACAAGATCGGCAGCCTTGAAGGCGGGTGCCCACTCGGTATTGTCATTGACAGAGTCGGCCCAATCGATCACCGTACCGAGCCCAGCGTAAGTCCCGGCGGATTTCATCTGGTTGACTAAATCCTCGGCATCGGAAGGACTGAGGCTATTGTCCGTATACCCAATACCATAAGTAAAGAGCACCGGCTTGCCGTCCTGGTGGATGTAGGCGGACGACGATGTGAATTCCTTAATTCTGGAATTGTAGTCGGCCAAGACCTCGTCGGCCACACTACCCTGAGACGAGTCGCCGCCAGAGACGTCGTATTCCACGACAAAGCCGCGGCCATATTTTTCCGCCGCTGCTTGAACCTGCTCGAGGACCTTCAAGGATGTCAATTCCATACACTTGGGCAGTGGTACGTTAAACTAACCGTGATGAATGTGTCGTCATCTGTTGAGCCTAGGAATCGTTGGACCAATATACCATCGACACCAACCTGCTGCATCCACTTGAAGTGCAGGTCTACGACACCTTCGCAGGTATTGTCGTAAAATTGGGCTTTGGAGCCATTGGGAAGAGTAAAGTCGGTGTCGAAAAGACATTCGGCCGGGTACTCGCTCACGTCGGGGATGAAGTCGATGCCAACTATAGTGTTGTTAGGTGTATGGTTCACCATGTTGAGTACCTATATTTGATATGTGGGGCTTATACCGTTACCTGGTCCTGGAGTTCCGTCGGGCGCCCAGTGATCGTTGACACCGCTTCCGGGCTTCCGGAACCAGCCCTGATAACCATACAACCATTTCCCTTTGAGTGTCGAGGTGTCGACGGCGTCTGCGGCTCTAGTATATTCTTCGTGGGGCAATGCAGCCACCGCCACAGCGAACAAGAGTGATAAAGAACCAACAAACATGACAAATGACGGTAGAAGAGGACGCTTTGAAATGTTGGGATATCAAAAATCGAATAGCAACTTTTGATAGCTAAAGTAAAAGAGGTGAAAAGCTGCAATTTTATATAGTTTTCCAGTTATTCGCTTTTGGGACGCCCACCTCCCCTGTACGTATAGCTACGACAGGAACGGGCAAGCGGAGAGGAAGGCGGACAAGTGGAGTGCCGATAATTTAGCAGGGGGGCAGGTAATCAACCGGGGGGCCGGGAAGTGGAGCGGGGTAAAGCATTCCTTCATATATTATCCCATAAACTCCCAGCGGAAAAGATGTACATTTCAATTGCCTGCCCAGCTGCCCAGCCTTTTGTTAACTATTATGTCGTTCTATCGTTGCCTGCTGCTTTTCACAGCGGTGTCTCGGCTATTGGTAGATACCAATGCGACATCAATCATTTCCAGATCGGGCGCGCCGCCTGTAGTTGACGTCGGGTACTCTCAATATGAAGGAACAACCCTGAATTCCGGTGTCAATCAATATCTGGGCATGCGATATGCAGAGTCTCCTCTTGGCGACTTGAGATTTCGAGCTCCTGTGGAGCCCGCAGCGACGACAGGTGTGCAGAATGCAACAGCGGTAGGCACCCACACCGACAATATTAGCATGCTTTATAATTCTTGTATTGATTTTTCTGTAGTTCCAATCTATTTGTCTGGGAACGAACACTGAGCTGCCTTCTCCTGACGAAGCTGAGGACTGCCTTTTCGTCAATGTCTGGGGCCCCTCTACTGCTACCCCGGAATCGAAACTCCCCGTCTGGGTGTACATACAGGGAGGAGGATATATGACAAATGCAAACAATAACTATAATGGTTCAACAGTGGTCGAAACTTCTGGTCAAAATATCGTTTTTGTCAATTTTAACTATAGGGTTGGGCCGTTTGGTTTTCTGGCGAGTGAGAAAATAAGAGAAAACGGAGATCTCAATGCTGGGTTGTTAGATCAAGAATTTCTTCTACACTGGGTGCAGAAAAACATCGAGCAGGTATATAGATTCTATATATACTTACCCGACGTCACAGCCTGAAGTACTAACATAGTGATAGTTTGGAGGAGACCCAGATCATGTGGTCATCCACGGAGCCTCTGCGGGCGCCGGATCGGTGGCCTTGCACTTGACAGCACAGTAGGAATTCCGACCTTCAAAATGTTATTGTATACCTCTTTCTAACATAACACAGCGGGGGA
Organism: Arachnomyces sp. KDTOL00113; assembly: GCA_949709995.1. Taxonomy (NCBI): domain Eukaryota; kingdom Fungi; phylum Ascomycota; class Eurotiomycetes; order Onygenales; family Arachnomycetaceae; genus Arachnomyces; species Arachnomyces sp. KDTOL00113. The sequence goes on from OX453234.1 coordinate 1,184,900, forward strand.
CGGGATGATGGCCTCTTCGTCGGCGCCATTGGCGAGTCCGTCTTCTTCCCAGCTCAGCCTCAAGTCTCAGAACTTGAGTGGCAGTTTGAGCGATTTGTCAATGATACTTCTTGTTCTGGTTCCTACGATGAACTAGCATGTCTGAGATCGCAAAACACGGCAATACTACAGGCAGCAAACGTGGCGACTCCATTTCCGGGACGATCAGGCTTACCCCTATTCTATTGGACGCCTACCATAGACGGTGATTTCATCCAAGACTATCCTTACAACCTATTCGAACAAAATAAGTTCATTGAGGTGCCTATCATATTTGGGGGTTCGTCCACCCCAACCCCAAATTCGCTCTTCCATTGCCATTATCACTACTAACTTGCGCCCAAGATGACACCGACGAAGGAACATATTTTGCTGCCAATGCCACATCTCCGGCGGAAGTTGCCAGTTTTTTCCAGGACAACTATCCTCACCTGACCACCGACAATACTGATGCCATAAATGAGCAATACCCACTTATGCCACCCCTGGCCCAGCACGCAGCTTATTTCCCTTCTGCGGCAGCGGCGATCGGCGAGTGCACCTTCACCTGCGTTGGGAACTTGATCTCCACTACTTACGCAGCCCACGTTTCTCCTCACCAAGTGTGGAATTACAGGTACAATTTGCGGAGCTCGTATCTCATCGGGACAGGAGTTGGTAGTCCGCATACTATCGAATCGTCAGCTATTTTCGGAGTGGGTAACGTAAATGATGATGCTGAGACCGATCTAGAGAATGGTTACACCACGTATAACAAGAACATCATCCCCGTGGTGATGAACTACTGGATTAGTTTCGTGAGGGATCTGAATCCGAATAGATACAAGTTCGAGAGCGCTCCGCATTGGGACAGTTTTGGAGACCAGGGTAGTGCGAAAAGGATCGTGTTACAGACCAATCATACAGCCATGGAGCTACTGCCCCCAGATCAAGTGGAGAGGTGTGAGTTTTGGAAAGAGCTTGCGTTGGTGATGGAGCAGTAATTGGAGTCGTTTCGATCCTGTTTTTGCACAGATAATTCGATGTTTCGTTGAATGAGATAGATTTTCGATAGATCACTCCTTTGCGAAATGAGATATTGATTCCAAAAAAGGAAAATGTAGACGTTGCTAATGTGAGCTTCTCTCTTGCTTATCGCACTCATGGCCTAATATGGTGGTGGGGGATTATCCGTGGTGATTATCCGTCGGGATCGGATGAATTTGATCGACAGTTCATATAAAGTTTGAGCTCAGGTACCGAGGCCAAGGAACTAGCGGCTTCTAAATTTACCCTATTTCCCGCTACAGGGGTAATCACCGAACTCTCGCGCCTAAAAATGGGGTAGGCGCTAGCGTGAAACCGGAAGCGAAGCTTAGCCCTCCCCCACTTTTTGAAAAGTTTTGAGATCGGTTCAACTTGTCACTCTCAACACCAACCCGAGAAAGTAATAGTAGCTAACGAATAATAAACAAGCCCCATTGCGAACGCGGTCGTTTGGAAACCTCGCTAAATCGGATTTTCTACGGCGACTAACTGAAGAACAGTCTGAATCGGATAACCCTCCGCTGGTTGTAGCTCGTTCCCAGACTAGTTTCATCTATGAGAACGTACGTAATGGGGCACTATCTCCTTGAGATAGATACCCGACAAGCAAAAGAGAGAAATTCTGGGCGGGTTCAATCCGCTAGAGCAAAATCTGGAATTGTCTCTTTTCCCAACCAGCCTTTCATTTCGCGAAGAAGTGATCTGCAGAAGACCTGTCTCATACAACGAAACATCAAATCATGTTTAAAAGAGAAACGTTCAGGAACGCCCCCAAAACTGAGGACGTCGTACAGAGGACAACCGGATAAAGTCCACAACACTTTAAGAATGTCGTCATTAAGGGACTTCCCGCTGCTTCCGGTGGGATGGACAAGAAGATGAAGGTTGTATTTCAATAACCGACCAGTATCCCACGGCAGGATTTACCGATTCCTGCATATACCATCCGGCTTGCGGCCGAACGGACAAGACCGCCTCGGTTGGATTTTAGGGGTGCAATCTACTAATCTAAGATCACTCATTCCAGAATAGTGGATGGAGAAAGGGTCTTTGTTCACCAACAATAAACCTTAGCCCACTTCGAATCGTGTGAAGCATCTAGAAGGGTCACTGTCAGGCAATCGCGAAGCACTTTAAAAAAGTGATAACCGTTGGCATCAATCCCCATGTAGCAGTGATATACATGGCTGTGACTGTACCCACCGTGTGATCGCATCGAAAACTCACACATAACTTGAAGGCGGGGAAGAAGAGCTGCAGGTTTACGGAGCATTTGGCGGGGTGCATACCGGTCGGTCAAAAAGAGATAGCAATGTGCATAAATAAGCTTAGAGCTTTGGACTGTTGGCTAGCGAGATGACAATACCCGATCTTCAGCCTGTCTCCTCCGTCTTCCTTTCAAGTTTCCGACGTTAGACTTGCCCCCATATGCCTAAAGCATCGCTCTGGAGCGGGGCCTTCAAGCGAGATACATCTGTAAAGCGTAGTAATATCTCAGAATCGTCGATCAACAAAATCGCTCGTCTTGCTGATTTTCCTATTAAGGTAAACGCTCTGACCATTAGGAAATAGGCTCATCGCTCCTTCAACCCTAACTTGGTATATAAGCCAATGAGAGTAAGTATTATCCTCCCCTGACTCACGATCGAACTTTCTCGGACACTACGATGAAGAGGTTAATTCTCCGATGCCGGGAAGAGAGGGAGAGCTTGCTGAACGAACTAAACCTATCGAGGATCTTCTAGAAATCAGACGACATATCGTCTCTGTCGGCTTTTGGTTTTGAACTTCCAATTTAGCCACATAACGAGGCTAAATATAGATAGCTTTAGGCATGCTCGATTTAAGAACCCAACCCGTCAGTACGGAGTAAGCCCACTTCTTTTGTTTCGATCTGCGGTCCTTGTTTTTTTTTGGACCCGTCTCTTGGGAGGAACGGGCAAGGTCGTCCCTTACCCACTCTATCAAGGTACGAAACTTTTCGCCAACAATTTCCTTGTTGCAAAGTTGCCCCGGCTTGAGACCTTCGAGGTAACCTGAGGGAATTTGTTAGTTTGTTTCTCAATCGAACTTCCAAGTTCCTTGCTATCCAAGCCCTCCTTTTCATCCACTGCCCAAAAGACGTAAACATCGACTCCGTCATCCTACAACCAACAGATAGAGGCAGTTGAGGACTCCGTATTATTAACCATAATGGGTTTAGTCTTTAATCATTAATTTTCTACTTTGTAGTGTAGTACAGCATTCTACTTGGAATATCTGCTTGGAACATCTACTTTTTGTATCTGCAACATAGACGGACTGCTTCGGGATCTTTTGAGAGATGGGTGTCGTGATGTGCTCAGAGATAAGCAATTTTGAAACACTTCTTTTGGATCTAGATGGGTCAGGAGAGAGAGTTTATATTGGAGATATAACAATCTCTGAGTGATATATGTACAAATAAGTAAATGCCATTTATTGGCAGAAAGAGAAATGAAAAAGAGAGTTGTGACCCCGAAAATGGGGCAACCATCTAATTCAAATACCGGGCTCAGAAACTAATCCCTTATTCAGGAACTTTTCCAGCAATGCTCTGCCAGAAGTCGCACCGGTGTCCCCGTCCTGCCTCCCATTGATAGGCATCGGACACAGTAAATTTGTTCTGCAACCCCGGGTCGGTATTCTGAGGAATTTGAAGTCCTAAGTACTCGTAGAATCCTGGTGTGCCTCCAGTAACATTTACGGTCAGCTGGGTGGGATTGTCCTGACTGAACGGTTGCCAGTCGTTTATTTGTGTATCGTTCGAGCTACAGGATGAGCCGCACGCCAACTCCTGAGAAATTCGGGGGTTGCCTTGGGTGATGAAATTTCCCCAGATGTATGGATAGAATGTAAGTGTTTATGCCCATATTATCAATAGTAACGGGGTTTTGGCTTACTCTGGAATGCAGCAACGAAATCGTCGGAGAAGTCTCCATGTTCTCCACCGCTAAAGAAGTAGGATCCAACGTCAAACCCATGTTGCGCTGGAGGGACTGAGAATTCATATTTCCATGCTTCGGGGAACGCATTGGAAAGCCAGTAAGCCGGGCAGATGAATGTGATTTCAGCTTGCAGATTCTGCCAGTAAAAGTCAGCAGATGTTCTGAGTATATAGTTTTGTTTAATACGCGTACATTAGCCCGCTGTTGCTGCCCATTCGCAAAACCACTCAACTCGAGTGCCGATGGACCTGCGTATCCAAGTGTGGAATAGTTTGCGGCCGAGGGGTTAGTATCTTCACTAGATGCATACAGGTCTAGAACGCTAGAGATGTCGTCCTCGGAAAAGTCTGGGAAGTAGTTTTGAACATACGACGTGAAGTCGGCATCAGTCGTAATATTCTGAGGAGTAAACCCGGGGCCTTCGTTTGCCATGTTCTGTAAAGGTCAGTAATGTTTTATGATCTACTTCTTCAACCAGGAGGAACTGAATTTACCCCAACTAAAATTTTCTTGCCGTTAACCTTCTTCTGTTGTAGCTGCTTGGACGGAGCACTCTTAAGTAAGTCACCATCTGTGACAGGCATAAAACCCCAGGTGAGCAGATTTGCTGCGCTCAAGACCTGTTCCCCAGCATCAGAAATAACCGTCATATCTTTCTTAAGTAGACAGTCAAATAAATCCGCTGACGAATCCCCGCACCCAGCATAGCCTGCCAGCGAGCGATAGTTATCTTCTGACACACTGTCTGCATAATCAAATTGTTTGGGGAGGAATGGGCTAGACGCAATGACCTAAAATAGTAGTGTAAGTTCAAGAGAATATTCGAGGAGCACCAAAAACTAGGGTAATAGGTACTTACAGAGCTGAAAAGGGAATCCCCGAGCTCTCCATCATGTATCAATGATAATAACATGACGGCACCAGCTCCCGCCGACTCCCCGGAAATGGTGACAGCTGAGGGGTCTCCTCCGAACAGGGGAATGTAGGCTTGAATCCATTGCAAAGCCAGTTGCATATCAAGTAAGCCCGCATTCAACTTTCCGCGCTGCTGGACTTCTTCAGAGGAAAGGAATCCGAATGCTCCAAGCTATATATCGTGTTAGCGATAGTACATAATTGATCGTTATATCAAGTGTCTTACTCGGTACTGGATGGTCACTGCCACAAAAGGGTGTTCGCTGCCCTGGATAAGTGACGTGGGATCTGATGGACCACCGCCATGGTAACCTCCCCCGTCTATTTAGCCGTGAGTATGACTGGTTAGCTCTAACTGCGATCGAGTGCCAATGGGATGGGAAGATTCTTACGAATAAAGACAAAAACCGGCAAATCGGTTGCGTCAGATGGCGCATAGACGTTTAGGAAAAGGCAATCCTCAGAACCAATTGTATCTCTGTCGTCGAGGTATTGTCAGCACCTAGCTGTCCAGACCACTGCGGATATTTGCCTCTGAATTACTCTCCGCTGTTTTGAACGCATCTCTCGCCGAGTTCAGCAGATATAGAACTTGATCGGTTCACTTCGGGCACACGTGGTGCCTGCCACCGATAGTTACCAGTTGGCGCCGCAGCATAACGGACACTAGAAACAATTGGTAAGCTTGATGCTATGAATTATGTGTAGAGAAACGTTACCCTTCCCAGGACAGGAGGTCACCCGCGGACTGGCCCACGTATACCTCATAACCTAAGTCGACCGACACATCTGGAACTTGGCTCTCATTAACATGAGCCCATTCATTATATGGATTTGCAAGCTCCAACGCTGCAGCGAGCGAAACGAAAGTCTGAAGGCTGAATATTGACGCTCTCATAGTTGCTTCTGTTTCCGGGTTTGCAAATGAACAATGAATGATGTTTCCAGATTCTCAAGTTGTAGCCCTTGGGAAGCGTCTATGTTTTTTATACTCCACGAAGTCAGCAGTTTTTGTTAGAAACCGGTCAAAAGGGTTGTTGAGACCGCTCCATCAGATCTGCGCCATCATATCTTCATTATCCGAATAAGTCAGCTCGAAGTCGAGCAGACGCCGGCCATTTCCCTAGACATTTCACACTCCCTCGTCCTGCAGAAACTACTCAAGGAATAGCCAGAGAGAACCGGTCTAATGGAGATTATCATCGTCTGACAGGGGTAGGGAGTAGACTAAGTTCTTCAACATATCTTGATGTCAAACTAAATGCTTGACCCTGACTCGGGCCAGTGGCGGCGGGTCGTACTCCTTTCCCGTGGGGAAGTGCCCGATTTTGCCAGTGCCAACCCGATATCCCTTCTCCACATCCTTTGGAATTTGAAACATATGACGAACATGCTAAAACATGCGAATAAAACAAAACATAGTAGTACTACTGGTTCACGAAGGATTTCGGATAACATGGGTCATGTGGTCCCACAGCGGATGCTCAGACAACAGAAAAGCTTAGCCTCTCGATGGATGAAGAGAGAGTATTATCACTACTGGTATTACCAGCATAATGAATTTTCAAAAGCTTCGAAAATTGCACGACGAATCTTGATCTCGATGAATCTGACTGTCGAGTTGTTCTCGTGAGAATCTCGAAACAACTTTTAGCCCTAAGTCACATGATAAAATCTGGAACAAAAGGGGGCATCTGGGACTGAGAAAAATGAACAGAAATTCGATATGGAGTTCATAGGAACTCGTTAACTTAGTATATGCAGTATGCATCTCCATTTTAAATGAAGTTCGGATAGGGGTGGTGAAATCGTCATCAGGGCTCCCTACTCGTATTCCATAATTCGATTCGACATATTCTCTTTCGGATGAACAGAGGAAATCATTCAACTATGATTGATTTGCTGCAGATGGGTACCTATGAAGTTCATATCGACTGTTTCAACTTTTATCTTGTTTCGTTTCTTCTCAGAATACCTAAATGGTACTACACATATTCCTATTCAGTTCTCATCACACAAACATCTCGAAGGAGAGACAATTGTTTGATTGCAGAAGCTCAAATCATATCAAGATAGTAATGAATGTCAATGAATGCAATTGTCAAGCTAAAATCATGCTATCAGATTCCTATCTCCTCGTCCCGACTTCATACTTTTCAAAAGGAATGAATTAAACACCTCCATTATACCCTATTACACATACAAATTTCCCGTCATATCCTACCCCTTTCGTTCCTCTTTCCTCCCGTTTCCCTCTACTCAACGGTAATCCTCTTCCCGCCTTTCCCAACCGTAACCTTGGGTACCGTCACCGACAAAATCCCATTCTTCAACTTCGCCTTCACCCCTTCACTATCAACCCGACTCGGAAAACTAAACGTCCGATGGAACTCGCCCACCGACCTTTCCGATACCCAATAATTGTGCCTTGCTCCTTCTTCCCCTGCCTTGGTCACACCTTTCTCCCCGCCCTTACTAACCTGCTGCTGTCCTTCTCCTTCCTCTTCGACTCTCGCTTGCTTCGATGTCCCCGCCGCACCTTCAGGTGGTTCTCCAGAAGAATACCCCCTCTCGACTTTCCCCTTGATGACCATAGTCTGCGGGTCGGTGAATTCGATGTCGATTTCATTCTGGGCGATACCAGGTAGTTCGCCGTCGAGGTAGTATGCTTCTTTCGCTTCTCGAACATCGAATTTAGGAGCGAAGGAGCGGATTGTTGGGGTGGAGGGGGGGTCGTAGTCGGAGAGGAGGCGGAGGAGGGGGTGGATGTCGGAGTTTGAGGAGGAGGATGGGTGGTGGTGGTAGGTTGAGAAGCGAGGGAACAGAGACATTGTGCGAGATTGGTTGTGGTTGTGGTTAATAGTTCTTGAGAGGTTGGTGGTAGTAGATGATGCTGGAAGTAGGCGGTTTTTTGCTTGCTTTGTTGCTGGTCTTGCTAGACGGAGGGTAAGCATGTACTCTGCTTTCTTGATGTCTTTATATAGCTTGTTGTTTTGTCTTGTAGTTGAGTGTTTATTTTTCGAGAATAGGGGTAGACATGTCCTCGATATATATAACTTATAGATCTACTAAACCCATGGCTCTCAATTTTGAATTACGTCAATTTCCCTCGATCTTTCTCCCCCGCATCGAGCTTTCAAGATTGTTCTGTTTTGAATTTTGGAGGTTGCGGGAGGCAGCTGGTGTGTTCTGGATGTCGCTGGAAGCTTCGGGAAAGGTGGCGAATATAACCATCGAAGCACAATTTTCTGACTTCATCCTGACTTCATTGTCGATACCAGATGGCGACGATGCGATCATTCTTTCATATTGCAATGAGAGGATTCTAGACTGTTCTATATATAATTAAGAATTGTAGATTCACTGTTTCTTCGGTTACGAAACTTTTGAGGTAATGGGTGTTGTTTTTGTACTTCCGAATATGTACAATCAAAAATAGGGGCAGAAACCAAAAAGATATATTTCCAAAAGCTAGATTCTCAGCATCCAAAATAACATCATTAAACATACCAAATATCATGAATAGCCTCTAAGCGGCTACAACTTACTCTCATTCCCATCTCCTGGAAACTCAACCACCAACTTACCAAACTGACTCCCCTTCTTCATGTCCTCAAACAAACTATCGATCCCTTCGATGTTATCCAACCCCTGGACAACCCTCGAGATAATAGGACGGATCTCTTTCTCTTTTACGAACTGAACCATCTCCTTGAACTCCTTCCGGGAACCCATCGTAGAACCCTTGAGCTCGATGTTCTTGAGAACCGCCTGCATCAGCCATGGCATCTTGGGGGAGACAGTCATGCCGTAGATAGAAATCACGCCGCCGGCCTACACCCATTAGCATGGCGAACAAAACTATAAAATAAAATAAAATAGTGAAAGCGAAACAAACCTTCAACAACTTAGACCCCTTCTCAACCACATCCCCCCCAGCCCCATCAACCACCAAATCAAAAAGCTTCCCCTTCCCTCCTTGCTGCGGCAACATCCCCAACAACTTCTTCTCCCACCCCTCCTCCTTATAACTAACCCCGCCCTTCGCCCCCATCTCCTCCACCGCCCTCCTCACCTTCTCCGGATTCGAACTCGTAACCCAAACCTCCGCCCCCCTCGCAACCGCAAACCTCAACGCCATCAACGCAACACCACCCCCAATCCCCGTAACAAGCACCCTCGCTCCGGCCCCAGAATTCTTCTCTCCACCTTTTGTCACAAGCGCTCTATACGCCGTAAGTCCCGTAAGCGGCAACGCCGCAGCTTCCACATCAGATAAATGAGCCGGAGCCTCCTCAACCTGATCCTCATCCACGACAACATATTCCTGCAATGTCCCCACATTCCCGTCATTCCTCGTCCCACCCGTAATCTCATACACCCCCTCCGGCCCATCGGGAGAATCCTTCCATCCCTTCCCCGGGTTCGGAATCACTCGCTTACCCACCCATTTTTCTTCTTTTTGCCCTCCTTGGCCTGAGGAGACGACGGTTCCGACTCCGTCAGCGAGGAGGGGGGTTTCGAAGGATATGCCCGGGTAGAGGTGTTGGCGGATGAAGAGGTCTCGGTGGTTTAGGGATGCGGCGGAGAGTTTGATAAGGAGTTGGTTGGGGCCCGGGGTGGGTTGGGGGGTTTGGTTCAGTTTTAAGGGGTAGTAGACGGTGCCGGGTTTGCCGTCGACGTGGGAAATGGTTATGGATTTGGGCATTTTTGCTGGTTGGTTGTTTGGTTGTTTGGAAGGCGTTGGTGAGGTGTATGTGTGATATAGATGGAAGGAAGGTGGACGTTTTATGTACGGAAAGAAGCCCCTCTATTTGGGTAGATAGATGGATTTTCTGAGATTATTAAGAATTTTAGTGATATCCGCAATTATCATGTCTCTCGTCCCCACTACTCTCTCAAAGAATGCGAATAATGAAGCAGAAGCGTACTCCGTCCCGTCTTCCCTCGAAGATGCTTTGAAATCCAGGTATATCCCCACTCGTTCGGTCCGAGGATGCTCAATTGAGTCGATTTCGTTTAGTCGTTGAATAAAATATATTGTCCTCTAATATATAATATCGGAAGAGAGAATCAATGCTATAGATTGGGTGAAGAGAGCGAAGAAAGTGAAGATATCTTTGTCTTTTTGCATGTCAACATCAAGTTTCCTTTTTTCCGACCGGTGACGTCGTTGTTTCGTGGGGGAGCCGAGGTTAATTTTAACGTCTTTGTCACGTGATATCTATAAACCAAAGAGATGCTTTTGCACAAGGAGAAAGGAGAGAGAATATTGGAGAGTAGATTGAAGATAGACAATAATGGAAGACATATTGAATTCGTATCTCGTATTTCTATTGCTGGTCTAAATATCGAAGAGAGTCGTTATGAAGAAGAAAGCGATTAAGTGTGAAATGCAGAATAATGAACAGAACAGAAGAACCACGCCAGTAGTAACACTAAAAAGAAAATGCAGCTAAATAAGAGAGAAGATGTGATACATCAATCCCATCTATGGGGATAGAACCAATTCCGTCTCGACTCGCTCGATGTGGTTCGCCGACCAGAGTAGCCTGGTCCGAAATCATCCCGATGAGGGGCCCTTCCCCTACCCCGACGGTGGCCCATACGATCGAACCTGCGGTCATTACGACGGTCCACTAAATCAAATAGATCGTCTGAAGAATAGCCTGATAGCACGTCGTCGTCTGAATACGACCCTCGGCGGCGTCCTCGGCGACCTCGATGGCCTTCAGGGCGAAATGGATTCGAGTCGAATCTGTTGGAAGGAAAGCGTTCGTCGAGGTCAATAGAATCTAAGTCGCTGTTATCGGAATAAATGGAGTCTCCGTCTGAGTCGAAGTCATAGCAGTGGTCGTACTCGTCATCTGGGGTGGGAAACACGAATGGAGAATTCCTGCGTCGACGGGGTGTAACATGGCGTTGACGGGATCGAGGAGAGAAACGAGGAGGGTACTCTTGGCGAGAGAGCGGCCGCCCGCGTGGTGCCATTGCGTGGTGGCGAGCAGGATACGTGTCTGGCGGAGAGCGCCTGGACGGTCTGTCTATAACCGGTCCGGGATGTCGGTTTAATGCGGGCGGCGGGCGAGGAGCCAAGGGAGCACAACACGGCGGTAGTGGCCCCGGAGAATGGTGACTATTCCTGCAGCGTTCCATTTCCTGCCCTCCGAGCAGCTGGCGGTCAATGTTCTCACCGCTCCGAAATCCGGGACCCAGTTCGGTTCGGTACGGGTTGCTGCCTCCGGCCGGGCGTCGTCGAATTGGTAGTCCAGGAGGAACGGACATTCTGAGAAATCCACGACCAGGCGCACCGTTACGCGGCCCCCGCTGGCCTTGACCGGCCGGTGTCATCACGATATCGTCTTTCGCGTGTTTCTTGGCAGACTTTCCTTTCCACAGCCAAGCGTATGGGTCATCGGGATTTTCTTTTGCTTTACCAAACATTCCAAAATAATCAGAAAGTCTGGGTCCGGTGCGTGAAATAGAACAAAAAGTGTATTTGTAGTTCTAGACGATGGATACTCTATTTGGGATGAGCTGCCGCAGCCTTGAGAGACGGGTATAAGGATAAGAAAAATGAGAGATCGCAAAACGGAGAGAAGAGGAAACGCTGAATATTTATCAAATGTTTTCTCATGCAACGGGATCTGTGTCAGAAGACCTCAGCCTCTACGGCTCTTTCTTTATCATAGTATGAAAGAATTGCTGGCAAATCCTGTTGCTTGCTCCAGAAACCCCATGACATCTTGTTGCCGTCTTGGAAGAGAACAATTACCGTGACGCTTCCATTGTATATGAAATGCAGGATTTCCCTTCCAATCATTCATACTCTTCTTGTGAAGTCAAGAAGCAAACATGAAGAGGTAGCAAACAAGATACGTGGCATATGAAAACTTCAGGTTTTCATTGATGGAATGAAAGAAAGGAAAAAGATGCTTGGACCTTTCTGCAGCAGGTCGTTTCACAGCACTGTATGCGCTATGCATTCTGCTTGTCTGCCTTGTATGAGTCGAAGATGGGAAGATATATATAGCAGGTGGAGGAAGAATGTGTGAGGTAAGTGGCTCTCTAGCCGCCCAAGGGCGGGGTCTGGGCGGGTAGAAGAGAGAAGAACAGTTTTGAAACAGTCCAACACCCACAAGCATTGTTTTTTATGCACCAACTTCACCACCGCTCTGATGTCTCAGTAGTGACTTTGCTGGTGTTTCTCCATCATCAGACTTCATGATGATGTATCGGGTCACGTGGACACACAGGTGAGCAGCAGATATGTCTGAATGAAGGGATAGACAGGTGAACAGCTCTTCAGTAACAGAGAGATATAAGAAGAGAAGCTCTCCTGTCCCCGTTAGCAGTAGGATCAAGCAGTTTCTCTGGTTGTAGAAGATATATCACTGTCTTCTGTTCGAGGTATGCAGGTAGGGCGCAGAAGGTCACAGATCCCAACAGGGTCAAACAAGGCTGGACGCTCCCTTACTTCCACCTGAAGGACATGCATCTCGCCCCTGATCTTACATAGCATAACAGTAGATAGTAGATCGTAGATAGCAGTACTCTGTGAGAAAGAGAAAGACAGTAAAGATAATAGAGCAACAGAGAAAAGAGAGAGAAGTGTGCGTGTTGTTGTTTCCACAGGGTAGCGCTGATTGGCCCACGACTTGAACGACCCTTTTTTTCTTCAGAGAAACGAAAGAACGAAATGAACTTTTTGCTTCTTTTTCTTCTTGAGCAACTTCGATCTCGTTAAAGAAAGGTGATTATCTTCTTCGTTGGTATCGTGAAGGAATAACGAGAACTGCTGAACTGACCTAGCTCTTCCATCTCTTAGAAACATCCATTCTCGCTTCGTCCCCCTTCACGTGTTGTCGCCTTGACAAGAACCAGCTTTTTTTTTACACCTTCCACATCGCTTTCTCCGCCACAGAACCACCAAGGAAGAGCTCTCTCGCGACTGCTATCCCAATCTTTCTCTCCCCTCCCCATTGCTCAGACGTACTTTCCAGATCTTCATCTTTAGATTATCAGCAAGCCTTTTTGTGATTTTCATCATGCCTTCACCGCTTCCCTCAAGCTTTGCCTCTGCCGCGGCAGGAAACACCCAAGACTCCTCAACAGGAACGAGAAGAGATGGGACCGGGACTGGAGAATGGTAAGTGGAATGAAATGCTCTTAACTGCGATCACTGCTTGATTGTCATGTGCGATGTCGTGAGATCCTTATTGTGCGGAAATCTATTGTGCGGCGGTTATTTTGCGTGTGAACTGTGATTTGTGCCTGTCCAGTGTTGTGCTGCAGTCTCGACGCGCCGAGTGATCGATCGTATACAACCACCAGATCTAATCATCTACGTTCTTTACAGGTCCCGATCTCGTGTCAATGGAGCTACTCAAACCTTTCGACGTCCGTCGGGTGCTACAAACTCGTCCCAAAGCCAAAGTCGAGAGAGCAACCAGTTTGCCTCATCGACCAGCCAAACCGCTCCGTACATCCCTCCTCATCTCAACTCGAGCTTCCAGTCAACCACTCTGCGAAATGGAACCATAAATGAAAGCCGTTACTCCAAGGAACAGCTTCTAGGTCTATATAAATCCCAACGGGAATGGGATAACTGGGGTAAAAATGTGACAGATTACTTTATGGCTGATTGGAATCCTCGTGACGGAACCCCGCCCACAAGTGCCTGGGGGAAGAAGGATGATCAACAGAAGGATAATAGTTCAGGTCCCGAAATATGTTGGGACCATGCGGGACAGGTCCAACCTCTCGCACTGGTGGAGATGAACGAGGAAGAAAAGGATGTCCGTAAACCCCTCACATATATCTTGGACCTACCAAGTGCTGATATGGTATCTAATTAGCTCTTTTCCACCTCGGTCAACTCCCCACTGAAGCCTCCCCCGCAGAGCGCATCAAAGGATGGTAATAATACCGGTGATCGCCCTGGACGTAAATCTTCCGTTTCTCACTCCCAAAGCCATCTCAACAACTACAATGCTTCTCCGACCTCGAATCGTCCCGCCACCCGGCGTCGAGAGACAGCCGATTCATCGGGGAATCCGTTGTCTCCATCCGGCAACTCGCGCTTCTTCCGCGACGAGCCAAACACAGCAACCCCGCCTCCGTCTCTCTTGCGTCGAAAGACCGATTTCCGTGACACGAATTCGGATGCGAAGATCGGCGATAGTGATGACCCCTCCAGCCGTAATAACGCTGGAGACACTGGCTCTCCCTTTGGGTCACTGAAGCGGAGTGCCACAAACCCTGTGGGGACAGGGAGTTCAGCGTGGTCATCCACTTCGCAAAACTCCAGCTTTGCTCCCATGGGAGCGTTTGGAAGCTTCTCGCTTGGGCCGGGTTCGACACAATCGACGGATAAGAAATCTAGTTTAGGTGGGAGTCTCCGAGGAGAGAGTAGATTTAAAGGTTTACTACCCAAGGAGAACTCGGAGGATGCGGGTGCCAAGGAAAAGTCATCTTTGACCAGCCTCGAACGTCTACCGGAAACGGAAAACGACGAAGAGAACCAACAGTGGGGTGGTGAAAAGGCCAAAACCCGTGGGGTACGCAGTGAGACCAACCCTTTTGGGGATGAGCAGCGCAGTGGCAGCGCGGCTCTCGGTGGTGCTCAGGATACTGGCGCACCTGGTCAAGGAATCGATCAACTCGGCTTTTCCGCTTTTGGCATGTCTGCAAACAACGCGCCCGGGTTTCGTGAATTGATGCAGAGTCAGGAGCACTCCCAACGCCAAACTCCTTCGCAGCCGCCCGGTCACGAACCTATGAGCCCAACGAATACGAATCCATATCAGAGTCCACATGGAGAGCGAGCTCCGGTCGATGAAAACGACCACGAAGACCCAGATATGCCCCATGCCCACTTGCCTAACCTTGGTGCTCTCCGTGATGACGCAGGAATGGGTCCTTTCGGGCCGATCCGTAGAGGTGGTTCTGCATTGGATCTTTCTGCTGGCGATCGCAGCCAAACCTCAAGCGCCGGTCCCGGTCGTGGTTTCTCTGGATTAGGTGGGCTCGGTGGAATGTCGGGTCTCGGAAATTCTGGAGGATGGCCCACAAGCGCTGCCTCCGGTACACCTACCCGAGAAAGATCGGGATTCCCGACCGGATTTGGCGATCCGATATTTGGGTCCATGGGTGATATTCAGTCTCCAAGTTTGTCTACCTTGGGCGGTGGTGGATTTTTCGGCTCCCAAGGAGGTGTGACAGGTACTGGCAGCATTGGCCGTGCGAGCAAGATGGGCTCCCTTTTCCCTTCCGCGATGCAAGAGCAGATGCGAGGAGAGCAAGGGAAGCAGGATCAGCTAGCAAACGAGGGTGCCAGGCAGCAACAAGCTGAAAATGATAGTAGGAATGTGATAGGCGGAGGTCATTTTGATTCTAACTTCCCTAAGCAAAACATGGATCAAAACGCATTTGGTGGCAGTCTCTTTGGACTGTCCGGTCTTGATGTTGGAGGCCGCATGATGCGTGGAGAGGAGTCGTACTTTCCCGGAGACAAGCTAAATCAGTCTGGGAATGTCGGTTCCGGGCAGATCCCAATGCCGTCTCTTGTTGGACAGCCTTCCGCTTCTGCCATTGGCACTTCCTTGGAAGGCGCTTCTCAGCCGGGTCAAAATTTGAGTCAGTCGAGCGGCAGTCCATCCAATAACCCGCTTCCAGCTACCCAGCAACGTCAAATGGTCATGCCAGATCGTATGAGATGGATCTACCGCGACCCTCAGGGCAATACCCAGGGCCCTTGGTCTGGTCTTGAGATGCACGACTGGTTTAAGGCTGGATTTTTCACAGCGGAACTTCAGGTCAAAAAGCTGGAGGATGCTGAGTATGAACCACTAGCTCAATTAGTCCGTCGCATCGGAAATTCCCGTGAACCATTCCTTGTCCCACAGATCGGGGTCCCTCATGGACCCGCACCAAGCCAATCATCTGCACCATGGACAGGCCCTGGACCGGGACCGACTCCTGGAGCAACCGTGCCAACACCTCAGTCTGGTGCTGCCCAACCTCCATTCCCTAGCAGCTTCCCTAGTTTCGGCACCACCCTCACCGCGGAACAGCAGAATGCCCTAGAGAGAAGAAAGCAAGAGGAGCAGTATTTGATGGCGAGGCAAAAGGAACATCTCGCTCAGCAGCAAGTCATAATGAAGCAGATGCACATTCAAGGGGGACCGCCATCCATGCATTCTCATCAGCTTCAACATCATTCAAGCGCCCACAGCCTTCATAGTCAGCCGAGCTATGGAAGCATTACTTCTCCAGGAGGATACCAACCGTCCCCGAACCAAGGCCCGATCCAGCCGCCTCAGGGTGTTCCCGGATTCTTTGACGGCCCCGTGCGACAGAATACGATGCCAAACCTTGGCCCTCAGATGCTACCATCCGATGCGGCAAACCGAGAAGAGGAATTGCCAGGGCTGCTAGAGCGTTTGAATTTGAATCGCGGCCAGGCACAGGCACCTTTTAGTGCCGGCCAATCATTTGGAGCACGCCAGCAGGAGAATTCCGCTCATTCGCAGCAAGTTGCGACTATGCTTCAAGATCGCGCTCGCCTTCAACAGGAGCAGGAACAGTACGACTTACAGAACCAGGCCGACCCCATGTTTGAGCAACAGGCTCGTGAAGAACGCCTTCGCCAGTTTCATTCTCTAAGAAATGATGAGGAATTTGGAATGAGAGGACAAGAGGGGATGTCTGCTCACCCGACCAGTGCGCCACCTCAGCCTAGCGGCGAAGAATCTATATTTCAACAAGACAATGAAGATGCTTCCGCCTCCATGAACCAGCCACAGCAACTGGAAAACAATGAGCAGGTCCTTTCACTTTCCCAGCAGGTGCAGAAAGCGGCATCAGCCCAGAGACAGCAGCAGCAACAGCAGCAGCAGCAAACCCCAGCATCTCAGACGGAATCCCCTTGGGCTAAGGTGGATAACGGTGTTTCTCAGCCATTCCCTCCTCCACCTTCAGTGTCACCATTGCCAGCTCCCGCTGCTCAGAGAAACAGGCAGAACGTAGCCGACGCACTTGCTGCGGAGTCAAGGTCCCAGAACCAAACGCCAATCGAAACCCCAACCACCTCCATGGCTCCTTGGGCTAAGGAAAGCACTGAAGGCCCGAAGGGTCCATCCCTTAAGGAAATTCAAGAGGCTGAAGCTCGCAAGGCTGCTCAGCAAGAAGAAATTGCCGCTGCCGCCCGCCGTGCACTCGCTGAACAAGAGCGTCTCAACCAGCCACAGGCACCGGCTCCTGGATTACCATCATCCGCCAACTGGGCTAGCGGTGGATCCCCTTCTACTCCAAATTCCACTGGTGTCTCGGTGTGGACTAAACCACTTGCTGCCAAGAACCCGGTTGCGCCACCCACTACAGGAAAGAAGACATTGGCGCAGATCCAGAAAGAAGAAGAGGCTCGGAAGCAACGTCAAGCAGCAGCTAATGCGGCTCAGGCAGCCTCCGCTGCCAGTCCAGTTTCTAGTGGTGGTGGTAAGCGATACGCCGATCTTGCTGGGAAGGTTACACCCTCTCCCGTTTCGTCAGGAGCGTGGACTACTGTCGGTGCTGGTGGGAAAGCAAAGGCTCCTCCAGCTGCTCCTGCTGGACCAAGATCCACCAGTGGAACTATGGCTCCCGCGACTCTCGCCCCGAAGCCGAGAACCGTTACTGCTACTAGACCCTCGGCGATGACCACCGTGCCCTCCGCAAACCAGAACAAGGCTAATGAGGAGTTTACCAAATGGGCTAAGGTTTCATTGGCAAAGGGGTTGAACACTGGTATCAATGGTAAGATATCTAATTATATGAATTAATCTACAGTTGATGCTAATAGCTTTCTACAGTGGACGACTTTGTGCAACAGCTCGTTATGCTGCCCCCAGAGACTGAAATCATCTCCGACTCCGTCTACGCCAACTCCCAGACTCTTGATGGCCGCCGGTTCGCCGATGAATTCGTGCGCCGACGTAAGTTGGCTGATAAAGGTGTCGTCGACCCGGCTGTTCTCGGAGCCGGAGGGAATGGATTCGGACCTGCATCTGAACCGAAGGCATCATCTGGTGGGTGGAACGAGGTCGCGAAGAAGGGCCCCGTGACCCCTGCCAAGGATGAGAGCAATGCAGCCTTCAAAGTTGTGGCTGCTAAGAAGAAGGGAAAGCGTTAAATGTTGAAAATATGTTAGAATATGTCGGATCTTGGATAAGATTTGATTTGAGTTATTCTTGTGTATGTGTTGGAATGATGGATGGGAACTGGGCTATGCATATTTGCAGTGAGCGGAAAAGGGACGATGTGATTGATTGACTGATGGATGTTTTTTTATGGTGAATGAGTATGTGGAGTGGAAATGTGAGCGTTGTAAGTGTGTTGTACGATGTAGCCCGTTGTCGGCAGCTGTCATTGAGTAATCTCTCTGTTCTTTTTCTTTTTATCTTCTTCTTTTTTGTGAGAATAGTTTCATCGCAATCGATCTGGCTTTTTATTGCTGTTTACCCCCCTTCCCTTTCTTGTTCTTTTCGTTCTCAGTCGCTCGTTTCCGATCTCACCTGCTTAGTAATTTCGGGCCTGAAATCCTGCCCTATCTCCCGGATGACTCTTGGCTTTGCTGTCTATACGAACGGGGACAGCGAGGGTTAACTAATCTTCACCGAACTGAGATTTGCTGCTGACTCATGCGTAGTATTTGAATTTAACCATGACTCCGCTATCTATCAGTTATTTTTTACCGAGAATAGGGGATACCCTTCGCTAAGTTCTTTCCCGCTCTGCAGGGAAGGAGAGTGCAATTGAGATCTACTATATCAATTGACTCATACCTCGGGAGCTGCAGTCAATCTTTCTTATATATGTTGGCTATATTGACTGTTTCGTTTCTGTTTGTGCTCACTATTCTTACTCTCTCGTAGTAAGAACTATTCATCTTATCCATCTATCTTTCTATACTTCCAAACCAATTCCCCAATTGAACCACCCTTCCGTCAACCAGACAAACATGGCTCCCCCCAACGAACCGACCCCCTTCGGCCACCCAATGCTGAAACACTTCCTCTTCAGCCCAGAAAACACAAACCTCAACCACGGTACATCTCCCTTCTCGCTCCTTCTAGTTCCCGCACCCTCCTAACAAACCCAAGGCTCCTTCGGCGCCTACCCCCACCCCGTCCGCTCCACCCTCCGCTCCCTCCAAGACGAAACAGAAAGCAACCCAGACCTCTTCATCCGCTTCAAAAGGTCCACCTACCTCCTCGCCGCCCGCCGCGAGGTCGCAACCTTACTGAACGCCCCCCTAAACGAATGCGTATTCATCCAGAATGCTACAGGGGCGGTGAATACGGTGCTAAGAAACTTGGTCTGGGAACGCGGGGATGTCATTATCTTTTTCGAAACGACGTATGGCGGGTGTGAGAAGGGGATTGCATCTATCACGGAGGTTGTTCCCGGGGTGGAGGCGAGGAAGGTGGGGTATCAGTTTCCGGTGAGTCATGGGGAGATTGTGAGGAGGTTTGAGGAGGTGGTGCGGGGGTGTAGGGCGGAAGGGTTGAGGGTGAGGGTGGCGGTTTTTGATACAGTTGTTAGTGTGCCTGGGGTGAGGTTTCCGTTTGAGAGGTTGGTGGAGGTTTGTAAGGGGGAAGGGATTTTGAGTTTGGTTGATGGGGCGCATGGGATTGGGATGATTCCGTTGGATTTGGGGGAGTTGGGGGCGGACTTTTTTGTGACGAATGCGCATAAGTGAGTTCCCTGGTCCTTTTTGTTCTGGGTAGGGAACTAAAATGAGGGATATAGGTGGCTCTTCACACCGCGCGGAACAGCAATCTTTCACGTCCCCGTCCGCAACCAACATCTGCTTCGAACAACCTACCCAACTTCCCATGGCTTCGTTCCAAACCCGCCGCGTCACCTCCTCCCCGTATTCTCGGCATCGACTTCTAAAAATCCCTTCCCTCCTTCCGCAACACCACAAACTCCCTTTGAAATCTTATTCGAATTCGTCGCTACCATCGATATGACGCCTTATTTCTGTGTGCCTGCGGCTATGAAGTTTAGGAGGGAAGTATGTGGTGGGGAGGAGAAGATTTATGAGTATTGCAAGCGAGTTGCTCGGGAGGGTGGGGATAGGGCCGCCGAAATTTTGGGGACGGAAGTTATGCAGGAAGAAGGGGTGAATGATGCTAAGGACAGTGAGTTAAGGAATTGCGCCATGGCGAATGTCAGGCTTCCCATAGCTGTCTCTGCAGCGGGTGATGATGAGGCGAGGAAAGCGGAGAGGGAGAGGAAGAAGCCGCTTGTTACCATTGAGAGTGGGAAGGCGGGTTCTGTGGGGAAGTGGATTGAGGAGAAGCTTGTTTTTGAGATGGGGACTTTTGTGAGTACGTTTGCTCATGGGGGTTGGTTGTGGAGTAGGGTTAGTGGGCAGGTTTATGTTGAGGTCGGGGATTTTGAGTGGTTGGCTAGGGGGTTGAAGGGGTTGTGTGAGAGGGTTGGAAATGGGGAGGTGGAGGTCTGAGGGATAGATAGATTGGTTTGGTAAGTATTCCTGCCCCTTTTAGCGGGGGCAGTTCATAAAAGTTTCGGAAAAGTTGCTTTATTTTTTTTGTTGCTTTGCCTTGCTTCTAGAAAGACCCAAGTTAAAACAAAGTCCTTCTGCTTGTCCTGCTTCAACGCATAGTTGGACCAGCTCAGGTTGGGCAAATATCCTAAGCCATAGAAAATGAATATCGTGACGTTATCCTTCCTCCGCCCATACAGTTGAGATGATAATATTATACGTTAAGAAGAAAAGTTTCCTCTGCTCTGAAAGTCATATCTGGTCTTTCTCTCAATATGAGATCTTGCCACAAGCGACGCACCACATTCCTTGGGAAACGATTTCGTCTCACTCCGAGTTTGGTATCTGAATTGGCCACTTGCGGACAATGACCCAGATCCCCCCACCACTTTGAGTACCGGCCCGCCTCCGTGACATTGCGCTTGCTTCATTTTCCTGCATTTGTGATCCGAAGTCTCTAAGCAGCCGGGAGGAGGGGGAACGCTGGAGCCATGTGGAGTAGCTCACGCCGTTCGTGGCTTATCCATCCACCTCAAGCGTCTAAATGTCTATATTTATAGCAAGAAACAAGCCGAGTTTCTTGAGATATATGAGTGCGATATAAGAGACCGAAGCTAAAAGATTAAACATCAGCAAATGATGCTTCTAACAGAAAAAGAACTTGTGTCTAATGATCATTGTGCACAAGTTTTGAAGAATCGCCAACAAATATCGTCTACCGCCTAGCATGAGAAGTGATATGAATTCTTTGCAATATAATCATCTTCTCTTGAGTTGACTGGACATCGTCACTGATGGATGCTGATTTTTAATTTCCACAGTAGTCACGTGATATAAGCGCGACAACCTCCACTCGTCGACGACATCTCTCTCTCTCTCTCTCTCTCTCTCTCTCTTTCACGGCGACTATCATCTTCAAGTACAAGCTTGATATTGACCCAGAAAGACAACCCTTGACGGTTCAGAATGTCTAAATTTAACATCTATCGCTTCTCTCTAATCTTTTCACTGAGCTTTATCTGCTCATTTCAGGAAAAACCATTTCCGTTTTTCATGTTATGCGGATAACAGGCAGACGATGATTACAAGTAGCGACTTTTCTTTTGGTGGGCATGACGGCCGGGAATATATTCCAATGGGTAAGCTTCTTGCGGACAAGGAACTGCTTCAGCCAGCAAGATGTAAGCCAGTTGTTTCTTGTAACAGGTTTGTTGCAGGACGCTATCCAATCACATTTGTATTTGCATGAAGGATGTGAGCCACGCTGGCAGTGGCCGATGTACTCAAAGCCATTAAATCACGGAAGCACTCTCTTTCGTTGGCAAGTCGATGCATTAGAATGGTCCCCAGCCCTATTGGTCTGCGAAAGATCTCGATGCCTCTCAAGCATGAGAGGCTCTCAATGGGGGAATTGCCAAAGCGACCTCCTCACCTATATGGGATGGAAATGTAGGTGATCAATTCATGCGTCCAAGTTAGCCCAATATGTCACATGTTGCGTGCGCCCCCATATATCTTTCATTTCCTTTCTTATCTCTTCACACTTTTCTTGCTCAGCCTTGTATTTGAAAATATTTGAGCCAACCTCATAAAACGACCGATACAAACGATGCGGATGTGCGTTCTCTGCAACCGATTCTTCGGAAGTGACGAGGCCTTGGAGCAACATGTCCAGGACTCACCAGCCCATGTTCCCTCGTATAATTGTGACATGTGCAACAGATCATTTCGAAGCGAGAACGCGCTAGAACAGCATATTGAAAGCTCACCAGCTCACGCTCCAACTTACGATTGCGAAAGATGCAACAAATCCTTTCGGAGCGAGACTGCCCTAGAACAGCATATTCAAAACTCACCAGTCCACGCTTCATATTGCGAGACGTGCGACCGATCATTTCGAAGCGAGGACGCTCTAAACCAGCATATTCAAAACTCTTCAGCACATGTGCTTCCATCTGATACGCCACTGGATAGTTTTTTCCAATCTTTCTCAATCTTTCCATACAATAGGGGTTTACCTCCCGCTGAATCATACAAACGTTTGCGAATCTTTTACGACTGGCGGCGCGATGACCCGGAATCGCGTGAGTCTTGGAGGCGGTATCAGGATGCGCTTAGAGAAGAACTAAAGGTTTGGTTTGGGTCGGAAGATGATCTTGGCTCCTGGCATTCGCTTTGCCGCGCTATCAAGATTGAACCTCTTCCTAAAAATTGTCAGGCCTGTGAGAAGGTATGTCCGTTCTCTATTTATTCTATGTTTTTCTTCCTTTCTGTAGCCCACGAGCCAAGCTAACCTGCTGGGTTTTTAGGCCGTTCGAGGCAAATATGTTAATATCGTCGACTTGGTTCAATGGGCCCGGGATGGGGGAACTGGTAAAGATGTACGAATCTTTCAAAACCTCGACGCTCTACGTGAATATACCAAAAGAACACAGAAGTTTTTCTCACGAGGTTCTGACGAGGGAAAAGGCGTCCTCAGACACTTGCTTCGTTTTATTCGCTGAGAATTGGGGATTTTGTCTTTTGCCGCGGATGCCATAAAATGTCAAAGACCTATAATCCATGGGAGATGGGGTAGAGTTTGGGCTTAGAGCAAGGGTTGAGGGGGGTAGACCTGTTGCTTCCACTCGTTTTCATTCCTCGACTTGTTTCTACTCTTTTACGACAGAACTATAAATTGTGTGCAAATGTTTGAAGTTCTCACTGTACCAGAAAATTGCCATAAGCATAATATAATTATGATATTCGATGGAATCAATCATCAAGTTCATTCATTAGTTCATTGCGTGAGCCCTTTCGTTGACCTCGGGAAGCTCCCGACCTCAGGTCTCCATCCATCACGTGATAACTAAGAAAACTGGGCATTCGCTGCTCGCTCAAACGTCTCCTGTCGACATCGAGCCGCTGTCCCTCAAGGCCAGAATTGTCTGAACGTGCCCATAACCAAGCTGAACCCCCTGCTTCTGAGCCAAAAGATGGGCAGTCCTGAGGACATTCTTAATCTGCCTGCCGTTTAGGGCCACCTCTGCCAACTGGTCAAGGTCTTCACTTGAGAAACCGTCGAGATATGCATCGCCGAGGAATTGCACCCAGATTTGGCGCCTTGATACGGCATTGAGCTCCGGATAGCGTAGGGACACATGAATGCGGGATTCGAAAGCAGGATCAAGATTCTCCGCGCGGTTACTAGTAAGAAACAGGAATCCCTAATCAGACAGTTTGTTAGTGCTGGCTTCAATCGGCTAGAATTTCAGTCACTTACCTCGTAGTATTCCAGCATCCTCAAAAATATAGACACCAGTTCGTTCCTTGCCAGATCGGTTGTGTTGCGCGCCTCCATGAATACATCCGCCTCGTCAAGCAAGAGAACCGCTCCCCATCTTGGAACTATAGACAGAATGTCTTTCAAGTTGTCCTCCACCTTTGAGGCGGTCGTTCCAAGATCACCGGCGCTAAGCACGTAAAGAGGTACCTTCATTACCTCCGCAACACTCTCCGCTGTAAGAGTCTTGCCCACTCCTGGAGGACCGCTAAGAAGCATGATCACGCCTCGGCCCTTTCCTTGAATGATATCATCAAACTCGTCAGGATGCTTAGACTGGGAGTCGGCAAATGCAAGAATCAGCTGCTTCAGATCTTGCTGTGCATGAGGCAGCACCAAAGAGTCAAATGCCCGCAGATTCCATGTGATGTCTTTCACGCCGTCAATGTAAAACTCCAGCCACCTTTTGTCCTTGAGGGCGTAGCCACGAACTATCGGAATTGAAATCAGACGCTCATCATCGGAAAGTTTGTCTCCTATGCTATCATCAAGATCGACGGCATCATCCGGGTTGAAGGTATTGTAAGCGTTCGTGTCGATGACAATGCGGCTTTTGACGTTGACCTTTACCTCCCTATTGCAGAAATAGGCCTTGCCAATACCCTCATACTGTTTGTAGTGGTATCCATGGTGATCCTCCCAGAGCTTTCCACGAGCAACCAGGTCTCTCCGAACGGCGGCGTGCTTGCTGTGATATAGCAGCGGAAATGCCGGCAGTGCTGTGATAGGCGAAGTTCCCTCATAAGAAGGCACCGATATCTGGGTTCTATCACAACCAAACGAGGTTCCGTCAAAGTCAACGTATTCTACATCGAGGTCAAAACACCCTGTCCTCCGGTTTATATCGCCCGATTTAAACCTGAAGACGCGCTGGCGGCCGTTGAGAAGGCTAAAGACCAAGTCACCGGGTTCGAAAATTGCCCAGAGAAGATCATGAGTCACCACGTGATTTTCAATAAGGCTCTTCCGAGAAGATATAGTATCGTGAAGCTGGTCTTCCAGTATCTTGTGAAGCAAGTCGACATGACTCTTCGTTGTCATATCCACCTCATTGTCCCTGGCTTCAAGCAACCGTTCCCATCGATGGACAAAGGGTTTGAAGGGCCGATTAAACTCGACACGATCAAGCTCCATCGTAATACCGGGATAATCCTTCATCACGTCGGCCAGAAACGTCTTGAGCGGTTTGCTCTGCACCACAATGGAGTGAGTCTCCAGTGATTTGCGTCCGTCATAGCACTTGATGTTTCGTACGATCAGCGCATATTGACTGGACTCCGAGTTTTCGCCAGGATTGACGAGATTATCGGGGTATTTTTCTGTCCACGATGTGCGACCTCTCTCGTCTGGTTTTGTTTGGTAGAGATTATGCACATCGCATACGGAGCCCGGTGAGACATAATGATTGGGCTCAAGATTTTCGGCTAGAAAGAAGGCGTTAGCTAGGTCTCAAATACTGCCCTTAAAGGCAACGCAGTATGTACTTACCAGTGGAAGGGTCCCCCATTTTCAGCTCAGTGGATTCTTGACTTGTGTTAGATGATAGGTAAGTATACTGAGATGTCACTGTACTGTGAAGTTGAAGGAAAGTGAACCCAGACTGAAATACACCCTCTTTTTATACTGAACTTGTCACTGGGGAAGTCACTAGGACCCAGATCTTTGTTCCGGGTGATATGACTCAAGCTTGAAAAGAGTCACTGCGCCGTTTCTGCCTGATCTGTTTAGATGCCTTTTGATGTATGATGTTCTGGTTACACAATGTGGCACTGCGGGGAGATCTACAGGGAAGGAGCAGCCTTCCGCCTCTAGACTCAGGGAGCCTGGACGCCTTCCGGATCTGTGCATCAGGCTCCAACAGTGTGAGAGTGTCGTGACACAGATCCGCACCACCAACTCAGGGCGAAAACGCCCCGTCAACGCCTTCAGCCTTGCGTCCGGGTCTGGTTTCAGGGTGGGAGGATTACATATCTTTATGCACTATATCTCTCTAACGCTCCGACTTTTGGGTCTGAGGCAAACAGAACCTGTTTGATATTACGTGGCTTCCTGGTCAAATTCCTGAATATGATACTCTGTTTCTACCGGTTGACTGGGACAGGATGTTACTTGCTGAAGCTATGAAGCATTAGCCCGCCAATCATGGATTGCCCCCTTGCTTTATTTTCTCTGCTGAGCAAGTATGCTTATTTGTCAATTGAGAGCTATGTGGACGTGATTAACTTGTATTTGATGAGTGAACCAGCTGCCAGACACTTGGACTAAGTCACTTCGAGAAAGATATAAACCAAGTCTAATATGAAGGGCAGGGCAGAGGACCGCCTATGATCCTTAACTCAGTCCAGGACCTTCTATGCAGGCATAGCACCAAACGCCCTTTTCTTTAAAACGAAGAAGTACGTAGAAGTTTCAGAAATATAACTTTATTCATTGTTGCTTTGCTTTTCTTTTAGGAGGAGCCACTGTAAACTCTTTCCCCCTATTCCCGCTCCGAGACCGTTTACAACCGTATTTCCACCTGGCCGTCACTTCCAGTGACGACTCGCCACTTTAACGTCCCAGCAAGTGCCACTCCTCTACTCCACGATGAACTCGAATCAGCATTCATAGCGCTTGTTAGAAAGGGTGTAAGTTCCACTGACAGCGCTGACTATTTCTAATTCTGACTATTTCTAATTCTAGCACCTCACTATGGAGTTCAAACTACTTGAACCCTATCCACATTGAATTTTAAACCCCAAGAAAGCTTCTATCGGCCTACATTATAAGAACCACTGATGCTCTGCGGAGTCAGTTACTCTCATCTACAAGAAAAGCATCGGACCAATAGCTGTACGAAACCAGTATCAAGCGAAATATTGATCTATCAGCTCTGCGAAGCCAGATTCTTTCATGAGAAGGAACAGTATGAGCTCTAGAGAGCTCATCAAGAACCAGCTTCACTGGGCGTAGTTTCTTTCATAAGAGAGAAGAATATCGGCTCCATGGAGCTTACTATGTTCAATTCACGATCTACGTCGAAATCTAAGAATATTATTGGCTAATGAGTGATCTTGGCAAAAATCGAACCGCCCAGTGTCATTTTATTACTCCTACAACGCTAAAAAGCCCTACCTCCCACTGGTTGGGCTCTTGGTATGGACTCAGTGTGATCTAGGGCATGATGGGGAAGACGCCTCGGGGTCGGGGACCGGAATGCTCGAAAGACAAAAGGAAAAAAAGGGGGGCCGTTAATTAAAACAAGTGAGAAGGAAAAAAGACCCCGAATCAGAACCAAGAGAAATGACGGGCATACATATCCTTCCCCGCCAAAACCCTAGAAAAGAAAAGGAAAAGAAAGAGAAGGTAAGTTATGACTGTGCCGGATGATGATGTAAGGAAACGAATGGGAAATGGAAATGTATTCATGGATGATGTATGCTTGTAAAACTCCTCGTAAAGAAAATTCGCTACCGCCGGACCTGGAGGAAAATAGAAACGGAAAAAAAGGTTATAGGAAAGGAAATGGATCGGGATAGGTGATGGTGGATGGATGGATGATATGTTTTGAGATACTCTTGACATTCTTGCCGAAAGAAAGGTGCATTTGTGTTTCGTGTTTTGTAGCCTTGCGGGTCATCGTTTATGTGTTGGAGCGGAGGAAGGTGATCGGTCTCCCGTTTATTCCCATTGCCGAGGTTTGGGACGTTGGGTATATCGGGATCTTGTGGGTGGATGAGGGGATCTGGTAGTGCCTTCGTCTCGGCGATTGTTCACGCTTTCCCAGCCGATATATTTCCGAAGAGAGCGTATACCATGTAGATAGATGTTGGATAGGAATGAGCTTTTCAATGGGAAACGAGAGATGCAGCTACGACGAGCCGCCACCAAAACGGTTTCTCATCCACCCAGTGATACCCCCACCAGCTCCATCGCTTCTATTCGACCGCTGCGATCTTGAACTCGAGGCTTCGCCACCGTTACTGCTCTCGGCCTGATAATTGTTCGGATGCGTTTCGAAGAAGGGTCGTGGAGCAGTAGAGCTACGATTAGGGCTCTCCGATATATTCACCGGATTCGACCTACTGCCCTCACTGCCCTCTGCCGGTTGGGCAGTTCCCCGACGACAGTGTGGACAGGTATCATGCTCGTTCAACCATGCGGATATGCAACTGGGGTGGAACCAATGTTTGCATGGGAGAACGGTAACCTCCACGCCTAGTTCGACGGGGTCCATGCATATTGAGCACTCGGCCTTTCCATCACTCCCGATCATGCTCTTATCCATCTTCTTCTTCGGAAGAGCTTGGATTTGTGCTTCGGATGCTGGTCCAGGAGCGGAGCCGTTCATGTTTTGATCAATCAACTCGGAAATAACCCGGTCGAGCTCTTCTTGGGAGTACACCACATCACCGTTCCTCCCGCCGCTGAGTATCTGCGCGATTATCGCAAGTGGGTTGGGCCCGGCCATCATGCCATCCCCGGCTGCGCCGGGAGGCCTCGCTCCGGGATGGTTGTAATCGGCCCGGAAGAGGTTGAGAAGGCTACTACTTCATTAATATTTATCTCTAGCAAATGTAAACGGGAAAGGAGCAAACGTACTCGTCCATGCCACCGAGTGGCTGCGCATCAGGCTGCGCATTATTCGCATCCCGCGGCCATAACCTTCCCGTAGCTGTAAAAGTGTTCCGTCCGCCATTCCCGGTTGGGGTTGATTCTGCCGGTCCTGATGGAGTGGGTCCGAATGGGCTTTGATTCATTTGGCCTGGCATCTGGCCGTTCCTAGCACCCTGGTGGGTATATGTGTTTGCTATCCCGTGGAAAATGGTATCAAAGTTGCGTAAAAGGGGGAGGATCGGGTCGTTTAGAGGAGGTCCATCGTGGGTAGGCGGTCTTGGACGCGGAGAGTTACCTATTGAAGGTCGGTACGTTGTGCTTGTAAAAGAAAATCTTCCATCACGAGTCTGAAAACGATGCTGTGTATAACCACCTTCTCCCAGGTCCTGGTTGTTGTCATCGTCGTCCTCTTCCGGGAAATCTCGCCACGGGTGATGGTTACCGAAGAGGCTCCCGGCTGACTCTGATCGTTGGCCATACTGACGAACATCCGGGTCGGCGAAGATAGAACGATAATTATTCTGTCCTCCTGGAGGGTCTTCTATCTATAAGTTGGCGAAGGAGTCAGTGAACTAGAGCTCAATGGCGAGAGTGGCAACCGACGGCCGCGGGTCGGGGACAAATCAACGTACTATTTCTGAGAACTCCGAGTCACACTCTGGACAAGTCAAACCATTCTCGTTTCTCATCCAGACACAGCCGCATGCATGGCAAAATACGCGATCTCCATTGACGGTTTCCGCCATGACGGCGGGGAGAGTGAGGGGTGGGAAGGGAAGCTGTCAGGAAGAACAACTGCTTTTGGAATGACGCTGCGATTTTCGGAATTCGATGGTAAATATCTAATATATGACCATATATCTTGCAGGTAACTTTTTCGAGATCCAACGGCGATGCAGAATAAACGTGTGGTGTTTGGATTGGATTTGATTGTAAGCTGTCAGTCGGTAGGACAGGGTTGGTAGATAAGGTAGATAATTGTGTTGGTGTAGGAAGATCAAGGATGGTGTGAATGTAATCCGCCTTGTGACGCTCTAAGGAGTCAGCAGAGTG
Organism: Arachnomyces sp. KDTOL00113; assembly: GCA_949709995.1. Taxonomy (NCBI): domain Eukaryota; kingdom Fungi; phylum Ascomycota; class Eurotiomycetes; order Onygenales; family Arachnomycetaceae; genus Arachnomyces; species Arachnomyces sp. KDTOL00113. Next base: position 1,214,370 of record OX453234.1, read on the forward strand.
AATGTAGATCTAAGAAAGAAGAAGTGAAGAATTGATTAAAGAAATATCTTTCTTGTCTTTTACTGAATCTCCAAAGAAATCAAATGATCGATCTATGAGACAATCAACCGCGTGGATAGGTCACGTGTTCGGAGTTTATGATGCTCGAAGTTTCTTTTTTTCGATCGAGATTGAGCTTGAAGATGACAGTAAAAACATTCTTTTCGTCTAAAATTCTTTCCGTCCAAGGGCGTTATTGCTTGGTTTTATACATTGATCTCAATGCCGTGTTGACAGCGCACTTTGTCTCTGAGCTTTTCTTTTTCATGAACTCATTAGGACAAGGAATGCGCAGTCATTCCGACGAATAAATACAAGGGCACCCTCATTATTTAAAACCATACCAATCTTCAACTCAGGCTAGCAAGGTATCAGTATCAGCCTTGATATCAGCCCATTTCTGCATTTCCCCTACATATGATCCATCACACTATCTCTTCCGTACACCGCCTCCAACAACGCGGGTACCCGACAAAGAAAAGAAGTTGTTTGTCACCAAGATCCCGAGTCGGGTATCTACATCCGGGGCAATTCCTCCGTGACCCGAGAAGATATCAAGTTATTTCAATTTCTCGCCGCTCTCGTGGGTCTAAGGGAGGTAGGGAAGAGTGTCGGAAAAGCGTAGGCGTAGGAAGGGATAATTCATGATCTACCCAGGTCTTAAACTCTCGGGAAGGGAAGCCAAATACGTTGTTGCCCCGGTCAAATCCCCGATTATCTTAACCTCACATTCGAGTGCGTTTAATTAGCCGTGTTCGAATTGGAGGTATTGGCGCGAGTTTCCTCGCGCTTTCGTGCAGCTTCCACGTCAGCCATGGAGGCCTTAGGATCAGAGTCGACTAGTAGTTGAATAATTTCCTCATCCCCACGTCTCACAGCAATATCCAACACTTCGTCCCATACATGAAACGAGAGCAATTCGCGGCAAACTTCGGCTATCTTGGGATCGTCCATCAAGGAGACAAAAGGATCGGCGTTCATTACGCTCATTATCAGGTCAGCGATTTCACTGTTATCGTTCGCAGCATCTTCCAGTGCTTCGTCCTGTACCTCTCGCGGGTTCGATTCGCCGTAAGCATCGATCATCCGCCGTATGACGCGTATAGGAGCAACCTTAATCGCCAGCGGCATTGACTTGCGCCAGCCATTGGCAATCTTAGCTTTAGCCCTATTGTTGAGCAGGAGCATGCTCATGTCGAAGTTCTTGCCCAAAAGGGACCACTTGAGCAACGACTTGTGTTTCCCAGGTAAAAATTCGTGATGAAAATTGAGACCGCACTCCGACTCCAGGAAGGCCTGCATCATCGGAACTGTGCCGCAAATGGCAACGTATTCGCCAGGATATACCCATCGGTCATCGGGTTTCCTCGCTGGAATTTTCATGACAGAACCACAATCTCCCGTTTCTAGCAAACAACGGGCGACATTAACATGATTCTTTCGGACCGCTATTTCCAAGGGTGTCACTTGATTATCATCCTCTTGATCAATCAATAGATCATTGTAAGATAGGACTTCTAAGACATTACTGTGGCCCTGCTCTGCGGCAATGTGTGGGAGAGTGCGACAGTAGAAGTAATAATCATGTTTCCACAAAGCCCCGAGCTGCTCATCTGAAAGCGGATCAAGTAGAAAGTGAACACAATGCGTGAAGTTACGATAAGTCGCTTCAATGAGAAGATCTTGGTAGTCGTCAAGATACCAAGGAGCAGGCCAAGCCTCACTCGGTTCTTCCCAGCTGTCCCCATGCAAACTGACCGCCTCCATGTAGAGTTTAATCGCTTTCAGGGCCACTCGTTCAGGGGCGTGGGCGATCACTACGCCAACATACACGTCGGTCGGCAAAAGGTCCTCTAAGGTCTCCTTCCATAATTCTAGGTTCAGGCGTAAGCGAGCTGGCACAACGGGGTCATCGATTCAGTATAAATGATTGGATTTTATTTACTCACTGCAAACGAGCTGGCCCCGGGTAAAACTTTTCCAGTTTTCACAGGTAGCTCTGTCCGGATCTCGGGCGGTACATTCGTTGTCTACGTCCAAGTTATCCGTGAAGGTAACCTTCAGTATGAGACGGTGGATCTCCAATGGAAGGTCGTTCCAACTCATTGCTGCTCAACACACCAGATCATGTAATCTTGAGAAATGAAGATTAATGTTGAACAGAGAATAGGATGAGCGGGGTGTCCTGAGGCATAGAAAGCTGTCCACGTGATCCCTCAAGCGTTGAAATTGCGGTCAAAAAATGATATCGAAATGTGTAAAAAGGGGGAAAGCGATAATGAAACATAAACTTAGGAGATATAACTAGATCGAATCATATTAATACATATGACATGATCCAGCCTTCTCTCAGAAGGCAAAAAAGAAATTCATTAAGATTGGGCCAACGGTTACCCGAGTTGTTTAAAAAAGAATATATGACTCTGTTCAACGCCGTCCAAAATGCCCGTACTCAAACACATCGACTCGATATTATGTACCACCTAGCAAACGGGGTGAGGGAACGAGGGAACCGATCGATCATCGTCTCCGAGCCCCCTTCATAATCAACCCGCCCACCACACCAGCCGCAAGCGCCACCCCAGAAATGATAGCAACACCAACCATCCCTTCCTTCGCAACCTTGTCATCAATCAGTTGCCCTAAGCTCGTTGCTTGGAGATTGCCGGGCTCATGGTCGAGAAGTAGATCGTTGTACCTCCGTGCCTCGGCATAGTTCCCAAGCTTGAAGTTTCCTAATGCGAGATAGTATAGGCATTCCCGACGGCGCTCCGGGGCTGTGCGGAAGATTTCGGAAAGGAGCCGGACGCCTTCTTGTTGCTCTTGGCGCTGGTTTGATTTGATGAGGCCCTGGATTTGTTGAGTTAGAGGATGTGGATGCCGGGAAGCTAGAGGGAATAATACCCATGCATAGTTGAATTTTGTTTGTACTCCGACGTAGTCACCTTCTTTCTCGTACTGCGCGCGGAGAACTTGGAGTTCGGCTGGTTTTAGGGAGCTATTGGAAGGACATCGTCAGTCTCGGAATGGAAGAGAATAGGCATCTGCCTGGTCTTGTATAGCGGGAGTGTATGAGGGAGGAAGCGGGATAAGTGCTAACCTTTCCGCATCAGCGGCATCTATGAAACAAGTTAGCAACCCGCGGGAAAACGTTGCAGCCTCTCAGCGCAGACAGGACACTGCTGCGGGGAGTAGCTCACATGGAAGATTTGAAGCCATAGCTGTGTGTATTATGACGTTGTTCGGTCGGTGGGATATGGTACAGCGTCTAGGGGGTAGTTTATATCTCTTCGAAAGAGCGGTAGTGTACAAGTAAATGACAAAAAGATATCCAAAGGGGTTTCAAAGGAGCCTGGAGATCCTGTTGTTCTTGCTGTTTCGTTTTGATCGCCGCTCTTTCTCGGATCAAGCATGTGGCGGTGCACGTGGTTGAGACAAAGATGGATGCCAAGACTGTGGCGGTTGCTCCCGCAACGGAAAAACATCAATACGGAGTACAGAGCACGTTCAAAATGTAAATTTCGCGACAGAGAGGTTGATGCGAAAACGCCCTGATTAATTCGAAGATACCCCCTACACCTCGATATCTTTGTCATTCTGACCTTATTGAAGACTCGCTTGGAACTCGCATCGATAACATTTTCTTTGTGCTGCTATAATTACGCGCAACCGCCGTCAACATGCTTCTCGACGAGGATCCCGCGACGGTGAGCTTATCCACCCCAAACAGGAAGACTTGGAGAAGAAGCATATCGCTTCGCAGCATGAATGATAATATCGAAACAAAAAACCCCTTACTGACACCAAACCCCTAGCTAATCCACCACACAATCGGCAACTTCAACATCCAACCCGACAAACAAGCCCTAACTCGCATAACTGACTCCCTCTCCACCCTCCACCAATCCCGCGACCTCCGCATCAACGAAGCTGAATCTGCCCTCCGCAAACTCTCCCGCAAACTCTCCACCCAAACAGCCCACCACACGGAAACAGTAGCCACCCACGACCCGGCCCGCCACGCTGCCGAAATTGTGGAGTTGGATACGAAGAAGTTTAGGATAGCGAAGGCCGCGCATGAGTTGGAAATTGAGAGCGAGAGGTTGGAAGGAGAGTTGGAGGTGTTGAAAGAGAGGTTAGCGGATTTGGAGGCTCAGGGGGTGGAAGGGGATGAATTGGCGAGGAGGGAGAGGGAAGCAGATGACGCGACGATGTTAGTTTTCTATCCTACATTTCTTTCTTTTGGTCTTCAAATTGTGGATTTTGGGTGAACTAACTTTATATGCTTTTTTAGTCTACGACTCAAAATCTACAGATCCCTCGGTATTGATGTCGAGGCGGACGAGGCTGGAAACTACAGCAAAGCCATTATTCGCAATAACCGAAAAGGCGACGTTCATGTTGTTAACATCGATCCTAAATTTTCGAGGTACTTCTATGCGAATTATTTTTGGCAGACGATGCAAGGGTGAGGCGGAGAGTATTGGTTTTAATGTTTGATGATTATGCAAGAAGTCGGGTCGAATCTTTTCAGGGAGTAGAAATTGATTGGAACGGAGTATCAAATGGAGTTTTTGTATTAGGTGTTTGGCAGATAATTGGCGCTTGCTGTCTGGGAAACAGCACGGAAAATCAGAACAAATCCAGGGATTATTACATTGCCAGTGTACCAAATTGTCTCTTTCTTGCTGCTATTGCGGATAACCTGCTGCTGAGCGCTATATTTCTCTTGGGAGAGTCGAGGTTATAATACGAGCGATTAATCGTCAATCGACCGATGGTTGCTCTCAGGATGACGCGGGCGTTGCTTCTGCATCTGCTCCTTTCTAATAGAGTCGAAAGTGAAGTGCGCTGCAATATAGGGATAAAATGGTGGGGATTATAGGCGACTGTGCACCCCTTATTCGACATCACTACGATTGAAGCTCGATGTGAGCTCCTCCTAGATACACGCGTGAAAGGAGGGGGGTCTTCTTCCTGCAACCACCACAAAACGTATAGAAATAGGAAGACGGTTAAAGAGATTAGAAAACATAGCACGTAAAAGCTTCTAAATTCGATCCGTTCTTGTGCTATGAAAAAAAAACCTCGCGAGACCTTTTTTTCTCCTTGGGACGCTGGGAAGACGCAGGGGATGGAAGAAGTAACAACCGTTGCTCTACCGGGCCTATTTGTTAGTTACTAGGTCGAGATGAATAGGGAATATATAGGGATTGTGAGGCGACTAAGTTCCATCTTGGCCCAATAGGTTTTGGTTATCGCCCCGCTAAAGAAACCCTACGAGGAGCTGCCGCTTAGTCGTTAGTAACCAAAGGAAATTGCTGATTGTGTTTATTGTCTTAGGACCTCGTCAAGGCGAGGTTCGGAGATTTGTCTGTGGATATATATATATATATATATATATTGTGGAATAACCTGCGAATGCACATAGCTCCAAGTAAATCATCGCCAGCAGGTCGATGCCAGTTCCCCTACCCCTTTTTTTACGCAATCATTGACATAAAACTAGCATTCGTTGCCATCGTTCTCATAATTGCCCCGTCATTAGAAGGGATAATATCAAAGCGGCGAGCAACATGAAATATTTTCGGCTTGGTCCGGGCCAAAAGTAATATGAAGGATGGATATCGTCATATAGATAAACACTAGCATTTAACTTAATAGGTACCTCCACATGAGAGTGAGTGCATATTCCGCGGGGTTTGGAGTGGTGGTAACACTTTGTTCGCGCTTTGCACCATTTATAGGGATTTGTCGGTACCACTCTATCCGGATCGTCCTCAGGCGCGGTGAGTAAGCTTTATTTGCGTCCCCAGGCGCTAGATTCTAGAGATGATGCTCGTAGTCAAACCGATGTTTTCGAAAATAATAAGTAAATAAAAAACTAAAATTGTGTTTCTTTCGGTCTTATAAAGGGGTCACGAAGCAATTCCGCTGCAGCCTTCCTCCTTCGGGGATCTCTCTGGAGGATGCCCCGCAGAAAGTATGCAAAGTGTTGTACATTCTCTGCTCCGAAATCAGATGGCAGCCGCTCGGCCAAATAAGTCGCAAAGATTTTATGGCCGTCGCAGTCGCTATCGATGATTTTGCGAATGAGGGATTGTTGCTCTTCGTCGATCTGGTCAGCGGTGAGGCCAAAGGTACTTAAGGGAAAGAGCGGCTCATTCGCAGCTAATTGAAAAATCTATGCATTTGATTAAACGGTCAGAGATTGAATATTTATCGTGTTTTTGCGGACTAAGGGAAAACTAACCAGACAGCCCAAACACCAGATATCGAGGCTAGTGCCCCAAATATCTCCGCTGATAACTTCGGGTGGGCGGAGAGCTCTGGGGGTTACTGGCTGCTCGTAATGATGCGCATTAACCCATATAGCTTTTGCTGCGAGGTTAGAAATAATTTGCTCTAAAAGAAATACGGCAATAGGAGGTTCTGTTACCTCCACCGAGATCGCTAATCTTCACCACAAGTGTAGAAATGTTTGTATTATCTAGCGCACCGCGAAGCCTTTGTGAAGGCATCAAGTATTGAGGTGCAGAGTTATCAATCACTGCCCCTTCGAGCCATTTGACTGGACTAAATTCGGGAGTCTGGAGTGACATCCTGGTGGGCGAAGTGCTAGTAACAGAAAACATGATATTCGCCGGTTGCAAGTCTAGAGCGTGTTAGCTACAAAGCTTGCGCTAAGGGCCCTGATCTATGAGCAATCAGGAGCATAAACTTGCCACAATGAATAAGACCTGACTTATGAAGAAAATCTAGGCCTAGAATGATCTGTTTAGATATAGATTGTACATAGCTTATATCGCGTGACTGGCTTGTAGCGGTCATCGCTTCTCCATCGGAGACCATCACCGGAAATATGAGACAGAGGTGTTTGCCATTTGGACCCTGATGCTCAAAATGGTCTAACAACTCTACCACACTTCTTTTCCCTGGATGTTCGTAGTAGAACTTCGAGCTCCTTGTTTTCGTGAGAGAAGTCTGCTTTAATTATTTTCAAAGCTACTTCTCGTTGAAGTCTACATAAAATTAGTACCAAACCTGTCAGGGGCTCTTTTTGTTTTGAACACTTACTGCTGGTCGAGTGCAAGCCATACAGTGGAAAACTGACCAAAAGCCAGTTTTCCGATGACTCTGTATCTTTGATTGAGGAGATCAAAAATATGCACTGGATGATAGCCACCGCGACGGTATTCTTCAATCGGTTCAACTACTTCGCATATTCTCTCAAATCGCCGCATGTTTTCCTGAACGCCGCACCGGTCCGGAGAGAAAAGTGAAGATCGGGTAATTAACGGCTGAGTAGAAGAAGCTTATGGTGAGAATGGAGACGGGTCTTTGGTTTACTCATCGTGTCGTGGTAACTGTGTCAGAAGCACAATTGATGGGATCGAGGGCTGAAAGACCTCGAAAACCTGCTAGCCATATGTAGTTAGCGTCTTGGAACCTCCGGTTCCGGTTCCTCCCAGGCTATTTCGTAACCTCATGCTTCATGACAAAGACTCTGTCGCATCCCGCATTGAGAGGACATTTGAACTATCCGCAACATCTAGTCGCGTGATGCGAGACTGCCACCAATCTTGAAGATGCATCGAGGGGCATCGGCGGGGGCGGCAGCCAGTTGACTTTCTCCCTAGCTTGCTAATGAAAACATCTTTGACTCGTTCTTTGCTGAGGTGCAGGAAATTAGAGCTCGATGCTCGCAACTCGTGTGAAGACCAGAGAAGCAAGCCACAAAATGCCCACTTGTTGATGGTTCAGAGGAAGACAATGGCAGGTTCGCGCGGACGGGCTTTGTCTGCGCCGCAAATCGATTGAGGGCCAAAAGCCAAGGAAATTGTTTGCGGAATTGAACCTTCTTAAAACAGAATAGTTCCCGCCACGCCAAGAGATATCGGGTTATGGGGGCAGAAGGGCGCGTGGAGTGGGGATCGGGTTGTTTCGAAGATTCCAACCTCCGAGACCTAGCTGAAAACCACTTATTCTCATCGAGATAAATTGGATGTTTCTCTTTGACATCACACTCGTTTCCATGACATGAGTCGAAGTTTTACCGGCTCTTTTCTACTTTCCAGCGTCGCTGAAGCACCAGGTCCGTAATTGAATGTGTTTCTGTAATTTCGAAGCATCTCTAGGGCGCAGATTATATTCTCTAAACCTCCCAGGTGTAGAACTTTTTCTGCTGGTACCTCGAAATATTCTCGATTCCCAGAGCGGAAATTCGTCGTGTGACTGTTTCCCTCGACATATGCAGCAAGATACCCCTCCAGAGACACTGGTTCCCCGCCAGGGTACGGTGGTTCCCACCCCATATTCTCTGGCCACGGTTGGGTGCTCGTTTGTAGTATCTCTGGTTCCACTAGAACGTACAAGACATGAAGTCCCCAGTAGAGCACCAATAGCTTTTCAATAGCACGATGCAGTGGCTGCCAACCATCATTCTTAAAATCCACAGATTCAGGATGCGATGGACTCCAGGGAACGGCTAGGTAGCGCAGCTGGTTGGGGGATTTAACCCGTTGTAGCACGGTAGCACGCAAACCGACAGTCACACCAGGCCAATTATCATTAAGAACGACCATATCAGCGGCAGCATTGATGGGAAGCCCAGGCAGAGGAGACTGTTTTATTTTTTGCACTGCGCACCTTCTGCCTAGGAAGACTGGCTCTTTCTGACCAAGTACAGCGGCACGAGAGCGGGTGGTGGTTTGAAGAAGTACTGTGCGAGTTTCGGTTATTGAGTGTGGTGCACAAGTGCGCTCCAGATCTAAAGTCGCGCGGTCTGGTAATGAACCTCCCCGTGGTCGCCCTCCACGGACATTATTGAAGAATTCTGAATACCTTAGTCGAGCGAAGTGCGCCGTGTCTTGAAGGACACAGAACTCCCAGATGAGGTCTTGAAGCTCGAGGGGAAGCTTCGCAAAAGAAGAAAAGGCCATCTGGGCGATCAGAATCCCTAAGATGCAACGATGTTATCTGGTTTCTTTTGCTGCTGTAAGTCCAAGATGACAGAGGGTTGTAGCTAGACAGATAGAATAATAAGACGAGCGAGGGGAAGCACCGGATCTACCATTAGTCCGAGCCCCTTTAAATTGCGTTGACATCGCCTTCCTCACATCTTTCTCTCCAAGTCAACATCCTCCGAGCTGAAGCCTCTTGTTTATTTCAACAATGAGATAGGCAAATGCTTTTCTCTGTAATATCTTCGTAAATGTCATAGTTATTTCATTTTTTTGAACCTTATACATTGATTATAATGATGTGATTAAGAATTCAGCGCTGCATCTGCACTTTACAGAATTATCATCATGGCGAACGATGAAGATGAAGACTCCAATTCTCTACAACAACCACTCCAGACAATACGCACATCTTCCACCGCTTCGTGTACCCCACCCCCAGACCTGCGGGTTTTTACGAAAAGTTTCTAATCAAATCCAATCATCACTCCATATAAGCTCACGTTCCACCCATATCATAGCCTTCTTCCTCCCACGATGCCACCCATCATACTTTACCAGAACCTTACCCCGAGCCTCCTCTTCTAACGGATCGTGCTCTATCTTGGGTTCCTGGGTTTTAGGATCCGTTCCCCATCTTACTTCCTCCCTCTGCACCGGGGAATATTGGTGCTCGGTCCATTTGTCCTCGTCTGCCAAAGCGGGAATGATCTCTGTGATAGACTCCTTCATCCTGTCCCATTCATCTCGATACGGGTCCTCAGGACCGATTCCTACCTCAGCTTCACCTGTTTCCGGGATTATGAGAAAAGCCCGGATGTGCTTGTCGGTAATTCTTTCGGCGACCTCGGAAAGCGATTGGTGTTCCTTCGCCCCTTCATCATCCGTGACGCCATCCCGAAGAGCGTCAAGAACTGATACCTGGAACGCCTCTTCTTTGTTGGCGTACAAGTCCCCCTGAAGTTCCTTGTTCAAGTTGAAGCCGATATCCTCCCAGTAATGCCCAGCGTAGACCCCTTTCCGGCTGTAAATCACAAGCGTTGTGCAGCCTTTTAGATGAGTCACGGCGATACTTTCACTTTTGCGTGGCCTAAATGGTAGAAACTTGGCGTTGTTGACATCCCGGTACTCCCCGTTGACAGAAGATTCTCACACCATTTGATACTGAGCTTTTGGGCATTCTCTGCACATAAAGGTATCCATTTCCTCCTTGCTGTCACCATTTGGCAATGTCATCGTGCGCTTATTTACTGACATATGGCTAGAGTTCCCTTCCGCGAGGCCCATGACGCTGGGCTTTACGACACTCCCATCAATCGTTATTCCTTGTGGCGCGTCACGGAGGCGGAATTGAGGGTCGATTATCGAGCGTAATGAACATAGGGAGCGACCGCTCCGAGGGGTTGGGGTATCGTCTCGAGTACCTAGCTCCTTCGGGGGTTGCAGAGTTTGAGAAACATTGCCCCGAGTGAGTTCCGGTGATGCACCAACTACAATTCAAGTTAGCAACCCATTCTGTCGCGGCTGTTTCAATGGAAATTCGGTGTCCGCTTAACCGCGATCAAAGGCCCATAGGGGCACATGAACATACCGAGAAATGCAGGAGCAAACACATTCAGGCCAGCAAGGCCTAGCAAAAGCTTGGAGAAAATCATCGTGCCCGATATGAGCCAACAAACTAACAAGTCTCAACGAATGTAACCAAGTTTATGGGAACGCTTGATGCAGCGGGTGATCGAGAAAAAATTGTATAATCTTAGTGGGCTCTTCGAAATCTAAAGTAGAAGCACTACTCTTCTTATATGCTCGAATTCTACCCATCAAATCTTTCATGCAAACACTCTCTAACCTGACCTTTCATTGTCGAATCGCACACAAGAACCCGTTGGTATGTCCACTATTGGAACCAACATTACAATCCCAACATGAAGTGGGCGAGAATGCGGCGAAGGAGACAGGAATATCCATCTAGGCCTTAGAAAGACAATACCACCGGCTTCGGGGATGTTCTCACATAGCCCCCACCTTGTTTTGAGAAATAACTCATACCTCTGTGCTCCTAAATCGAGTTTGTTGCCATTTCAATCCAGCGTCGATCGGGATAAACGAATTCGGAGACACGCATGAAGCCGCATATCTTTCTCAGCCGCTCCCGAACACACATACATCCTTGGATCTAGTTTTAATGTTGGCCCGACGAACTCTTTGAAAACCAACATCAATTTATAGCTGGCTAAGCGCTTAATCGAAGGTTGTGATAGGATGGAAAGGAGGATAAGCAACGGTTGTCGATCCCCACTATTTCCCGCATGCGGCTGGAAGAACCCTGAAAATAAAGCCAACATGTTCCTTAATCCATGCTGCCCAATCTGCAACGCAGCAGCGCTAAGCAAGCTAACGCTTCCACATCGACTGTTTTATGAACATCTTTCAGGGGTACGGGCAACTGCGGAAACAGATCCAAGACATCGCATGCGGCATATTAAGAGCATCCTAGTATTATTTTATGTAAGTAATAGTACCTGTGCCATGTTCAAATATAGCAAAAACCCCAACACAAAGTGCGCCGTCTCGCGCTTCTCCACAGGTTGATTATCGTGGGCCCCATTTACCAGACTGGTGGGTCGAGATAAGGTGTGGACCGGGCCGTGTCCCACCTATAGTGATGTCATTGGTCAAACTCACTTTCGTTTCTCATACCACGATCATTCCACGACCGTCCACAGCATTGCAGGTATTCCGAATGCCTTTTTGGCTCATTGGTATATTTGACAAGTTAATGGGTCATGACCAACATGTAGCTATGCTTCTACAGATCCCAAACCCCTGATTCCATTAGCGCGTATCTGCGGCATGCGAGACGCCTGGTTAGTTTCAGCTGAGTTCCTCGCCACTTCCCAGAGAAGTGGGTATTCCAACGGATAATTTCCCATCTAGGTAGAACGCTGTTCTTTCCCGCCTCTATATTGGCTATTAGTAGTAGCCCTTTGGAAGGTGTGTTACTCTCTCCACCGCACCTATTGAACAGCTGTTCTCTTTCAGATACTTATCGGCAGTTGTGGATCGCCATTAAACCACGGCGTTGCACACAAACGTCATGGATATAACTGTACAGGCAGTATAGCTCATGTCCACCTGATATGTTAGATGTGACATCAACCCCATTGAGAACCCATGCATTGTTGGGACTTATTATACGGGGAATCGGCATCCTTTCTCCCCTGGTAGATAAAAGGGTATAGATATTGCACGTTCTCGTCGTGCCCATTCCTCAGCCGCATTTATTCCTTGAGATTGGCAACAAATGCGCCGCCTGCGTAAAGAATAGTGCCACCTGGTTCCAAGCAAAAGCCGCAAACCCTTCGACTTGGTATACGGCACGGTTGTGTGGGGCGAGGAAGAGACGATCCCAGAAAATGTTGGAAGAATGAGGCAACCGTATCTGACCAAGTTGTAAGAAACTCTCCCCCCTGTTGGGGTGCGGCAAAGAGTAGTTGCGATGACACAGTTTCCAAAGCCTGTTCAAAGACGTATGAAAAGTCCATTAGCCAGAAGTAGCTGGGGATAGATATAAATACCGCTGTTCAACCCCTTTAAACAAATGGAATTGCTATCAACCACAGCACTCCCTTTTCATTTATCTCTATACTTCACTTGCAGCTTGAGGGGCCGATTCGCATGAAACATTTTCAGTCATAATGTGGCAGTCCCGCTTTCTTGCCTCCTTCGTTGTCTGCGCCATATCTCTCGTTCTTACACGCGCAGACGTCGAAACGTGGAACCTGGGAGACCTTGACCAATATGAAGGACGAGGGGTGAGAAAAATCCATTTCGCTCAGCTTCAGTATCCTGGCTCATGATTTTATTCGCAGAAACAACCCTCATCTCTATATGAGAACAAGAACACCATGTGGGTGTCTGGCGAGGAAGGCAATGGTTTTGATATTGCCTTCTCGTCGGACCTTCAAAACAAGATCCAAGGAACCTTGAACGGCTGCAAGGAGAAGAATGATAAGTGTTATCAAGACCTTGAAAACCTGATTGATGCTTCTACTCTGGAGTTGGACAAAAAGTTAGAGCGCCGACAACTCGCCGTTATGCTCGCCGGCGCGTTTGAAGCGCTAGCCGCAGTTGGCGCTGCGGTCATTGCAGTCCTCATGGCCCACTTGGATGTGGGAGTCCAACCAGAGCCTATTCCGGTTCAAGGCCACTTTGTGCCAGAAGATCAGGCAAGTTCTGCAGGGATCGTAGCAACTGCATCAGAAGTTATTGTTTCCGGAGCCGACTCTGTTATAATGACCATCACCCCAACATCAGAACCAGCGACTCTGACAGGGTAAGTGCTTCCATACATCGCCAACATCCGCATTGGTTAGGCTTGAGCTAACATTACTCTGTCCCGCTCAGTTCAGAAACACCAGCAGTTACTTCTATTTCGACCGCAACCGATGGCTACACCGACGGCGATCTAATGATCACCTTGGACGAAGGTCTCGCTTCACGAATGGACGAGATGATCCGTCGAACAACTAACTGCGACGCGGCTTCGGACTTCCCTTCGGGTAGCCTTCAGGAGCGCAGCCCAGATTATGGGGCGGCAATCTGTGGAGCACAGGGTATTATTGGGCAAGCTGTTCCTGACGGCCCATTCGCTGACTTCCGCCTCATCCAAGCACCTCAGATCCCATTTAAAGCCGGGGATCTTGCTCGAGCTGCTTCTGTGGTCGCGAGTTTCGCTCGTGATTACAGGTTTCTACTAAAACTCAAACCTGAAGCTGCTACAGCACTAGGTCACGCTGCTTTTGCCCTTGCAGTGAATGTGCTCATCGACAACATAGACCTTGGGCCTGAGAACCCGGTCTGACAATCCATCCTGTTAGGAACCTCCGAGCCGTTACAGACTTCCTGCTCGACAATCGACAAGTGTGAGGCGAGCTGTGAAGAGCTCGGTATGATCGAACACTGTGTGACATATGCGTCACGGAGACAGGATGCGCAACGGCCACGGCCACCTCAGGTAGTAGTAGTATCTCCACCACTACCACTAAGTTCTATACATGGCCCACCATTACTGCTCCACCGACAAGTACAGCAGAGCCAAATCCTGAATGTGCGATGGACAATCCTGGGCGAATGCAATGGGATGCATTTCATGGCTCGGAGTATAGTGTGGCGTCCAAATTCTGTGACGAGGTTGAAAAGAACCAGAGGAACTCGCTCTCATGGGTGGTCGATAGTAAAGGCAGCCAGTTGCCTAGGAAATTCCGTCGGAGCCCGCCTGTTTACCCGGATGATTATAAGGACTATAAAATCGAATTAACATGGAAGCCGCAGGATGGATTTCGCTCAAAGTCTTGCCCTCAGAGTTGTATGGATACGTATCAGCGTATTGCAAATAGCCCATGTAAGTGAAACTGAGCACTGTGGCGCATATTCGCTTTTTAATTGTTTGGCACTGAATGACTGATCTGTTTCAAGGCGGCCATACTGGCGGGCAGCAGAATGTCATGGCGATGGACGGTTCCTGGGATATCGGTTGTGGTACATACTCGTGGAAGATCAAAGTTCCAGACACTGAATCCGAACCCGAACCAACAAAGACACCGATGGAGCTCAGTAAACAGTGGTGCTACGAGGAATACAACTTCCCCAACCATCCCGATATTTGGAAATCGGACGTAACCCTTGGAGCCGGCGTAGGCTGTCACCAGATGCCAGATGAGATGGGGCCTGATTCTGATATCTGGGAGAAGACCGCGTACAGTCCTGGCCATAGCAATACCGCTATTCACCTTTCTGTTGAGTGGAAGACTGGCTGCGTCACGGATGTCGAGACGCAGAATCCCAAGGCTCCGCTTGGCAACAAAGATTATGCCAATAAGGAGCACGAGTGCTATCTGCTGTTTTTCGAAAATTGGAGCAAGTGTGAGTTTCTTTAACCGAGAGAATGCACCTACCTCCCGCGGTAGACGTTTGAATTGCGGATTAGACATCCAGTCCCTTCCTGAAGCCTAGTTTTGAAGATAAGCTTGAGGTTTCAAAGACGGCAAACGCAAAAATACGGGAAAGCAATATGTGACCTCGTTCTTCCACAAGACGGGTGGGTTCCAAATTATATAGACTTAACATATACCCCACCCCTTTTCAAGCTCGTGTGCTGGGGGGTATCTCCATGGTCAACTGTATCAAGAGGCGAAATAAAAGAGAAACAATAAGCTAAAAAATATCCCCATACCGTATGTCCCAGAGAAACAAGCACCATGACCACGGCGTTGATCTGGAGAGGAAGAGTCGAAGGCATGATAATGGTTTGATTTGAATCAATGAGCTAACTCCAATAATTCCCTCGTGTGTGATAGATTGGGTTCTAAACTGGTGAAAAGAAGACGGGCGATCGAACGAAATTGCTGATAGATCGAAGTTCAGTCTTGCTCGTTTTCTAATAGAAATCGAGGTTGTTAAGGCCGAGGCCAAGCTTTCCCTCGGAACCCCCGGCTAAAAGATTAACCCGCAAAACACATGCTTAGGGCAGAATACGCCCATACCCCTGCCCGCACCCGCCTATGCAGGCTGCTGACTCTTCATATTTATATTCGAACGGCTTCTTTGGAGGACGTGTTTTGTCGACGATGTGAGAGGAAAGGGCTTTACTTAGGACTAGGTAGTACCTAGTTTCGGCTCAATATTCTCTCTCAATCTAGAATTAATTTGAGGCGAGGTCGACAATTCCTCCCAGCTTGCAGGTCCATCACCCAGTGCAATCTCCAGCAACGACGACGATTTAGTTGATCAATAATTATCTCGAGCTTCCTATAACCTTCCACAGGCTTATTTTCCGAGGATTTTGTTATTGAAACCGTACTCATTGTATTCGCCATACCTCCCAAGGACCCGGTCTTTCCTGGCACTGGAACGTGAGATAGTTGACCTTCCATGCTCATTACAGATCGGTCATCCATCTTTGCATTGCACAAGATATACCTGTCGTTTCTGCTCCGCTTCGAGGAAAAAACGATAAAGTAGCACGATTTATTGGGAGAATACGCATCTACTGCTGGAAGTTGATGCTCGCCTCCACCCGAGCCTTCCATGACAGCGACTCTATTGAGTCCTCCAACCCAAGTTTCTTTGCCAGAAGGCTGCCAAACAGCGCAGTTCGTTTGACCCACAACAACTTGCTGCGAAGCAGTGCGTACGATAATCGGACTATCTGTGTCTGATGCATGACCCATATAAAATGCCCTGTTTTGACCTCCGCCATCTCCAACCGCGGATAGATAAAACGGAAACCGATTCGACATGATTCAAAAATTACCCCCATGTTACCCTTTTACCGTTATAGCCTTGGAGATGCATCGCAACTGAGAACTCAGAGCAAATGGATCAATAAACCCTTACAAAAGAGGAAACCCTTCGAAGGAGTAATATTTCCATCCAGCCTGGACCAGCAAAAGAATGGGTTTGGGTGGAAAGATATGTTCTTCTCCGCAAAGATGATTGCGACATATTGCAAGCATCTCATGCATGGCGTTTAGCGAGGCTGGATCAACGAGGCTGCCAGCCGCGAAAAAATCTTTGGATTCTTTTGTTTTCTTTTAATTGCTGCTTCCCCCAACTCTTTGAAAAGCATCCGAATTCCTCATTGGCAACCGCAAACAGGATGCGTGGGATTGTCCAGCCACGAACGGCTTTCTGCATGACCTCTTCAATTATCAGCGTTATCCCCCGCCCTAGTTCTGCACTTGATCGGCTTTTCGAATTTCTTGCATATCCTCAAAATTCAGGGTTCAAATGCGGGAAAGGTAACCGACGTGCGAGCGCCTCTGCCAACGCGCCACTCCAGCCAGTCGCCCCTCACCATCATGGCCCATTTCCCAGAATCGTGTTTGCAATACGACTAAAAGACAGGGTCTAGACGAAAGGCGAACAATCTGCATGTATGAATGAATGAACAGAAATATAGAAGAGCCACGTCGCAGGGCTTCATTTGTTCCCAGACTTGAGATATGGCTTTCGCGTCGCAATTTATCTGTCGATCGTGAAAGGAGAGAGAGAAACAACAAGAAAAACAAAATAACGATCGAGGAACGATATCACTGATGGTGAGGCGGCTCTTTCTTGGAACGAAGGATGCCAGTGCTGGCCTGAGCGGGATGATAATGGCCTGCATTGCAGTAGTGAATATATATTCGCCTTCTTCCTGCGGCACCATCGTCTTTTCGCATGGCTAAACTGTTGCCAAATAATATCTCACCTATAATTTGGTGATCTCAATGACACCTAACTTGATATTCTCACAAGACGAGGGCCGTCAAATATCGAATATACACTCGTCACTTAACAAACTTCGACGCCAGCTGCCTTTCCGCCGAGACTCCTCCAATTCCGCTCACGATAGTATAGATGTGAGCAAGCCCTCGATTGAATTTCTCCGGTTATCTTCCATTCTTTCCTTTGAAGAGTCTGAATCAGGTCTCGTGGGCGCTCCAAAATTCATCTGACTGACTTTTATTATATGGCAGTAGAATATGTCTGCTCGCAATAATAACATAGGGGCCTGGGAGACGCAGCCAGGGAAAAAGAAGAAGGGCAAAGGGAAATCGAGTAGCATTGGATCCAACGACTTAGGTTCAATCGTTTCCCCCTATGCGAAATCGGGCAGCAAAGGATTCGATGATACGCGCTCCAGCGATTTCACCCCAGAAAAAATTTCACGTCTCTCTGATCATCTTAAGCGATTTGCTACCCTCGCTGAAGCTTGTATTTTTATGATGCCAGTTGAGGATTTGGAGGCTGCAGAAAGAGAATTTCGACCTGAATTGGACAGGGAGAAGGAGATCCGCGGATTAAGAGCCGAGCTGGAGACTCTAGAGGATAAGTTAGAACGCCAAGAAGAATATTGGAATGCAGAGAAGCAGGATCTGGAAAACGAACTGAACGAATGCGAGAAAGCGAAGAAAATTTTGCAGCGAGAAAATGATGAAGTTAAAAAAGAAGTAGCGAGGTCCCAGAAAGAGGCAAAAAAGGAACAAGATCGCTCTTTGAAAAAAGAAAGGGAGAAGCTTGATAAGGAGAAGGGACAAGAAGTGACAGAGCTCCAGAGTCAGCTGAGAAAGCTGAAAGACAGCAATAAACGACTCGAAGGAGAAAACAAAAACCTCTCTGAAAAGCTAAAGATGACAATGGATAACTTTGAGGAAGAAAGGACGTCTGCTACACAGATGAGAGGGGCATATGAGAGCACGATCAAGAGCCTGGTGTCGGATCAGGATAAGCTGAAGTCTGAGCTTTCCATTACGGATTGCAAACCAACTGAATTCTAGTCAGTGACAGCCCCATCTTAATCGACTAATTGCACTCTAACATTCACTCATAGCACCGATCGGTTCAATAAACTGGCAGAGTGCATCCGGGAAGTGGTACGGGCCCGTTTCGAAGTGTTGCCCGAGGGTCTCGAGAAGGTTAGTGTCAAACCCAGCGTTCACGCATGCCATGCTAAATAGAGACAAATGCTATATTCTTCAGGAGCACGAGCCTTTCAAAAAGATCTTGGAAGGGCTACAAACATCTAGTGAGATATTCAGATACACGCCAGCTTCCTCTGATCCAATTTCGAATTTTTTGCGGCGCTGCGGAGTTGAACAGGTTATTTCAACGAGAATCTGCAAGTTTATCGTGAGGCCATTCATGGATGGGAGTTCGCCAGAATTGAATGGAAGCGAGAGGATTCTGGATACGATACAGCAACGACTCTCGAGATGTAGTGAGCAGAAAAAAGATATGTGGACCGCGCTTACTATCAAGGGAATTGGAACCTGCGATGAGGAGCACCTGAAAAGTTCAATGACCCAAGATATATTGGAAGAACTAAAATGTATCAGCGAGCAGCGAAACCGTCAGGAGCTTGAAATCGATCTCACACCAATCGTCGACGCTGCGCTGGAACTGTGGTTTGCTCTTCGGAGCGATAGTTGCAGGTTGAAACTTAACTTCGAGCCCGATTTGGAGAGCAAAGCAACGTGGCTGTCTCCGAAGACGCCTTTCGTTGAGGTCAGCCAAAACGGCAATAGCGAAAGAAGCACAATCGCAAAGTCAATTGATGCACCCCCTTCCTTCGCTCTGTTCCCACGAGTAGTAATATTCCGTGACGATGGTGGGAACACCGTCGCTCACACTGGGAGTAATGGCTACTCGGGAAGAAGTGTACCAAACGAAAAAACGGCGGAGGAGCCAGTGGTCGTCTATCAAGGTCAAGCCCTTTTCTCAGATTCCGAGGCCTTCGTACAGGGTGTCAATCTTCAGAAAGAGTTAGATGAAATGTATACCAGTCACATGTCGGCTTTCCGGGTGAAGAAGAAGTCTTTGTCTTCTCCGGTTCTAGACAAGAGCTTTATCTTTCCTTTGCCATCGCCGGGACGAGGAGAACAACGAAAATCGAACGGAGAAATCCCGGGAATGCAGGCAGGTGAATGAACGTATGAGTCCATTTGCATCTTTTGATAACCTGCTTGGATTATGCCCCGACCAAGACTGATAGCATGAGGTGGATAAACGTGTGCTTGTTTCTAACGATTATAGTTGAGATTTCTGTTGTTTTATTACGTTATTTTTCTCTCTTTTCATATTTCCAACGCTCTCGATCACTTTGTCTCTCATTCAGTTTTTTATTAGGTCGCGTGTCCTAAACATATGTAGCTCCATTGTTTGCTTCGATCGCTGCTCATGTCCGTTCAATTCCCAATTCGAGGCAAAATACCCGCTAGTGTGACGTGTAGGGCCCTGAAATAATTCAAGGGTGTATGACGGCCTTAAGCTGCCTGGGTATGTTGTCGCCCGGATTGGCGTATGCAGTCACTAGCGGTGACATATGTTCCGGTTTCTGCAAGACCATAGTCTGATATGCATCGTAGCCTTGGTGTAGATTAACCTATTTCTTGGTGATCAAAAATACCACTCGTGATATTTGCTCGCCGGAGATATTCATGTTGATCCAACAGCCGGGGTTGGCACACGAAGCTTGGCCGTGGAGGTGATTAATTTTATCGGTGACGCCGAAAGAGCTTCATCTCCGTCAATCGGCATCTAAGCTCTTCAACGGATCACCCTCCCAGGTCAACCCCAAGTTCTTCTGCTCCGGCTCGGCAGCATTTCCTCTATACACAACATCCACGCCCAATCCTTCCAATCCAATATCCCCAGCTCTTTTATTCCACAAGACCTGCTGTACTCTCCCATCCAGTCCAGTCAGCACCCAGACGAGAGGCCGTTTACTTTTCGTCAAACCGTCCCTGACACCCTTTGTTGCCTCCCTCGGACTCACGAGAAGGCCTAGAATGCCCTCTCCGCGCCAACCGAATGGGGCTCCTATAAACGCGCCTTCTAGTTCTCGAACTATGCTCGGTCCCAGTTTTGTTTTGAGCGCTTTGCATTGGACTATAACACGGAGCGGGTGTGGCAGAGATGGAAGGTGCCAGGTGCCTACAAGGTCGATACCGGCATCTGAACGACCGCCGATTCGAGTTAAGGAAAGCCTGAAGCGGCGAAGAGATTGGAGAACGGTATATTCATAGTGAGTACCAACGTAGGTAGTACTAGATGGGGAGAGAGAAGTTCGCTCGGCATAAGACAGGAAAGATGAGAGGTCGTAGTGCTCTTGATTTGCTGGAGCTGGTGGTATTGGGAGTGCGGAATCAGCGACGGTAGAACTCAGCCGTTTGTGCCATTGTGGACGAACATATATGCCCGGCCTAAGCAGAGAGCTCGAAGACAATAGAGCCCGGTAAGATCGTATCATGAGTGAATCTTCCGAGTAGGTAAAAAGAGGAATGAATGTTGGAGAGTTTGGGGAAGGTGAGAGGTTTGACCGCGGAGGTTTATTTTAGAAATGGTCCGTGCTTTCCCTTGACAGCTCTCTCTCCGCGGTCTTCTCTTTCTTGCTCCTCACAAACAAATCTCCCACCACACAGCGCTCTCTCGCTTTACGGGTTATTTAAGAGTAGATATACCTATTACAACACATCTCCACTCACACCACGGTCACATCACCGGAGAATATAACGAAAATGGCAGACATCCTAACCCAACTCCAAACATGCCTTGACCAAGTAAGCTTCCTCTACTAAATCCATACCTAGCGCAAACATCTCATCTAACACCTGCAATTATCCAGCTAGCAACCCAATTCTACGCCACCCTCTGCTACCTAAGCACCTATAACGACCATTCTCCCGCCGTCCCACCCTCCAACATCCCCACCGCCCTCCATCAACTCTCCAAAATCGAAAAGAACCCTTCCCCCGCTGCGCCCGCCTCCGGATCCGCCGAAGACCCCAGCAACCAACACCAACCTCCTCCCCTCCCCCGCCCAGACTCCCCCACAACCTTCTCCCATCGCCAACGCGAACTCGCTCGCGATCTCATCATTAAGGAACAGCAGATTGAGTACCTGATAAGTGTGTTGCCGGGGGTTGGGAGTAGTGAGGCGGAACAGGAGGCTAGGATTAAGGAGTTGGAAGGGGAGGTTAGGGAGGTTGAGGAGGAGAGGAGGGAGAAGAGGAAGGAGTTAAGGAGGTTAAGGGATAGGTTGGATGATGTTTTGGGGGCTGTGGGGAGCGGGATGGGGAGGGGTCAGGGAAGTGGGAGATGAGGAGTGATGCATTGCATAGTGGGAGGGCTATTGCTATACTATCTATGATGACATCGACGGAGGTGCGGAGAGTTCGACTTGCTTTCATGGGCCTTACGGATTCGGCGTTTATTTGAGTGAGATATCGGATACCCGGAGATTGGACGGGAAATGGAGTATCAATTCATTGCTTCCATGATACACGCTCGCACTCTTTCGCCGGTCGTTTAACAGCACACGACTCTCGACCCATCTCCGAGCAAATCTTGTCCAATCTACGTACGTCCGAGGAGGTTTGTAAGATATCGCTTGAAGGCGTCTGTAGCCCGTAATGGTCCTGTTTCCAGATTAGCAGTCTCGGGGGAATGCGAGCAACCGCCTTATCCTTTCAAATCCATGGGCGAAAGCATCTTCACAATCACCCAGTTTTCCCGCTCTGCCATAGGATGCGGTAAAATGCCTCTAGATGATGCGAAACAGCGTGTATGATATAAACTAAGCTTGAGCATAATAAAAGAACAAAACAAAAAAGATCAACCAAAGATGGAAAAGAAAAAAATCTCTCTATTTTATGCAATTGGCATGCAATAAGTAGTGCCTCATCCCAAATCATCAATCATCACTTCGTTTTCTCCCTGAACCATCCGCCAACCCCCAAGCCTGTAAATGCAAAAGAAGCTTAATGCTAAAAATAACAGCAAGAATGAAAAAAGCGATTCCCTAACCACCCCTATCGCCTCCTTGGCACCAAGTGCTCTCAAGAAATGAATATTAAAAAAAGTACATGAATGGTTTGAAAAGAACGCCATGTGGGAGAGGGGGAAATGTATATGTGTGCAGCTTGCCTGGGTATCATTCGTCTCCTTAATGGGTAAAAAAAGGTAAAAAAAGTTCCCCATGTCCGTTCCCTTCATGTCGTGTATATGCAGCCCCTTGATATGGAAAATAGAAAGGGGGAAAAAAGGGTTCCACCGTCTGATGTGATTGTTATGTGATAAAGAAGAAAGGAGAAAGTAGAAAAAATAGGGTTAGGGGTATTCGTAGAATCTGAAAGAAAAATGGCCACTTGAGGTAAACTCCAGAAAATATGTCTTCTCTCCCATTGGGACGGGACAAAGTTAAAGAGAAATAGGTCATAGACGAAAAGAAAGTCTGAGATGAGAGGGAGGAGAATAGGAGGTAGGTAGGTTTATGGGGATGGTGTTTTCACCACAGGGCGAGATTTGGGAATAAGTCCTTGATGGGAGCTGAAGATCCTGCGTTACCTCCCCTTTTGACAGGAAAGAAACAAAAGAGAGAGAAACGGTATATGTTAGCCAGACGGAAGAAATATAAGAAACGACTTAAAAAAACGAAGAACTTTTTTAAGTTTTGAAAAGCAAAGAAATCAAAAAAACAACGAAAGAAATCACTTGAAAAGGCTTCTGTACTCTTTCATACGACTCTGTTGTACTTCTCTCTTGTCAACCTTCCCCCGGTTCATGCTCAAATCAGCCAACTGCTGCTTCTTCTTCGCTAACTCCGCGATCCTCTCTTCGATGCTGTCTTTCATAATGAATTGCATAGTTGTAACTTCACGTGTCTGTCCTAATCGGTGAATGCGGTCAACCGCCTGAGCCACTGCCGCTGGGTTATATTGAGGTTCCATAATGTAAACGTTTGATGCCGCGGTAAGATTGAGACCAACGCCTCCAGCGCCCAAAGTGACGAGGAGGATTGTCACGCTGGGATCATCGCGGAAGGTGTCTAAGGCTTTGTTTCGATTTTTAAGAGTCATCGTGCCATCAAGACGGGTAAATCCATCCATGCCGTTGTCCGCGAGGGCAATCTCAATAAGATCGAGATGGGAAGTCCAGGATGAGAAGATGACACTCTTAATTGGTGCCTCGTTGGGATTGAGGTTGCTTGTCTCAGCACTCTTTTGAAGATATCCGATTAGGGCCTTGGTTTTAGAGTGTGGCTTCTCGTACAGTCCGTCAGTTTTCGCCTTCTTCCTGTTCAGCTTATTAGAGGTAAGCGACTCTTGATATTTCTCGAACCCAGCAGGAGTGATTGGCGAGTAAGAGGGTGGCATCGTGTCTTCGCAAAAGAGACATTTGACAGGTCTTCCCATCTCAATAACCTGGTCGAATGTCCCCTGAAGCGGTTTGAAACAATCAATGCAAAGGACATCACAGCATGGAAGCATGACTGCAATTGCTGCGGTTTTGTCAACGGCCCCGCTTTCGGTACGTTTCTCTTCAAACCCGCCCCCGCATTTGACACACTGCTCAGCTGAGGACTCTCTCATCAAGGCGAACATCTCGTATGTTTTCTTAGCAGTCAGCGCAGCTCGATTATCATTCCCGTCTTCCAGATCAATGGCGTCATCAGCGCTTAATCCTTTCATTCGCTCACGTTCCTCTGGATCTAGCAATTCTTTGCCATGTGCACAGATTCGTCTCAACTGCATCATTGCTTTTAAGACATGGTGGTACATCTTCCCTGCCATTCTGTTCCTGCTCTGACCAGCAATTACATTCATCATGACGTTAGATTCCTTTTTGAAAAAATCATAAAGAGACTTCTCCTCTTCACTGAATTCTAGCGTGATAACTTTGTCCTGCCGGGAAGGTAGATTGATGCGATCCTTCACACGGCGGAGTGTAAACGAGTCTACAAGCACACGCAAGGTTGCCAGCACGCTGATATCCTCATTCTTGAATGGGCTGAGGATGTGCATCGCAAAACGACCCCTCTCATCAAATGGGAAGAGTTTCAAAAACCTCGTCACGGCTCCAAGATCGTCAAGTCGGTTCTGAATTGGGGTTCCGGTCACTGACCAACGGCGCTCAGCCTGGAGTTGGAAAATTGCTTGAGACTGAGCAGTGTTTTGTTCCCGAATCGTATGGGCTTCATCCAAAACGATACGAAACAGGTTTAATTTCATGAGTGGACTAACTTCCTTTTTTGATCTCCTCCCTGCAACCTCACTCAGGACTGTGCTGTATGTAGTGATGACGATGTCATATTTTGCAAGCTCGTCAGCGTCAGTAGTCCTTGAAGCTCCGTGGAAGACGTTATATGACAACGAATTTTCCTTCATGTGCTCCTTTATCTGTTCAGTCCAATTGTTGACGGCGCTGAGAGGCGAAACCAGTAGAGTGGTTTTCGCGTTCCGAGTTACCGGTGTAGAGGCCCTGAGACTGTTTGGCGGACTCTTCTTCTCCCATTCCAGGGACGCCTCTTGAGATTCGGCAATGAGAGATAAGATACTCAGAGTTTTACCCAAGCCCATCATGTCTGCCAAAAGTCCACCCAAGACTTGCGGTGGCTCATCGTAGAGCGTGGTTCCAGTAACAATTTCACGGAAGTACTTCCGGCCATTTTGTTGATAACAAACCCTCCATAGAGAGTTATTATCTTCATCGTTGGGCCCAAACTTTCGAGGCTTCTCCTTTTCCGTCATGAACCACAGAGCCTGCTTTTGATGGCGAAGAAGGGGTGTAGCTACCGAATATGGAGTTTCCATCTCTGGCAGATTTTCTGCACTTGTGAGTTGATCAAACATCTTCAGGATAGCACTGTTCACTTCATCGGCTGTACGGACTTCATAAGGGCCGGTGGTCATCCGAGATGCATTTCCAATGGGAGCATATCCTGGGCGAGCAGCACGTTTTTCAGCATGAGGGTTGTAGGTGGATATGCCAGCATCAACAGAGTTAGGTGTCCCAAGCCAAACGTTCTTCTGACTGAGATAGCGTCCGATAGCATCGGCTCTTTGCCTTGGTCCGTAAACGTTCAGCGTAACGCGATAGATTTCGGAGCAAGGTTGGCCAGGCCACTCGTCAGCTTTCTTCTTCCGAACATCCAGGCGAGCTTGGACACGAATGTTAGCGGTAGGGGAGTCCATCAATGGCGCAAGAGCCGACGAAATGTTCGGATCAACGGAACCGAAAACATTACCGCTGGAGTCGATGGCATCTATCTTTGTATCTTTACCCGTTTGGCGATGAAGCTTACACCTGATGGAAGGCCAATCCGATGCCCCAAGTCCAAAGCCCCTTGCGACAGGTTTGGGGACCCTGTGTGCCAAAATTGTTGCCCCGTCAAGTTTTCCGAAGCAAACTTCTCGAGCGCCCACGTCTTTATCGCCGACGAAAATGACATCATCGTCATCTTTTGCTGTAACCTTTTCGTCTTCCTTATCTATCACAAATTGTTAGGCAACAAAGCAGAAAAATGAGGGGAATCAAACCCAATGTCAGGAAATAAGGTGAAAGTAAAAAGACGAACTTACCTAAAGTGAGATCAATGACAGAACTCCTGATAGCAAGCTCTTTACTCCCTGCAGTAGCCGCTTCCTCCTTCATGTATTCCCCTAAACCAGCGTTCCCAGAAGCAGAAAAATTGGAAGCTGAACGTATAGTAGATTCTTCATCTGTCTTCCGTTTCTTCAGCGGTTGGTTTGGTCTCGTTTCGAGCCCGTACATATTCTCGATGAGACTTCCTTGACCAGCATTGCCGTGATCTTCCAAGTCGCGCTTCTTCTGTATATCATCCGAGGCCAAGTGGCCCTTCCTAGTAGGTGTAGCATTCGAGGATCTCGAAGATTTAGACGAGTAACTTCTAGGACTCAAAAGTTGACGAGGGTCAAACGTTGTTCCTAGTGGCGAGATGTCGGTAGGCCTGCTGGTGCCATTCTGCTGAGAGCTTCGCGACCCAGGCGACTGGGAACCACGACGACCTTCATGAGACGAGTAAGCCTTGTTGTCATCACCTAACGGAGCAGCTGAGATGCTGTGGGGAGGAGTCGGGTGGGAAGAGGAGTTTTCGCCGGCGGCTAATTCAGTGGGGATTGGAGAAGTTGAAGAAGATGAGGAATTACCGAGAGCTAATTGCTTCGAGTATGCCTTTGGGTCTAACAGCATTGCTGCAGGAGACACTCCTGCCTCTGGATTAGAGTGCGATGGCATGGTGGGTAGGTAGTTGTGGATGTTGGGTTGAGGTTCGCGACGAGGGACGAAGTTGATGAGAGAGAAGTGGAAAAGAAGACATCAAGAAAAGATATTTATAGGGGGGGTCGAAGGGAATTATATAGTGAGAGATCACCTGCAGGCCGAATGCCATTCACTGAAAGTAGTGAATTTCAGTTCAGCGTTGTCCTGGCAAGTGACGGATCAAAGTGAATTCGAGAATCAACGAGGGGAGTTTGCGATATGAACAATGACGCACTGTGCCTAGAAATAGACCACGCAAAAACTAGCGCCAAATATCCTGGGGAAACAAACATCCCGGCAAGAACAGTTCAACTTGTTGATATGAAGTCCAATAATCATTTTTCATTAAAGTTCATAAGAGCTAAACGTTTTGGGTATTTTTGCAGATGGACCAATGAATCCAAAACAGAAAAGAGAAAGCGTTGGACATATTAAGTCTACTGTACATATATATATACAAAGATTTTGCTGTTTCTATAGGGGCCAGCATACCCCGAAAAGGAGAATACCAGATAAGTGCGTTTCTTAACTCCACATGATGGTGCCCGTCATACCATATCCTCGCTCCAAGAATGAGAAAAAAAGAAAAAGGAAAAGCATTAGCACCATGTAAAAACGGGATTCCTGCTCTTGACAGCCTCCAATCGTTCGACTATAACCTTGCGCTCGTTTCCTTCCATCCCTTGCGCTGCAGCGTATCCTAAATCCCCTTCTAGGTCGTCTCTCCCGAATATAAAAGCATTACTAGAGCGGTGGTTTGATAGCGAACGCTGCTTTCGATGACCGTTTCCACCTCCTCTTCGGCTAGATCTAGCATTTGCCTCCGGTCGAGGTGGTAGAGTAGCCCAACTGCTGGCTAGGTCCCTGCTTATATCGCCGGTCCTATCCAGGCTGCCATAATCCACACTCCTGATCGTACCGGGGCTGCCCGGTCCTCCTCTTGCTAGTTCAGTAGAACTCTGGTCGCGTGAGAGTTCGAACCGATTCGGGTTTGGTAGCTCGTGTGTTGGTGAGCCGAAGTTGAGTAAATCAGCTTGTGGGCCAGGCTCTGATGCGGCAGCAGCACTAATGTCCATCTCTTCTTCCTGATCATAGTCGGCCGCCCGCCGCTGCATTTCAGTGGATGGCACACGAAGAGGGATAGCAACTGGAATATCCACCAAGTCGTCCCATACGCAGACTCGCGTTCTTCTGGTTAGTTCCAGAGGACCGTGACCATCCTGCTTTAGCGTTTCCACAACATTCCAAGCTTGGCCCTTCATGACCGCTATCTGCCGAGCAAACATTCTCTCTTTGAAGTCTGAATCCTGACTAAATACCCGGCGAAGAGCTGTTTGAGTGCCGCTCCACCAGGCGGTGGACGTGAGTAATGGAAGGAAATGGTCTTTCGTTTTCTGTGAAAATGGTCGACCGATCAAGGAGACGGGTAAAAAGAGCCACCCAAAAGGAAAGCTTCTCCACTGTGCGGGTTGTCAGTACTTAAAACATATACATTGCAGATATTTGATCACAACTTACAGCATCAGGATGCTTCCATGGCCACGATAAACTGTTATCTATGGCTCCGATAGATATAGACGCCTGTGGCTGATCCTGGCTGGATGGAGTGCCTGTCCGGCTAATTGCCATCATCGTTTCGTGCCTCTTATATGGTGAGGGTGAGTGCTCTGCATGGAGACGTTGGGAATTCACTGATACTGGGCGGGGCGGCGGCATGTGTTCGTCGTCATCACCAACACCGTTCATCTTTGGTGGATCGGATATGATAGAAACCTCCTCGGTCTTCCAATCGATCTTGATCATCCAGTTATCTAATCCACGATCGGTGTTGCGCATTATATAATCTAGAATAACCAACTTTTCAAGTTCCTCTCGGAAAGATTGTTTGAGGGTCTCGGTCCAGGTAAAGCGTGGAGTGGAGGTTTCATCGTGCAGTGATGGAGATGGTGCATGGTCATCTTCATCATCCTCCTCATCATCAGAATGGACCGCTGACGGCCGGCAAGCCTCACTCCACGGCCTCTTTTTTCGGATTGGAGCATCTCCCGCGTTAATACCACTCGCTGTGTTCTGGTCTGGCCACGGATGTTCACGTAGGAAGATATTTGCATCTTTGAAACCCTTGAGGAAAACCTGAAAGCTGCCAACTTTGGATGGGAGAGGCTTCTTTCCACCCCAGGAGCGTCTCCGATCCCAGAAATCGTAGTAAAAAGACTTGGACGAAAGATAGACAATGTCGGTGTACGGAACCAAATCCGTTCGTAGGCGGAAATCGAGAACATATGCAGCTGCTTCAGACACGTAGGAAAGATTGGGAATTAAACATGCGCGGCCAAAAAAGCATGGGAATAAGTTTCTGTGTATCCATTTAGTCCATTTCGGATTTCTCGAGGCGTACGGTTCTTCGTCTTTGGGTTTGAAAACGCCAACAACTTTTCCGCCCGTATTCCGTGCGAAATAGCTTCCCGAGCTACCTTGTGATATCATCTTGGGATGTACTCCAAGCTCGATTGCGGTCCGAACGCTTTCAACCAGTTCCTCATACTCGGCTTTTTTGACTCGATGGGCTTCCTCGGCCTCATCGGCCTCAAGCGAATCCGCCGTTGCAGGTCGAACACCATCCGGTGCTTGGAACACGGTGTGATGAATCTCCAGCTTTTCCTCGTCATGGGACTTGCCTTTGACCTTGTGGATCTTAAACTTCGAGGCGATATCTTCCGCCCATCTTTCCAGCCTAGCATTGATGGCCTTTATATCCACTCCGGATGAGTCTCTCCGAACGCGGCGCCGGCTTCCATTCGGCATCTTTCTATGTCCTGACGGGGATGAGTGAGATGACGCATGCATCTGTGGGCGGGAATTGACGGGAGCATAGCGAGGCGCGGAGGTTGAGACGGTTGGATGGGAGGTGTACGGATCCTCGTCGTCGGAGTCCGGGAGCGATCCATGGCCTCTCTCTTCATCCGCCTGGGCCAGACGAGCATAGCCAGATGTCGCGGGTCGATGCGAAGGCATGTTTATGATTCGGGTCGAGAACAATGGTAACTCTCATCTGAGGCAACAAAAAGGGGTATAAAAAAGATGCTCAGCAAACAAAGGTCAATCCGAAGAGATCCCACCGCACTCAAGGCATCGTGAATAAGAATAGAAAAAGGGAAAAAGGACTCGATAGTTGACAAAGAAACGAATGGTTTGAATTGAAGACTGTTGGACCCTGGGAGTGCTTGCTTGACGCAAAAGAATTTAATTGTCAAGCCAGAATTGCCTTGCCTGTTGTATCCGGTATTGACCAAAGAATCACGAATGAAATAATAATGCTGGAGAAAATCGCACGCAAGCCACATGTGTTAGTCAGCACATGATGAGTCCTGTGGGCCGAAAACTCTTAGTTCCGTCTTAAAGCGGAATAGCTTCGTTCCAGGTGAGTTGGACAGATCATCAATAGCTTAGTCATCTTATGGTTTTGTATGGGGAAAGTGAGACTCGATCACATGACAAGAAGCCCCTTGATGTGGCTGTGCAAGTTTTCTTATCAGCTTTGGTTTATCCGATCCGATAACACGCCTTTCCCAATCTTAACGAAGAGCGTATCATCTCGTATCGTGTCAAGATAATTACTTACTTAATCAAAAACATCGTCTTTCTCGAAGATCGGGAGAAAAAAGTGATCTCTCTCTCTCACTGAACAAGTGTCTCTCCTTTCTACACAACCGCTCTTTTCATTCCAGTCACTCATTCATTCCTTTACTGATAGTAGCTTCTTTCTAATAATTCTCTTTTCTTTCGTCTATATCCTCGTTGGCAGCAATTGATCTGGATACCAGATCTCGTCGGACAGAGAGTGAAGTCAATGGATGCCAATCTTAGCTGAACTCCTTTATCGTGAGCGTGTCACGTTATCCAGGCCTTCTATCGATAAAATTTGAAGGTCTCCCTGAAGCTCAGCAACACTTCCCCGGATCTCGATCCAACCAAACCCTCGACCGTTCCCTTCGTCGCCCATCACTTCGAGTCCGTGAAGGTCTCGATACCTCCATTACGGCTTCTACAGTGGCTCCCCTGGTCTACAGGGCTTCTCCCATCGACCCGACCCTCCGTGCTCAATCCGCGTCAGAGCCGCAAGCTCGGGATTTGTCGAACTACACCACAACCTCCTCGTCCGAAGATCGGATGGGATCACTCATTCCGACTCCTGCAGAGATTTCCCGTCCGTCATCGACCTCGACCCAATCGTCAAACGCGTGCCATCCGTCGTCCGGCTCCGGACTCCATCAAAGCGTCGCGGTGAACGACAACAACTATTCTTCGAGTTCTCTACACCATCACTCGTCCCTCCCAGGTCTTTCAGCCCTGGCTTCTGTCGCATCGGCCCCAACGTCACAGCTTCGGTACGTCACCCTCGTTCGATTCAATTCCGTGATATCTACCGATGCTTCGTTACCAAGCATGTCGCGTATTTTGAACCGAAACCTTTCAAATCAAGAGACGAGTACTGACTTTTTTGCTCTACCTACAGCACTTATAGTAATGCGAGCCAGAATATGACTTATACAAGTTCTTCACCTGCAGCGACCACTGGTGGTCAAGGCAATCGTCCGGTAAGGCTATATCACTCATCCATCATTGGGTCTTGGCACGCGTGCCCAAATCTTCCTTATCGCCCAAACAACCCTATCTTTCCGAATCTTATCTTGATCTCGTCACCACTGCGTTCTTTTTCAATTCCCCTCCTTTGTGTTACTTGACCTCATCTTCATTTTTACCATTTCTCTCCCTATCATAATGGCTGACTTAAGACGATCACAACTGCAGCCTGTCTGCCAAAATTGTGGTACTTCGACTACCCCTTTATGGAGAAGGGATGAACTAGGCTCCGTCCTCTGCAACGCCTGTGGTCTTTTCCTTAAACTCCACGGTCGAGCACGACCGATAAGCCTCAAGACCGATGTTATCAAGAGCCGTAATAGGGTCAAGACCACTAGCCAGGGGACCAAGAGAAAGGTGAGTTTGAGATGCCGTTCCGTTGGATGATACGTTCAAATATATCTAACCAAACTTGTCATAGTCTATGGTCGATAGCAATGGCCTGTCTACGTCGCGCTCGGAAGCAGGCACCCCACCATTGGGACCACACGGCTACCGTCGAACTTCGGGGAAGACCTCGCCCGGGCATTCGGACCGATCACGCTCCCCAATATCGCGGACGAACACACCTGGTACACAACACAACTCCAACATTGCACCTCAACACATGTTCGATAGTGTGACTTTGGGAGAGCAGGGATTCAACCCTTCCACGTCCCTTCCCGCGCTTCAATTGCGAAACCCGTCTCCAATATCAACATCTTCGATTAATGATCGTCTTTTCGATGGACCACAAACTTACGAAGGCTTGCTCGCCGCGAACACCTCACTCAAAACCCGGGTCAGTGAGTTGGAAGTAATCAACGAGCTCTTCCGTGGCCGTGTGGCAGAACTAGAACAAAGCGACGCGACGGCCCGGAGGTCAGAAATGGTCATGCGGGATTCTGAGGCGCGCCTACGACGTTCCGTAGAAGAGGCCCAGACAAGGGAAGAAGAGCTCAAGCGTCGAATCTTTGACCTAGAACTGCAACTCGGCGACCAAGGGTCCTATTCGGGTAATCTCGGTGTCGATGAGCACCGAGCCAAAAAGATTCGTCTTTCCGATATGGTAGACTATGGCGCGGAGTCGCAAACTAAGTCACCAAAGTCTATGTAGGGTGCATTATCGCATTGCCTCTAAAAACCAAAATCACGTCCAACACTTTGCATCGCCATGACGACGATGAAAAGATCTCCTTCCTCATTTGATACCCTTACGAATCTTCCGGAACCCATTCATCTTCTTTTATCTTCTTTTTATTTAATCTTTTTGTTACCTTGGCTTCCAAGCGGTATAACTTTAATTACTTCGATTTATTGGTCGATTCTCACGCAACCCCCTCTTGTGTCCTTGCCTGGGGCAAGTTAGCGACATCTGATATCGCTTTAAAGAGGTCAGCGTCTTGGTTAATATTTTCTTCACAAAACGTCTACTCTACAAAAAGCATTTATTTCCTTTATTGCCATTGCAGCCACGTCCTCGAACCGAGACGGGATAATATCCATCATAGAGGAGGAATAGGAAGAAGCTCGATCCGGGAATCAGGGCGGAAGGTCTCTTGATACTCACACACGACATTTTCTTTGTTATTTTCTTTGTGCTTTTTCTTTCGTTTGTTCTCTGCTTCCCAAATAAAAACCTGCTCGATGTTTTCTTTTACTCAAAAAAAGGGGGGGGGCTCAGCTTTGCCCATCTTATACTCCATTCTATCTTGTTGTTTTTGACCCTTACAATTTTTCTCTCCATTCTTCTGCATAATCTTCTTTCGATATTCCCTGCTTGTTTCTCTACGCTTTTTTTGCCTTTGTACCATATCCCGTAAACGGGTCACGCCGATAGTTCATGTAATACTATATACAGAATTTCCTTTGTCATTCTGCATCAGTTATCTTCTCTTTTCTGCTTATATCTTTTATGTGATTAATTCGTTCGGCTTCTTTTCCCACTTAATGTTTCTTCTTGTCTCGTCTTCGTTTCCTAGCTTCATCAGCAAACACGAATATAATTTATCATCGACTTATACACTGATCTACGTCTTGATTTTGTCCCCGCAAATTTGGGCTATGTGATGTTGAATATCAGTCTCTCGAATGCCTGTTCAAGAGACTAACTGGATTTTGGTTGATAACTATTCTAAGGGTAGTTGAGCTACGTTGATTCACCGATATATATACTTCAAGCATGGACGTGGCTTGGCAAGGGGTACCTTTCTTCGTCTCCTCTGATCAACTCTCCGTCAACGACGCTCTAGCCAACGGGCGCGAAATTGAAGCAGACATTCGGATCACCACCCCAAAAAGGTGATCATCTCCAGGAATATTTACTTGTTGCCGATTTCTTTAACTCTATATTCGGGTCCTAAGGGGCTGTGAATAGGTAGCGAAGCCGCTGTGCGATGTTTTCGGCTCGGGAGATAGCTGCAGACACCGTCCGATGGGGGAGATAGTATGAAAAGGGTTGACAGTATCGAACAATCAAAAAAGAGGAATATATATTTTTTTGATATGAATGTAAGAAACACGAATATTATTTTCATTTCATTTCCCCATTCGTTTTGCAGAGAGGGCAACTTACTCTCGAGCTAACGTATTCAATTTTATATCTTTCTTAAGAAACTCAATACTCTCGGAGAATCAATGCTCTCACGCGATTAAGAGAAATAATGCGAATATTTCAGTGCCTGTTAACAGCAAACAAGAAAACCCTTCGAGGCTTCGGTTCACTCTAACCCGAATACCCTAGGATACAACAGGCTGAATGTGCTCCTGAGCCGTTGGAAATAGGTAGGTCCCCGAGTGCGAGGCAAACGCCGGAAAACAGGCCCCCCACGATTCGAAGAAATAGGTGTTGAATTATGTTAATAGGTGTTAGTACCTATGACCTCACTAAAGGCACAAATAAGGTTAGAGCCACCGACACACCAATCCTCATTTTTGGGATCCGACCGACGTATACTTCGTAGTTGTGAAATGTATAATTCAGTTCATCTCGAATCCATGCCTTTCGAGGTAGTTGAACATTTCACGTATGAATCTGAAGCTTGGTAAGTCCTAAAAATTTGACCTCCCAATTGCGTTTAAAGGGTAAGGAGTACGTCATTTACTGAGCTGAATGTTTTCCGTCGCCTACAAGGGACGCAATATCGCGGATGGGTACATGCATCAGAAAGGTCAACTGCAAGTAATCCAACCAATCACATCCGCATCGTTTATTGAAGACCCACTTAAAGCAATCTTTAATTTAAGCTTGTTTTGCTTACCCGTACACTAACCTGTTTAAGGGATAGTTTACGAACAATCCTCCACCTCAACTGTCAACATATCCTACCTCGGCGAATAACTGTCAACTTTGTCAAGTGAAGCTGGGCAAAGAAAGCTTCTGATTTCTCTGTCTCTGAAATCTGGGGTATCTTGCCCCGAACCATGAACTTCGCTCTACTCCACTCTGCTGTACCTCACCTGTTCATTCGATGTTGATGTTGATTGATGGTAAATTCGTCATGGCATGTCTTCAATGTCGGTGCTCGAATGACGAAGGTTATCATTGTTCCGAAGTTGTGGAGAACATGTAAAAGCTGGTGTATTAGGATGGAATTCGGTTTGGCGGTCGGGTCACCGGCCGCCGAAGGTTGTAGATACTACTATTAAAGGGCTGCCGTTGTCCCAACTCTCTACTAGCTTCGAAGTAGAGGGGTTGCAAAGCTCGAGAACGGTACCTTTTTCCGACCATCATGCTTTCGACTGTAGGTTAATCTTGGTACATTATGCACAACATTCTTTGTCTCCCCTGCTAAGAAGATGCCTTGACAGAGTCACATCGTGATATTGGCCATCTCGGCAGTCAACACTGTTGCTGCATCGTTCAGCGATAGGTTGAATCGCCGCATTGACAGCCGTGATGCGGCTGGTACATTCCAGAATCCATCCTCAGCTACCAGGCCGAAATTTAGATATTGGTATGAAGCAATATCTCCGTGTAAATTGATGTCATAGTGCTCATTAAGTGCAGGTTGCCAGATGCGAGTGTCGACCCTACTCTCCTTGCCGCCGATATCGCGGAAATAGCCAAAATTGGTGGCGGAGGAATTCAGTTTCTCAACTATTTCTCCGTAAGAAGGTATATTCTCACTACAATGACCGTTATGGTTGACCGAGAACTCTGTAGTATGGAGGCGAATATGGCCAACCAGCTACGGACTGGTCTATATACGGATTTGGAACTCCCGATTACCATGACATCCTGAAAGCTGCAGCGCAAGCTACGAAAGATAATGGGCTGTTAATGGATTTTTCCCTTGGTCCAGAATCAGGCCAGGGTGTGCCAGCAGAGTCTGATAACCGTAAGTTGCTAATCAGACCCATCGGACTCGGTAGCCAACGAAGGATTTTATATGGAATTAGCTGGATTGGCATATGATATGGTGGGTGGTGTTGTTATTTCAACCTTTACTCGGATCGCTAACTAAATAAAAGATAACATATAATACTACTTTTGCCCCTGGGGGAAATTACCACGGCCCGATCCCTGGTTATGGCTCAAACTCCGGCACATTGGTATCGGTCACAACCGCCATGATCACGAATATAACTTCTGGTGGCAACGTATCTACCATCGCGGAGAGTAGCTTGGATGATATCACGGATTCTGTCACGTCAAATGGAACCATATCGGTGACATTTCCTGCCGATAGTGATGCTGTCAGATACGTTGTCTTCGCTGCATATTATGCTCTCTCAGGTGTTAGGGCATGCGTTCCCGGGTGGAACCCTCAGAACTTTATTCAGAATGGATCATCTGCTGTTGATCACTTCTCTATCCGCGGAGCGAAGGTCACAACCGATTTCCTTGAAGAGTACGTTCTTATCGACAGGGTTAAGGAGCTCTTCCAGCAGATAGGCGTCTATCGTGAGTTAAACCATTCCCAAACCACTTTCCCGTTATTAATAAGATATGTGTAGTATGGGAGGACAGCGTCGAGGTCGAAAGTCCGTTTTTTTGGACTCCCGATCTGGCTTCCGCGTTCAACAAGATGCACGGTTATGACATCGGGAAGTACATAATGCTCCTGTCCGAGGGCAATGGCCTCCTATTATCAAGTCAAGGTGAACCAATTCCCAATTCGTTTATTACCGATGCGCCCGACCGTGGCCAGGGCTATGTATCGGACTTCCGAGCGACATTGACGCATTTGCTCTCTACTTACTACGACCACTTAACAAACTGGTCGAATGAATACTTGGGGCTGCAATTTTCTGCTCAGGTTGGCTACAACTTTCCGGTAGACATGGTTGGCACTCTATACAGCTTAAATGAAGCGATTATCTACTCACATGCCTTTTCTAGTTACAGGTAACCCCTTCTGTTGATGTTCCTGAGGACGAGTCGTTGGGGTTCCGAAATGAAATAGGTACGTTACAGGGAAATGACTTCTGCATGAGTATTTTTATTAACAACACGACAGACGCGTATCGACAAGTCGTTGGTCCTGCGAATCTTGCGGGAAAGAACATTATATCGAATGAGATTGGGGCCGATATTTTCTTTGCTTATAGACAGGATCCCTCGTCTTCTCACTCAAATTAAAAAAGCGTTTAGTGGGGGCAATAACAAGATGGTTTACCATGGAGCGACTTACTCATATCAGTATCCCAATACAACCGTAAGTCATGGTCGCATTAGTTCCCACCCGAAGTTTGAATAGCCCCATCTAACCCCTATTCTTTCGCAGTGGCCCGGCTACTCTACGTTTGACTATCTCTTCGGAGAGTTCCATTCTCGCCATCAGCCAGCTTGGGAAAATGGGTACAAGGAAGCGCTTGATTTCGTGGGACGGAACCAATTCATCTTGCAGTCCGGGATTCCAAAACGCGATTTGGTATTCTGGAACAAACAGACAGCCCAGAACTCTTCAATTCCCCCGTTGTATGATTCTCAGGATCTTTTGGATGCGGGATATGGTTATGAATACCTTTCTCCCGAGAACCTCCAAATGAGTGAAGCGACAGTTTCTGGGGGCTTACTCGCTTCGGACGGGCCGGCCTATAAGGCTTTCATAATTCGAGAAACAGACCTGCTGACAACCGACAGAGTCAATATGCTTGCTAAATTCGCAAACCAAGGCCTTCCGATTATATTCTATGGTGGAATTCCGTCCCAAATAGCTTCCTCAACCGGGCTAGCTCAGGCGCAAGCCACTCTGAAAAACATTACATCGTTGCCAAATGTTCATCGGGCGACCATCGGTTCACTCGCGACGGCGATAGACTCCATAGGGATTCAGCCATTAACAAAGGTTTCCGCAAATGGCACTTGGTATACATACTGGCGTGAAAACAGTTCTGAAGATAGTTCCCATGCGCTCGTGTACAATGATGGGAACTACAGCGAGGGTGAAATCAGTTTTGCAAGCACGCGTCGACCCTTCTTTTTTGATGCGTGGACTGGAGAACAGACTCCGGTTCTTGAGTACAAGGTTAGTTCCGGTTACACCACTATTCCACTCCGACTCGCAGCCTCTCAATCCGTCATCATCAGGTTTGTGAACACCGGCCCGGATGAGGAACCAAGCGTCCATGTTACCTCTGCACCCGGTTTTATCCTGAAATTCTCGTCCTCGAATTCCTCAGGACTCGTTGCAAAAGTACCGAACTCAGCGACAGGAGAGATCACAACTTCAGATGGCAAAAATCATTCCATCTATACAAAGAACGCTACTTCCCAATTCGCTCTCAAAGATTGGACTCTGATCGCAGAGAAATGGGGTCCTCCTGCAGACTTGTTTGATATCGACACTGTCGCAATCAAGGTCAACACAACACATACCCTCCCTGAGCTTCTCTCGTGGCCTGAAATCGAAGGCCTGGCCAATACATCTGGGGTAGGATATTACAGCACAACATTCCAGTGGAACGACACCTCTGACAGTGCCTTTATTGATTTCGGACGTGCTGTAGACACACTCCGGGTCAGGATCAATGGGCATGAACTCCCGCCTCTTGACTATACTTGGGCAAAGGCAGATATCAGTGAGTATTTAGTAAAGGGACAGAATTCAGTTGAAGCTGTTGTGGCGACAACTATGATCAATGGGTTGGTGCCTATCTGGAATGAATTGAGGACGTCGGGTTCGCCACCTCAGATTCCGGACTGGACTCAGCAGGATGAGGCAGGACTGGTCGGCACGGTCGTTGTTGTCCCGTATTATGCTGTCGTGATTGGTTGACAATTGCCATGATCGGCTCTCGAGACGATGACAGCAGTCTTAGTAATTCTTATACGAGTTTTAAAGGTCAAAACTGAAGATAAACAGCCAAGTCGCAGTTGCATTTTCCCGGTGACGAAGACAGATTGGCGTTCCCCCCTTTTCTTTTTCTTTTAAAGTTCATCGGCCCAATCTACGATTCAAAGATCCAGAAAAACATCGAGATCAAAGCTTAACCAGATGAGGTGCTTCGGACTTTGCATTCCTACATAACACCGAGTTCAGGTCTCCACGTGGCCATTATCTTTCCCCAGTCTCTGGGTTCGCATCATGCATGGCTGTGTCTTATTTTATTAGGGCTTCTGAATCGGTTATGCCGCGACAACCGAACCCTTTCTCTTGCAGAAAGGCGGCTACGACTCGCTTAGGCTCAAACCCCCTGCAGAACACTGATTCGTATGCGAACAATGACTGGATGAAACAAGGATCGTCGACTCAGCAGGTTGCACAGAAACTGGGGTCAGGTACAACAGGCTAATCCTCTTAAGGAAGGTCATTTGTCAGATCTTTCTCCACTTGGAAGAAGTGGGGTGAAGAAGTCGCGCTTCCTCTCTTGTTTCATCCAATCGCATCCTTAATTTTAAACTTTCTTTACCACATGTTCCTGTCTATCTAACTGTTTTTGGCTAATGCGCCTTCCTTCTTGGTTCTTCCATGTCAGAAACGCATTTCGGCTATTTTCAGCAATTTCCCAGGTCTCAAGTCTGAATCGTGGGTCTGGAGCAGAAAAAAAGCTTTAAGATGGCTCGCATAGCCCACGATCTGCTTTACGGGCGTTGTTTGTTTCAGCATCGCCAAAGTCGTTCGTTTTCATATCAAGCGATCGCCCAGCAATCATGGCTTCCAGCAGACTATCAGTTGGCCTGCTTGCCACCACGCTCGTTTCCCTCCTCACCTCTGCTCAAGCTAATCAGGATCTATCCTCCGTCAAACCGGCTGCTGCTGTTGTACCATCCAATTCTAGGGCTGCTGGTGCTGACCTTTTCAAGTCTGAGACCGTCCAGTTGACCGAGGAGGCAGTTCAGAGTATCAAAGATAACGATGCCCTTGCCCAACACGCGCATCTTTTCGCGTTCGATCATGGCAATGAACGGTCTTCTTCGAATGAAGAAGAGTGCAAGCTCCTCCCTGGTGACGACAAGTGGCCCCAGCAGTTCATCTGGGAAGCCTTCGACCTCTTGTTAGATGGAGCACTTGTGCCTATCATTCCAATTGCATCTCCATGCTATGAGAATTCGCCATACGATAACTACGATCCTCAGGAATGTGCTGTCGTTGTGAAAAACTTCACTACTTCGGAGTTGCAGTATGCATTTCCCCTTTTCTCTGAAATAATTCGGTGTAGACCGGTCCCATTGACTTTGACAATAGCACGGATAACCCCGGATCTATGATGTACCCCATCTATGAGGGACGGACATGCTTGCCAACAGATGACCCCTCAGGTACCTGCACACAGGGTGGTTACTCATCCTATGCGGTGCAAGTCTCGAATGTCGCTCAGATCCAGCTTGCCCTGAACTTTGCGCGTGAAACCAATCTCCGCCTTGTTATCCAAAACACTGGCCATGACTACAATGGAAGATCAACCGGAGCAGGAGCAATCAGCCTTTGGATGCATAACCTCAAGGAAATCGAGTTCATCGATCAGTACCATAGCTCCGAGTATGACGGACCTGCAATGAAAGTCGGTGCTGGTGTTGAAGGTCAGGAGCTCTATGAAGCCGTTGACAAACACGGTTTCAACGCGCTCGCTGGTATTTGCCCAGTAAGTAAACGACACCATTCATACCTTCTAGAAATATCTTTCTAATATGTTATAGAGTGTCGGTTTCGCCGGTGGATATCTTGCCGGGGGTGGTCACTCTCCTCTTATGCCTCTGTACGGCATGGCCGCGGATCAGATTCTCGCACTTGAAGTCGTTACAGCGGATGGCCGTTTCGTTACCGCAACTCCCACCGAGAACAGTGATCTGTTCTGGGCTCTGGGTGGCGGCGGTGGCGGCACCTTTGGTATCGTAACATCCGTTATTGTGAAGGTTCACCCAAAGATCCCTATCGTGACATCCATGATCAGCTTCAAGAGTTCCTCCGCCGACGCTTATTGGGCCGCCATTAAGGCGTTCTGGGACAACTTCCCTGACTGGAATGACGCACACACCTACTCCTATTTCTGGATCAGCAATTCCACTGGCGAATACAGTTTCGACCTGACCCCGTTCTACGCGCCCAATCACACCATCGAGTCCTTCAACGAGGTGATCGGTTCTTGGTTCGACACCCTTACTGAACTCGGTATTGATTATACCGCCGAGACCGTGCTTCACGATACCTTCAAATCTTCATACGACAGCACCTTTGGCCTGCAGGATTACAACGTCGGTTCCTATTCTAGCATCCCCGGAGTCCGCCTCGTCCCCCGATCCAACTGGGAAACCGAGGAAAAGCGTAACTACACTTTCGGTGTCATCAAAGATATCGTTGATAAATTCGGCGGTATCGGCGGCTATCACCAGGCACCTCGCAACCCCGAAAAGATCATTAACGCTGTGAATCCCGCGTTCCGCAATGAAGCTTCATTCCTGATTTGTAGCTCCAAGGTTAATGAAGACGCCACTGTCGAAGAATTGGCCGAGGCTAGCCAACGCCTCGAGAACGAGATCTTGGGTCCTCTCCGCGATGTCACCCCCGAAGGAGGCGCGTATCTCAACGAAGCCGATGTCGCGGAACCAAACTGGCAAGATTCCTTCTGGGGCGATAACTACCCCAAACTCCTTGAGGTGAAGGAGAAGTGGGATCCAAAGGACGTTTTCTATGTTCATCATGGTGTTGGGTCCGAGGGATGGGAGGTCAGGGATGGCAACGGAGGTGTTCCAACACAGAATGGAAGACTATGCAGGGTGTAATGATAAACCGCTATGGGTGTAGATCCTAGATGAGTTCGCTGCTTCACTTGTACATATTGACCCTGACGATAGATCTCAGTCAGCATATAATTAATTCCCTAAGTTCAATATCTATAATGTCACAATATTCTTATTACAACGTTTAATAATCTTGTCGCATTGAGGCTTTTCCAACACAAGATGCTGCTTTGATCGAATAATGTCTCAATAGTAATTTATATAGTTCAAGAACCGAATCTTGGATTTCGTTAACTTTATCTCTCCGTTCATTGATTGCATCTTGTTATCAACCGAGTCTCACTTTATAAGCTTACGGCGTTAACCTTGGATGGCGGATGAACGCGGGAACATGCATCATGATGACACACGATGCTTGTTCTCCCCAAAAATGCCAATGGCATCTGGACTTTTTGGTGACACTTTATGTACGATTATTAAGGGCGCATGTTTATCGACGTCAGAAAAATGACATCATGTGAGGCAGAAGAACTACAGTACTTAAGGATGCGACTTCCTTCGATATTATTCTCTATCAATTGACTCTCTTGCCCAGCAGACATCAATTCAATCTTACTTTCACCTGAACTAATTCATCAAACCATGCCGTACTTAAAACTTCGAGACGGAGCCGAGCTCTTCTACAAAGATTGGGGCAACCCAAAAGGCCAACCCGTTACCTTCTCACACGGCTGGCCATTAAGCAGCGACAGCTGGGAGAACCAGATGGTTTTTCTAGCTGACCGAGGCTATCGTGTCATTGCCCATGATCGCCGTGGCCACGGACGCTCGAGTCAGACCTGGGAAGGTAATAACATGGATACCTTCGTCGATGACCTCCACGAGTTGTTTGAGAAGCTGAACATCAAGGACGCAATGATGGTTGGACATTCCCACGGAGGTGGAGAAGTTACACGCTTTCTCGGGAAACATGGCTCGAGCCGCGTCAAGAAGGCTGTTCTAGTCGGCGCCGTCCCACCCTTGATGGTCAAGACAGACGTAAACACAGAAGGAACCGACCTATCCGTCTTTGATTCCTTCAGGCAATCCATGCATGAGAACCGCGCCCAATTCTTCCTAGATGTTCCGAGCGGGCCGTTTTTCGGCTTCAACCGCCCCGGTGCGAAGAAGAGCGAGGGTCTGATCTGGAGTTGGTGGCGGCAGGGGATGAACTCGAGTTACAAGACGACGTACGATTGTGTCAAGGATTTCTCGGAGACGGACTTCACTGAGGACCTCAAGAAGATTACTATTCCTGTTCTCGTGCTTCATGGTGATGATGATCAGGTTGTTCCTATCGAGGCGTCGGGATTGAAGGCGTCGAAGCTCTTGCCTGCTGGAAAGCTCAAGGTCTATCCTGGTGGATCGCACGCGATTCACAACATCAACACTGATGAGGTCAATCGGGACTTGTTCGAGTTCTTGCAGTCATAGGTCGGGACGAGCCGTTGCGC
Source organism: Arachnomyces sp. KDTOL00113 (assembly GCA_949709995.1). Lineage (NCBI taxonomy): Eukaryota > Fungi > Ascomycota > Eurotiomycetes > Onygenales > Arachnomycetaceae > Arachnomyces > Arachnomyces sp. KDTOL00113. The sequence continues at coordinate 1,257,218 of OX453234.1, forward strand.
ATTTGGACTATTGAGTTTGCTATCGCTTGGTGGATGATCTTCTCAAGTACATATCGAAGATTAGCTCGACCCTAACTTCATTGGAACAATAGGTGGTATGTAGTAGCTGGATAGGTTTAAAAGGAGCGGCAGCGGCAATTATGATATCTTACTTCATGCCAGTGATCTATGTAGTAATTAGTTAGCAGGTTACTCGGGTTCAGTACTCTCCAGCAGATACCAGAAGAATTTATTTATTGACGAAGAGAAGAGAGACTGGTATTACAGACCTTGCTAATCACAACATCCCAAATAAATTCGGCATTGTTGAAAATGATATTGATCCTTTCTGTTTCCAACCTCTTCTGTCCCTCTGACGAGGTTTGTAGGTTATGCATTTTGTCTTGGATGTCACCACAACAGGAGTGGCCCATACTCGAGAGCATCGGCCTTCATCCCGAGACACCACCTCACTTTCATGAACTCTACACATCCCCACTCTTTTTCCCCCTAAGCAGTGAGCACTGAGCAGTGAGCACCAATTCCAAATCATCGGCTCCAGAAGGTCCGAAAACCGCTGATTGGCGGCATTGACTTTCAGGATGTAGACAAGTAGGACCCGCTAATTAAGCGAGGTAGGACTCGTCACGTGATAAAGGTCCGTGCTCTCTGAGTAGGATGCATTAGTCATCGTATTGAAAATTTGAAATGAGAGAGTTGAATACGAACGATTACAGTATTTTATACTAGTGCGAATATACGAGCCCTTTTCGTATTATATACTAGTTGTATTTATGAAAAAAATGAAATCAATCAATTTTTGATCATTCTCTTTCTCTTTTTTCAATCTCATCATCTCTTCTTTCTTCTCTCTCTCTCTCTCTTTCTTTATCATGAATTCTCTGATTTAACTGATATGTTGTTCAAGTGATTGAGAATCAATAACAGAGTGTTCAGCAACTGATTGTTTAATGATTTCAGTCAATTTACAATCAATATGTTGACAATGTCAAGTCGAGAGTCATAGTTCTATCTTCATATTCAGATGTGAGTAACACATTGTTTAAACGATTATTAGTTGATTGCTAATTAATTGTGATAGACAAATGAGCTCATTAACATTCATCTCAAAAAAAACTTTTGTCGTGTTCAAAATTGTACTAGAGAACGAGTAAGTGATTGCTAAATGATTGTTCATCGATTTAAATGACGATTGAGAAACGCTTGACAATTGATTGACAATCGTTTAGCACTTTTTTTTTGCGATTAACAACTTGCGTGCTCATTTGATCATCTCTCATGATTTTCAGATAATTCAGACAACAGAAAAAAAAGTATTTTAAACAAGACTTGATCAGACGATTGATAAGTGATTGCTGAATGATAAACAAGTGACTGCTAATTGTTTGTTAAATGATTAACTTAATATAAAAGTCAAGTGTTTATCAACTCTCATTTTAACAATGTTTTTTTTCTCTATGTCATTATTGTTTTCGTTCTAATTTTTTCTGATCTCGCAAGTGATTTTGTGAAACTCTCTCTTGCATCAATTAATTCTCTCGTGAGTTTCGCGTCAACGAATCTCGATGATAATAACTCTGAGAAAAAAAATTTTAATCACTCTCAATTTTCATAAAATGAGAATGAGAGCGTAAGTGATTGTCAATTAATTGTTCACTGATTGTTAAACGTTTACTAATCACTTATTAAATGTTTAGATAAACATTCGCAAGACACGTCGCAAGATTCGAAAATTGAGACACGAGATCTTTTGTTTAAATTGCATGATCAATTTTAACAACAAGAAAAGTGTCTGAGACAAGAGTAAGTGATTGTTAATTAATTGTACAATGATCATAAGCTGATTACTAATTAATTGCAATTTGTTTAAAAGAGTTAAAGATTTGTGCTCACTTTGAACTTTTTCATCTTGATTTAAACTAAACTTTTTTTTTCTTTCTAAGTTAGTCTAGTTCAATGAGTCAATGAAATCGAATTTTTAAACAAATTTTATCAATTTTTAAATGTTTTTCAATTGATTGCTTATCGATAAAAGAATTGTGTCTCGTAATTCATCTTAACAATCTATCGAATTTTAATCGTTTAGCAATCGATTGCTCATCGATGAAATTATTTCATAATTAATAATTTGTTTTTATAAATTCAACGTTTTTATTGAAATTTATATATAAATTTAATTTGATTATATATATATATATCATGAAGAATTAATAGAGAAAAATACATTTCTTGAATCTCGATCATCAAACTTTCAATAAATGATTGACAAATGATTGTCAATCATTTGTTCATGTTTGTCGTTCTCTTTCTCTTATAGCTAACTCTCATTCTCTGTTTTGTAATTGCTGATCTTGAATTTCTTGTCTTAGTTTTTTTAATTCAAGCTGTTCTCTCTCATACTGCATATCTTGTTGTTGATTTTGATTTCGAAAATTCATAGAAACTTGTTGACGTAAATCTTTATAATGAACATTTGTCAATCATTCAACAAGCGTTTAAAAACTATTAATGTATCACTTATTGACTGTTGTCTCTTGTTTCTTAAGCTCTAGATGAATCTCTCACTGATTTAAAACGTGATCTTATACTTTTAACAAAATTAAATCGATTTCTTTCTGCACGAGCATGATGTGTTTCTCGAGTTTTTCGTTTTATAAAATTTAATAAATGATTGACAATTAATTTAAAAGCGTTTGACAGATGATCATAAATCATAAAGAATTTTTCTTACTTTCTCATTAAATATGTCTGTTGTAATTTGCTTGCATGCTGTCATCATGATAATTATGAGCAATTTCATAATTTTGTCGAGCAATGTGTTGAGTGACATCTTGTTTATCAAGTTTTCAAGTATTATAATAATTGAATATCAGTCTCTAAACGTTCAACAAACGCTTAACAAACACTTTATAAAAAATAGACTCACTTTAAAATTGCTTGTAATAATAATTGTCGTCGATCAAAAGCATATGACTTATTGTGAGATTGTTCTGTTGCATTAGTATGTTGTCAAATAGAGTCAAATTGCTCAAATGACATTTTTGAACAATATTTGTTCAATTTTGCTGCGATAACTGAATCTTTCTTGTGAATGACTTAATTGACGACATTCTTATTGAAATTAACTAAAAAGCAATTAATCGTCATTTAGCAAACGTTTAGAAAGCGATTGAATATTACTTACTCATGAGAAAATCACACAGCTCTCAGTAATTTTCAGCGAATAAACAATTTAATAAGTCAGTCATTCGATTTCAAATTTCAAACGCTCGATTATGAGAACTCACTTTTTCAATAATGTTTCGAAAAAAGTGAATTTGACAAAATATAATAATATTTTGCAATTGTCAAACGATTGAACGATACTGTGAGTCAATATCACGCAAATATCGATTAAAGTTTAATGAGCGAAAACGATTAGCAAATGATTTTTAATTATTTGAAAACTTTTATATCTGAATATTGCTTTGAATTCATGTTCGTCACAATCGCTTGAAAATCAGTTTGATGAAAATATTGAAATTGAACAGATTGTTCTGTTACTCTTTCAATAACGAAAAATACTTTCTGAAAGAGTAAATGATAATTAACTGTGATTTTCTGATTTGTAAACACTCTCATAAAAGTGATAATTATGCAAGATATTAGTTTCTAATCATTCAATGATTATCTGACAAGCGTTTATTAAACGTTCAATTTACTCTTATTGTCTTTGAGAACAAAATTGACGAAAATAATTTCGTTTATATTATCTTTCACACGTTTATAAGACATGTCAATCTCAAAATAAGACAAGTCAAGCAAATGTTTCATTTGCTTTTTGAAAGCACATATAATCATAATATTATCATTATCATTATAAGTTTTCTGAATGTATTTCTAAAATCATTTAGCAAACGATTATCAGTCGTTTTTCAATCAATGAAAACAAGAAATATATACTTACTTTTATGACTGAATTGCGATTCATTTTCAATAACACTTCATCATAATGAGTTTCACATGAAAAAGAATAGAATCTTTGTCGTTGAATCATGACACGAAAACGATCAGAATTGTTAAAACTTGTATGAAGTTTGAATATAATATGTCATTTAAATGATTGACAATACTCTTGAAACTGTCGAAATCTCATAAAACTCGCTATATCAATTGAAAAACATTTAGCAAACGTTTAACAATCAAAACATAATCATAGAAAGAACATTTATCAAACGTTAAATTTGATTGATTGTTTTGTTAAATCAAGTCAACAATTCTGTTAATCATCATTTTTGAAAATCGATTAAATGATGAAAATGAATGTTGATGAATATCATGTGATATGAATAAAAAATAAAAACAAGTTGTCAAATCTTGAGAAATCATGATAACAAATTGAACAGAACATTGCATGACTTAAATCTGATTAAAATCTTGAGAATGATCAATTTTTAATCGATCGTTAATCAATTGTAAAACGAATTAGAAACGATTAAACTCATCACAATTTGTACGTTTTGAATTTCTTTGAAACATAGTCTTACAAGATTCATTCTGAATCTCAATTTGTTAATGAAAAAGATTCTTCAATGTAAAGATATGTAAATTTGTTATATCACGTATATCTTTATGAAAATGATTATCTGTGTAAAATGTTTCATTAACACAAGCAATATAAGAAACATGAATATCATTGATGTTTTAAAATCAAATGACATTCAATTAGAAAGCGTTTTGTAAATGTATATCTGATTAAACTTATCGTCTTTAAATAACGTGCAAAATGTGATTGACAGCTATGCTCTCTAACATCATTTTCACATGCAACATTTTTATCAAATTTATCAAAAATAGATCGATAATAGCTGTTAAATGATTAGCAAGCACTTAACAATCGTTTATAAGACAATAAAGAATCAATATGAAAACAATATGTAATACACATTTATAAGCGTTTCTTTTAGACACATTTTTTTCAATAAACTTAACAAGATTCTTTTCTTCTTTAAGCTTTTGAAAAAGTTCTTCTAAAACAGTATCATGATGTAAATCTTGAATATTTTTTCAAATATATTCACAAACTTTGACATCAGTACACTTATACGAGTGTTTAGTGATCATAGTATGAAAAAATGTGAAATATATTTGTTTTTTGTCATCTTGTCTGATCTTCGCATATTGAATCTATTTTCAAATCAGTCTTTAAATGATATATAAACGATTAACAATTAACATAGAAACACTTACATCATGCATCATTGTTTCTATGTCTTTTACAAACTGATCACTCATATAAATCACATACATATATTCTTCAGAATGTGAATAAGAATACTCAGACAAATAGTTCACGTATTGAATTTTCTTGATTCAAATCGAATTCGTGATTCTGATAGTTAAAGAGAAGATTTCGAAATGTGATTGCTAAACGTTTGTTAAATGATTTCAAAACGACTCTCAAACATTTAACAATAAACATATCTGTTCTCTTGTCACATTTTCTTCTGAGAGTGATGACATATTGTTCTTTTTGACTTGTAAAAAAACAAATTGATTGAAAAACAAACTTTCTCAAAATAACAAAATTAAAGAAATTACGAAAACAAACATGAAAGAAATATTTTTTCAGTATTTATCTTTAGCGCACTCTATCTCAACGCACGAATGTTTTCACGTGGCGCGTCCTACTCAGCTGAATAGGGCGGGTCCTACTTGTCTATGTACACATTGACTTTCCGCATTCGTATCATTCCCCAGAAGCAAATTAACCTTGAACCATGTGGTGGGGTCCGTTTTGGGTGTGACATCGGCAAGCCGAACGTGGCAATTGTGGAGTCTGCGCACTATTTTAAGAATACGTCGGTCGATACGACGAAGTTTAACGAAGTTCATCGTCGCCTCCAGCACAAATTTCTCTGCTAATAAGAGTTAAACATTAGATCAATTCTCGTTGCAATTCTTTATCACGTAACTATTCAGCAACTCCTGTCCAGAAAGCAGCTTTTAAAAATTCCGAAAAATTAGACATTCCGTCTCTTCTCAGGCAGCCTTGACTCTCGCCGTACTTTATATCCTCCCATTTGTTGATCATGTGGTCGATAACTTGACCCATATCAGACGCACCTTTAAAATCTCGGCGATTCTCCAATGGCAATCTAAGAACTTGCGAGAAGAGGGGTTGACATCTGGCGGCCACTGCATGGTATTGAACCTTTCCGTCGTTCGGCAAGGTCTTCTACTCCATGGGAAATAGTTCGTAGGTCTTGACGTTGAACACATTGGGAATGTCCTAATACTTCTATCAGTAACTCGAAATTACTCCGCCGTATATATGATATAATGATATATACATACATATGGATAGTAGGGGGGTGTGGGTGAAATTGATTCAAGCACTTGATATTATCATTCATTGAACCCTTCTTTCGTTGATATCTGAATACATGATATCAATAAGTTGTCCACTCTTCAGATAATGAGACGTTTCTTTAGAATGTGTGTGAGCAGCACATTGAACCAGAGCTTTCCATATCAGCTAGGCTATTTTACAGATAAACAAGATTGGAGAAAACTCCCCTTGTCCAAGGTGTGGGGGAATATTCAATTCAGATTTCATCAGGCGGCCGAGCACATATCCACTTGTGATAAGTCATGACAAGCATCTCTGTTGTACTGGTCTTCTCCTTTTTGTAGGCTCGCTTTCCTTTGTTGCCGTCTTTCTTCGATGGTGACAGGCGACGGGGCAAAGGGGAGTCGGGAAGAAAGGAAGTGAACTCCTCTCTCACAAAATCCAGAGCCCAATCCGTGATGCGAGAAAAGTTGAGACCTTTGCATTCAGCAACTGAGGCTCCCTGCGCCGTTCATGCACGCCACCCAGTCGGGCGTACCTGCTGAAATTATACACGCGCCATTGTGGTTATTCACATATGCCAAGGCTGTTCGATTCTGGGACGATGATCACTGCGCGCGTGACACTCAAGAAATCGTCACTGACGTTCTGATGGACTGTCCAATTTGTATCCACTTCATTCTAAGACCAAACACACCAGTCACGATATTCGAGAGCTGTACTGTCTACTAGAACTTCTGCCAAATCCATTGTGATGGCGGAAGGCTGCCATATAAAATTAGAACAGATCGAAGCCGTCCCCCATGAAAGGCTCTTGGAGGAGATCCTCGAGGCAGTTTTCGATGAACCATAAATGATCACCCTGGTGCCAATTCCCTTGCGCGCTTACGGCATCTTCCATTGGTGTAGCTGTGTGAAACGTATTGGGGGAAAACCGTTCGCTGGGGTTCCACGAGCCTGAGCCTGACGGAAGTTCGAAAGGCCTTGACCCGGTGGATATAGTCGCCAGCGATGTACAAGTATTGCGTCGGACATGCCCTCTTCCAAGCAGCGGAACATTTAACGTTATTTGGTGAACTTGAGCCACACCCTCATCCTCTTCAAGGAATTTCCTTAGAGATAAGATAGTATTGACGGCGTTATGGGTAATGTGTGAGCCTGGAAGGCCCCTGGATCTTTGACGTAGGAGTCTGATGACTTGATCGACTTCGTTTTCAATTTTAGCCTTTTCAATAAGTGAGGTGGCAAGATTTATGGAAGACCAGCTCTTGCGGGTAAGAAGGAGAATGACTGCTGCGGTGAATGCCTGCAGATCCAATATCCTTGAGAGAAAGAATCCTGGTGGAAGCATTCGACAAAGGAATTGATACCGCTGCACGACAAAAATACATGCATTCATACAGGCAACCCGGCTGTGGAGCCCTTTTTCGATTGAGTCCTGTCTCATGGCGAAGGGCAGATGGAGCCTCATAGTGACATAATGATGTATGAACTGCACAATGTGATCGGGTTCAACGCGCTCCATATTGATGGTCCACCAAGATTCTCTGGTCTGGGAAACAAGCTCATTTAGTTCGCTTATAAGCTCCGAGGCAGGCGTGTAGAGTGCAGTAGCGGAATCGCCTGCTACATTTGTTTCATCCAAATGCGGGATTTCACCAACAATATATATCAATTTACTGAGGTATGCCCGCGGCTGGACGACGCCGTCGATTGTCACTTCTTGATTGCCTTTTTGCTCGTGCCGACCGTTGTCTGGAGGAACATTGAGTACCATACCTAACAGTTTGTTTGAAGCATTAATCAATTCCCACAGCTGAGCTGCACGGATCTGGGGGTCATTGTTGTTTACTCCCATACTTGTTTTCTGCCGGTCGACTTTGAACTTCTTGGACAGCCCCATGAGCTGCGAAATTGCAACGACATGGCGCAGTTGAATCCACGCCTTTATGAACCTGCCTTGTCCTATTTGGCTATAACTGTTATCAGGTATTTGTGGTAGAAAAGAGAACGAATTCTAAGCACTCACAGTCGAATAAAATGCATGAACACAACGAGCCCTTGAACGGTGCTTATCAGTCTATCATGAGAAAGGACTGTATTTTCCAACGGTGTCGGATATAGCTTTAGAGAGCTTGAGGCGCCCTTCAATTTCCCTCGGTTGACCGAAGGAGTTGTCATGTTGTTGAGGTATCTGCTGCGCGGTGATAGCAACACACAGCAGCCATGAAGCAAGACTCATCGTGTCCACGTCCGGGCGGCACATTTCCTCGTAGCTGTCATTTATTTCCCGCCCAGACCTGGCCACGAATGGCTGAGGAAGTAAGACATGGAGCATCGCAAGCCATTCGGAGGCTGAACTGGTGATCTCCGATATTTCAGTTTTTGACGGAACTAGTTTGTGCATCGCCTGTCTCGCTATATCTAGCAAATGTGTGGAGGCTTTTGCACTCCGATCGGGTACTTGTTCATTTTTCTGATTGCCATCCATAATGAGCCAGTCATTATTAAAGAGTGAACGTAGGTGTAATGGTTGGTCTTCGGCTAGGATATTGGGAGCATCGGAGTTATCATCGGAGCTCTCTAACCCAGGGCTCTGTGAAACAGATGCAGATGACTCTGAAGTTTGGGTTGTATGGTACCCGGACTTTGATTGAATATCACGTATGACTTTGGTCAAGCCCGCAACCTGTGACTCCAGCTGGGATATTCGATATCGCGAAGACAACCTTCGCGTCTCACTGGGAGAGCTCCACGCCTGGGCAATGCATTCTAAACCTCGTTCTTGGCACCTTCGACAGGTTTGTGCATTTTCAGAAAACCTATCACAACGTATTTTGCCACGTCTGCCTGGTTCGTGTTAAATTCTCAGACTGAGATCTTTCAGCTGTTGTGGTGCCACTCACATTCTGTACAGCTTTTTAGTCCCTTTCCGAACTATCCGGGCGTGGTCTCTCGGCATAGCTTTTCGTATGGTTGAAAGTATTTGCAGTATTTCAAGGTCTTCTAGTCTTTTGAGAGCACCAGCCGGGGTAGGATTGGAAGTGCGAATCAAAAAGTGTGAAGGCTGTCAGTAACCTTTCGCATACGTAGATAATCAGCAATGTCCTGTTCGCAATTGCGTCGGTAGATAGCTCGATTCCTGGACAGAGGTTCCGTACAACCGCTGGTGTAGTTGTCAATCCTATCTGAGAACCAATTGGTTGATTGAAGAACAACCCGTGACTAAGCCAGCCCTACTTCAATGTACTTGTCACTATCTCATCAAATTTATATACAAAAGATACTTCATCAATTCTTTGAATATATTCATCATTCTTGCTTCAAATTAATAGAAATTTGAACAAGGTCTTCAGCATAGTCCATATTAAATTAGTGAGATACCAGTTACAAGTACATTGAGCTTCTCAGTACGTTGAGCTGAGAATCACCAGGCCAGAAGGCCCGGCAGTACGTGAGACGGCCGTTGAGAGGCCTCAGAGCCTACTAGCCAGTGTCGACGCTGAATCAGCGCTGTACTTCGTGGTAAAATATCACCTCTTGGATCATGTTATATTAACATTGACTATATGAAGCGAGCCCGAGCTGAGCCCCCTGCGTCGACTTTGCGCACTATGATTTCAGCTTTTTAATCTCGAATCGAGGTGAGCGGTTGATTATTCTTTTCAAGTGCCCATTATTCGCTGTTACAGAATCGGAAAAGGAAAGACTTCTAGGCATGACCCCATCCCTTGGCGGCCATTTCGTTGCTAATTGGAACTCCTTTCTAAAGCAACTACCACAAATGTATTGCTGCAGTTGAGATACTGACGATTCTGTAGTTTAAGAGACGTCTAGAGCCTACATTTATACCAGGACATTTGTGGAGCCGATGACATATCCATTCATTGAAAGAGTTGCTCACAGTGAATCCAGTTTCGAAGTTTCGACTCAGATTCAATTCAAGAAAGTCTGACGTCTTGTCGTTATCCAATGTATTCCAAAAAGGCTGGCAAGCCGCAGAGATGAAAGGGGTTTTCAAAATTCCATTCTTCAACGTCCGGAAAGGACAGGACGCAGTATAAGCAAAAGAATAAATGGTCGCTATATCATTGATGGTAATGCGTCATGGCCACTATGTAAATACAGAGGCTTTATTCTCTTGAATTCGACGAATCCTGAAGCTTCCGAAAGGCCGTGGTGATGAAACTTCGGAACTCAATTGCTAGGTGCTCGGAGTGTTCGTCAAAGAGTACCTGAGGTGCCGCGGCCGGGAACAGAATCCGCAGAATAAAATCGCACCCACTGTCTGAACCTCGAATCTCCGGGCAGGCACAGAAAAGAATACCGCCATCACCCAAACCTCCAATCGCCGGGGGTAAGCGACCATATGTAGGGCCCCCACACCCCAAGACAAAACCTGGAAGCTCGATGTTGGGCTCCACTCGTATGCGGGCTATGTGCTCCTCAATTACTTAAACGATGCCCAGGGGGTACGGAGGAAGAGTATAGTGCTCCGGATGTGCAGGCTCCATCATGCTGGTGTACATGTCTTGCCTCCGCTCGGGTATGCTCAATTCGCCCATCCACCCTTTCCACCAATCGATAAATTGAGTCGACCTGACGCCTTTGGCCATAATATCAAAGCGGGATTCTTTGTATTGGCCGTTAGATCTGGCGATAATTTCCTTGAAGTAAGCGTCGCCTTCATCGATCTGAGTTCGGAGAAGGTCGAGCATCGGTTGCCCAAACAACAGAGTCTTTAAATTCCGTAAGGCTCTCCGGGAGGCTTTTAGCTCCCAGGCATCGACATCGCTATTTTCGATCGCCAGGCCATTTGGATGGTAGTACTCAATTGAGAGTCCAGGAGGAAACGCCATTGTGAGAAAAATCGATCGATGAGACGGACGTTAAGTGGAAAAGTCTTCTTGCGCAGAAATTCTTGCTCATTCTCTTTTCGAGGACCACCTATCCTTTTATAATAAGGATATATACCTGCCCTGTGATTTAGCGAGAGCCAACAAAATAGGCATCAAACATTTGCCGCAACCGGATTTGCGTTCCAAGTGGCCGATGCACCATCACGGAAGAAAGCCGACCGAGCGACGGACGAGTTACGGACATCACACGGACAATAGCGGACGAATTCAAGAGTCGGGACGTTCAAGGCTGCTAATGAAGCTTCACAAAAGAAAGCGCGATTGAGAGGCGGACGAATGACGGACATCATACACGCAATAGCGAACGATTCGGGGTTTCGGCTTTCTAGGTTGCTAATGAACTTTCATGGGGGGCCGCTTTCACGGAAGAAGCGCAGACAAATTGAGGGATAGATTACAAAGCTGCCCTGGTTCAAATGACTATGCCTGCTACTCTCGGACAGCTGCCTCTGGATTTGAATAATATCGAAACAGACACTATATCGGATCAAGTAACTCACCCACCGCCACATACACAGAGTCTATATGGTATTAATAGCACCTTTGATCTTAGCTACTCAAAAACCCTCCCCAGTTGAAGCAAATGGAGGAAGCAAATCATCGGATGAACATGAACTTTCAAGTAGTGCTACACAAGCATATCTATTGCCTTTCCCTACGAGCCATATAAAATCCTTTGGCGCGTACGCCTCGGGCCGGGAAATCTAGGAGCCAAAAACGACCACAGCTGCATGATCCGATGTTTATATGATCCGTGTGGTTGGAACAATGGTTTAGATAAGCCGTGCATGAAGCGGCACTTATCACCTTCATCCACACAAGGCCTTCGGGTCTGGTTCTTGATCCCCATTCCTGATCCCCATCAAGTGTCACACTGGACCGAAGAGGTCAAGTATCCTCTAAGTATTGTATTTGGTACAAGTATATAGAGTACATATCTGTCGGTAGAAAGGTCTATGATAAAATATATAGAACCAACCCTCCCTGTTTTATCAACTCTTGAAGTAAAAGTGCTCTAAAAAACCAAAAAAAGAATCTAGGAAATCGTTGTAGTTGAGGCGGCATCGCTGATCCAAAATTTATCCAACAGAAAAAGTAAATAAAAACAAGATTCTCCCCCATGACACGGGCAGGTGACATAAAAAATAAAAATAAAGTAATCAGAAGTCACGGGGATGATAGCCAAATGCGAGTAAGGCACTGATTTGTTGGTCCAACAGCAAGATGGAAATTCCGGGAGGCAGTCTTGCTCACATAGCGGACGACGATGTCGAGGACAAGAGACGACAATTGAAGAATATCTAGGTCAGACTGACAATTCGTTGAATGGAAGATGATTCGGTTGCGTTGGTAGGGCGGTGGGGTTAGAACTTCGTCCCCGTGAAATACTTCGATCCGATGCGTAACTGTCCGTAATGATTGAACCCTGGTATTCACGCTTGCGAGTTTTCCGCTGTTCAGGCAAGCGCTTGCTTCCCAGAATGCCACTTCGCATGAGCTCGCTTCTCATACCAGATGCACCATAGCGAAAGTACAATCCCTGAAACGGCAGAGAAAAAGGTGACCCAATAAGCCGTTTTATAACACTCTAATCCGTCACGGCAGTCGCGTTCGCCACCTGGCGCAACCATGGAGTGCCGATCATATATCGCTCCGTACAAGAGGTTAAAGATGTTGCCGCTGATGACAGGGGCAAGTGTCATGGCTCCCCAGTTCTGTGAGAGTCCTTTAATACCAAACATGTGTGCCACCAAGGACGGGTAGACACCAAAAAGGAATCCATAGCCTAAACCACTGAGGCTGGATACAAGGATAAGATGGTGTGGGTTTGAGATCTGAGTGCCAGCCAATTGAGTGACGCAGAAGAGCGCGGAGGAAACGACGAGACACCAGAAGCGAGATCTGTGGAGCTTTTGGATAAGGATGTCGGAGCCGATTCCTGTTTGATTCCATGATGAGCTTTCGCACTCAGAGGAGAAGGTAAGGGAAAAGATCCATACCACTCAAAAGTCGACCAATGAAACTGAGAATGGACAGAATGCCGACATGCATAACTTGCTGTTGTTGGATGAACGCTGGCTGTGCACTATCGTCATAATACTTCCATAAAGCTTTTACCTAATCTGTTGTAAGTCCTGTAGTATTTAATAGGGGGAAAACCATGGTTTGTTCTTACATCGTTACCAATATTACTATTGATTTGTTAGCTGGGAGTCTCAAGCTGGAGTAAATTCACTTACTTAATAGTCATTAGTCCAATACCGGCCAATAGACCCATCATCATAAATAGTTGCCAAAATTCCGGGCATTTCAAGAGGGACAAGCCTCGAATATCTGCGTTCGGTGAGCCAGCAGCTAGGTGAGATATGTGATCGTGATCGTGATCCTCCTCGAGTACATCATCATCGTTGTCAGAAATGACAGATGCCGCAGCCGATTTGGACACCAGAGACGATGTCTCGTCGGGATCCGTTTTAGGGAACCCGGGGTCCGAAGGCGAAGCAATTGCGTTTGCGGAGAATTCTCGGGAGTGGGTGGATTTAGATCTTCTATGTTGCGTACCTATCTCAGAGGTCTCGCATAAACGGAGACACTCATCTCTGGTTCTTGTCTCATGTGGTCCAGTCTGGTTAGGACCCTGTTCTTGGCTAGGAAGCGCAGAGTATGTCCCCCGAGGAGGGACAATCCGGACGAAAAATGACGATGCAAGGACTAAAAGGGTTGTTCCCATTGCTAATAAGAGAAGAAACTTCCCGGTGTCTCCCTTGAAAGCGATTGTGGAGATTGTGGAAAAGAAAAATGCGCTGAGACCGAACGCAGCAAGGGGAAACGAAGTAGCTGTTCCACGATGGTTGGGGTAATTCATGGCGGCTATAGTATCGATAGTGAGCAAATTATCATAGCGTTAACGCAATTATTGAATGGATTGCCATACCAGCTTTAATGGCACCTTGAAACGCAGAGCAACCTCCGAGGCCAGAGACGAAAGAGAAGAATAGCAGAAAAGGCATTGCCATTGATCCGGGGCCACCCTCGTAGGCTAATTGAGCGGTTAGCGAATAGCCCTTCAACCAGGATATGGCGAAACAAACCTTTATAGATAGGAAAGTAACCGATCCCCAGAGAAACGGCGCCCAGGAGCACGCCAGGTATCGGTCCTTTCGCATCAACGAGAAGTCCTACAGGTATACCAGTTGCATACATTCCTAAATTCCCCGCTCCACCCTACACGGCATTAGCAAATATTTCCATAACCGAAAGGTGGTTTCTGACAATTAGGTTGCTCTCGGTCGATGAGAGCTTCATCTTTTCCGCGAATTGGGGAGCCCATGCCGAATAACTGTACTATAAAGAAGTCAGTAAGTAGTTTCCCTCGCCTCCCTTGAAGAAATACTAACGTTGGTCCCACAGGCTAGGGCAATCAGTGTCGCGGCAACCACGGCCACCACCCGCTGAACTTTCCGTTTTGTTGCGGTCATTGTGGGCAGATGTAACCCAGCTTTTCAATCCAACGTCCGTTTGCTCAACAATACATCCAATATATGTTATTCGAATCTATCGCAACTCAGGGATCGTATGCGTGGTGGCAGGTCGTTGTCCGACGGCGGTCGTGTGATTTGGGAGGGAAATGACACCGAAGTATCCCGATAGCCAACCATCAGGGTTGCTGTTTGGAATCGAAGTCGTGGGTATGAGGATATCTGGGATGACACTGCACGGTTTTATGAGCGAAACAGTCTGCCTTTTGACTCCATCAAGGTCCTTTTCCGATTGATAATCAGAAAAATATGAAATTTATCAAAAAGGAAGCAAAAAGGGAATTGAACACGCTGGGCTGGATGGAAGAATAGATTGCGATGCTGACATAATGTCGCCAAAATTAGGTATGACATAAATTCCCGTGACGTGATGCCGAGTTAGCGGCTTGGCATATAAAGTCAAGCGGCTCTAGGCGTTCTTCAACCAAGTTGCCTCTCACTCTCTCGACAGCAAGACCTCGTTGTCGCCAAAATTCATCAAGGCATCACTATCAGAGTATCGAAGACCAAAGATGGGTGCTCTACTTTCCCTGCCTCTAATGGTAGTGCCCAGTGTGGGCTCGGTATGTTGCTTGCTCTTTGTTCCTTCCATAGCTTCTTGGCTAACTTGACCCCCTCATTAGATCATGACAGTCGCGGCATCGTGCTGTGGAGCAGCGACATGCTCAGCAGTCTGCAGTGCCTGCGGGAAATTCAGAAGCAGGTAGGTAGATGATATATTGCTGGGCACGGACAAGTGCTGATATTTTGATAGTATGGCGACGAGAATCGCATATGCGTTCATACTCCTTATTAACTCGATCGTTGCCTGGTTAATGCTCACGCCATGGGCCCTGAAAAAGCTTCAAAACCTAACCCTCGACTATATGACGATTACCTGTGATGGGAAACAATGCTATGGCTGGGTGGCTGTTCATCGGATCAACTTTGCTCTGACTCTATTCCATACTATACTCGCATTGCTCCTCCTCGGTGTCCGATCGACCAAAGACAGCAGAGCCTCTCTACAGAATGGGTACTGGGGTCCGAAACTTCTTGTCTGGATAGGATTTATTGTCATGTCCTTCTTTATACCCGAGGAATTCTTCTTCGCATGGGGAACCTATATCGCTTTCATTGGTGCAATGCTGTTCCTTCTCCTAGGATTGATTCTCCTTGTGGACCTTGCGCATTCTTGGGCCGAAGTGTGTCTTCAGAAAATTGAAGAGAACGACTCACGCTTGTGGCGAGCATTGCTGATCGGTTCGACCCTTGGAATGTACCTTGCGTCGGTCGTGATGACTATTCTTATGTACATCTTCTTTGCACGCGGAGATTGCGCGATGAACCAGGCTGCCATTACGGTGAGTTGACAGTTAAGCCCTACTTTATTATTTCGCCTACTAATACTCGCAGATTAACTTGATCGTTTTCCTCATTATATCCTTCGTGTCCATTCAACCAGCAGTACAGGAAATGAATCCCAGGGCCGGTCTTGCGCAAGCTGCCATGGTAACCGTTTACTGCACTTATCTGACCGTATCTGCGGTGTCCATGGAGCCAGACGAAAATAAATGCAACCCTCTCATCCGCGCTCGCGGTACTCGAACCGCATCAGTCGTTATCGGCGCCATCGTCACGATGCTAACCATTGCCTACACGACAACTCGGGCGGCTACCCAAGGCCTAGCTCTTGGGTCAAAGGGTAGCCAGGGTTATTCCGCCCTTTCCGAAGAACCCGAGCACGGACTAGTCACCCAACAACCGACCGCACGCCGTGAAATGCGTGCCGAAGCTCTTCGTTCGGCAGTGGCAAGTGGCAGTTTGCCCGCTAGCGCGCTGGATGACAGCGACGATGAGTCGGACGATGGTGATTCAAAGGACGATGAGCGGGGCTCAACGCAATACAACTATTCCCTGTTCCATGTCATCTTCGCTCTAGCAACTGCTTGGGTTGCAACGTTACTCACACAGAATTTGGACCCAGAAGTCCAAGACGATTTTGTGGCGATTGGACGGACTTACTGGGCAAGCTGGGTCAAGATCATAAGTTCCTGGGTGTGCTACGCGATATATTTATGGACTCTCGTCGCACCGGTACTTTTCCCCGAACGCTTCGATAATTAAGTTGTTGAAATTATATGGATAATAGCGCGCTGCTTTCCAGGAGTTTTAAAGGTGTATCATCAATCTGTGAAGCATTGCTTCAATGACCGTTCGTTTAAATGTTAAATAAGCATCAGTATCTTTATTTATTGGAAATAATACCCATTTTTCATTGCCGTGGAATTCAAGTTCTTGAAGTCTGTAGTCTCAATTAAAGAATAAGTTGACGCGAATGCGTTGGTTGCGTCACATTTCAATGTGAATAGCTATTCGCGATTCTAGTCCAACATCAACATAACATAACCACCATGGAATGAACATGGCCACAATTAAGGCCATCGAGGCCCGCTCTGTAAGACGCACATAATTTGCAATACTTGAAGATGCCCTCCCCTGACACCGTACGTTTAATTTAGGTCCATCAAATACAATCAGGCCAAGTTATCGTTGACCTTTGCTCTGTCGTGAAAGAGCTCGTTGAAAATAGTCTGGATGCGGGCGCCACGTCTGTTGGTATATTTCCCCTAACCATCTCTGATATAGGACCGGCCTCTAATTCACATTTACCCTAGATATCCGATTTAAGAACAATGGGTTGGATTTAATTGAGGTTCAAGATAATGGGAGCGGGATAACGCCAGACAACTACGGGACTATCTGTGGGTGACTATTCTGCGAATCAACTTAAATCCTACATGCTAACACTGTACCCTTTAGCTTTAAAGCATTATACCTCTAAGCTATCTACCTTCGATGACCTATCCTCCCTACAAACATTTGGTTTCCGCGGCGAAGCACTATCGTCATTATGCGCCCTCTCCGATTTCCATATCGTAACCGCGCAAGCGACACAGGCACCGAAAGCGACACGGTTAGAATTTGAAACTTCTGGAAAGCTGAAGAAATCTCAAGTGGTGGCCGGGCAGAAGGGTACAACAGCGTCGGTTGGGAACTTGTTTCAAAAGCTACCAGTTCGGAGGCGGGAGTTGGAGAAGAATATTAAGAGGGAATATGGCAAGGTCCTCGGACTGTTGCATGCGTATGCATGTATAAGTACACGAGTACGGTTCAATGTCAAAAATCAGACGACGAAGGATAGGAATGTGGTGGTATTCTCTACGAACTCGAACCCTACGACTAAAGAGAATATTGCCAACGTTTACGGGGCGAAGACGTTACTTGCTTTGACCCCTCTTAATCTCGAGCTTGAGTTTCAACCTTCGACAGCTGGCCGTCGGTTGACGGGACAAGAACCGGAAGAGTCGAATAAAATACTCGTCCATGGACATATATCTCGACCTATTTTTGGGGAAGGAAGACAGACGCCTGACCGGCAGATGTTCTTCGTAAATTCACGGCCATGTGGATTACCTCAGATTGCGAAGGCGTTTAATGAAGTCTACAAGTCGTTTAACGTTTCTCAGTCGCCATTTATCTTCGCAGACTTCCAGATGGATACAAATGCCTATGATGTGAATGTGTCTCCTGACAAACGAACAATATTGTTACATGATTCTGGGGCTCTGATACAATCACTGAAGACTTCTCTAACGGAATTGTTCGATGGGCAAGACCAGACAGTTCCGCAGTCCGAAATATCCATGACCCAGTCGTCAATTAAACAACATGTTCGGGATGATACCAGCGGGGAGACTCCGTCAAAACGCCCAAGCGTACCGGTTGCTCGAGGATCCGCAAAAGCTGTCTCTGAAAACGTTTCAGAAAATGGGGATGAAGAATCGGTTGAAGACGATGACCAGGCAAGGCGGAAGATTTTCAGTTTAATGCACAAGGAGTCTCCCGTGGTTGCTGGAGAGAAAGCGGCACCGGAAAGGAGTAGGATAGGCTCATTCCGAAATGATACAGGAGTAGACCAGGCAGCCGAGGCAGCCCCTATTACCGAACCGGATCAGACACCAACAACCCTTCCAGTTAGAGATACAACGCATCAGACACGACCCCATGACGATAGTACGGAATCTATTGAAGGTGACAATTCTGAGAAAGCTTCTAGCCCACAGGAAAACACGCAAAAAGACACCCCGAATATAATACAAAATGCCTTTGATCGAATGAGGCCTACGCGTCCTCCAGCTGAGCTTGCCACTATCACGGTTGGCAACAAAACCATCACTTCAATGGTTGGGTCAGGCGTACCTGCAAAAAGGAGTGCGGATTCTGTTGGCTCGTTGACAACTTCGTCCCGACCAAAACGTCGCATTCATATACCGTCGAAGAACAATAGGTTTAGCCAGAGTTTACGTGGTTTTGCTGCGCCCGGCACGCAGGCACAGGCACAAAACGAAGAGTCTTCCGAAAGTGATAACGAAGAACCTCAAGACGAATCGAGTGAATCAGGCACGGACGAGTCCGACCGCCCCAGCCCTCAGCGAGAGCGGGAAATTGATTCCGAACATTCGGAACCGGGTGGAGATATCCAGGATGGCCAACCTGCACCAGAAGCAAGCGACATGGACGTTGACGAAGCGGAACCTAATGAATCAGACGATAGTTACGTAGATGACGATGAAAAGCAAGGCGGGGATGAAGCCAAAGTGAAACAATTGATTCAGGAAGCAGAAGAGAGAGCCGCACTGCCAAGTGAACATAATATCGCCCGTGCAAATAAGATGTCTAGAGGTTCTGGTCGAAAGGATTCTACGGTTCAGTTGATAGGAACAATTGACGGATCCCTCTCTAGGATTGAGGCGCATTTGAAGACCTGGCGCGATAATCTCAAATCTCTCTCTCAGACACACCCTGAGGCCGAGAACGACGAGGAAATTCCTTCGTCGGAAGAACAGGCCGAGACACGTCTATCTCTAACAGTGTCAAAGGATGACTTCGCCAAGATGCGCATCGTTGGTCAATTCAATCTAGGTTTTATCCTCGCGATTAGATCGCATGACGAAGCTAGCAAGAAAGACGCCCAGGACGAGCTATTCATCATTGACCAACATGCCTCGGACGAGAAATACAACTTTGAGCGCCTCCAAGCGGAGACCGTGGTACAGAACCAGAGGCTTGTCAAGCCGAAAATCCTCGACCTAACAGCTGTAGAAGAGGAGGTTATTATCGAGAACCTACCCACTCTAGAAAGGAACGGATTCGTGGTAGAGATTGACACGAGCGGCGACGAGCCCATCGGCCGAAGATGTAAACTCGTCAGTTTACCTCTCAGCAAAGAAGTCGTTTTCAACATCCGAGATCTCGAAGAATTAATCGTCCTCCTTTCGGAGTCCCCTCAAATTGACTCCTCATCGGGATCTGATGCGTATATACCCCGCCCGGATAAGGTTCGGAAGATGTTTGCTATGAGAGCTTGCCGGTCTAGTATCATGGTTGGGAAGACATTGACGACTACGCAGATGGAGAAGGTGGTTAGGCATATGGGGACGATTGATAAGCCGTGGAACTGTCCGCATGGACGACCTACTATGAGGCATCTTATGAGTCTTGGGCAGTGGTCGGAGTGGGACGAAAATGGCTGGGAAGACGACGGGGAATCTCTGGGTGATGGTTCTGAGGAAGGGAGTGATGATGAGGATGATGGGTGGGATGTTTGGAGGTGGTTCTTGGGAGAGGAAGGGGATATAGAGGAGGAATGATGGTATTTCGGAATTTCGAGGATCTCTCTATGATAGTTTTTTTGGCATTAGAAGTTGGCTTCAACGTCAGGGAGAAGTTCTTGGACAGAAGACTCTCAGCAATGTTCAATGTTAACCGGAAATGAAAGGTTCTGGATATCTCAATTTCATGACAGCTACCAAGAAAAGATATTACGAATCATGTACAGATATAAATACGACAAATAACTGAACTCGAAAAAGTGCAACGAGCATAAATCAATGGATCCACCCTCCTAGATAATATTTATCCCCATGACATTCCAAATTTCAATATACCACCCCCCAAAGCAGAACAAAAAAAAAGACTCTCAAAACCACCACCTCCACCCCGTCCGCTGCTCAACCTCTGGCTCCTTTCCACCATCACCATTCCCATTCACCATCTCCACATCCCTCTCCCTCTCCCTCTCCTCTTCCTCCTCCTCTTCCCTCTCTTTCCTCTCCTCCGCCAACTTAACCGTCTCCTCCAACACCAACAAATCCCTCTCAATCAACTCCGCCCAATTCTGCACATCCCCCACCTCCTTCAACCCATCCCTCCCCTGATCCGCAAGCTTCTGCCACGAATCATTCTGCTTGGATAATTCCTTCGTGCTCTTTTTCAGGTCTGATTCTTGTTTGTCGAGGGCGGAGGCGTTTTCGTGGAGGGTTGTGGCTCGGGCGCGGAGGTCGGAGTCGAGGTTGGCGCCGACGGAGTTGAGAGAGGCGGTGAATGCGATTTTGGCTTCGGCGGTGCGTTGGGTTTGGTCGGGTTGTTCTTGTTGCTGTTGTTGTTGCGGCTGTTGGTCCTGGGGTTGGGTTTGGGGTTGGGGTTGAGATGAGGGAGTGGCCATGGTTGGAGAGCTTTTAGGGCTGATAGGCCCTGGTATTATGGCCGGATAGGGTTCGGTTTTAGGGGTTTGTATATCCCATGTGTTCTTGTACAAGTCAAGATATATATGTCAAATAGTCTCTCGCATGGACTTTATCGGTCTCCTTTCTTGGATGAGATAGCTAGGAACAGAGCTATCACCGACATCATTATCGCTCTCAACCCCGCAACAAGTCACGTTGCAGGAAAGCTGCTCCCTGCAGAATCGTGCATCGTTAACTGAAATAAACATTGATTCTTAGAGGCATTCTCCCCCAAGACAAGATGAGGATAAGAAATATATGTATAGGCAATATCTGTCATAGACAGCTTACCATCCCTTCCAGGAATCGGCTTCACTTCTCTGGCATTTCATAGAGTGACCATTCCTCTATCTTCTCGTTCAGTTCCAGTATTATCGTGCAGATGTCAACAGTTGAAGCTTTGCGATTGGAAGAGCAGAGTATGTGTCACATGACTCGATCACGAAGAAATATTGATATCAATTGCCCCCTTTTATATTTTGGCACCGGTGATTAAGGGAAACGAACTTGTCGGATCATCTGGTGATATAAATCCCCGGGGTGCTGGGGAATCAATTCAGCCTTGGTTGTCATAAGAAAAAGATGAGAGTTGCATGGCTGCATGTCTATTGTTGCAGGTCTGAGAGTTTTGTTTAGAGAGGATATATAATTGTCGTTGGCTTTTATAAGGTATTCTTGATTGATTCGTCCTTCATAGTTCTCGTTACAATGGCGGTAACAATGATAAAATGACCTCCGCCATGAAACCAAGGGAAAGAAATATATGAATCCAAAAAAAAGTATAAAAAAACATATATGTCACTTTTTGACCCACGTCATGGAAACACCGTAGAAGAGAGGTTGGAAAAGACGTAGTATTAAATAGCGCCAATATGCTCATTCGATTTTGCCAACACCTTGCAAAGTGAGATACACGTCGGTTCCCCAGCCCCAGAGACTCTGAACAGCGATACTGCCGCCAAAGTATTCAGCGTAGGCTTTTCCTAGTGGCAGTCCGTAGCCCAAACCTGCGATGCTACTGGAGTTGACACCACTCTCGGACAGAGCATTCAGTGCATCCACGTTTCCGTTATCGGAGACTGGTATGTCGTTTTCTGAAAACGTGGTGAAGCTATAAGACCAAATACTCGGGAGGATATCTGGGGGTATTCCGCCGCCGCGGTCACGGATGCGGATAGTGATACTCTGGGACGAGGAATTGAGACCTCCTATCAGCTCATCGGCGCCCGGCCGATCTCCGGATGTTTTTCCAATGTGATAGTCAATTCTCCCATCGGGGCCCCCAGTTCCCTCTGAGGTTTCTTCGACATGACGATTGGGAACGTCAGGTGCAGCAGCTATGGTGACTTCAACCGGTTCTCGTTCCCGGCCCGCCTCCACGGCCGCTCTGAACGCATTCTTCAGAAGTTCTGTGATGATATATTCCACGTGGACCGGCACATGCGCGAAACTCGCATCTGGATCACCTCCAATAACAAGTCGGGGTCGCACTCCGTACTTCAACTCGCAGATTTCTGCCACGAAATCTTCGCACTGCCGGATGATCCGTGCGGGGCGAAGTGCAGTGTCTATCACACCAATATAGTTTGATGCACTCTGGTCTCGGCTAGACGGCCGGCCATCCTGGAGAGGATGTGAGGCGAAATGGAGAGCAAGATGCTGTTCTGCGATTAATCGTGTACCTATGCGGGCTCGAAGATGCCCATCTAGAAATTCGGTGACCTCTTCCGGACTGATGTATTTCCGGCATTCGAGAAAGCCCCGGGCTAGAACTGGGATAGTATTTGTATGTGTCTGGACCAGATCCGCCATAACCTCCGCGAACTGGTTCTCTTCCTCTAGGGACGTGATCTGTCTCTGCTGATATGGGAGAAGAGTTGATAGCGAATGTAGGTAGTTGTTATAGATCTTGGAGATATGGGGATTGGAGACCACGATAAACGGTAAATTTCTTAGGCATTGTATCCGGTAGGCTAGGCGAGTCGGTAGTAAAGAAAGCGTGAAGTTCGCCGATGCGAGGAGAGCATCTTTGGAAAGCGGAGGGCGGCCATGTCTATACAGGTAGACAATCAGCGTCAATCCAAATTGGAGAGTAGAGGAGGTTCTTCCTTCTCTTAAACATACCGCAGAAGGTCAGCAAGTGTCAACGGGCGACGAGGACTAGCAGCAAGCCTTGCTACCTCGTCGTCCGCGACATCGGTGGTGGAAGGAGGATGCGACCATCCTTTGGTCGCAAGCGAAGAGGAATTTCGGTGGCTCAATACCGAGAACGATTTGAATGGGCGATTACATCTAACAACGTGAGTGTGTCGTAGAAAGGCCATGGCAATTCCGCGCCATACTGTACCTTTTGTTCTTTCGATCGTTCATCAAAGCCGGAGTAAACAAGAGGAAAGGGGATGAGGTAATAACCAGAATTAGGCTCGCTTAGCGGCGGTCAATGCTAGTTTAGCGTTATTATTCTTGGTGTGCGTACAACCCGCCAAATGCATCTCTCTTTGAATCCATCCACAGACAATACTACTACTATCCCCAGGAAATGTTGAGATTATGATTCTCCCACAACAATTGGAAGGAAAAGAGGCATAACTTAGAGGCTTGAATCTCTAGTATCTTTAATCTTTCCTATGTTTTATTTTACCCAAAATCTGGCCTGTTCTCGGCACACGTTCCGCCATAACGTTAGGGTTGTTATGGCTCAATAGCTTGTTCTTTTTCTACACGCTGACAGGCTCTGAATATATCTGGAAATTCTAGATCTTACTACTATAACTATGTGGTTATGGTCAATTTCTTTTATTCTTTTTTACTTTTTTAACGTTATACAATTGGGATATATAAGGACGATGCATCTCTCCCTTTCTCTCAGATTTCTCGACTCTATCACTACCTTCTACTATTCATAGTACAAGACTAGATAAAAACCAAAGCCTTCTCTCATTCGAAATTATACGAAGATGCCTCGCTTTAACAGCCCATTCGACGGAGCTCAGCTCTTTTACAGAGACTATACTCCAACTTCTTCTCCTGCGCCCTGGCAACCCAACGAACAATATGTCAATAAAACACTCCCTACGCTTGTCTTCATCCACGGCTGGCCCTTGTCCTCCTTGATGTTCGAACATTTGATGCTTCCACTCTGCGAGACATACCGAATGCGATGCATAGCCCCTGACCGTCGTGGGTTTGGTAAGAGTGACTGGACCGGCCCGGAGGCGAAATCATCCCCCATCGATTACGATGTGTTTGCGGACGATACGATCCACCTTCTCGAAAAGCTTGATGTAGGCCACTTTGTTTTTGTTGCATCTAGCATGGGCCCAGGTGAGACGCTTTTGGCACACTCACGCAGCCGTTACATTCGCGAGAATTGCAAGGTACGTGAATTTCAGGGGTACAAAGGCGGGAAATTGTCGATTGATAAGTTCTTTTAGGGGTTTATTTGGATGGGTGCGGCTTTACCCTTGGATCTTGCAACACCGGAGAACCCAATGGCTCCGTCCCAGGAAGTGTGGGACTCGTTAATCAAAGGGATCCGCGATTCTCGTGCCGATTTTGTCCACGAAGCGCTACCTCCGTCCCTCGGTACGGACGCGGGCGCAGTGATCCCCGAAAAGACCTTGGAGCGTTTCAAAGGCATGGTTAATGATGCGGATGCCATCGCAATTGAGCGTTGTATTCAGATCATTACCGCGAGAGACTTCACAGAAGAACTACACAATCTCGAGAAAACTAGCAACCTTCCAATCCTATGCCTGCACGGGGATAAGGACACAGGGACTCCGGTTGAGGGTTCTGCTGAAAAGGTCAAAGAGATTCTCCCTCGAGTGACTATTAAGATATACAAGAACGCTGGACATGGTAAGCAAGTTGTCATTTGACAATCCTACTTTTAAGAGCCATTTACTTACAATTCCCAGGTACATATTTGACACACAAAGACCAAACCATGGGAGACATTCTCGAATTTGTCGATGCCCTCAACTTGTCGAAGAATGAGTAGTTTCCTTTCTTCCGATGCCTGCCTGTGCTAGTTATGGTTGTGCTTCCCTTGTCTTTTATAACCACGCACTTCTCTCATTGTATACACGGACACGAACGCCTTTTGCTCTACCCACTTCCCGAAAATAGAAGTTGATGCGTGTTTAAAAGAATACGAGTTTTGGCTATAAGCATAACGTTATGCCCCTCAACTTAAATCCCCGTCTCCATACAATTCCTCGAGCTATATAAAGCTCTATAACGGCATAATTTTGGGGGCTTTCAAACCCATTACTTTCTGGCATTTTTTAATTCTTGTTTTATCTACAACACAGGCAGAATATATATGCTTTAATTCTATCAAATCAATCATCGTTGAAGAATTGTAGTTGGATGTCACTTGGCCATCCCCGTTTCATACATATCCACAATGCCGACGAAAAGGCAACTTGAGATGAAAGATGAGATTAATGTTCCTGATATTTCAGATGATGCCGCGGAGCGTAAAAGGGTTCTTAATGTTCTAGCCCAGAGGCGATACAGTAAGATCAATACCCACCAGCCATAGATCTGAGCCACAGCTAACATAGCATGCAGGGAAGAAAAAGCGTGAGCGCTTAGCTGCCTTGGAAGCTCAGGCGAAAGGAAGCTCTAGCTCAAGCAGCAATGCTACCCAGGGAGATACCTCCAGCGAGAGCGCTGAAGCACCGACACAGGAGAAACCGGGAGCCCCATCTCCATCACCAATAGATGATAACGTACCAACCGTTCATCCGGGTTCTTCGGACGCGATCTTCCAACCACATGAAGATCCATTCGCGTTCCTACAAAACGACGAGCATATATTTGACTCCAACATCCTATCTCAAGAGAATCTTGAAGATCTCCTCCCACCGGCCTTGACCTCAGGCTCATCTAACAGCTCAAACACACCCCCTTTACCAAACGACCTGGATAGCTTCCTCGTTTCCCCCCCAAATTCTCCGTCTGGATCATACCTACCCTTTGGATTCCTCGAAACCCACTCGAACAGAACAGGGGACCACGACCTAGCTTCCACCCTCCAAGACCACCAATCATCCACATTCACATTCCCAGACGACCACCTCATCGACGTCCCCACCCTAGCCCTCCTCCGCGCCGCCCTCACAGTCGCAACCCGCCTCGGGGTCGCAGAAAACATCTGGGACTTCACAGTAATTAGCCCATTCTACACCGGCAGCGAACCCTCAAACTCTGCACCACTACCTCCCGACCTCCCCCTCCACCTCCACCCAACCCGGTCGCAACGCCTAATTCCTCACCACCCCCTCCTCGACCTCCTCCCCTGGCCCACCGTCCGCGACAAACTAATCCAAGTCTTCAGCGTCCCGTCTCACCTCCGCCCTCCCTCGGCGGCTGATCCCATGGCGCTGGTGAATTTCATCTACGACATGGAGGATCCGTCCGAGGGGGTGAGGGTTAGGGGACAGGATCCGTTTGAGCCGGGGGATTGGGAGGTTGGGCAGGTGGTTTTTGAGAAGTGGTGGTGGGCGTTTGATGGGAAGGTTGTGGAGAGGAGTAATTTGTTGAGGAGGGAGAGGGGGGAGAGGGGGTTGGTGCTTGGGGTTGTTGGGTAGGGATACCTCTTTGTGTGTAACTTAGATTGTTTCTGATTGGCGTCGGGTCTGGAGCCGGTGTACCCTTTTGTATATATATAAATTGCTCCGGATATCCAGCATGTAACAGTGATGAACACTCTTCTCAATCAACATCCTGAAATAGATACCTAAAAAGGGGTTTCCTATGAAGAATAAGGATCACACCCCCTGCCCAACCCGACATGAATATATCATTTTACCACCCCCCCATAGCTCAATCGATCTTCGGAATCCTCGGTCCCGCATTCTTTGTCAATATATCCAATCCCCTGCTTCCACATGTCAATCTACCCCAAACGCATGGATCAGGCCTGCCTTATCAGCGTTATCGTCCCAAGGCGTGAAATCAAAGGAGGGCATAAAACCGAAGACAAATCACATTGATCGTCACAGACCTGATAAGAAAGGGGATCTTTGTGCATGCATATCCGTGGGGTAAAATAGTGTGTGGGGGAGGAGAAAAGCAAAGTAGAGGAAGAAAATTGTAGAAGAGGGAAAATGAAATAGAAGAGAGTAAAAAAAGAGTCGTTTCTTTGCCATAAATACATAAATACAAATATAGAGAAAGGTATGATGATATCCCCATAATGCTTCGTAGTTCCCATACATTATCTAGTAGTGTCGATTAAGATTCTCATTCTGTGACTTTTTGCGCCGGTGCATATAACGCTCTCCCTTTCTCTTGCGCATGTCTACATATCCGAGTAAAAGGTAGACCTAGTCGTCATCGTTTTTTTGTTCGTTTTTGTTGTTTCTTTTTTTGGATGTTTATTGGGTTTGAACCCCGCCATCCTGTTCGACGTGGATGTGCTCGGTAGTTTTGAGGGTTTGGACGTGGTCGTCGGGGTATTCGACGCTGAGGGATAGATGGTCAGATCATGTAAGGAGGTATTTGGAATGAGTAAGGGAGATGCGAAGAGGGTGGGCATACGTGAATCCCTTGATTAGGGTGTATTCATGACGGATGTTCCCTCCCTGGTTGCGTGCTTCCTGCTTGGCCCTGGATTCTTGTCAACATGTTTCTGCTTCCTCTGATAAGTGACCCGGGGGTATAGAGAGCGCATACTTCTCTAGCTCCTCTGGGGAAGCGTCTTTCTTGAGAGTTACCTAGAGTGGGTGATATGGAGTCAGTATGAGGGGTTGTGGTGGGTCAATAGGACCCAGATGGAGGGAAGACCAACGTTGAAGAGCATGTTTGCTGAGGAGTATAGAAGATTTTTGCAAGTTTTCTTGAGTTCAGAAGCAGGTGGTAGAATCAAGAGTTGAGTATAGAGGCTGTGCTTGCTGTGTGTAACTTGAACGGAATCTCCGGCTTTTATATCTCTTGGGGAGGGGGGTGGAGGGGTGTGTAAATAGGAGAAGAGAGAAAGATCTTATAGGATTCTTGGATGCATGGGATAGAGAGGGAGATGACAAAGATAAGGTGTGACTCGTCTAATTCACTTTGATTCCGTAATTGGTATTAGTGAAGTTTGATTGCCGATAAAAAGAAGCAATGACGTCTCTACATCTCTGCTCTTTCTTTGTTTGTTTGGCGACAGGATAGGCGCATCAAGCGAATCCGATGACGCAATGTTATCTTTCTTTTGGGAACCTTGATGTTTCGTCGCTGGTAATATTACCGTTCCCCTCTTACCGGGTATCTCTCTTTTCTGATTGGCTACGGGATAAAAGCGAAAGATAAACTTCTCCACGTGATATCCATGGTTCTTTAAAGTTGATCCGATCCGATGTTTCCATGCCCTAAACCCTATCGGGCACCGTCACCTGTAGATATCAAACGAGCAACCACAACTCTCGCTTCTTCTCTCTCCCTTTCCCCCCCTGTTTCTACCTTCGACCCATGCTGTCAAAGCTCATCCCAGATCTTACGTCCATGGCTGATGAAAGTATCTTTCTCGGGGGTTCGAACCCCGACAGAACCTGCTGGAAATATCCTCCGGACCACTCATACGTTCTCGGCTATTCTGTGTTCTTTATTCCGCACTGAGAGCGATTTTATTTTCCTTGACGCATTGTTCTCTAAACGACGAGAGATCTTGATGCTATACCTGGTCCTGCCCAGGACTGACATGATGATGTCACAAATGGCCTGAAGCATGCACGATATACTTCTTCAGAAAAGCCCTGGCAGCAACATCTCCAAACAGTGCATACAGTTGATGGTGTGATTCGGCTGAGACATGCATTCGATGTGGATGCTCAAGCCTCCTACACAACGGCCCATCATGATGATAGGCCGCAGCTAGTTGTCTTGTGACGATGGTTACAAAATTTATCTGATCCCATACCAGGGGTCAAAGTTTGAGGATGACAGATGCCCTTATTGTACCCCCTCTCCATCGGGTGGGCTACTTCTAGCCGACCTTCACATCCGAGCTCGTCGAACCATAGTCGATATTAATTATTAATAATCGGCCATCGAAGCTTAGTCCTACGAATGTAAGTGGTTGAGGGCTTCCCACTCGGATTCATGGCGAGCCGAACCCCGAAACACATAGAAAGGCATAGGTATCACTTGATGATAAGTTATATGTACTTCGCCTGCATGGTCCACCCCTTCCAATGTCGGAGGAGGTTACCAATGGCTTAACGGTCATACTATGGGAAGGAACCTCGGTGATAGGGGTTGCCATCGAACCCCCCAATCGAATATAGCTAATTATTTCGCGAATCGCCAAAAAACAATTTCCATCTTCTGGAACATTTAGTATCCCTACTTACACTATTGCACTACTAACTAGGTAGGTTATATCTTCGATATTCAATTCCGATGCCTCACTATCAGCAAATGCGAATACGTTCCCCAAGAGACTCCAGGCATATCAGAGTGAGGCATCATGTATGATCTAATCACCGGATGTCATCATCGACGCTTTGCAATTCTCTCAAGCTGCGCCCCGAAAAGGAAATGGCGATGCAAAATGTCAACGATTTCCCAAAGGGTGCTTTTAGTCTCAAAAGTATTCCGTCGACGTGAGACTCTCATGTTCCAACGTCGAAAACTCGTTAGGCGAATACCAGATAAATTCGAAGGTATTCTACCATTTCCCACTCGGGACCCAATTCGTGGTTTTACTTCCCCAAACGGAACCCTAAGCTTCTATTGGTTTGTGGGAAATAAGGATACTTCTGAAGGCCAGCTATTTCTGATGAACTAGTAGTAACTTATGGCCATCGATTTGAGGTGTACCAACCCGAACAACGGCAAGAATGGTTACCAAATTAGCTTCTTTCCCCCTTAAGTCGACAGCAAGGTTCAAATCCTTGAGCTTTTCATCAGAATATAGCGATTCAAAAGTATTTGAAGACAACAAGTTCACGTCCTACCATTGTTGGGAACATCTCTTTGAATTTCAGCCGCTGGGGGGTAGAATACTGTCCAGAAGCGAGCTCAAAGAGTTTGTATATCTCGATCAAGTCTATCTCCCGGCCCCGAAATTACTATTTTGATTTCGTTTCCTACCCTCCCCTTCAGCTGAATGTTTGTGTTCTCGGTAGATTGGTTGGTTCCTAAAGCACAGGCTCGGAGACATGTAGGGATGAAGAAGGCAAAGGAAAATAGGTAT
The DNA here is from genome assembly GCA_949709995.1 of Arachnomyces sp. KDTOL00113. Classification (NCBI taxonomy): domain Eukaryota; kingdom Fungi; phylum Ascomycota; class Eurotiomycetes; order Onygenales; family Arachnomycetaceae; genus Arachnomyces; species Arachnomyces sp. KDTOL00113. Next base: position 1,287,805 of record OX453234.1, read on the forward strand.
ATGAATTCACGGGGTTAAATTCCTAACGGATACTGTTCGATTAGAAGGAAAACCAACCAGAACAAACCGAGCAAGACGCCATACCTAACCTACAGCCGAGTTCTCCAACGATCTTCCGGCTGGGAGCTTTTAGCATCTCTCGACACCTTTCACCATTCCTTGATGTACGCGTATTTCGGTGGCTTTTTGGCTTTCAGGCCTCTATTACCGTGGACTGGCATCTTACAGCTAGTAGTTGGGATTGTGGGAGAGATGTTTATCATCTATCAGAGGATGAATGGTGGTGGCATGAGGGAAGATGAAGCTGCATGGCCTCATCTGGTGAGTATAGGGTTGTTAACGACTTATCTGGGGTTATTTGCGAGAGAATTCACGCTTGGGAAAGATGGGGAGAAGGGGAAGGAGAAGAAGAAGAGGGAGAGGAAAGCTAGACGAGGTGATTGAGAATCGGTTGCATATATTTGTATGACCTCTGGAAGAAAGTAGGTTCCATCAAACTAGTATATTATTATACACTTATCAATAGCTATCTTCACACTCCAGTGAAACCCGAGCTTTTGTCGTCTTGCCGTGCCGGCATAGATAAGCCGTGCATCCCCTTATACGGAGCGCATTCTGGCGACTTCCATCCCTCAAGAATCTTTGGATCTGTAAAGTTGTAAACTTCCACGCCCAGTGGTCGGGTAGTGCTTGACATATTGCTGTCCTTGTTATCCCAACCCCACGCCGATAAATCTCCACCAGGGCAGGTAGACAATGCACAAAGCACATCAACCTCTGCGAAGAACTCGAAATATTCCCCTTTCTTGGCGGGACATGTCTCCATGAAATATCTCCCCTGTTCGTCGAGCCCGGTGACTTGGAATACGTTCAAAACGTCGTGAACATCGAATTCGTTCAGGCCGTATGGCATGACCGCTCTCGTGAGGTTGGAGTGGCAGTGGAAATCGAAGCTCTCCCCACCCATAAGAAGGTTGACATACGGGTCACATCTTGTCCCAAGCAAGTCATGTACTCGACCACCCCATTTATCAACACCGTATTGTTTGAGTGAATCTCCTGTGATCGTCACTAACGGCCGGAGAAATGGCAATGTAGACCAGAGACGATCTCCCTCAGTAACATGCGAACGATGGATCTGTCTTGTCCGGGCAGCCCAAAGACGTTCCCGAGGGTTATGCGCGTTCCAGATATTCAGATCGCCAACTTGCGGGCCCTCGGGGGTTGTAATTCGGCACACTTGACCAGCTTTGACGGTCCAGGCTTGGCCTGCACAAGGGCGGATGGTGAATGACGTCTCGAGGGATCGAGCCTTGGGATCGGCGGCCGAAGACGCGACCCTTTTGTAGACTGGGTTTGAGGCGTGGACGCTTGAGTTGGCCGGAGCGTCATACGCTGGGGAGGGTTTTGGAAGGTCCATCTCTATGGCTTGATTATTCGATTACACTTGTCTAGATTCTTTCTTCCTTCTATAAGCTTGTTAATGGGAGTGTGGGATGCGGCTAGGGTTCACAAGACGTACCCTTCTCGTTCAGATAGGTATCCAGAACAAATAGTATGATCCGCAGCTGTCAGTTGCAAGAATCCCTATCGTCACTTATACTATACCAAAGCCTTTCAAGATATATTCAATTAGTAAGAATCATATTAGTGATGAAGCAGATACGAGTGCTACCCCGCCCATCAAGACGAGAGAATCCACCGCATCGTGTTTGCTGGTTCCAAGATGGGTGGATCCGAGGATGGCAATTGGCATCCGGAAATCTAGTTCACAGTAAACTGCCAGAACATAATTTAGAGATCGGGGTGGAATAGTATACAATTAGACGAAAAGATTTGAGCCTTCATCACTTGTTGCGACAAGATGTTATGACCATCCATCGGCGACATGTCGTTGGGAACCGTTGTTATCGGGGCTAGGGTTTAGCCCTAATCGCCGAATCTGTGCATCGAAAGTGAAGAAATTAGGGCTCGTCGGAACGGATAAACTTGGAATTTTTTTAGAGTTCATCAGATTCGATCTGCGAAAGATTGTTGGAGAGCTTCTTCGGCGAAGGTTGCAAGACCATCGACAAGTTTGGCGCCGTCAAGATGGAGGATCAAGCTAATAGACCTCATCGCAAGTCGAAGGAGAAGAAGGCGCACTCTGGTGAGTTTTATTCCACCCTTTTTTCTCCTCCTGAACATCATTTCCGTCACCTCGAACTTTTTTTTGCAATCTGAAGAATCGGGAGAAACTAACAAGTGACTATCGCATTATAGGGAAGAACGAAAAAGCCTTTGCCGTCGCAAATCCAGGGCGCTTGAAGAGAGATGCTGGGCGATCCCATGATGTGCGTCCATAACATACCCCGCGATAGAATACGTTCGAAGCTAATGAGGCTGGTATATAGGTCAAGGAAAAGAGGCTGCATGTCCCGCTCGTGGACCGCCTACCTGAGGAGGCACCTCCGATTGTTGTCACCGTTGTTGGGCCACCAGGAGTATGTTATACTTAGGGCAATTGGCATTTCTGGCAATGAAAAGGCAATACTAACAGATACGATATCTAGGTGGGCAAAACAACGCTCATTAAATCCCTGATTAAGAGATACTCCAAACAGACCCTCAGCTCCCCATCAGGACCGCTCACCGTCGTAACATCAAAGCGCCGACGATTGACGTTTCTAGAATGCCCTTCCGATTCCCTAGCGAGTATGATAGATGTGGCGAAGATCGCAGATATCGTCCTGCTTATGATTGATGGAAACTATGGCTTTGAGATGGAGACAATGGAGTTTTTAAACGCGCTCTCCTCGAGCGGTATGCCAGGAAATGTCTTCGGAATTCTCACACATCTTGATCTCTTCAAAAAGCAGAGCACACTACGCCAGGCGAAGAAGAGATTAAAGAACCGGTTTTGGAGCGAGTTATACCAGGGCGCGAAGCTCTTTTACCTCTCGGGTGTCATAAATGGCCGATACCCGGACCGGGAAATCCACAACTTGTCCCGATTTTTGTCGGTGATGAAGAATCCCCGTCCTCTTATCTGGAGGAACTCACATCCATACTGTCTTGCGGATCGATTCTTGGACATTACACCTCCTACTGCCATTGAAGAGAATCCGAAATGCGACAGGAAAGTTGCGCTTTATGGTTACCTACGAGGCACAAACTTTCCGGCTCAGGGCGCTAGAGTGCACGTTCCCGGCGTGGGCGACCTCAGTGTTTCGGCAATTGAAGCACTTCCCGATCCGTGTCCCACGCCTTACATGGACCAAGCGGTTGCAAAAGCCACCGGGAAATCCGGACGGAAGAGGTTAGGAGAGAACCAGAAACTCCTCTTTGCGCCCATGTCGGACGTAGGCGGTGTGTTGGTAGATAAAGATGCCGTCTACATTGACATCAAGACCCAGACTTTCAATCATGATTCGGAGGAGGAAGAAGAAGACGAGGAAGATAGGGGTTTGGGAGAACAATTGGTCATGGGATTGCAGGGGGAACGAAAGCTACTTGGTGATTCTCGGCCTGGCGTTCGACTCTTTCGAGGTGGTGAAACCGTGGACGAACAACCGGGTGGAAAAGAGGGCGTCGGGAGGAAAGAGAAACGGAAGGTACGGTTTATGGAAGACGGACAAGACGAAGTCGAAGATGAAGGCTTCGGAAGTGGAAGTGGAGAAGACGAAGAAGAGGACGAGGAGGACGGTGAAGATGACTATGAGAATGTGGAGCCGCCCAAAGACTTTGGTTCAAAGTTCAGAGAAAAGCAGATTGGATCTGCACAAAAGGGTGGAGACGATATTGCCTTCGCAGACAGTGATTCTGATCTCGGGTCAATATCATCCGTTGAAGACCAAGAACTTGAGAGTGGTGAGGACGACGAGGACGAGGACGAGGATGAGGAAGAAGCTGAATATGACGACGAGGACGGGGACGAAGATGACGGGACGTTACGTTGGAAAGAGAATATGGCAGCCAGAGCAAAGAAGATGCACTCGAAGAAGCCTAGTTTCCGGGTAGCAGATCTAACACGAATGCTTTATGATGAATCCTTAACTCCAAAGGATGTGATTCGAAGGTGGCGTAGCGATCCCGAGGAAATAGAAGAAGAAGGGCCTGATGATGAGGAGGATGAGTTTTTCAAGAAGACGAATGTGGAGAATGAACGAGATCTTGAAGACCGCTCAGTACCACAATTCAATTATGAGGAACTCGAGAAGAAATGGGACGACAAGGAGACCGTTGCTACATTTTTACCTCGATTTGCAAGCGCACCACTGTCTAAAGGTGGAGTAGATGGAGATGATGAGGGCTCGGAAGAGGAGGATGGATTTTCCGACGAAGGAGACGGAGAATTTAAAGACCTCGAGGCTGATGAGGCATCCGACGAGGAGAATGAAGCTCAAGAGGATGATGGACCTGCCGATCTGGATGCTGAGCGCGAGAAAAATGCAAAGAGAAAAGAAGAGCTCAAACTACGCTTTGAGGAAGAGGATCGTGAGGGTTTTGCAAACGCAAAGGATGGCCCACGACAGGATGGAAATGCAAATGAAGAAGAGCAATTCGGCGAGGACGAATGGTATGATGCCCAAAAGGCGAAACTTCAGAAACAAATGGATATCAACCGTGCCGAGTTTGACAACCTCGATGCCATGTCAAGAGCAAGAGCGGAGGGCTACAAAGCTGGGACTTACGCGCGAATTGTTCTCGACGACGTCCCGTACGAATTTTCCGCCGGCTTTAACCCTAGATTCCCCATCATTGTTGGTGGATTGGCTCCCACTGAAGATCGCTTTGGCTATGTGCAGATTCGCATCAAGAGGCACAGATGGCACAAGAAGATTTTGAAAACAAACGATCCTCTTATTTTCTCACTTGGCTGGCGCAGATTCCAGACTGCACCCACCTACAGCATATCTGATTCTCGAACGCGAAATCGCATGTTAAAATATACCCCTGAGCATATGCATTGTTTCGGTACTTTCTACGGCCCGTTAGTGGCGCCGAACACGGGTTTCTGCTGTGTGCAGACCTTCTCGAACCAAAATCCAGGTTTCAGGATAGCGGCGACGGGAGTTGTTCTCAATGTTGACGAGAGCACTGAGATCGTGAAGAAACTCAAACTGACCGGAGTACCATATAAGATCTTCCGGAAAACTGCTTTCATCAAGGAAATGTTTAACTCTACTTTGGAAATTGCCAAATTCGAGGGTGCAAGCATCCGGACGGTTTCGGGCATTCGTGGCCAGATCAAACGTGCACTGAGCAAGCCCGAAGGACACTTCCGTGCTACCTTCGAAGACAAGATCCTGATGAGTGATATCGTGTTCTTACGAGCTTGGTACCCAGTGAAACCACATCGATTCTACAACCCGGTCACTAACCTCCTAGATACGGGAGAGGGTGGCTGGCAAGGAATGCGTCTGACAGGTCAAGTCCGCCGAGATGAGAACATCCCAACTCCACAGCAAGCAGACTCAGCATACCGACCCATTGAGCGACCAACCCGCCACTTCAACCCCCTCCGCGTCCCCCGCCAACTCGCCTCCGACCTCCCATTTAAATCACAAATCACACAAATGAAGCCACGCAAGCAACAAAGCTATGTCCAGAAACGCGCCGTCGTTCTAGGCGGAGAGGAGAAGAAGGCTCGGGATCTGATGCAGAAGCTAACCACGCTTCGGAACGAGAAAGTTGCGAAGCGGGCTGCTGCGCAGGAAGAGAGGAGGAAAGGGTACCGCGCTAAAGTGGCGGAGAATGCTGAGAAGAAGGCTGATAGGGAGAAGCGGGAAAGAGATGAGTACTGGCAACGGGAAGGGAAGAAGAGAAAGAATGATTCTGGGGATGGTGGAGGAGGAGGGAAGTATAAGAAGAGAAGTAATTGATGTATAATGGATGTCAATGCCACGTCTTGGATTGGGAAACGGGTTGTATAGAACGGAATCGTTTCAATTGAAGTATTAAAATAAGTTTATTGTCTAGATAGCGTTGCTCAGAACAAACGGCTTTTTGGCATCTCGAGTCATAGACGATGACCTACAGGCGTTACCCTTACCCTTACCCTTACCCCTTTCTGGGTCGAATGAACCCAAATTAAACCACGTGATCGCGTATCTCGACGCGTCTCCCTCTCGAAATCTCGTGATTGTCCCGTGATGCTCGTCTGTTTGGCGCAAATTTCACCTCAACAGCGACAGTAAGATCGCATTTCTCACGCCTGTCGAGTCAGTTCGAGCATCATTCTTACTCTTATCCTCGTATTAGCAGGATGTATGCTTTTAAATCTCACGTTGAGAACAAATAACCACCGTGCCGGAGTAGATTTCTGCAAATTATCAACCCTAAGACCATCAACCAAAATCCACCCCTCATTATAAAAGACCCAGCTCCTTCACCAGCTTAGTTGGACAAATTATAAGGACCCGGTTGCTTAAACGTCGTTGTACAGTAACCGTTGAGATTGTGCCATTCCGGCCCGCCCGCTTCTTCATGCGCTAGGAGATAAGGATCGGTTGTTGCTGTTTATCCTGAGACTATCCACAACACCACCACCACAACTGTCAACATCACAACCCATTCAAGGTCAACTTCGAACTTATTACCCATGCCATCTCCTTGGAGTCTCAGAGAACTTCGTCTTCAGCCACTATCAAACATCGAACCGTAGAAGTCAAGGTACACGGTTGCGAACGACCGCCACTTGCGAAATTCCGCTCTCTCGCCTAAACCCCTGCTTCTACCGGTGCGGGACCGTAGGCCCGATCCGCCTTCCGTCATAACCACCAGCAAACTCAACAAACCACAACAAACACGCGACAACGACCTCAAGCATCCGAAAATTCGAAGGCTAATGGCGACATCGGATGCGATTCGAGCGGAATGCGTCCTCCCTCTCAAGACCGCATCTAGTGATCTATCCCAGTCGACATTCGCGGATATGGTCGATGTGGACACCACCCCTCCCACATCGTCTTCGGGATTGTCGAGTCAAGAGATCGTGCCGCATATCGGCGAGTCACACGCGCCGATGAAGTCGTTGGGAGCTGCCCCAGCGGATATATACACACAAAGAATACAGCCACCGCCATTGACTTACGTGGAAGTAAACAGCGGCGTCGCTCCGAAGTCTCGTTCAAATAGTCCGTCTAAAGGCGGCCCAGAGAATGCGGTGGTTCAGGGACAGAAAAGAACAGCTTCTGGGGAAATAAAACAGAGTAATGTACTGGGTTCACGCAATCCTGGCACCGATGGACTAAGAGGACATGCGAGAACGACAAGTACAGCATCAAATGGCAACAAGATCGCAGAGGTATATATCCGGATGCGAGGTTTTGAATGATTTTTTCTTACAATGCGTGCTGCCTGCTAACAGAGTCAATTCAACTTCAGTTATCCTCTCAGCTCCGCGCCCGATTGTCTTATGCTGCGTCCATTGTCGAAAAGAACCGACAATCGCGCGATGCCAATGGCGAGGAAGGAGCTAGTACGCGGCATAGCGAGTCACCGGCGCGCTCGATATCCTCATCCCGTGATCTAGGCCACATATATCTTTCACCTCGAAATGAGGCGTCCAGGTCCCAAATGCACTATCTTCACGGCTCTCCTGAAAAGACTCCCTCATATGCGTCAGACTTAGCAAGCCCAAAAAAGCCGAGATCTCTCAATGGGCCCGCACGGATTAGTTCTTCAACCTCCGCTGATATCGCTTCCTTGACGCGTTCATCCAGCCAACCCGAGCAGAACAACACATTTCCTGGCGAAATACCAAATTTAAACAAGCACCAGCGCCGGACACTGGCCCCACCTGCGGATATAGTTACCGGTGAAAACAAAGCACGTCGTCGCCCAAACCCGAACATGAACGTTCCAACGTCATGGCCCAACATATCACCCAATCACCAGAAGCAAAGTTCTCAACAAGGAAGACATAACCGCACAAGTTCAATGAAATCAATAGTTCCAGGAACACCGCCATACAACCTCCAACCGTCCTCAAACCCACCTCACTCGACACCCGCGGCTGTATCCGCTAAAGCACGAACCCCATCGCAAAACGCTATCATGGAACAAGACGCTATCGAAACTCTCTTATTCATGTCCAGCCCCGGAAATTCGGGGTACCATCCGAGCACCAGCTCCCAACATTCACAGCACTCACAGCCTCAGCAACAATCTCAGCAACAGCAACAGCAGCTCCAGAAACGAGCCCATAACACATTAAACCACGCAGTTTCTTCATCCATGCCCGCTCCTCGATCTAACCACGAGACCCAGGTAGGGCTGGGAATTGACGGAGCACCCGGTCTCGACCCCCACAGGACACCCACGCAAACCACCCAAGGCCAACGACCCGTTCGACGGGTCAGTTTTCTAGACAACGACAGCGCAGGGGGGGAAACCCACAGCGAACTTGACTTCCAGCCCACCCATGGAGTAGGATTCAGATTCGAAGACCAAGCCGGAGACGAGATCGATCGGTTATTGGATCAGATGGTCGAGGAAGATAGTGATGATAGTGATGATAACTTCATCCGGAATAGCCACGCTTGGTTGCAAGGTGGGAAAGGAGGCATCTCGAGTAACTAACAGCAACAGGCATTGGAACTGGGGAAATGCCACTGGACACATATACCCTTTCTCACCTTGGGCCTATATCACGATTTTTAAATGCTCGCGCGATGTTTCCCCCCCTTGCGTTTATATCCCCTCTTTTTTTCTGGGATATGACATATATAAGTAAATAGAAACCCATCAAACCAGCTACTTTTTGGATAAATGATTTCATTCTCTCTCGCCCCTTTTCCGAGAAAATTGATGTTTAATCTAGAATGAAAAGAGATCAATATCAATACTCCCAAAACTATAGCCTACCCTAGGAAAACGGTAAAGGCAAGAAGTGGTTTGAAGTAACAGCAAAGAGTTTGGCATCAAGAGCCGAACGAGAGCTTTGTACATTCATTAATATCAACAGGCTTTGCTCAAACAGGTATAAAGATTTAGAATACAGACAGTCCGAACAAGAAATTGCGAAAAGTATTCAAACACACACAGGTAGAAGAGGACGAAGAAGAAAAAGTCAACATATATAAATCCAGCCGGAATATTAGTTAGTTATTCACTCTGCAGAAGCAGAAGAAGAAAGCCATGTATATGTGAAAGAAAAGAAACCCAGATACGACGTTCTTCCTCACTCAATCCCCCACCCATCATCAACCTCCGCAACATCATAATCCACCTCATGATTCCCATCCTTCCTCATCGCCAACGGATCATGCTCATTCTCCCCGCCTCCACCTCCTCCACCACCCATCATGGTATCTTCATCATGATGCTGAGGTTCTGAGACGGGCGTACCCACGCCGGAAGTACTCGAGTGACCAGCAATCCATGCGAGTTCAACTTTTCCGACAGAAGGGATATCGGAGGGGCCATACATGAGTTGTTCGGCCATGTAGCGGTCCTTGAAGGAGACGATTTGGGAATCTGGACGGTCGGGGTTTTGTTCGATGTTTTCGAAGCCGCCGAGGCCCTGGATCGGGGGTTAGTAACAGCATACCCAATAAGGGGAAGGTAAAAACTATGAACTTACAACAAGAAACTGCCTCAAAGCCTCATCCCTCGCCGTATCAAACTGAACTCCTGAAATAGCAACCCGCTTCGGCCTATTATCGAGTCGAAGCACACCGCCACGGCCACCGCGAGGTGCCCCTCGACCTCGATACCCACCTCGGAATGCGGGATCAAAGCCGCCACGACCGCGAGGAGGAAAGCTACCTCTACCTCGGAACCCGCCCCGACCTCTACCACGCCCACGATATCCCGACGACTCCCCATTATGTTCCGGATCGATACCAAGACTCTTAGCCTCAGCCTCCAACGCGGCAAGCTGTGCGCGTAACGCTCTCGTTTGTTCAGAGGCATTATCATTTTCCGTCGTCGGCGTCTTTCCATTCTCTTGGCTTCCTTCGCGGTTAGAAGGGGTGGTGGATCCATTACTAGCACCCTTATCACCACCAAGCCTTTGCATCAACTTCGCTTTCTCCTCTTGTTGCTTCTTCAGGAGCTCTTCTCTCTGCTTTTCTAGCGACTCTCTGGCTTCTTCTGCCTCCTTGCGTTTCTGCACCTTGTCTTCATACGACTTCTGCGCGTCGGCTTGTTGCTTCTCGAACTCTTCTTTGTCAAATGCGGGTTCTTCGGGACGAGATTCTGCGGGAGCAGATTGACGAGGACCGCTCGAGTCAGCCTTACCACTAGGTTTATACCAGTAGACTTTAACAAATCGATTATCGAAAATAACTTTCGGGCTCGCCCACGCGCGTCTTGCAGCTGCATATGAATCATATTTAACCAGTGCAAGATGCTTGTAAGCTTGCATAGTCACCTCCACGATCTCACCGAACTCAGAAAAGAATTCTCGAATGCTTTGTTCATTGAACTTGTCTTCGGGTATCTGCTCCACCACGATTGTAGTGATGGACTTATCGTCGTTTGGACCGGCGAGGGAGAATTCGGCACGATTCCGTCGTTGTGAGCCGAAGTCACCCCTACCTCCCCGTCCTCGTCCTCGACCCCTTTCCCTGCCATTTCCGCGGAACGGTGACCTCTGTCCATTCGTACCATTCGTAGCCTTCGTGTCAATAATCCTCGCATTTGTCGGATCATATTCTATCAACCTTTGGTTAGCGCACATTCACCGTATTGCAAAACGTAACCACAACTTACCATCATCTTCCGGGGCCACAACACGTTCCGTCCCATGTTGATAAGGACAAGTGCTTCCCAAAACGCAAAACCCCTGGTTATCATAATCCTTGCATCTCTGCGCAATCCTCCTGGGCGGAGACCCAGCTTGGGTCGGTTGCTGCTGTCCTGGGCTTCCACCGGCCGTAGGTACCTGCGGCATTGGCGGCATCCCAGGAAGCTGCGGGAACATATTTTGAATAGCCAGCATTGCCGCCATCGGATCGTTTGGGTCAAACGGTGGGAACCCAGGTGGTGGCGCGGGCGGCATTCCCGGAAACCCACCCTGCGGCTGCTGGGGAGCATTCGGCCCTTGAGGGAACGGAGGGCCCTGAGGACGTCCATCTTTTCCTCCTCCACCCATGCGATCGCCTCTTCCCATACTACCTCCGCGTCTAACTCGAGGATTCTTGAACGACCGATCTCCGCGATTGTAATGCGAATCCTGTTCTTCGCCCGCATGTTCGTGGAAAGAACGTTTCCTGGAAAGATTTTCGGATCCAAACCCTCCTCCTCTATTCGCGGGACCGGTCGGGAACTGCCCGTAGGGTTCTCCCGAGGGTTGTTGCATCGGGTTCATGTTGTGGAAGGTAGCCGGAGTAGTATTCGGAAACTGTTGCATTGGCTGTTGTTGAATGTTTGCAGACGGAAGCTGCTGCTGCTGCTGTTGCTGAGGCGGCGCTTGCTGAGGCTTAGAGTTGAAAGTCTCAAAGATCTCATCAACAAACTTGGCCGTATCTAAATACGTCGCAAAAAAAAAAAATCGCATCCCTGGTCAGCCAAAAGAGTCTCGTCGCGAACACATCGGAACACATCAAACAAGAACTAACTCTCTTTCAAGAAATCCTCCAAATTATCCAGCGACGCCTTCTTAATCTCCTCGTCGGGAGCATCCGACCGAATGAGAGCAAGGACATAATCGGCAAGGACATCTGAATCCGCATCCGAACTGTTTTCACATACTTGTCAGCTAAGGTTCTCATCCGCACAAAAATCGATTGAAACACAATCCTATGCAAGGGAGAGTAGGAACGACATCTCGCGACGGTAACAAACCATCACGCGATTAGATAGATATCCTCCTTCTTCCTGCAAGGCGGACAGGAGATGGGGTCGGGGGGGTTTTCCCAACTTACATATGTTCCAGCTTCTTCACAACCCATTCCTTCACCTCAACTGCCTGTTCCTCGGTGAACTGCATCCTTTAGATATAATGTCGGAAAGGCCAGATGATGAAATGCGCAGCAACTCGGGAAGGAGGAGGGAAAACCTCAAGTCGGGTATGGGATATCGGGGGAAACGACAGTATCAAAAAAAGAGTTTCCTTCAATTAAGATGCAGAGAACCAATCAGTGAATTAAATAACGAAGATATAAATAGCTGACTGCTTCTATCTCCTGTTCCTGCGCGGGGAGATGTTTTCCAGAGATTCTCATTCATTCAACAGCTCACTTTTTTTTTAAGCAAACGCGAGGGAAAGACTCTCTCACCTTCACACAAACGCGCTTTATCGGTGCTATCTCATCCACGTGATGTGATGACTAAATTGGAGTATCTACGAGCACAGAGCAAAAATCTACGAGCATCGTGATGACTTCGCGTCTTGTTCTAGTAGATGCGTATCGCCATCTTGAGATCGCGCAGCTGAGATGTGAGATCGATGAGAGCCACGCGATATGAATGACGAGAAGAGAATATCTTGACCGGCTCTCAGTATTTTTGTACACGCCACATCGCCGATGAGAAATAAATCACAACTACTCCGCAATAAGGAACGGTTCAAACTTGTCTAATAGATTCTGGATAGAAAGATTCGCGCGAAACTTTGAAACTTTGGAAAGATAGGTCATAGTTTCCAGCCGATGGGATGAAGAAATCATCATGTGAGTGTTTGACGCCTGGGGAGCTGTGAAGAGAATACATAGTCTCTTAAAGCCCATCCTTTTTCTGACATTGTGCCATGTCTCAACGCTCGACACCTATTTCTCTCATCTTGTCTCTCCAAAGCTTCCCATAGAACCATTCCAGCCATGCGAAGCCCAAAGATCCCACGCCCAAGCCGCCAAAGAGTGTGAAGGTCCAACCGACCCCCATGGCATCTATGAGTACTTGGACAAGGGCGGTGCCACCACCAGCAAGTAAAGCACGGACAAGACTGTTAGCTGCTTGTGCGGTTGAAGGCGATTTTGGATGAATATCTACTAGAAGAGTTCCGCACATCTATTCCGTGAAAGGTGGTCAGTTTGGGTGTACGTTGGGTGGCTAGGATGGAGTGAACCTGTCGTAGTATGCTTACATTAAAAACGACCGCTGTGGATAGCCCTATGATAAAATGGAGTACCAAAGGAACAGCCATGTTCTATTCACGAGCAGGTTATTTAGAAGAACTGTTTTAAGGTCTGGTAGTACTGGCGTAACTTACCACCTTGAACTGCATAGACCACCCATATCCCACTGTTGAAACTGTTCCGGCGCTGATGACGTGCCAGATGCTTCTAAACCTTGCTTTCTCGATCGGAAAATTGGCCAAATCATCCCCAGCTATGCTGTCTATTTCTATGTTGTTTCTCTGTGCTATCACACGATAGTCGTGGTCGAGCAGGCTGCCTTTTCAGGAAGTACCATTAGCATATCATATCTCTAGGGCGAGCTTGACGCAATCGAAATTTATGGGAATAGGCATGTAGAGAATGGGAAGAGACTAAGCAAAAGCGAGGTGGTAACCATACCTGCACAATAAGCCCCAATACAAGACCCGATCCCTGATGGCAGGTACACTAAACCCAACTGAAGTCCTGAGATACCGTATACTTCGTTGAAGAGCGTCGATGTGGATGCGTGGAGAGAACAGAGATTCATATAGAAGATGCCAAATATTAACGTGACCAGCGCACTGTCCTTGGCCCAAAGTATTTTCAGACTCTCCAGTGGATTGGGCAGTCTCAAACGCCTTCCGGTGTGGTCTTCTACCGAGACCCATGGCTCACTATTTGGGTTATCGGACTTGTTGCGAGATGGTGGTAGTGTCGAAAATTGGAAGTAGGATAAAATCGTCCGGCGGAGACCCGAGACTTTCCCAGATCCGTCGCCGACAATTGATCGCGCTGTCTCTGGAAGCAGAAGGGCAACGAGGAGCAGGCATGTGCCCGACAAGATAGCGAGAAACCAAAAGATCCAACGCCAACCCGGGTAGCTGGTTAGAGCGCCGCCGAGAATAGGACCGATGGCTGTCGCAATGTTAGGACTAAACATTGAAATAAGCCTTAACCCTATAGTTCGTATAAGACAGCTAGAGAAAAATCGTGAAGGCACAGCAGCAATAAAGTCCTACCCCTAGATTTCAAGTCGTGAATTGAGAATAAAGAATAGCTTACCCAAGGACGAGGCGAGAAACGAATGCACCGCGTTCAGATGGTGGAGCAATGTCTGACACCACGCCATATCCGATTGCGATGGTGGCTGAGCTGCATCAGCACAAGCACTTCGATATAGTGCGGTAATGTGTACGAGACAATTTACCTACCCGCACTCCCAGTACTTTGCAGCATTCTTAACAGGAAAAGCGCCGTCCAGTTACTTTGCAGTGCCAGGCCAATGTTAGCAATGCAGTAGACGCTCATCATAAACAGGTATATTATTCGGCGTCCAATCTTATCCGACAAATCTCCCAGGATTGCTGGGGCGATGCCAGCCACAATCATGTAGGAAGTGATAGTGAGATTGACTCGTCCAACGGAAATATGAAGTGCCTGAGACAGATCGTCGATAGCCGGAAAGAAGATGAATGATGATAGCGGAGAAAAGGTCGCAGCAAAGGAGGCCAGGCAAAGGACAAGGATATTTTGTCTCTTGGTCAAAATTGAATATGATGGCAAAGCTGCAGCAGCAGTACATGGCTCTGCACCGGAAGTTTGCTCAACGTCTTCTGACGGTATAGAAGGGTTTGACTCTGACATCTGTTGACGCGACTCTGTTGATGAGAAGGGAAGATGAGGATAATTGAAATTGTCTGTTCAGCTTGTTATGTAGCTTCACTTCTGATAAACAAAAATGTTGCTCTTCGCAAAGCTTCATGGAATGACTACATTTGAACCCAATCTATTACTAGTGCCTCCATGTTGGCATGTTCGCATTTGCTATGGTATCACTGCATAAAGAATGCTGCAGACCATGGTGCATCAGACGTATCCTCCAGGAAAGATGATTATGAAAGCTAAGAGATGTAAACAAGATCAGAATCATGTGTGTTTTCTGAGAGAGCGACCTGAATTCTGGTCTCACTAGACCTTATGCGGTCTCCCTGACACCCTGATTGGCCTGGTTGATGGCAATGAACAAAGGTACGGTAGTTCTTTGTGGAATTTGAGAGATGATGCGGTTAAGCACCATACCTAGTAAATTGTTACTGATACAGATGGCAAACCATCTTGTTAAATACTGTCATCTCAACGGCTCCTTCGAGCCTGAGCGCCCATTTCTTTGTCTGCAAGGGGGATTTAGCGTTCTTTCATTAGTGCATTGACTCGGAGACTGAACGAGATGATTCAATCAATAGATTCTCATAATTTATATGTGTTTTTACGACACGCTTATCATCACGAAAAGGCCATTTCTGAAGAGTCCAACAATGGCGCCGCAAATCATCGCAGTCATCGGGGGACTGGACGCTGATCTGATCATGATTGCTAGTCGTATCCCCGACAGTGGGGAGAGTGTTCTGGCAAACGAGTATGTAGAAGCATTGGGGGGTAAGGGAGCGAACTCCGCGATTGCGACGTATCGGACTTGCCACAAAAAGTTGTTGCAAAATAAAAGAACAACTGAGAAAAGGGTGCCAGAGAAGCCAAACGATGGTGGCTATGCAGCAGTAGCAACCAACGAGCAACACTCACCTGCATTGGAACAACTCACGATGAACGGCTCATATGAAGATAGTATCCAGGTCAAGATGATCGGCGCAGTCGGTAACGATCGGTACGGAGAGAATTTCATCGTCGAATTGAACAAGAATGGCGTTGATACCTCCGGTATCGTGACAGTCCCTGACAAACGCTCGAGCATCTGCTTCGTCATGCTGCAGCACTCGACACGCCAGAACCGGTGCCTCTTCACCCTGGGTGCAACGGCGACCTGGAAGAAAGAGGACTTCATCAACGCCGAGCAGCTCGGTGGCGGGATTCGGCCCGACTTGGTCGTGGCTCAAATGGAAATCGACAAAGAAGTGGTCCAGACTATGATCGAAACTGCTGGCAAGGCTGGCATTGAATTCTGTCTGAATGCGGCGCCTGCGACCCCCGTCGGCGAACGCTTCTACCAGCATCTTACTCATCTGCTAGTCAACGAGTCAGAAGCAGCCATCATGTCTAGTCGCAGAAGGGACGAAGTCAACGAAGAGACCTGGCCGATCATAGCTCAGGAGTTTTTGAACCGCGGTGTCAAAAACGTGGTCATCACACTTGGTGCTAAGGGTGCGTTTTACGCCAACACAACAGGAAGAGATCACTGTCCCTCATTTGATGTCAAAGTCCAGGATACTACAGGTGCAGGGTGAGTTTCCCATTCTGTTCTTAGTTCTCGCGTGCATGCGTTGATTGGGACAATCAGAGATACCTTCACGGGAGCATATGCCTCTGATTACCTGCGCCAGAAGGCCAAGGGGACATGGGACATCAGGAACGCGGTTGTTCGTGCGAACAAAGCTGCTGCAATCACGATTCAAAGTGTGGGAGCCCAGGATGGCATCCCTTGGGCAGATGAGATCGATAACTTCGATGCCCCACACAAAGTTCCCGAGATTGTACGGTCAAATTGAATTGCTGGCATCGGTAGTGAGGCTTGAGCTGCTATTATGGACTGGAACATTGAAAGGTGAGCAAGAAGGCAGAAGTGGCTATCGAGAGACGAGTCTTGGGAAATGATTTTCCTGTATTTGGAACTGTAGCAATGCGGTTTATGAATCATCACGCTGTTTCACTAGTTGCTTTTCTCTAGCTTTTGGCGTGAGTCGCATTTTAGCAACCAACTTCCAGTAACTCCCATTTTGATGTAGCTAGCGTAGTATGAAAGAGAGAGAGCAGGTACCGGATTACCTGACGTAGTTCATGGACTTGACGGAATTTTGGCATCATGTGAACGTCACAGCCGCGCAACACCGTCATGTCCGTTGTCAGCTGCCCATAACAATGGCGTCTGGCCATCCTGATCAGCTCTCTCGAGGTGTGCGCCCTTATCCAGAAGCAGCTGAGCCGTAACGAAGTCGCCGGCCGCAGCTAAGTCCGACTACACTAGCATTCTTCAAGTCAACGCCGAACTCATCCGAAGCAATTGCTTGCGTAGGCACTTGTACGGAACCAGTTTCTTTCGCTTTATTGACATGCGCGAGAACTAGATCCGTTTCAAGAGAGTATTGAGAGAAAGAATCATTCTCACTCTCCCATAAATTCCAAAGCTCACCCCACTCTTGTTCTTATGGCTCTGGAGGATCCTCTGGGTGCGTGTAGTCGAAATACTCCTTATCTCAGACCGAGTTCGGACCAGTCATTGTCAGAGAGACAATGCTGTCCCGATCCAAGAGAGACCACGCCTCTGGAGGGAGAGACGTTCCATCAAGGTGCTCTCTTCCACTAGGTGGTTGGGGAACAGAGTTGTCATTCTTGAGTCATTTGGAGGAGTCCTTTGACATGAGCACAGACTCTCCCGATGTGCAAGGGATTTCTTGAGTGGTATTTCCAAGAGATGGCATTGCCATCAAGGATAGTGATTTCATGTGGTTCGCGACATGATCAACTACAAAATTGTACATGTCAGTCGGCTCTCTCTTTCCCTTGTCCACAAGAGGTCGTATTTTCTCAGGAATTTGTTCGCAAAGAGGACAGACGAATTCATCTCGCGGAACGACCCGTCGTTTCCTGGGAGATAGAGCGTCAAGCTGAACCTGAGCTGGTGCAGTCAGCTTTCGCTTTGGATGGGACTCGAGGTCCTGCATGTGTTTCCTCCACTGCAACTCAGTCTCGAATGTTTCCGGGGGCTCGTGATCGATGTCACAATACCAAACCATAGTGTGGACCTTACGCAGCCAGTCTTTCGAATGGGCAGATTCCATATGAGCCTTCCATTCGTGACGGCGGGCGAAGAACACCAGGGATTTGGCGCAGTCGGGGAATAGGCAGACATAAGGCTTGAGATGCTCGTCAATATGACGTTTCCAGTGATGGTTTTCCTTTTTCTCCAATTCTCTGCGTTCCAGGGGCATGAAGCAAAAAGGGCACTGAACCCGTGTATTCCCTTCGCTCGCTGTCGGTACCGGTGGGTACTCAAACGAGTCCTCGTGTGTGGTGGAGATAGTGCTAATGATTGTTGTGAGTGGTTTTGGGGGGTGAAGCTGCCTAAGCACCGGAGCCTGGGGATCTGGACGAAAAGCCTTCGTAATGCCGCTTGGCTGCACAATGGGATGACGCACTATCCGATCTTCCACTTGATGATTTATCTCCTGCTTAGGTTCCAGGTGTGTATTTTGGCGTTGTTTGGCAGAAGTCTCATTCTCAGGCATCCGTCTGACGGCAAGTCTCTTTGCGTGGCGTTTATTCTGCAGAAGCATTCGGCGTCGAACAGCTATGGTGTCTCCCAGTTGTTGACACAGTTCTCTGCGGGCTGCTGGAAATCTGTAGCGAACCAAGGACGCAATCTCCCTGCGAAAGATAATGTCCTCCTCGGTGAGGAGGGTTGTGACTATGTGATCGAGCTATTTTGCGGATACTTTCCTAATCGCCACGGCTACGAAATGCAACCGATCTAGCGCAGAGTCAATAGCCAGGGAGGCGTTCTCCCATTTTGAGAGGAAGATCTGTCGTGCATTTGATGCTGACGTCGACGGATCAGAGAGGATCGACGAGTCTCCAGGCTTGGGGTCGACTAATGAGGCATACCAATATCCGTAAGCGGTCCATTTGTGCAAAGGTCGGGTAGAAATCAAACTCACCGCGATGCAAATTTCGCAAAATCATTTCCAAAAGCTCGATTACCAGGGCGAATATGTCTGCCGAGCCCCGCAATATTGCGTCCAGCGATGAGTTCATCAATGACAGCGCTCCGGTGTAGTCAACCCAAAACAAGAAGCTATTGCGCAGACCCAAAAAGTCGCAAGAGGAGCGAGTTTGGTTATCGGAAGTGGTGGCTGGAACAAATGAGTGAGTGAGAATTGCTTCATCATGCTGGGCCACAGCTAGATCGAATAAATCGAAGCATTGTTGGGTGATGTCGAACATGGCTGTGGACATATCCTCTTGCATCTGGCCCATGATTGTGGACGTGATATTGGAGAGAGGTGAGCTTGTCCGGCAACCAGAGGCTATGGGGGTGGTTTTTGCTGGATATAGAGTTCCCCTCCTATGACGGAGTATGATGGGCTTGACGAAAAGTGAGAGGTGTTCGGGGACATTAATGAGCCTGGGATTCAGCTGCCTAACAATGAGCCCAGCGGATGCCATCGTAGATGCTCGGGACAAGGGCCCCGATCCCGCGATCCGACTACCCGGATTGGGTTAGATTGTATCTCAGTCAAGGGCTCTCTTTCTCCTCGTTTGGGCGCTAGCAAATTTTAGCGCTTGTTGCTTATTTTTCAATAAGCGCATATATGATATATCAATGATAAGTTTCCAAGCCTCGATCAAGTATCTCCCTTTTCGGGGATAGCACACCCAGATCGATGAACAGGCCACCATAGCGATATTCCGCCAGGGCCGTTAGAGACTCATCATTGATCCATTGCATTCTCAGAACTCTCTGGAATGGGACCATCAGGGAATAGGTGAGCCACTGTGTAAGTTTGTGGAAGAGCTGAATGTCTTCCGCAACCGCATCGGGACTATTGGACGCCGCGCCGTTCCGCAGAGTACTCAACGTCCATGCATCGCCGATGGACGTAACGCCAATGGTCGTCCGATTCTTGGCCCAAGCAGGAATGAGAAGAGTCTGAAGGACGTCCCAGAGAAAAGTACGTCGATATTGGAGGATTCGCCGGCCGTTTTAATCAGACGGTCTAGAGGCCTTGTCAGCGAGCAATCGGATTATTAAGGTCAAGGACAACAGCTTTACCGACGAGGTGGCCTGGGCGGCCTTCAACCCCGAACACATCGGGGTGAGCAAAGCAGTGACTGTCCTAGACTTCTGAGAAGGGCCGCACGAGAATCAACCCTCAACATGGGGTTACCATCGGACACTTGAAAGCCCTCCGCGAGTACACTCGTCTCCAGTCGTTTCAACCCCGTTCCTGCGCCATGAATGCCAGTAGTTGCGCAGAAGTCAATGGTCTTAGCGATTACCATTGACCATAGGAATGGTTCCGACTTCTGAAGCCGTGAAAACCAACGAGTTGAAGATGTGAAGGCTGGCCACCGCGATGTCTCTCCTCTCCGCTCATAGATTGACCAGCCTTGGGCTCGGTGTATCGCCAATGATCACTTGCACCGGCACTCAGGAGGACGGGGACGAAGAAGAGATCGACGAGGCGACGAGTCAGCTCAGTACTATCACATCCCTCGTTCTTCCATTCTTCAATTATGTTAGTGATACGCGGTACATTCCCGACCTCGAAATGCTACCAGCACCCATGTTAGGGGGGGGGGGGGTCATATGGAAATTATCAGGACCGAAATCACGCTAAAAGAGGACCTGTTAGTCTACGCAGAGGCTTCGAGGGAATCTTGGGCCCCAGAAGCCACGAAGTCGACAACATCATCCAGTTTATCTTCTCTGAGCTCAAAGTGGCTCAAGTCCCCCGATTTGGCGACATCACCCACAACCTTGGAACAATCTCGAATGGCGTAGAGAGAGTAGGTACTTGGCCTGCAAATCCATGGTGAATGCTTTGATTGAAGCAGCCTAGGGAAGATATCAGAGTGAGATTTGATGGATGCTCATCGGCTGTCACAGTCCTACTGAGTGAGGTTGGGTGAGCGAATCACCTGACTCGCCCAGCTCAGCAGTGTCCAATTTAGACAGAAGTGAGCCGCTCGTAGATTTTTGAACGATAAAGATACATATCAATCTAGAGCATTGCTCCTATCTTAAACATTCACCTTGCAAATAAACCTCTGGAACAATTCTCTTTGACGATATATCATGTTGCAGATAGAGAATGAGAGGAACTACTACTACTACTACTACTACTACTACTATTCATATTCAACGGCAAAAAGGAGATGGATGAGTAAACAAAACAATTCGCAAAGAGGGTGAAAAAAGTAAAATTGTACTAAAAAAAACCTTCGCTTCAGATGCTCGACCGTTTATTCTACTTCACTGGTATTTTGGAACCCGAGTGTGACAGAAGGAGCGGGAAACACGGAAAGAGAGGGGGGAAGTAAAAAGTTGAAAAAGTCATTGATCAAGCTTTTGTTTCCAGGTCCCCGAGCCATGCAACAAAATTTCATATGCCTTCATGCCCCTCGGGTATCGGGTCGTTGCACTCATAGGACTTGGGTCCATATCATCAATTTAAGAAACACAATCTGTCCGCCGTGAATTTTCTACAACTTGTCATAATACTAGAGGTTTGTCAGCATACATCATCTTCTAAATTCGTAGGATGGATCAAAACACTTACGTTCTCAACACCTGGAACAACTTCCTTGACACCCTTGCGCTTACGCATGGTCTGGACAACCTCACCGGGCTTGGTGGTGGGGTCGAGAGGCGAACCGCCGGGAAGGATCTGCCAGTGATCGAAGACGGATTGCGGGAAGGCCTGTCCACCGGTAGCGGAACGGAGATCGGCAGGGAAACCGAAAGACTCGTTGACGGGAAGGAAAGCCCTGACGTTGAACAGAGGAGTTCCGGGACGCTGTTCTTCGGAGACGACGTGACCACGGCGACGGGTAAGGACACCATAGATACCACCCATGGCCTGCTCGGGAACCTGGATTTCGACGGAGAAGACGGGTTCGAGAAGACCGGGCTCGGCCAAAAGGGTAGCGGCATAGAGTACACGACGAGCGGTAGGAATGATCTGTCCACCACCACGGTGAATGGCATCAGCGTGAAGTGTGACATCCATCATGTTGAAACGGACGGATCGCATTGGCTCTTCGGCAACGGGTCCCTCACGGGTGGCCCATTGGAAACCGGAGACAACGGAATCCTTGATTTCGTTCAAGTACTGAACAGCCTTGGTCTGATCAACGAGCAAGTTGGGGCCGTTGGTGTCGGGACCGAAGCACCAAATCTTTCGCGCATCAGTGACGTCCCACTCAAACTCATCAGCCATGTAACGGGCACGGGTCTTGGGATCATCACGAGGGGTGATCTTTCCGCCCTCGATGGCGTTGGAGACCTCCTCATCCAAGGGCTGGGCAATGACGTAGAGACGGTTGTGCTT
The DNA here is from genome assembly GCA_949709995.1 of Arachnomyces sp. KDTOL00113. Taxonomy (NCBI): domain Eukaryota; kingdom Fungi; phylum Ascomycota; class Eurotiomycetes; order Onygenales; family Arachnomycetaceae; genus Arachnomyces; species Arachnomyces sp. KDTOL00113. Next base: position 1,309,898 of record OX453234.1, read on the forward strand.
GTTAGGCGACTTGGACAAGGCAGTGATGCTCGATTCAGCACCGACGGTCTCACGGTAGGAAACGACTGGGTCAGAGATACGGAGTGGGACACCAGCGTGGTCCTCCTCGAGATCCTTCAAGCAAATCTCCAAATGCAATTCACCGGCACCGGCGACAATGTGCTCACCGGACTCGGAGATGGAAGTCAACACACAGGGGTCGGACTTGGACAGACGCTTAAGACCTTCGACCAACTTGGGCAAATCGTTGGCGTTCTTGACCTCAACGGATCGCTGCACGACAGGGGAGACAGAGAACTTCATGACCTTCAAGTTGTGAGCGGTCTCACTGGTGGTGAGAGTACCAGACTTGAGCAAGAACTGATCAACACCGACAAGACCCAAGATGTTACCGGCGGGAACATCCTCAATGGGCTCAATGAAGCGACCCATCATGAGAATGGTACGCTGGATGGACTTGACGAACAGATCCTCCTTACGTCCAGGAGTGTAGTTAGGTCCCTGAATGCGGACCTTAAGTCCAGAGCGGACGGTACCGGAGAAAACACGGCCGAAAGCGTAGAAACGACCCTTATCGGAGGTCGGCACCATCTTAGAGACGTAAAGCATGAGAGGAGCCTTGGCGTCACAGTCACGGATACCAATGCAGACATCATCATCGGGGGGACCCTCGTACAGAGTCTCGGCACGGTACTTCTGGGCAGTGACGGGAGAAGGAAGGTGAAGAACCATCATCTCCATGAGAGCATCAGCGGCCGGCAAAAACTTCTTCATGAGAATCTTGAGCAGAGGCTTGCCCTCAAGCTCCTTCTCGTCGGCGGTAAGCTTAATCTCCAACTTCTCAACAAGGCTGTTAACTTCGTCCTTCTTGGAGTGAGTGACAGCGTTGAAGATCTTGAAGATGGGGTCCAAGATAAACTGGTTGAAGGCACGCTCCAACTTCTTGCCCTCGTGTTCACCGTTCTTGGTCCACTTCTTGGTCTTGGGGTTAAAGTAGTTGTCTCCCTATAAATTATATCGTTAGCAAAAGGCATGGCCGTGGTAGGTACGCTGTTGAAACGCAGTTTACTTACCCAGAGACGCTCCAACATCTTATTCCTGTCAACACCGAACTTCTTGGCATACTTGACAGCGAATTGGCGGGTGGTGAAAGCCCATCCATGAAGACCGGAACCGAAGGCAACAGTTCCCTTGTAAGGGTAGACCTGGACATCACCAAGGGCCTTGTCGTAGTAAGTAGCGATGATGACGTTCACGGACTCAATGGTTCTTGAGAAAGACTGGTACAGATCTTCCTTGGAGACCTGCAATTCAAGCAGGGCGCGATCGACCTTGTTGATAATGCAGACGGGCTTGATACGCTCACCAAGAGCCTGACGGAGGACAGTCTCGGTCTGGACGCAGACACCAGAAACACAGTCGACGACGACGAGAGCACCATCGGTGACACGGAGAGCAGCAGTGACTTCAGAAGAGAAATCGACGTGACCGGGGGAATCGATCAAGTTGACCAAGAACTCGTTACCCTGGACCTTCTGGGGGATATCGGCCAAATCCTCCTCATCCTTCAGGTGAGCATACAGGGAAATCGCAGTCGACTTGATGGTAATACAACGATCCTGCTCATCGGCACGAGTATCTGTGAAACGCGCCTCTCCTGCCTTTGAGGCAGAGATAATACCAGCACGCTGGACGAGAGAGTCGGTCAGGGTAGATTTTCCGTGATCGACTATTGTAATATGTTAGAGCTAAGTGGTATGTATATTTGGGTGTCGAGGGCCACTTACCGTGAGCAATGACGGACATATTCCGGATGTTGGCCGGACGGTCCATCAGCTCCCGGATCTAGAGGAAGGTCATTAGCATCTGGAAAGACCATCGTAGGCCAGATAAGTGGAGGACTCTAGCATACCTCCTCGACGGTGAAGCTGTTGTGAGAAAAAAATCATATTAGTAAGGTGTCTCCCATAGTGATATCCCTGCCCCGCACTGCACCGAAGCCATCGCAAAACACATAACACATCCCATCCTCGTCTTCCAAAGAAGGGAGAAGAAGAAGTGTAGTATGTGAAGCGACAGCGTGCTCTATCGTAGCTGGAGATTGTGAAGAAGAACTTACTTGACCATCTTGACGGTTTTTCCTTCAGGAAAAGAGCCTTAGAGGCGGGGTTAAGTTTTGATAAGTTGACTTCTGTCTAGTTCAAGACAGAAAACAGAAAAAAGCAATAAAGCAATCGAGGACTAAAGCTCGATGCGATAGATAGAAAGCTGAGAAAGATGTTGCTTTTCAGCAAGAAGGAAGAGAGAGAGAGAGGGAGAGGAGGGAAAAGGGAATTGAGGAAGAGAAGAAAAAAAGGTGAAGAAGAAGAAAACGAAAGAGAGAAAAGAAAGAGAAGAAGAAGAAATTGTGGATTTCAAATCTTGTGCGTTCAAGGTTGTTTGGGTTGCCCCTCCTTTTTTGTGGTTGGGAAGTACCGTTTGACTGTAATTAGTGAGGGGGAGTACATGTGCCCATGCAACGCACACAAAAACAAACGGGAAAAAACAAAAAAAACGAATCACTCCATGACTGATTTGCTGAGTATTAAAGTGACTCTTCTGCTATTCCACGGTTTCTACATCTTCCACCCTTTAATTCTACTGAAATACTTGATGATTGGGCTGTTGTCATGTATGAATAGTTCGTAAAAGAGTCATCTCTCTCTCTCTTTCTCTCTTCTTACAAACCGAACTGTTCCGTCATCAACAAACATAACATCACGTGTTTTGGAGATTTCGCTTGGTGGGGTTGAGAAACAGACAAAGACAAACATTCTCTATATTAAATTCTCACCCAGGCATGCTGATGAATGCTGAATATTGAGGACATGCTCCTGTAGCATTCTCTGATTTAATATTAATAATAAGGAAGAAATTTTAATTACAATCTATCTTTCATAATCAATGGTATACATACAGAGACAGTATCTGATGAGAAGAGACCCCTATCTCCGCCTTAACTCCGTGCCCTAGTCAAACCATAGAAACAAAAGAAACAAACCCAAGGGAATCATAACAACCCTATAAACGCCCAGATGACTGTCCTTCATCTCTGAGTCATATCAATATTACTCCTTCTCCTGCTTGGAAGACGTCCCAAGAATCTTCAAATACGCATCCTCAACCTCCTTCGCAACCTCCAGCAGCGTCACGATGATAATCTGATGCGTAATATTCGGCAGCTTGTCCCGATGCAATCCAATCCACTCCAACGGCGGAGTCGCCTCTCCCATATCACGAAGCTGAGGCGTCTCGATCACCGGCGGTTCCAACGCCACATACCCATACTTCGACTGCGGCACATTCACCACCGCCGTGATCTTCTCCTGCTCGTCGTACTCCCCACCGTCCCCTTCCGGCCGGGGCCCTCCCGTGATCTGGACGGCCGATTTGGGAGGCGGTTTGCCCAGTCGGCTGGCGAGTGCGCGGGAGTGGTTCATCCACATCCCACGGATGAAGCTGATACGTGCGTAGTTCCAGCCGACATCCACTTTGCCTTCGAAGGAGCTCTTGAATATGTAATCGATGTGGTTGGAAAGCGGGATTTGCCACGTTTCCATGCTGGCAACGAGTCGTGGTACTTTCAGGATCGTGCCTCCACGGGAGCCGGTGGCACGGTTGACAACGTCATTGACGGAGATATCTTCTGGACCTTGAGCGTCAGAACGGCCGATGCTAGAGAGCGCCACCCGTAGTTGACCCAGCGTGAGACCGAGAGCGCTATGAATCTTGCCTGACTCAAGTGACACCGCGAACCGTGCTTGGGTTCGGAGTGCTTCCAGTTTGAATATCTGGTTGTCGAAAAACGTGCTGGGAAATGCCCCGATATTGACTGCTTGGATGGTCACAACCACATGAGTATGGAGAGAAATTGGTGTTTTAGTGCTGATGTCTCCTTCACTTTCTGCCTCGCTAACTGACCGCCCAACGCCTTCCGCTGAAGCAGCGGGTTTCGGGCGAAGGAACTTCTCAATCTCTTTCAGTGACAACTCATACGCCGCCTGCTTTTCCTGAAGTAGTCTTTGCCACGTCTGATACAACGCTAGGCTCTGCGAAGCAGTCAACGTAGTACAGAACACTTGAACCTTATCCCCCTCAAGCGTACTAACAAGCCGATCCTTTTGCGAACCCGAAGTGTCCCTCACATTATACATCAGGAATTCAAACTGGTCGATATCAGCGATCAAGAACGGTTGATACTCGAATGCTGCTTTCGCCTGTAGCTGGTCTAATCCGATCGACGCCTGGATCAATGGCGTCTTATCAGATTCAGGTTCCTCGTCTGGCCACTGAATCGAAGTACGGACTCGGAAATTGCGAAGCACCACAAAGCCACTCATTCTACCTTTACTCTCAATCTTCATCGTCTCAAACCCGATGCAAAGGTTCTGTTCCCAATCCGATGACTTCTTAGATGAAAGCCATAGGTTTCCAATCGTAAACACCGATTTTCCAAGCGATTGTCCCAGATCAAGCTGAATATCAAGCTCCTCAATCGCAACCGTTGAATTCCACGGGAACGCACCCGCCGCGGCCACTTGCTGATACCGTCTGACCATATACACCTGTGTCTCAGGCGACGGCGTTGGAGTCGCGGGAGCCGGCATATCGTCCTGAGGGATCCAAATCTCTCGGAATAAGAGAAGATCCTGCACTTGCTTTGCGTTCAACTGTGCTTTCATCGGGCTGACTTTCAGGATTGCAGATATTCCGTTACTCGTGCTCACGTGCTTGCTGTTCATTAGAGAAACAACGATGGATTTCACGCTAAAGTTTGCCGTGGATTCACTTGAATAAACGTGTTTGACTGACGCGTGTAGGGAGTTGAATGCGATGAGCATCGCGAAAAATCGCTTGTGTTCGGTGGACTGAACAGTATTGATGGTCATATGGATATCGTCGAAGCCTGCGGTTGCAGCAACTCTCGCGATCGGTTGACAGCTTAAGCTAAACTCCTGCTTCCCGATCCATAATCCAATATTCAATTTACACCGCCCCAGGATGGTATTCGGGTCGTCGGTACCCATATATCGCTCCGGTACAATCTTCTGGGTATTAATCTTGTTTTCTGGGGTGGGAGGTCTGGTATCCGAATCCCCAACCACCTCTTTAATACTAGAAGATATCTGTTTCACGAGCGGAACGACAGCCGGGTAGAGAATATTAGTCGACGCATCGACCTTGATCTCCGCATTGAGTGTCGGATCATCCGTGCCGCTATCTTTAAATTGGACTTTCAGAGCCACACCAGGAGCTCTAAGCGCAGCGGTCGCTTGAGAATCTCCTTGAGTATACTGACCATACTTCCCACTCCCAGGAGTCCTACCACTACTCATCGCTGATGTACGGAACTGCGGCTCATCCGTCTGCCGTCCCTGTAGATTGAGAACAGCACCCGCGAAATCTGCATCAACAAGCAACGAAGCCAACCGTTTGCTGGAGAAAAGGTTTTCGCTCTTCCTATTCTCCGGAACAGGATTTGCTGCCCAAAGTGCATTGGCCTCTCGTAACTTCTCGCTAGCCGAGGCGATAGAATCTTGAAGTAAGCTTGCCGGTAAGATAAACTCAGAAGTCATTCGGATATCGAGAGCCTTGCCAGCTGCTTGGAAGGCTAGTCGGCGCTCGTGGTCGGTAGATAAGTAGGCCACGTTGAATATAACCTCTGGCAAAAGTGCGGAATTTAAGGAGCGTTTGCGTTTGTCACCGGTATCCGGAGTCATTTGTAGTTGCATATCTTCAATGCGGAGTCGAGCGGCGTTCTCCCTCTTCGTCGCCAGATCTATCCTCTTGATGGAAAACACGAGATCCTCAGGATTCCGGCCCTGGCTGCTGCTGGCAGAGTTGATAGACATTATCCAACTCACTTGGATATTAACCAACTCGACTGAGTACATAGCGTTAAACAGATTCTTAGCGTTAATATCATCCGGCGTTTCTATCTTCGGGGCTTTCTCCGCTGGGGTTTTAGTATCCGGCTTCCCAAGAAGGCGCAGCCTCCTGATATGTTTCATCTCCTGGGACAAATCAAGAGCTTTAATCCGTTCCTGGAGATAAGCAGCGATATCAACTACCATCGATGCAGTCTCAGCAAATAGATCAACTTCAAGTCCACTGCTAGCAAAGTGGTACACTCGAACAGCTTCTCCTCTCTCATTTATCTTCGATGTGCCGTGGAGATGGGCATCGAAAACGAGACTACCGTGAGAATACGCCCGCTGCTGATCTCGTTTCCTGAGATCGAATATAATCTGGCAGAGGTGAACGTGGAACTTCGGATATTCGAGAATCGGGCCTTCCCCTGATCCATTTTCAAGACGCATTTGTATCATGCCCAAATTGAGATCCATCTCCGCAGAGTACTCTTTGCTCTTCAATGCTGGGGCACTTGCGTGGATGCGTATTCCGGCAAGGGTAAGGCGGACCCTATATAGAATATCCGACTGAGGTGGTGGGGCTGTGATACGGGGTGTAGGAGGTTCAGGGGTGAGAATGTCATCAAGATGGCTCCTGAGACCTTGGCCGGCGGTTTTCAAATCATAAATAAAGTGTGAAATTTCAGATCCGTTTACGGCGCTGAGTAACCCGCGTACAGAGCTACCATCGATTTTGATTATTTCGAGCGTGGAGTCAACCTCGATAGTTGTGCGGTTTGGTGATGAATCAACCAGAACTCTGCCGTTAATAGGTGGCATTTCCAGTGTTGAGATGTTGTGCGATTCTTTCCTTCCGCTCGACCAGAATGCGTGCGAGTGGCCCGCAAGGTCAAAATCCACTTCTAACTTTGAAGCACTCGTTGGCATAACCGATAACCGGGCTATTGTTCCAGATATCATATACGTCAGCGACGGCAGCAGAGAGAAGGCCATTTGGTAATTCTCTAAAAGTAAGACCACGTGGAATTGGTGAGCTTCGGTCTTTTCAGAGACGGTGGAGACTTTCGCTGGCGACTTTGGAATTTCCACAGCGGCAATGAGGTCACGTATGTATTTGACCTCATCTTCTACGACTCGATCAACAACCTCAATGATCCCAAGAGGATCTTCTTTCATCTCATAGCGCAACCTCTGACACGCTCCAACAAGCTTCCACTCATGCTTTGTACTGGATTCGTCAACCAGCAGACGGTGGGAGCCGTAGATATTGGGATACCAGGCCTTCCAGACCATAAGAGCTTTTTTGTGACTAGTAAGTTCCGTCGAAGCTGCATCGGAAGTAAGAAGAATACTGCTAGTTTCTGGTGAAGCTCCTGCGAGATCTTGGTGGGCAAGAGACCCCTTGAGACCCTGACCCAACAAAGCCAGACGCAAGTTGATGCCATCTAGAGTAACTGAGCCTGTATCTGCACCAATAACGAGGTGGTATTCTTGATCTTGGGTTGTGCCCGACCCGGTTTCCTGAGAGTCGTCTGGTGTCTGGGTTGTGGGACTCGACTTGGGAGAGAGTTGGGAAATATGTTTCAGAATATCCTCGACGAGCTCGCAGATCTCCCATTTCAGGTGTACGGCGGAGTTTGAGCAATATATACGAACGTTAACCAAGTTTTGTGGATGGTCATTTGGCGTGGGTTCCGGTGCCCCTGCGGGCATGTTGATAGTGACGGCAGAAGACAAATTTTCGATTAGAACGCTGTTTTCTTTGGGGCCCGGATCCAATAGGAATTGCACCTTTTGAATGGAGCAAGACAAGCTTGCTGGTTTAGATGAAGAAACTCCCAAATCTTCATCGTCGCTGCCACTCCAGATTGTTCTCATAACATGGCTCTTTTTGACATGTGCAAGGTCCCAAGAACGCCATCGATCAAAGCTTGAGAGTACCTCAACTTTGGCGTCTTCCGGATATGGTAGTTTATTGTCACGACATTGAGCAGCATACCACTCTTCATCAGATTTCGACAAGCAATAATAAATATTGCGTAATCTTGAGATTATTTTCCAGGAATCATGAAGCCTCAGATGCTCCCTAGCAGCCCGAAGTACATACGATGGCCTGGATAGAAATAGGGGATCAGGTGTATCATCGCCAAGCTTTGTGAGGGAATAAATCAAGCTTTGAAGTCGTTTGATTTGTGCTGTAGACACTTCTTGAAATGGAATAGCGGCAAGGTCTAGCATCTTTGTAGTTCGTTCAACGAGAAGGGCCAAGCTTCCGACCGATTTACTAGATGTCACCGCCTCGATATTCTTGCTCTGAATATGGGACGTGATTGTTGGCCCTGAAACCAGCCAGGCGACAACATCATCAAATCGACTTCGAAAAACAGCATTGTGATCAAGGGCGCTTGTACTTCCGCCTTCGGCAGAAATCAATATGGATTCGGTTCCAGCATGGACTGCAAGTTTCTCTTGACCTTGGCTCACAAGATCTCCATCCCTTATATTGAGTCTGGTGCGCAACATCAAACGTGGGCGAGATAGTGCAATATCATATATGTCTCGCCGTTCGTGTAAGCCACTTTCTTGCCCAGACAATGAATTAATAAGTTTTAGACGTATAGCTGGGGCCCAGAGGGAAAAATTGGTAATTTTTTCAGGCTTCCCTACCGATTTAAGGTGCTTCAGAATATCGGAGACGACGCCTGTTTGGAGATTGTCAAGAACATCTACCGGTAAAACTGGTTGCATGCCCCCGATAAAGGATGCTAATGAATGGATGAATCTTGGAGTGCAAAAACCCGTTAAACCCGTACCTAGCTCGCAACGGAAGTTGACATGGGTCGCTTCCTCGTAGTCATAACTGGCCATGTCATCTTCATCTTGAAAGCTTCTTCTCTTCAGGTCGTCAAATGGTGGAAGTTCTGGGATTTCTTGGGAGTCCGGATTTACTTTCTGTAGAGGAAAATAAGGCGCGGCCCAAGCGCTTGAGAATGTCATCATTGAGGTTTGTATATCATCGTTGGCATGGAAATTGTGGCGAGATAGTCTGTGTTCGGAAGCTATGTTTGATTGCCTGGTATCTGGCCTAATAGAGTGCGAATACCCACTCAACGGGCCAGAAACGTGGCTTGATTGTGCCCACGAAACAGCAGACCTGGGAGTCCTAGGAGGTCTTCGGATACTTGCGGCGCTACTGCTGTCCGAAGTTCGGAAAGAGAGAAACGAACTTTTGTGGCTTAGGTTGTCCCGAAATACCGATTTGGATGACTTTGAAGAGGAACTATAATTTCCACCACGAATCCTTTTCACGGGCTCAGGCATAAACGGAAAGGGCATCGCTGGAGGATTTATCTTTTGCTTTCCCTTCACATGGTGTTCTTCTGTGTCGATTTCCTGGTTTAGAAGAAGCCATGGAGTTCGATGGGTTCGTTGGTCATGGATTCGGATATGTTCTTGTTGGTTTCCACGTTCAGTAGCAAACCCAGCCTTCCTTTCAACCATTTTCAAGTCGACAGCCGTTTTGAAATGCGCATATGTCTCGGCCGGGTGGTGCTGCGGGCCTCTATGTCGAGTAGCAGATTTTGGATCTACCGCGGCAAGAGTAAGATCTGGAATCTTCAGACTAAGGCGTTCAGAAAATTGCACCCCTGCCCAGTCATTGAAGTCCAAATTTACCGTCCCACAGCTCAGCAGAAGGGCAATTTGGTCGAGAGGAACCCAGATTCGAATCGATTCTACCTTTACTCTTAGAAATGTGACATCGTGAAGTACGACAGGCTGGGCGGGAGGGAGTGCATTTTCCTCGTCGTCAATTGTCGCAACAAAAGCCTTAATAGTAGATGCCGCACATCTTAGAAACTCGGTGCAACATTCCCCTAGAATCCGACCAATTCGAAAATCCCAGTTACATACGTAGGTTGGCTCCGTCGGAGGTAGGCCAAATAGACGATGGCCATATACAGTGACCCCGTCAATGAAAAGTTGCGTGTTAGATATGGTAGTAGAGCCATCGCTCTTATGACACTCTAACGCAACTTCTAGAGGGCTCAGAAATGTTTCAAGATCCATATAATAATTGGTCACCCTTAGATCAGCTTCGATGGAAGGAGAACTCAGTCTCAAGTTTTTCGAATGATCGTAAATGTTAGAGGGAAGGAAAGCACAGGGCTTATCAACTCGGACTCGCATCATAACATCAAGGTCGTTGGAATTTGGGTGAGGATTGGTACCGTGGTTTTTGGAATCAGGGTCCTTGGAGTTTAACATCTCCTGGTACTCTTCTAGAGTCCTGAAATGTAGATCTTCGCCGAAATAATTATCTTTAACCTTCATAAAGTAGCGTATAAGGAAGCCATAAATATACAGCTTTGGTGAAACACCAACGATGTCGACCGTCAAAGTATCTGTTAGAGCTGGAGAAGTGGATGAATTGTAAGCATAGCTGCCACTCAGATCCATGCTCTTCAGCGTAGCTACAGATCGGTCCCTGAGGAAGCTGTGTTGGGTGTGCCATAGTGGTGTAACAACCTCCATTTCGGCATTCTGAGCCATTACGTTGAAAGGCACGGTATTGTGGCTTGGCCTATATTGTAAAAGAGGTATCTCCACGGTCGATGTCAACCGCTTGCTCTTGATGACTATAAAGGTGTTGTCATCTAGATCGGAGGGGTTATTAATGATGTTAGAGTCGTTGACATTCATAAATAACTTCAAATCCGCAAACAAAAAGTTAATGGTGTATTGGAAGGGTACGAAGGTATAGTATTCCGACGGAGGGCCAGAAGCCCAGTCAGTAATCAAGTCAGTAAAGAGAAACATATGATCCCTAAGTAAAAACAAATCTAAGGTATCACTTTCGACATTAAATATCCAGTGGTGTAAGCTATTCCAGCCAGGGACGTTTGAGAGATCACAAGAGATTTTTTGGCGTGCCGATTGCCACAACAATCCGTGATTAACACTTGATGACAGCCTGGTTCCTCGAAGGTCAAGATCGAGTTGGTTGCTGTACCCCGAGGGCGACGCAACCATGTCCATCACGTAAGTGATAGTTGAATCGGAATCCACACGGAGAGAAAACCATCCAAAGGGGCGTATATCGGGGCCAATATTACCCTTATCCGCCTTCTTATTTCTGGGATGCTTCTTTTCCTTCTCTTTTTTTCGCTTAGAAGCCCCTTTTATCGCCTCAGCCCGACCCTTCCATTGCCAATCCTTTGAGTCTTCTCTTGTTGGGATTCTCAGTGTGGTCTCCTGTTCAATGTCGACCGTTATCTTTAGTACTGTGCTTTCTCTCCATGTTCCCGGAGACAAAGGCTCGGCAGGCTTCGAGTCCCGATAGGGGCTCGGGAAAAATACATTCTGAAGCCCAACACGCTCTCGATCGGCCCACGGGCCGTAATTTATTGTGCCCCCACGAATACCCAAATCCATACCCCATTCAGGGGGGCTAGATCCATTTATGTCGTTGTTCGATCTGCTTCCGCTAGCGGTAGTGACCTTTCCTGGAACATCCCAGTAATAATTCACGCTCAAGCTAGGACTCTCAACAATAGTCGAGAATCTGCCATACTCAACAGAATTCCAGCCTTCGTGGTCGTCCTGTTCATCCTCGTTTAAATATCGCATCAAGCCAAGCCAACGTCCGTCTCCAGGAAGACCTTCAGCACCCATTGGAGTGGGACCTGCTTTACCACCTTTTCCATCTTGGTGAAAGGACTCCACTGACGTCTGGAAATATGGGACCAAGTCACGGATGCTATGCCATATTTTACGTTTGTGATGATGGTATATCCAATGAAAGTCTCTCTTTCGGAGGTTTTCACTGGCATCGTCACGTGAGGAATCCATGCCCTTTGCGGCCGCAAGCTGTGACCGTTTGAAATCGGGGTTTGGTCGAATCTGGATAATAGGCTTGGAAAAGTCGAATTCAAATATTTGCCTGTAAATATCCAGCGGACCAGCCGTGCCAGCATCGATCTGTCCATGGGCTTTTTCGAAGGTGGAAGTCAGAACAGATTTGGTATTTTCATTGCCGAAGACTATTGCGCCTTTGTCACATTCTAGGCCGATGGGGAGCAGTTGCAAAAGCTTCGGAAGACTAGTACCATTTCCACCATCGGCCCCGATAGAAGACCCTGCGGCTGAAGGAGTACCATCAAGCTGCGAAACACCAACGTTACCGTTACCGTTACCGTTAATAGAATCGCTCGTAGAGGCCGAGGCTGTTCGCGGATTCCCAGTTTCGGAGGATTTGGGCGGCAATTGATTGGCATCTGAGGAAGACCTAGACGTGGTCTTCTCATTTTGGTTCACCTCCGGATCATCTGAATATCCAAACCCAGCGAGGATGGTGTCGTATGCAGGGCTCCTATTGTAGATAAACCATTCAAGACCGCTAATAGAAAGCTCGATGCGGCAAGGGAGTTGGTTTTCTTCTTTGATACCCCCGCTCTCTTCTCGGCTTGTATTTCGACCCTCAACGTTGACATTGTTTCCAAGATTCCCTTGTTCCTGCGAGCCGTTTGGCTGTTCCCTGTCGACTCTAGAGAAATCTGACTGTTTGACTGAGCGAAGCCAATACCTCCATGTCAGATACCCGCCTTGAACAAGTATAGTTTCGTTTTCCCCATGATACCTAAACCCCTTGAAGAATACCCTTCCTCCTAAAAGCGATATTTGTAGCGCATGGATATCGACGTAGATTCGGTAGTAGTGCCACGTATAGGCACGAATTCCATAGGAAGCGATAGTCGCGAAGAGTCTGTTAAAGTAGAAGAGGAAAAATAGAGTGCTATACGAGACCCAGTTAGCTCCATACTTCGTGGAGTGTGATAGTTCGGGGTCAGGACATACAGGATTCCACAGACGATGAGCTCAACCAAGAAGACCCTGCAAGCTGTTAGTTACAATTGAAGCTCTCCGGTCCAATCCCTCGCAATTTACCAGTTAAATTGGGGCCCTGGGCTCAAAGGCTCCGCCGTTAAGGCGTCGTCTGCCATGCCGAACAGTAATCTGAGCTGAGCTTTGTTTGTAGACCGTTCGCATTGCGATGTGCTGGTATATGCATTTCTTATTCTGTGAAAGTCGTAGAATTACTAACTCCCAAAGCATATATCCCCCGACAATTGTATCATTGAATTCGACTTCCGATAATCTTCAGCGGGTTGCTGGTCGGCTTAGCGTCCTCAACGCCGTCATTTCGTTGTTTGGGGAAGGTCAAAAATTACCCGATGATGCTGCGTCACGCGGTGGAGCTTGGACCGTGGAGAGAGCTTCTCACCACCACAACAAATCCGTGATTGATACCATTATCTCGCTGCCTTCTCCGCTTCTCTTCTCACCAAAAAAACCTCCAACAAAAAGATCGTTAACTAAAAGCCACTTGAAACTCCAGATATTCGGTCTGTTGTTTCTGACGGCATTTATCGACCGACAGAGATGAGCTAGTCTCCTGTTCCAGGCAGGATACTATCGCGGAATGGTCTTCTCTCAAACCTTCCTCAAAAGCGCGCTCGAAGAAAGGAGACTTGCCCAACGATGATGGTCGAATCTTCCTCCGGCGGGACAGGATCGAGGCTTCCCAGTGCCGTGATAATTGTTTCTGGCGTGGCATCGCTCATCGCTTCCTTGCTATCCTTGGTGTAAGTTCATACCAGTCTACTTTAACAGATCAAAATGCTAATTGCCGTTGTGGTATAGATCAATATGGCTCCAGACGTGAGAATTACGACCCATGATATTATCCTACGACCAGTATTGATTGTTATTTAGCAAGAATTACCGAAAGCCACTCCTCCAGAGATACGTCGTCCGAATCCTACTGATGTAAGTCGTCCGATCGCAATCAAAGAAAAATCGTCCAGCTCACGCCAGTAGGGTTCCGATATATTCAGCCGCATCGTGGGCAAGCATTATGTCAACCAAAGCTTCTCTCTGGCTTTCGCCTGTTCGAGATATCTATGAAGTACATGCGCACACCCACTGGTGGAAAACAAACATATGGCTAACCTCGATGCAGGCCTTCACCATATATACCTTTTTCCAGCTCCTTATCAACTTTCTTGGTGGCGAGCGCGCCCTAATAGTTATGACCCATGGCCGGCCTCCTGTCCAACATGCTTGGCCGCTTAACCATGTCCTTCCAAAGGTCGATATCTCAGATCCCCACACATTTCTCGCCATGAAGCGGGGTATTCTGCAATATGCGTGGCTAAAACCGATCCTTGCCGCTATCACCATTATTATGAAAGCTACTGGCGCATACCAAGAAGGCTTCATAGGAGTTACCTCGGGGTATCTTTGGATTGGTATTATATATAATATCAGCGTAACGCTGAGCCTTTACTCCCTTGCTATGTTTTGGGTCTGCATGCACAACGACTTAAAACCCTTTCGGCCAGTACCCAAGTTTCTCTGCATCAAGTTGATCATTTTTGCATCCTACTGGCAAGGCTTCTTTCTTTCGGTTCTCCAATGGCTCGGTGCTATACCGAATGGTGTCGGAGGGTTCTCTGCAGACAACCTCGCAGCCGCAATTCAAGATAGCTTGGTTTGTTTTGAAATGCCTATTTTTGCGGTCACACATTGGTACGCATTCTCATGGCATGATTATGCCGATTCCAGGATATCCGCGGCCAGGATGCCGGTCAAATACGCAGTTCGTGATGCATTTGGCATAAGAGATCTCATTGAAGACACCAAAGAGACCTTTGGTGGCAAAAACTATGGATACAGGTCGTTTGATTCGGGAGACAATGTCATGGCACATGAAGAGTCTCATTCGCGTGTAGCCAGGGTAATGGATGGAATGAGGTACGAGAGGGGCGGGAAAGCGAAATATTGGATTCCAAAACCTGGCGAAGCAAATAGTCGCACACCTTTGCTGAGTGGGCAAGATTCCGGTCAAGTCCAATCGCCTATACGCTCAAAACGAGGTAGCAAACCCTCAGAGTACCGTACCAATAGCGATGTGCAAGAGGCCTCCGTTGACGAGGAGGATGAAGAGTGGTTTGTGAGGGCAAGAGCAATGCAATTCGGAGACTGGAATGTAAGTTTGAGCGGAATATATCTATTCCACCCCGAACCTAGCTGACTTGCAGTAGTATCCCGTGGTCACAGCAAACGAAGTATCGAGAGATCAATGGTTGACAGCAAATCGCAGCCTCCTTGAGACGTCGGTTACCGGCGGAGACGCTGTCGATTCTACTTACGTCAAGAAGGCGACAAAACACAAACGCAGGCGGGTGGGTGGGAGTAAAGGGAAACAACGAAAAGACACGGGTGATACAAACAGTAGTACCCGAGAGAGGAAGGAATCTCTTACTTCTCGGGGAAACCGTGGGAGTGCATCGAGCTCGTCCAGGTCGTGTCAAAGACAGATCGTCGACCTTGTCGTTGAAACAGACCTAGATAACCGGAAAGGAAACAGGACAACCCAAATTGCGCACGATCCAGAGCAGACACCGTAAGTATCGATCCATCCGTTCACATATGCATTTTTATCGTGCTGACAGGAAGTTCTAGAAGAGCATTCTCTCCTAAAGCGTCAAATGAAGATGAACAGCATAATACCCGACAGGCGGAACCAGGAGATTTGGCAGAGAGACAAAGCCCCCAGTTCGCCATTATTGGAGAGGATGACGGGACAGAGGAAGATGGAAGTCCTACTCCTAGAGACATGCGATATGATGGAGCGTTTGATGAAGAACGAAATGTTTGGGACTCCTAATACCCAGGTTAACTGAGACAAAGGTGTTTTGGTCTCGTTATTAATTTCAATGTTTGTTCGTGATGAAGCACCTCTGTCTGTCTGCCACGAAACGAACCCCTTGTCTTTTTTTCCCCTTTTCTTCTTTGGGTCCTGTAATAATAGCATCGGCGTCAAGGGAAAGGAGACCGAAACAAATGGCTGGCATTATTTTGTAAATATATTTTTGGATACCGATATTGGTGAGAAGAAGTTTCAGAAGCTGTTTTGCTCCGACAGGTACAACGATCATCGCAAGGTCAACATATCGATTTGAGCAAAAAAACAAAGCCCCTTTAATTTCATCAAGAACCAACCTGGATAGATCTTGGTTATAATAAGAACATAAAACAATTACCCTGGATATAATAATTAAAGAGTCAACGCCAATGAGGTTGGATGTTCTACTTTTCGCTCTTTGAACTCTACTCTTCAGCCAGAGGAACATCGTGCCCATTTCCCAACAGCGACGAGCAAGACTCTTCGATATGCTGATTGGGGAAAGGTATCACGACCCCAGAGACCAATTATTGATCGCTTCGTTATGAGTGCAAGTCATTCAGATCACCCTCATCTCGCCGATGTCGTCGTCCCATCATCTCAACGCACTTACGCTGCACAAAACTACCGAACGCGAGTCAAGCAACCAAAGAAGAGGCAGAAATGGCCGAAGAAGCCTATCAACGGCCAAGCACGTAACAAAGCTCTGCAGCGACGGAGACTCCAACCACAGCGATCACCACATCCACCGAAGAATTCCTAGGGTGGACCATATGCGGCCGTAGTCTGAATCAACTGAAAAACGAATCGGTCGCATGCTCAGGCTTGGGGTTGTTCTCCCCTGGACCCTTAGTTGCATATCTTCTGGATCAGTGGGTGATATGCCCCTCTGATTCGTTCCTTGGGAGATCATCGACTGACCCTCAGGGCGCGTCCAGAGGCATGAAAGCCTATCCGACGAGTGACCAGGATGACTATCACGGCGGGGATTTCGAAACGGAATCATCCCCCATCTCTTCTGGCTCGTGATGGGCCCAATATGCATTCGCCAACCCCCATGTTCAATCGTAGCGTCGAAAAACGGCTCAATCATTCAGTGAGGGGATGGACTGTGTTTCTCAATGCCGAGTGAACTAAGCTGCAACCTTTGTCACAGCGCTTGCAGGCCTTTTTTTATAAGTTAATAATAATGGCGACCTCCCTCTCCCACAACGCCTGTCGCGCCCAAAAAGAAAAGAGGGTGCTCGCCGTTCTCCTTGCTTCTATTCCTACCAGTTGTTGTGGTGGTCTTCCCGCCGGGTTCATCGCTATGAGCATCAGTGTTTAAATGAAGTCCCGACAGCGATGACGCTGGCAACGGACCAAGCAGGTTCGGTGGTGAGGTCGTGGATAGCCTCCTGCTGGTCGTGCGTCTGGCCGCAGAATCCCGATAACCACCGCCAGACCCAGAGCAGAGGTAAACCTACTCTATCCACATATATATTCACCGACATATACTGACTTTATCTCCAGAGGCTCAACGGGAGATGAAAATCTGCCATACACAACCTCATCTCGTTCCCCCGATGAAGCTGGTCTTCTACGATGACCTGCCTAGCCCAGGTCTCGCTCCTCAATCTTCGAATCTATCCCACTGGGTGGCCGAGGGCAGGAACCTCGCTTCTAGAGCATCTAATCGAGCAAGTATAAATACACTATGGCGGCGACCCTCTCGGAAGCCGACGATCAGTCAACCCTCAGACTTTAGGAGAGTCAACCCTCCTCCCGCTCGCCTTGACAATTTCCGCCCGTTAGAACTTAGTATCTACCGCCCCGGTAGTCAATTACCGGAATTACCAACCTTTGGTGACTTCGACCTTGAGGGTTTGGAGGAACCAAAAGAACCAAAACCACCACCTAGAGCACGGTCGCCGGGTGCTAGACACCGTTCTCAATCTTCTTTTCAACTTCCTCGAAAGCCTGTCGGTTCGTCTCCAAGACCATCTTCTGCCTTCGTAGGGACGACAGGTTTCAAGGGTCACACAATGCCGCAGCGTCAACGACCTACAGCTGATTCATATATGTCCCCCGCTTCAAATCATCGAAGGACGCAATCCGAAGCCAATCCTCCCATACGCCGTGTTCGGTCAAAGAGTGAACCTTTCCTTTCGCTCCCTAACACCCAACCAAATGGCCGATCCCAATCTATGCACCATACGTCTGTACCACAAGACAGCATTCAGAAAGAGACACTTGCTACTGAAGAGAGACAATCCGATTCCTCAACCCCACCGCAAACTCCAGCTGCAAGAAACTCATTTCTATCCTATCGAGTCGCTCGCTGGCTCTTCCCTTCCTCTCCTCCTTCTCCCAACAGAACCTCGGATCAAACTCTGTCCTCTCGACTCTCTCAATTCTGGGCCTCACCAAACGGCCAGCCCGCCGTCCTTCACAAACGTAACCGCACATTGAGCGGGTCGACAATCACCCCATCAATCATGGCAACCAACAACGGTGGGCATAGAACAAACCCTTCTATATCCAGCGGAGCAACTGCAGCTACCCTTCACCAACACCCATCTTTCGAAATCATACTAGACAAAGAAATCGAAAGTGGGAACTATCCTCCCCCCCCTAATAGCGGCGGCAAGGCAAATATCCCCCCGTCTCTGTTCCAGGAGGCTTGTCCTACAGTTTACGAAGGAGAGCAGCAACTTGGGCACGATTTCCGCCCACAACACAGACAATCGGCAGTAGGGCTGGCATTCTAGCAGTTCCATCTTGGTATAGCTGGAAACTTTCAAGCTCCTCAACTCTCTCTAAGTAGCTCGCTACAACGACACCGTGTGGCCTCATTTAACCACTCTACCATTGCATCTCTTTCTTGTTTTTCCTGTTTATATTCATCTACGGTTTGGTGTGACGCGCGGGGTGGTTTCGGATGGAAGGTTGGCGATATACCCAATTTCCTTTTTTGTTCATTGAGGCCAGGTCGGCAGGGAAGGATGTTGATGCCGTGGCACGGTTTGTTGGCACATACACTACTTCTACTTAGCTCGAGCACCACAATATGATCAACCCTAATACTCCCACTGAAACTTGAATCTGACCTCATTGCTCGCTTAAACGAACAATTATCTTGAGAGTGATACTATGGAGTGATATTAATATGTCCATACCCAGCGCCGAATGAAAGCTGTGAGGCAAGTTCTATAATATTGGTTCATTCGCTTCGTGAAACCTCTCCAGCTTCGTCCATATTCATGCATGACATATAGATAGTAAAGTATATATTCTACACCTTAACACTCAACATATTCCCGCTTTCAGGTACCGAGTCTACACCGGTTAAAATATTTCACTATCTACTACCCGAGATATATATGATGGCGCGTCTTCATAGATGGATCTACAATTTCTATCTCCTCCTCGAGCAGATGTGAAGCACCACAGGGACTGTTTCAGATCCCCGGTTAAGAACTGTATATTGGCATAGCTATAAGAATAATACCCTAATATGAGTGTATATAAATAAATAGTTGGTGATATATCTCCGAACCTGTCAAAACCATGTCTATGTCTAAATCCAATAGGTGTCAATGGGACACCCCCTAAACCTTCTGGAAGCGCTGTGGCGTTCGTCACCTACTTTAATCTCCGTTCCACTGTCAGTTTTCAAAGGAGGGCCAAAAGTTCGATATCCAAAATAAGTAGTAGAGAATTGGGTGGGTAAAAGGCTTAACAACATGGTTCACGAAACCAACTCCCCTTTTCCCTGGTAGACTTATATCACATAGGGCACCACTAAAAGCTTCAGTTTTCACGCCCTTTTCCATGAAAGAAAGCCTATACAAGACATGTAAGGAGTAAGGGGCTCTGAACTTCTAGGAAAGGAGATTTGAATTCGAAAGACCCCCCCATATCAACGAAGTAGGTAGTCGTATATATCTGGCGTTGAGGCTGTATGCGGACGCACATCTGCAATAGCACGCAGACGATATGAATCGTGCCATAAGGTGCCTCATCATTTCTAGCCTAGTAATTTATATTTAAGTCTAGATGTATACTCGTCCGAGTCTGAGGAGATGATTGTATCTCTCAGTCTTTTTTTTGAGGCACCTGAAAGTCCTCGAATTGTTTGAACAGATAGACATGAAAAATATCGAAAATAGTCAGACCTTTTGATTCAAAACGATAATCAGTAGATCTCAAAATAAATCACGCAAGACTCAACCTCCGCACTTGAATATATCATGCTGATCTATCAAAAAATGCGATGTGGAGAGAAAAGGATCCATCAAGGATACGAACACACGTGAGCTTTCATCACAACGCCCCTGTCTTGCAGTAGCTCTATTAACGAGTCGAGTGATATGCCTCAGGCGAGTCCGAAGCCCTGCAATTTTCTGTCTATTATTATATTTCCCCGAAGCCAAGTTAATGCTCTCCGATCAAGTCTGATAGGTATGAAAGGGGGAAGTCCTAACTTGAACCTATGTAAACAATTTATTTTTAACGACATTTGCGATGGATGGTATCTTAAAAATATGCGTCAAAATAAACACTGGAGGAAAACGGTGTGTATCCGTGATAACAATTCTAGAATGGCAGCGGGAAGCGGATATCAAAATAAAATGAAAAACAAAGGAGAGAGGCAAGGAAAGAAAATACCCCCCGTGCCATCTAAATCAAGAGTAAATCAGACCACCAAGAGCAATAAAAGGAAGATCGTCCGTTGAAATCAAAAAAACTCCTGGCAACACCACGGCCGATATCACGTTTTCAAATGACATAGATCCAGACCGCGAGTGATCGTAAAACGTCATTCAAGCAAATCAACCATATCAAAAGACTACACGATCTCGACGCTGTGGTCTAAATTCCCTTCGAAATCATCATCACTTTGCATCCCCAGAATCTTCCAAGCACGACCCATCATCCCCTGGCTCTTAGAAGGGGTCAGGCTAGGTCTTGAATGTGGCTCCGTAATGACACTGGAACCATTCTGCAGTTGGGTTGGGGGCCGTTCCTGTTGCTGCTGCTCGCGTTGAGTTGATACTTTGCGAACCGAATGTGCGCGTCTATTTTTAACCGCATCCTTCCTCTCCCTTTCCCGTTCCCGGCGCGTCACGTCGTCTTTCCATTCGTTCCATCGTTCAAGGTCCTCACGTTGTTTCAGGACATGGTATCGGGATGTGGACTTGACAGGGCGCCAACTGAGACGGCTAGCACCTTCCTGGGGAACGCTAGATTTCAAGTCAACCACGTGAGATTCCTTGCTTAATCTTAAGAGGTGGTTGAGGACATCTTGGCATTCTGCGGCCGTCCTGTCCTCGCGCACCTTTGGCTTGACAAGAGGAGTATCAAGCCAAGAACGCATGTTGTTTGCGCGTTGCACCGAGTTTGGATCAAGTAGATGGGCGCGACGGTTATCATCACGAAGGAACCGCACGGAAGCCTGCAGACTAGCAATCTCCTTGCGAAGAGCTTCATTCTCGCGGGCAGTCGCCATTGATGCTTCATTATCGAGGAACGTAGCACCTTTGCCCCCTGCAGTGTCTCTGGATGTCCCAGACGCTCTCTTCGCCTTTTCGAACCGAGCCCTAAAATCATCTCGTTCGCTCTCCATAGCCTGCAGATCCCGGGATTGTTTCTCCACGACCTCTACAAGTTCCCTTTCTCTTCCTGACACTTCTTCGAACTTGGTCTCCAGCTCTCTAGCTAAAGTCGCCTTCTTTCCAGCGTCACGCATTCTTGACTCTAAGAGTTCGATTTTAATCGATTGTTCCTCGAGAGACTTATCCTTCACCCCTAGGGCAGTTGACACTTCATGAATCTCGTTTTTAAGACGCTGGATCTCCTCGTCCGCGTCTGGGGAGACTGTTTTGTTTGATTTCAGTTCCTTAGAACGAGCGATCCAGGGGGACGGATGACGCTCAAATTCAGTGACCTTCGAAAGATCGGTAGAAACAGAGCTAAGATCCTCTAGATATGTGCCTAATGTTCGAATCTTCGTTAGGAAATACGAGAGTGCGTCACTACTCTCCTTATCAACTCCAGACGGTTGAAAAAGTAACGTTGTTGTTTGGGACATGTTGCTCGATATTTCCGCGTATGTAAAAGGTTCAACACGACCTTCCTCATTTGTAAGTTCAAGAATGTTTTCTCCAAGTTGCCGTGCAAATTCCGACAAATCCTTTGTAGCTCGCTCAGCCTTCTCAAAGGAAGGACCTGTATCATCCGACAATGCAAGTGAACGAGACTTCAGTTCATCAAGAGATCGAGCTATCTTTCCAGTGACAACTTTTGCTCCCCGAGCTTGAGTGGCCAAAGTGTCTATCTTCTGGAACATGAACGGACCCTCTTCGTCATCCTCACCAACTGGCGGTAACTTCGCCTGTAGTAATGCTTTTAGATGTGACAAGGACGATGCAGCGTTTTCTAGATATGCTTGCATTAGTGTCGCACGCATACAAAGTTCATCAGCGTATGCCTCTACGCTCGGTGGCATCAAGGTTTCTGCAAGATGAGATAGAAGGGCAATTGATCGTTGTAGTTCCACCGAGCATTTCTTCTCATTGAACTCATTCTTCTTCAAGCTCTCGATCCAAGAATTCAAGGTCCGCTCGACCGGCTCGAGCTCGTATAATGCCCCTTCGAAAGTAGCAAATTCTTCAACGGAACATCCGCTCACAAAATTAACAAAGCGATCACAGAGTAATGATATCCATGTTAATTTCTCGAGGGCTCCGTAAGCGGTAAAGATGTCGTCCGGGCCCACGGCAGCGGAAGCAAGATCTGCTATCCGTTCTTTGATAATGCCATGCATGATCGTCGCCTTGAAACTCACTCTCTTAAATCGAAGAAATGCAAGAATAGGGGTCCGCTCCTCATCGAAGTACTCTGGAAGGTACATCTTCACAATCGATAGGTGCTGCGCGGACTCTTCGGATTCCATGCGTCCAAGTTCCACATCAATGGTCTTTACTTGGGCTTTCGTAACCGAGGATTGAAGTTTCATATTCAAGTCCATCATCGCTCTCGACTTCACTGTCAAATCATTTGCCTCCGTCTCGGTGATCTGCTGGGAAGCCCGCATATCTTCAAGATCTCCTTGAAGGTTGGAAACCAGCTCCCTAAATCTAGTCAGAGTATACTCCAAGTCCCCAATAGTTTCGTCCTGCTGGGCGACTTTTCGGGTCTGCTCGTTGTAAATGCTCTCTCTGAAATCAATCTCTTCCTGGAGTTGTTTCTCGGTTTCAACATGATTGATCTCGAGTTCATCGTTCAACTCTTTCAAGCTCTCTAGATCCTCAATAACTGCTTTCAGCTCATTTATTTCCTCCTTATGTTGCATGTTTTTCTCGGCGAGCTCCTCGATCATTTCCTCGGCACCATGTGCAGTATCGAGTTGCTGCTTCAGGTCCTCTATGTGGCTCTCCGAGACCAGAAGCTTTTCCTTGGTTGCTTCATATTGAGCTTTGACGCTTCCATATTCTGCTAGGTCCTCCTCCAGTTCCTTAACCTGGCTTCTTAAGTCGGCTTCCTGCTGCTGTGTCATATCGCGTAACCGCATCAGTGCTTCACGGAGCCTCTCATTGCTTCGCTCCAGCTGTAACCAGCCTTGACTCGACTTCTCTTCCGGACTCATAACCTGGCCCAGCTCCTCGTTCTCTTCTCGCAATACATCCACCTCTAGCTCCAATTCTTCGGCTTTCACTTTCAAGGCTTCAAATTCGGTCCGAATCGCCTCGGCAGTCTCCTCCGCCATCTCCCTATCGACAGCTGCCATTTCGAGAATAGAATCATGTTCGGCTTGAAGTCTCTCAGCCTCCTCCAGTCTACCTTCAGCCTCCTTCAGTTGCTTGCGTAGGTCTCCAATCTCGAGCTGCTGGGGTTGGTATTTTGTCTGCAGTTTTTGAATAATTCCTTCGAACTTATCCCTTTCTGACTGCAGCTGTTCCAGTGTCTTCAACTTCTCCCGATCTTCTGCCCGTTTCTTTTCCATCATTCGCAACTTTGTTTTCAGATCCTCTATTTCTTTAGTTCCGGCAGCGTTGTTAGCAGCAGACCGTTGCGATGTACCGGGGGAAAGAGCGGGTTTGGGGCCACTGGGTTTGGGTGGCCCAAGTTTATTACTTGACTGCGTCGTTGGCGTACCACGGGAACTAGGACCGTCAGAGGTATCGTCTGCACCGTTGCTAGCCATGACTGGAGAATCCTCACTGCGGTCAGTGTCAGGCCCATCAGATCCGATTCGCTTTGCTGTGGTAGGTTTCAAAGACAAGCGTTTTGAGGCGGGGTTTGCAGACAAAGAAGGTGTTTGTCCAGGGGGTTTGGTGGTTCTGCTTGCCGACCCGACTATCGACTGGCGCGATGTTCTCGAGGCGGCTGAGGCGGCGGGAGGAGGTGCCATAGAGGTTCGATTACTTAGGCTAGGTCTTGGCTTAGGGGCTGCCGGTGCTCTAGTGGAGGAAGTGGAAGTTGTCCGTGCGGAGCGAACACTGGAGGCGGAAGCAAGTTGTTTCGTTGGAGACTTGGTAGGAGACTATAATCTGGGTTAGATGAAAAACGTCTCTAGTTCTAAGACGGTATCCCACGTACTCTCAATGTTCTTTGTGTAGGTGTCACACCTCGTCTAGGGGCGGGAGATGGGCTGGCTGTTGTGAGACTCTGCCGTTTGCCGGCTGTCGAGGACAAAAGGCTTTGTCTTTTAGCCGCCGTTGTGCTTCCGGAGACACCGCTCTGAGGTCTCCCTCTCGGCGGTATGCCGTTTGCACCTGCCTTCGCGGTCGTCTTAGCTGGAGGCCTTTTCTCCATCACTGCTGCAACGGCGGAGGGTCGAATAAACATTCCATAGCCCTGCTCACACTCAAAATATCTTTCCCCTTGTACAGCTCCATCATTCTTTCCGGTAGCATCGTCAAGCTCGATACCTATCCAATCGCCAGGAGCAAAATGCGTGGTGCCAATGAAGCGGACAGTTGCGTGACGACCATCCGGGAGAGAAATTACCTCGCCGGGTGAAAGGTCAGTCATTTTGGCAATGCGGAGTACCGTTCCGCATCGGCGAACGGTTCCAGATATAACTATATCGAGACGTGAAGGGAATCAGCAGTAACACCAATTTTACTCTGTATAGAGAGTCAACAGAAAACAATCGCTGATGTTCGTGTCAGGGGATACGTGACTTCGGCCAAGACTCGGCATAACATCAACAATGCATAACTTTAAATTATGCCAATTCTTGGCACACCAACATCACCTCCCCTTTTCCCTCATAGATATAGACGGGAAGGAGAGATTTTTGGGACTATACATACAGTAAATCGGAGACTTCGCCTGAAGGTTCCCTACAAATATACCTAAGCCGGGAAGATATCAATTTTTACCTCGTACAGCACCCACGTCGCAAATGTCTGTGCCCTTCATCTACACCTAAGTCTCCCTGACCATTACCGAGTATCCAAGGTGGAAGCCAACTCGACGTATTCATTCTTTCTCATAAACAGAGCCAAGAGTGTCTAGTAGATATGTTCTATAAAAAAGAAGATACCATTAACATCTTTTCGGCATTTGCATTTGATCTCGACACCCGCAATCCAGGCTTCCTAAGGCAAACAGCATTAAGTATCATAATCTACCTAGTCTAATCTAACTATTGTACGTTATTTCCATTCGTAGATTTGAAAAACTGCGGAAATATTCGCCGGAGCTCTTGAAGACTCTTTATCTCGTAGTCCGAAGCCGGATTTTCTGGAGATGTGATTCCCGATTCCACAAGATGTGCTGTGTTCCATCCACGCGCTTGGGCATGCTTACAATTCATGGCGGAGTCGTCTAAAACCCGCAGTTAACCCAAATTCGACAACAGTTGTAAAGAGAGCCCACCACAAAAGAGAACATACCAACGAAATAACACTGAGAAGTGCTGGGTGCTTTTGCCTCCCTCTCTGCCTTGTCAAACATCTCGGGTTGAGGTTTGCAGATAAGCCTCGGGGCACCATAGTCACAAAAGGTAATTCCTTCGAAGAGGTCATCAATTCCGAGTAGGCTTACTACCCTTTTCCCGTGATTCACATAGGCGTTTGTGAATAGCCACGGTTTGGCCTTCGAAGTATCGAAGTCTTCGAGTAGGCTGCGGAGCTCGGCATCCGGACTGAGAATGTTTTCGAGTGGGAGTGCATCATCCACCTCCACGTTGAAAACCAAAGGATCAATCTTGTGATGTCGAGTAAGCCCCTCGATTGCCAAGCCATACTCTGTATAGTATTTACGGTGCAACATTGTTGCATCTTCAACGCTGAGAGAAAGATGTTTTGTGAAAAAATTATCTGGAATGAAATATCTCAACATCAACTCTTATTAATATGAGGCTTCAATTGACCTACTTATGAGCTTTTGCATGATATCATGGATATTATTGCCTGCATGGAGTATAATCAGCTACGTGACTAGCAGTGACTGTTATAAGTGCTACCAACTTCGAGAGTAGAGCTACAAAAACATAATAGTTAGCCAAAAACAACAAAGAAATGGTGTACCTTAAGTATCCCTTTTAGATGCTCACATACACAGTTGTCTATATCAAAAAAGAATACTGGACGACTGTCTGGTGTTTTGTCCAGGGGCTCCGTCCTCTCAACTGCGTCCATATTTTGTGCCGTCATCTTTGTGCAAATCTTCCAAACGATAAAATAAACCAGTCGAACAGGAAATAACTTTGAGATCTATTAATATCACAACTCCCATCAACCGTTAAGAGAAGAGAGGGTTCTTCTTCCTCGATCTTTCAACATGATGGAGCTGATGAGTGTGACTAATGTTGTTGTTCCGTAAAGGGCTTAGTGTCTTTGCGTCGGCTGCAGAAAAAAAAAGAACAAGCGAAACTTGAAGAAACCAAATCAACAACGGAGAAAAACCATCTTCCTCTTGCAACACACAAGAGGTATTTACCATGTCGAGTACATAGTTGGCATTTTTGTTGTTATCACACTGTGTCTCTTAGGACCTCAGTCATGGCTGTCCATGAGAGATCCCAGCTGCCTGTCAATGGCGGACCAGACCTTCATCAACCTGATGTCGCTGAGATACGCGAATATGAGAAGATCCTGACCATCCACGATCAGATCTTTTCTGGCAACCATCCAAGGTTGAAGGTACCTCCCCATGTGGTTCGCAAGGTCACTCCGCGATCGGTTCAGGCTTCGCCTGTCTCTGGTTCTCGGGGAGGACTGGAGCCATCCGCAATCCCGAAGTCAAAGCCGCAGTGGGTTTCACAGTCTGGTGCTCCTTGGAAGAACAGCAACAGTTCTTCAATCAACGACTCGCCTCCTATCGGCTCTGTCCCCGTACCTAGTCATACTCCCGCTTCCCGTATATCTACGAAAACTACGTCTGAGATTGATCCCATATTCTTAACCAAGTCTGATGATCTAGTCAGAGCAGAAATTCAGTTACAACGGCAAAGAATTGAGCGGAGCTTGCGTGACCAGGTGGAACAGAAGAAGATTGAAGCGAGGCATCAAGTTATTGCCCAAGACTCGAAACCAGATTTCGACGTCACGAATGTTCTGCATAAAGCATTGGAGATTGCTAAACCTGTTGAGCCAAGTGAAGTTCAGCGCGCTAATCGCAATACTACAGCCAGCGATTCGTTCGACGAAAACTCTTTCTACTCCAGCCGGGCCCCCGACTCCCCGCAGCATGGCGACCAGCGTCCTGCGTCTCCCCAACTAGAGCAACAGGCTCACCCCATGGAGATTGACGACCTGGATGCTGACGCTCCCGTAGATCATCGATTTCGCACAGTTCAACAAGTTGAACCGAGCAATTCTCACACCACTGACCAGGAAACCGAAAACGCTCCATACGCTGTTAGTGGCAAACGGGCACCTTCCCCTAAGCAACCAGAGAATGCTCGTCATAATTACCTCCCTCAAGAACACGCAGACGCATACGAAGAACCAGAGTACTCACCGCCGGGGCCCGATATACCCGTTAGCAGAAAGGCTAGCCAAGATTATAACAGGAGAGGCATGGATACGAGGCGCCGGGCTAGTGGGAGAATGTCTGGCCGTGGGCAAAATGGACGTCGGTCAATGTCTCCTAGGGATGTTAGGGTTGTCAGAAACCACATAACGTCTCCCGCTGCACCGCAGCCTTCAAGAGTGTCACCCCTTGCCGTAGCGAAGGTGCCATCGATAACACAGGTCCGGCCAGAACGCCATATGGAAACCGCTCCAACTGGGCATGACTCGGCACGTGCCAGCCCAGAAGCTCCCGTTCAACCAGTCATGTCTCGCAAACGTAGGCGTATGCGTGATTCAGGAGATGCCATGCGCCATGTTGCTCCAAGGCAGGCAGCTGAGTCACCCAGGCCCTACATCAAGGAAGAACCGGTCTCTCCACCTCCGTTCTCCGATGTCCCGGCACCAATAACTACTCGGAATCGACAAGCACCTGAGAAACCAGTTTATGTTGACACCACATCCCCCCAGTACACCCCCGTCCCTGAGCGGAGAGAGTACAACCAACGTAAACTTGCCTACGAACCTAATCGCTATGTTAAAAGGTATGATATGGCGAGTCCTGTGGAGCCCAACATCGTCCGTACACCCTCACAAATCGGATACAGACGACCTGTACGAGATAACCAGGACTTGCGGAGGGTTGCAAGTCTACAACATGCTCGACAACCTGAAATACCCCAAGATTACCCGGAGCCCGGTGTTCAACCTCGGTCCATGCGAGCAACTTCGTACGCCGTTGTCGAACGTCCGCCCCAACCAGAGAGGACGTCCAGGTACTACGAAGAGCCTTTGCAATCATATCCAAGGAGATACATACAGCCGGAGGATGAACCTGTAGCTCCTGCTTCTTCGAGGTTCCGCGACAATTACGACGAGATGGAGATAGAACCCCGTGTTATGGCCCCTCCACAGCGTCGGATCGTTGTTGACGAACACGGGAATCAGTACTACGAGTCCGCATTGCCAAAAGTTCAGCAACTCCCTCCAGCACGGCATGCTAAGGTCGATTCCTATCATGAAGGACCCCGGGTTCGCAACGGAAGTATGAGGGCCGCATCTGTTGTGGAAGATTCATACGGTGAGAGAAGATACGTCCAGGAAATGCCCCCTCCCCCGCCAACGTACCGTCGCGTTACGGATTATGCTCGAAGTGTGGTCCCTGAACGTCGTCCATATACGAGAGAGTATGATGATAAAGAACCGATCATGCGAAGTGAGAGTGTGCAGGTGATGGACTATCCGCCTCGCCATCATGCGCCGTATGTTGACGATCACGGTCTCCCTCGTGAAGATGTTATTCGGGTGGCTAGCGTGCGACCACAACATAGACAATATGAGGAGCCACGTGAGATGGTACAAAGAGTGCAGAGTGTCCGACCTGGTGGGCGTGAGGTCAGCGTCTACGTTGACGACGAGCAAAGACAACCTCGAGAATACATCCCCATGGATAAGCAGGGTTACGGGATAGCTCGATCGGCAAGAGATGAGCGTTTCTACGGCGATGATGATGGAGACCGAATGGTTATGGATGGAGGACGCGAGGTACATAGGCTCCCGTCCCGGTATTAGCATCGTCGTTGTTTTCGAGTTATGGGAGAATGATTGATGGATGGACAATTGGACATTTTTTTCTTCTTTTTAACCCAATGTGTGAATATTAACCTTTTTTTCCTTTCTTTTTTTTTTCTATTGATGGAGAGCATTTCTTTGACGTTTCGTCGATAACTTTTGCATACGATCAAAATTTGTACGGCGAAACAGGATCTTGCAGAGTCTGCTTAGCATTGATGCTTTTTCATTTCTGATATATCTTTTTTTCCCTTTTTCGATACATTTGAATCATGACGGGGGGTTGCGCATTGCGGAAAACGAAACAAACCGTGTAAATAATGTCATCATAATATTAATAGTCAGTTCAGTGTCTCATTTCAAATATCCATGTATGTATTCCTCTCCGTATCCTATTGACGGAACCAACTTTGGTATATATTTATTTACATTGGCCCGATATATTTTTCTAGCAAAAATACTTATATACACCGCCGTAAAAGTACAACGATTGATGCACTGAACAGTCCAGTAAAGTTTATGCTACGTCACTTACCCAAGGCGATTGTAGGTCAATGGATATCCTACTAATCGGCGACAACGATATCAGGCAAACTTGATATGGTTTGTATGTCTCGAAAAAATAATCGATAATACCTCTGATGATTTCATCATCATCAGTTCTCCGTAGGGAAAAGATAGATGCCAACACAGGTGTCTGTCTCACATACCTTTCTCTTTTACTGGTTTCCAGTTATGGCTCCCGAGATCAGTCAACCACCCGAATTCCAAAGTTTCCGTGCCGAATCTTGAGCCGTGCCGATATTGATTATTTTCGCAGAGGTGGTCAACAAAACATCCCTGCCAATAGATATATAACTCGTCGGTTATCCTTCCTGCTACGTGCGATCCTTGCATTGCACCTTGACTTTGCTTCGTATACTTGCATCTCAGTTGAAAACTTTACGAGGAATCAAGAGAAATGAAAACAAGCTGACTCCCAACGACAAAACCCCATACAATGCTTTGAATCTTGATGTCTGAGATCCCTGTCTAGTGTCGGACTACTTTCCTAAATTTAGATAAGTGGAGAAAACCTTAAAAATATGCTTATGTCGATCACCATCAAGACGTTGAGCGCGTTTGCCCCCTGAGTCCCAAATATGGCGACGATGAGAATATATTTCAGATTTTCGAAGGGTGGTAAAGAGACAAAAAGAATACTAGTTCGTATCATCCAGTGGAGCTGCATCGTTGAGGTCACAATAAGGCAATGTCGCAGAACTATGAGCCAATTCGGCCTTTCCCGCTTCTGCAAAGAGGGATCACCGTCGGTGTGCAAGCAAATAACGAACTGCTCGTCGGAATTGCCACCGAGATGGCTTCCAGTCTCAGCTCAGTTGCCGAGAATAATAATTGCCTCACACAATTTCCTGTGGTTAACAGTGTGGCGTTGTAGCACTTTCGGGCCTTCTCTGGAAACGCTAGAAACCGAACAGGAACCTCCCTCAACGCGACGGTGAGCGTTTTGGCTTGGAAGATAGCGAATTGACTTTCAGATTTCAACTCAAACCCGAATTCTCTCCACGAAATTACCCTGACCCGAACCTTTTACTTCCTCATCCGTTCACCGGCACCCGGACGAGGGGATCTGAAGTTTCTAACCCGAGATGATCTTTTGAAGATCTACATCCCGAGTTGCTGGGGTTATACCGTGTCCAACCATCTGAAGGTCGAGACAAACCGGATACCTCGAAACTACCCCACTATTCCAGAAACCACATCAACTCCAGACGGCGAATTAGTGGAGTAACTTCGGAGGTTGGGGAAGGTAGCTATGTTTCTCTTCCCCTTAAGTAACGGAAATATCCTCTTCGTGAATCCTTTCGTCTATCCTGGATAACCCCTCACATACTCGTTCGAACGTCTCCCGGACTTGAAGCTCGAGAAAATTCAAGATGGACACCGCAGCGCCAGACCGACATGGCTCTGTTATCTCAGAGGATAAACCCAGTGAATCTGGTGGCTTTCATGTCGTCATGAAGAATCCCTTTCTATTTGGCGTGGCACTGGTATGATCTAACCCTATGACCTTTTGATGGTCTCCGTGCTGATTTCTCCTTCCGGGTTGATCTAGTTCTCCTCCCTTGGCGGGTTCCTATTCGGATACGACCAAGGGGTCGTGTCGGGTGTGATCACGATGGAAAGCTTTGGAGCAGCCTTTCCTCGGGTTTTCAGTGACAGCGGGTTTAAGGGATGGTTTGTCTCGACACTTCTCATCGGTGAGTCGAGCTCAAAGTCATCTATACCTCCATTTTGGGGCTAACAGCTGCTTGTCGACCAGCTGCTTGGGCAGGATCTCTCTTGAACGGGCCATTGGCAGATCGACTCGGCCGGAAAGTATCTATGATTGTTGCTGTGGTTATTTTTGTAGCTGGATCAGCTGTCCAGGCCGGCGCTGTGAACATTCCTATGCTATTTCTTGGTAAGAAAGAGGTTCACTTTGTCGATAAAAGTGTCACACGCTAATTTACATAATTAGGTAGAGCCGTTGCTGGATTGGCAGTGGGGATGTTGACGATGGTAGTGCCATTGTATATATCGGAGGTAAGGATTGTTTCAGTTAAACATTATGGAGGCCGAGATTCAAAGCTGACAATTTATAGATTTCCATATCCTCTATTCGTGGTGGACTAGTTGTTCTTCAGCAACGTATGTTGTGTCATTCAAAGAATTTCACTCCCCTTTACACTTACTAATTAAACCTCTAGTATCTATCACGATTGGAATATTAGCAAGCTACTGGATTGACTACGGGTCGAACTATATTGGAGGGACTCGATGTGCTCCGAGCATCCCGTATACTGGTGGCACAGCAGCTGCACCAGCGTTCGATCCATACAATGATGTTGGCCCAGACGGATGCGTCGGTCAATCAGAAGCATCGTGGAGACTGCCATTGGCTTTGCAGATTTTCCCTGCGATGGTTCTTGGAATCGGAATGCTCTTCTTTCCTCGCTCACCTAGGTGGCTTTTGATGAAGGATCGCGACGACGATGCATTGGCAACTCTTGCGAAACTTCGACGTCTGGAAATTGATGATCCATTGTTGACTACGGAGTACCTAGAAATCAAGGCATCAGTTCTTCTTGAAAACTCGTTTACAGCTGAGAAACATCCAGGTCTCAGTGGGATTAAGTTGCATGCAGCACAGGTAAGTTAGCATCGACTCCGTCTGTTGGATTGAAGCTCATGATCCATCGCAGTACTTTTCCCTATTCAGTTCTTGGTCACCGTTCAAGCGACTCGCGATTGGCTGCTGTGTCATGTTCTTCCAGCAATTCATGGGATGCAATGGTAAATAAACGAACCAACTAAACCCGTCCACTATAAGAAGTATATTCCAGCTAATCCGCTATCCATCAGCTCTAATTTATTATGCACCAACAATTTTCAGCCAACTCGGGCTCAGCGGCAATACGGTACGTTTAACTCTAAACCCGTAACTGAGAGCCGGACTAATCCGGAATCCTCTCGCAGAGCTCCCTTCTAGCCACAGGTGTATACGGCATCATCAACTGTCTCAGCACATTACCTGCCCTATTCTTCATCGATAAGCTCGGACGACGTGTCCTCCTTATGTGTGGAGCCACAGGAACCTGCATTTCACTGGTTGTGGTCGGCGGCATCATTGGTGCCTATGGTTCTGAGCTTATCAACCATAAGGCTGCTGGGTGGGCTGGTATTGCGTTCATTTATATTTATTGTATCAATTTTGCCTACTCTTTTGGTAAGTTCTTTTACCCCTGGGAGAGTCCTAGGGAGAAAGGCCGCTGACAGGAAATCGCACAGCTCCGATTGGATGGGTATTGCCTTCGGAGATTTTCAACCTTTCAATCCGCTCAAAGGCTATTTCCATCACCACCTCTGCGACGTGGATGTGTAACTTGTAGGTCCTCCTAGGCTGAAAGATCACGTGGATCAGGAGACTAACTATATTTCGAATTCTAGCATCATTGGCCTTGTAACGCCTGATATGCTCGCAACCATAACGTGGGGAACATATATCTTCTTTGCCGCATTCTGTCTCATTGCACTTGCATTTACGTTCTTCTGTATTCCAGAGACTAGAGGAAAGGTGCGTATCTCATCAATCATATATTTGCCCCCGATATCCACGCTGACGGATTCTCTGCAGACGTTGGAAGACATGGATCTTGTCTTCGGCGATACCGCCGCACATGAAGAGAGGCAACGTATCGTTCAAATCGAAGCTGAACTTCGAGGTACACCCATTATGGATTCGGAGCATCTAAAGGATAAGATGGTTGAGGAAGCTGAACATGTTGCTTGATGAGATTAGCTCGCGTTCCTAGCGTGATGATTTGTTGGCTTTGTTCCTTGTCAATGTGTTTGGTTTTTACATAAATATCAGCAGGGTGGATATTAGTTTCTCAATGGAGCAGATATGTGTTGTCTGCACGACGAATATACATTTCGTATCTTTCCCTTAATACGCTGAGGACCTCTGCTGCTCTCTTTGACAGCTGCGAATGGGATGCCAGGTCGGTGAGGGTAAAGACTTAACCCTATCTTGCGTTGGCGGGAGGAAGGTTGCTTGAGCACGAAGTACGTACTTTTCAGAACACCCCTCTTACATGCTCCGTACTTCATTGCTTGGTGTGAGAACTAAGAACGAAGCAAACATCACTCCCCGAAGCCCTTGCCAGCCAAGAAAGAAATGGAAAGTAAAAGAAGTGGAGCGCTAACAGACTCCACTCCTGGCAAAAGAGATAAAGAAAGAGAAAGAGTTTTCTCTCTTCCTTATTACTGTATCGTAGATCCTCAGGCCGATGATCAACCCCAGAGAGTAGATATTGGGTATGAATATTTAAGGAAAACTCCTTCCCATTATCCTGGATAATGGGAGAGAAAGGAAAGGCATGCCACCCAAGAAAAACATGTTTCCATTCCTCGCTCCCTTCCTCGCCCCAGTGCCATTAACCCTTGCCGTCTACTTCCAGGAGTCGACATATTCCTCGACACTCGAACGATTCGCTTGGTTTGGTGCCGTCACAGCTGCCTCAACCCCCTCAATATTCAACCCTCAATGGGAGAACCTTTTCCTTCGCTACTTCATTTCGCTCTACTCCTGCTGGTTCATAATCTGGTCGGCGAACATTCTTTTCATCAGCCAGCCTTCGGAATATAGGCGTATCCAGAAACGAAGCCCAGCCGTGGGACCCTATTATCTCGATAACTACTTTTGGCAGCCTTTACCGAAAGAGGACACTTGGGCAAGGTTTTTTTGGGCGCTCGATCTTGCGACAAATTTTAGAGGCATCGGGTGGAGCCATGGCATGAATCGGGGGAGTTTGCCCCCCGAGCTAGCATGCCACTTGGAAAAGAAAGATGTCGATACTATTGATCGGCCCCACTCAAATCGGCCGGAGGGTGGATCGGAAGGGGATCATCGGCTGTGCTTTCTGAAAACCCAGATTTGGAGACTTCTTCGAGCGTATTTTTGGCTCGACAGCCGACAGAAAATCATCATTCCATTCTGCAGCACCTCATTCGTCCAGGGTGGTCAAATAACGGGGTGGGGGTTGCTTATCCAGCACATACAAGCTGTTCCGGCCGTCGTGAAAACGACAGAAGTCGTCGGATCAGTAATGGGGACGTATTCTTGCCTTGACGGAGTTCATGCGTTAGTATCACTTGTGGGAGTGTTACTTTGCTGCAACGAGACGTGGATGTACCCATCACTGTTTGGTTCGACGAAAACCCTCTCGAGCCTCAAAATACAAGGTCAGTCGGTCGAAATAGTAGGATCCCGAAAGGCAGGTACGCGCTAATACAAAAATCTTCACGCCAGATGCATTCGGAAAATTCTGGCAGAACCATTTCAAGCATGGTTTGACGTCCGTGTCACGCCGGGTTGTTCCTCGATCACCTCATCCGGCTTTGACAAACCTCCTCCGGGCCTTTGCAATCTTTTCTCTCATCGCAACGATTCATGGAGCTGGAACTTATGCCGTTATACAAAACGCGGAGTCACTCGTCCCCGTGTTTTTCTTCGACTGTATGCAGCCCGTGTGTATTGTCTTTCAAATGATAGTCTCCGGAGCCGTCTCGAAACATATCTCACCAGTACTAGGTCGGGTTGTTGAATTCGCAATTGGCTCCACATGGTTTTACTGGATTCTTCCTTTGAGATCTGGAGACGAAGCGGTCTGCCAGGCCTTGGAAAGCGTGCGAGTACCATGGAGCATGTGGGAAGTTATCTTTCGACTGAGCGAGATAAATATGAGTTCGACTTAAGGTATATTTGTGCCAGCGGATAGTTCGGGAAAGAAAAGGTAAACCTTTAATTGGTTGGAGCATTCGAGAAAGCGAGAAAGGCTCCACGGTCACCCAACACACTCCTTGACAAGATCTGTGGATATACGAAGGATTAATGAATTTATTAGTTGTTTCACTAGTAATATGAAAATCACGAGAGGCTGAAAACTGAGATAGAACTGAAGAAGTGTTGTTGAAATTAAAATATAGACTAGTCGAAAAGGGTTAGCTGAACTGGGCAAGAACCAATGGGAAAGTCTAATTACTCGACAAGGTTTGCTTGTTGCGGATGAGAATCGGCAGCTTATTTTTAGTTTCTTCAGTAATTCAATCATGGAATCATTTGTAGTTCAGCCCTGACGTGGCTTCGCCGATTAACTCGACCACTCTGAGGTGCCTGCATGCTCACTTCATTTGTGGCCCTGGCTCCATTAGGTAGATGCAGAGCTATATGGAGTGCGTATTTCGTCTCTGGTTACAGAGATGAAGACCTTATCCAAATGGCATCAGAATGATGGAAGGTTGAGACAGCATCCGTCCCCCAATAAAAAGGAACTTAGCTGACATGATCAGATTGCAGTCACCGCAAGATCTCCTGTTGTGTCCACCCAAGATCCCAACCAGGGAGCAAAGCCTGAGTGGAGATTATGTAGTTTGACGAATGGTTTCGGACCTGTCAGCACCGGATAATGGGGTTCCCTCCACATCATCTACAAACTGAAAAATCAGTTATTTCATACTCGACGGGAAGGGAAAAAAGAAAGACTACATTTTTGTAATGACGTTGGCCGAAATTTTCAACATTGGGCGAGGATTTACATTTATCATTCGACGAAGGCGCCAAAAAATGAACGCCCAAGAAATAAAATTTTGGCTCCCGGAGTACTTATACTCATGGACTCTGCACCATCACTGGAATTGCCCTAACGGATACCGTCCAGAATAATAACCATAGCAATGGAGGCACCTATGCTGTTCCAGCTGGTCCCAGTGGCCTCTCGCCTGGCGCTGGCTGTCGGCATCATATCAGTAAGTATATTCTATTAACCTTTAATCCTTGTGAGAAGGAGAATACTGACTGGGAGACCCGCCATGTTAGATTCCAATATTCTGCATATACCAAATTTACTTCCACCCCTTTGCGAAATACCCTGGACCTTTACTCGCAAAATTCACATTGCTTCGAGATACTTATCATGTTTGGAAGGGCGATATCCATCTTGATATGTACCGGTTACACCAGAAATATGGTACAGAGTTTGAGATCAACCTCTGAGCGCGGATTATAGCTCCCTAGAAGATTTTTTGCTAACGAGAACAAAAAAGGACCGATCGTTCGCTATGGACCATCCGTATTGCTATTTGATAGCGCAACTGCAATGAAGGGTAAGTATTCCGATGACTCGTCTAGTTCTCCCCGTTAGCAATTCATAGTAAACATGAGGACCTTCTCGGCTGACAAACCAAAGATATCCTTGGCCAAGGGAAAAACTTCGGGAAAGGTGGAAGTTATAAATCCCTAAATACCGGAGCGCAAAACGTTCTCACTATGGTTGATAAGAAACTGCATGGGAAGAGGCGCAGATTACTCGGGCATTGTTTTACCGATAAAGCGCTGAAGGAGTTCGAACCGAAATCACTGAGCCGTATCAAGAAGTTCTGCAACATAATTTGCCCGATCCAGGGGCAGAACATCGAGTCCAACGGGTGGGGACCTACAATGGATACGGCCTACCTGTTCTCATATTTGGTTTTGGACACTTTGAATGACTTTGTTTTCGGTCTCGATCGGAGATTGCTCGAGGTGCACGATAAGAGGAGCATAGTCGATGACTTAGAGCGACTCGTCTGTCGTAGTGCGGTTCTATTACACTACCCGGAACTTATTGTTGGACGAATAGATAAGGCGCTGTTTCCAGCAGCTTCCAAAACCACCCGGAAGGTGGCCATTTACTTGAAAGGGCTTATGCAGGAGCACTCTTCCCGGGCTGGGAGGGGTGAGAGTAAACAAGGCGCATACGGCTATCTGCAAACCACAAAGGATCCCGAAACAGGCGAGTTACTTTCGCAGTCGGAAGCAAAGGCAGAAGCTTCCATTCTGACTCTGGCTGGTAAGTATATATCTAAAGTGATTCCAGACATCGGATAGCTGCTAACAAAATTGTACTGGCTAGGCGGCGATGCCACTTCAACGGGTCTTTGTGCAACGATGTTCTACTTGATTAACAACCCACATGCCTATTCCAAGCTAGCGACAGAGGTTAGGGATGCATTTACCTTCGCGGACGAAATCCAAACCGGAGAGAAACTGCGAAGCTGCCGATACCTGCGCGCCTGCATTGACGAAGCCCTCCGGCTGTCACCGCCCGTTGGACAAAGCTTATTCCGAGAGGCAGGGACTGGTGGAGCCTTTGTTGACGGCCACTACATCCCGCGCGGAAGCCTTGCTGGCACAGGAATCTATAGCCTCCACCACAACCCGAAATATTTCCCGCGACCCTTCTCTTTCCTACCCGAGCGCTGGCTGGCCGATGGTTCTGGTATGGATGGTGACATGGCCCCCGAACAACTTAACCTGGCCAAGTCGGCATATATCCCATTTTCCACAGGATCACGATCTTGCATCGCTAAAGCTCTAGCTTATAATATGATGTTGGTTACCATCGCCACTCTCATCTGGAAATTCGATTTCAAGCTGGCTGATGGGCCTGAAGGTGAGTTGGGATCTGGGAACCCGTTCTCCGAATTGGGGAGGACGAATCCTGGAGAATTTCAGCTTTATAGCCATATCACAAGCTTTAAAAGGGGACCGGTTGTTCGCTTCCGGCCACGGAAAGTCCCTAGTATAGAGGGAGATATTTGATCTCTCCTACTCTCTTTCCCTCCTTGTACTTTCTTCCGGGGAATAAGATATAGACTAAAAGGCAATGTTTCTCTAACGGCGGGGAAATTTGAGCATAATGTTTTTTTAATGATTAAGATAGGTAGAAAATTATTGATCCAAGCGATTCCATGACCTTGACGGGAAAAATGAGCGTACACAGGGTTGTATACAACTTTATCTCCCGTAGCACAAGAGATTACCGATGCTTCCCCACCGGTTTCTCGATAGTTGTTAAAAGTATCGAGTAGGGGGATAGAATAGGAGAGCATAGATCTTCAAGTCCGTCGTGCGTACTTGAGTCGGGCAACAATGAAAATAAGTGACAAAATATCCAGCTGCTGGATATTCTGTCAAAGGACGTTAATTATTTCGGCAAGGACTGTCAAAATGTCCAACTTATTCTAAGTTGGTGGCATCATATTCGGTCTCATCCTCGGAGAAAGGGTCCTCGGTGGTTAAATCGGCTGCGTTGCATAATCTGACAGTTTCATTGCTTTTTTGTCTGTGAATTAGAAATGGCATTATGTTATTCATTATTTTTTTAATCATTGACGAGAACTGCTTTTTTGCCTTGTTTTTGTTCGCTCGTCTGCTTTCCGTGGATACGATATATCAACAAGTATCCCCCCTTGACTTCACGACAGGGACATGAACCGTTTTAATTCTGGGGAAAGTTAAGTACTCCATAGCCATGGTTCAGATCCAAACCAAAAGTTCAAAGAGGCAGAGAGAGCGTTCGAAAAGAGGCTGACAGAAAAGAAAAGCGATCGGCTGTGGATCACGATAAGCCAAGTTATCCAATGGGAATTCATGCCTTTATCAGGTCGGGACCCAGGCCATTCGAAATGCTGTGTTATGATGTTATGGGCTTTCGATGGGCTGATGATATCGGTGTGTGTCGGTTGTCTCTTGGAGAGAACTGGGATCCGACGGGGGCTGTGCAGGAAAAAAGAAAGAAGCAGCTGAATCGAAATTTCTGGAGAAAAAGGTCTCGTGTGTGATCTGTTTTCTTCTTGACAGATATGTATGAATAATAAAAGAAAAGGGTAGGGCTTGTCTCACTTCATATCGAGACACAACTGTTGTCTTCACTCGGGGCGCGCCGACAACAAACAGTAGGAATCATGAATAGATAGGGGGATGAGTTTCTGCCTTTCTTTCTACCGATGACCTCATAACATCGAGAGAGAGATTAAGCGGGTTTTTGTTATGTATCTCAGCGCGAAGATCTGAGCATCTTTTGGTTTGATTGACTGGAGTGAAACGAGTGTTGCGTAAGACGAGTACGTCTGAGTAGACGCAGCAGCAGCAAGGAGTTGACTGCCGTGACGGGCCGGACTGTGGACAGGCTGGGTTATGAATTCATACAGCCGTTCGCAAATCGGCTCGCGGATCTGCCTGGTCTTGCTCAACAGTCTTTTCCAGTGTTTCTTTTTGTTTCATTTGTGTGAGAATTGAGTTTTGTCTGGCTGGGCAAAGCGAGAGCAGGAGAGCAAGTGGGCTTGCTCTAGATGCGAAAGCTGTGACGAAGTATCTTGGTGTTGATGCGGCAAACCACCACAGTTTTGTAGATATGTAATGTTCAATGAATCTCTATGATGATACCCATTCCTCATCTTGTCTTTGTCCACCCTTTTCATCTCCTTTTTGGCTCTTTTCTTCTGCTTCTTCTGCGTCTTTTTGCAGTGTTTTCGATGATGCGCAGTGGGTCACGAGATGTGCTTATTACTCAGATTCCACGTGATGGGAAACGTGACTGGCGTCATGCTTTGCAGGTTTTCCAGCAACGCCTCAACATTCAGTTCATCCCGAATCTTCCATGAGAAAGAACTTCCTCAGTTTGTTGTTTGTGCATTGTCAAGTTGATACTCGGGAGCAGAAGAACAAAGAAGAAGAAAGACTTAGAGAGGTTATCTAGAAGAAGAAGAAGAAGCAACAAAGAAGAACAATCCAAGGAGGAAGATCAAAGAACTCGAAAGAAGCAGACGAAGAAGAACGAACAAACCCAGTTACTCGACGGACTCTCAGACCAGGAAGAGAACCATGAGTGGACTTTCCCTGTCGTTGAACCCTGTATCTCGATTCTAAATTCCTGCTTTTACAACGATCGACTGGTTGAGTGATTGACCCTTCGACTCCGAACTGCCTGCACTGCGTGATTCGAGAACGAAGAAAAGACCGACCAGATCAGATCCCACTTTTTGAGGCGCGGAGGCTCTCATTCTGGGCTTGACTCGTCAAAGGCGACAAAGATATCTTCGTCTTTTCCCGATAAATCCGCCCTAGACCTTCTCCAGTCTTAGACTGCCTCGAACACGGCAAGGCTAGTGCCAAAAATACCTGCAACTTCCTCCAATTCCGTCCTTCCTCTCTCACTCCCTCTCTCTTCGCCTTCTTTCTCACTCTTCGCTTTTCTCTTTCACTTCCTCGAGGTCACTTCAACCGATTCTCGGTTGACCGTCGACCACTACTGTCCTTCTCAAACAACCACAACCACAACCACCCCAGCCTTCCACCACACCCTTCTCCCTCCTTCTCCCTCCTTCCCGCTCTCTATCTCGTCCCCCACCGAGGGTCTCCTCGACTTCAACACTATCCACCATACAACCGCTGTGGTGTCCACCCCACCCCTCCCATACCTTCTCTTCCGACCCGTTCCGTCCCCTCCCGGGACAGACTGGCACGATGCACAAAATTACGAATTTCACCGGCCAGGCTCGACATGGCTGGGAAAGAATGACTCCTGCCTTTGGCATGTCCAGACCTCACACAGACATGTCCAATTCACAACAGCCTCTGCGCCGACCACACGGTGCTCCTCCTGTGACTCCTCCATCTGGCGGCGATTCAACAGTCAACCTCTCGTTCAACGTTCCCTTCTCCTCCAACCTTGCCGGCCCCGATGTCGAAGACGTCCTGCACTCCAGCCCAGGAGCCTTCCAGCGATGGACCTTTCCGGACGGTACTGAAGAAGGAACCCCGATGCACAAACTACCGGTACACGCCAACAACGTTGAGACTCTGAGAAATACATGCCGTCAGATTGGCGAGAACAGTGGAGGAAGGATCGAAGCCACCGTCACTTCATCAGAGCCCAAAGCTGTGCAGTCATTACAACGAAGACCTCAAGGTCTCGTCACCAATGTCTGTATTTCGGGTGACGGTGAAACCGTGCACAAGATGCGAGCAAAGATTCTCAATGAAACCCCCATTTCTTTGGTATGTTGTTTTCCCTCCCTTTTCTTTTAGGGTTTATGCCGCCGCCGAGCACGACTAACCAAAAATTATAGCGTTGTGCGACGGTCGACATTGATGTGAACTTGATTGTGGATGGAAATACAAATGGTGTCCGAACCAGCGTCTTGGAGCACATCGACATCCTCGCGAAATATACAGGTGCCGATATCTTCCTACTTAGCCCTCGAGGTATCGACGCCGACACTACCGCTGTCTCATACGGTCGTGCCGCAGAAAATGGCCTTGACCCGCGGTTCCGTGTCGCTATCTATGGTGACATAGAGAGTGCTGAACATGCAAAGACTAGAGTACTCATCATGATTGATCAGATCGTACGTCTCATAGCCCGTATCACGTAGTTTTACCAACAATATTTACTAATCACATTGCAGTTGAAACGTCGCGTTGATGCCATGAAACTAGAGTTGACTATGCACACACTTGTTTGTGGCCGGACTCGCAAGAACATCAAGCTCATTGAAGCGGCTACTAACACCGCAATCTACTTTCCGCCACCATTCCCGCGCGTCTTCGGTTACACACCACCTGGAGCCCACCGCAGAAGCGAAGATGAAGTGTTTATCACAGGTGAAACTCAGGAACAGATAGTTCAGGCTAAGCAGAAGCTACGGGATTTGGTTCTAGGAGTGAAGATATACGTCAAGGATGTGATTGTCTCATCAAGCAAAATCGATAGCATCCTACTTGATCGCCTGGACAAGGTGCGCAGGGTGATGGAGATGAATGGGTCTTACGTTCTATTCCCGCAACTTGGTAGTCAGCGGGGCTTGGTACGCATCCAAGGAACTGAAGTCTTGCATGTCGAGCGAACCGTCCGGGAAATCATGGCTCTGGTAAGGATTCTATTATTCTCCATTAAGACAACGGTTGGCTAACTATTCAAAGGCTGGTCAATTTTACAGCGCATCATGGTGGATCATCATGCCCGACCCTTCGCAGGGTGGCATGCGTGCTCCTTCCCCAGCTGATGTTAGAACCATGCTCTCGGACATTTGTACAAACTCTGGAGCCGATGTCAGCTTCGATAAGTTGACATTTACCATCAATGGATCCGACGATGCTGTCAAGGCCGCCATGATGGTTATCTATCAGATTCCTTTCGTCAACAGGACCCCATACCAGATGCGAGTAAAGATTGAGTTGGCGAATGAGCACAAGGAGTTTGTCAGCGGGAAGAAGAATGGGAAGATCAACAAGATTATGGGGCAGAGTAAGTCTAAGCCTTCTCGTCATCCACATCCCCTAAACCCATTTGCTTACATCTTTCAGGCAATGTACAAATCATCTTTGATGGATTTAACGAGTACAATTTCTACATCGATGTCTGTGGAACACAGTATGAAGCCACGAAGAATGGCTTGGACCTTGTCGAGCAGGAGATGCCCGCTTCGATCTCTTTCCATGTTCCAGACCAATATCACAAGCGTATCATTGGTATCGGCGGTCAGCACATTCAACGAATTATGAAAAAGTATTCCGTTTTCGTGAAGTTCTCAAATGCCATGGACCGCGGTGGAGCTGGAAAGGAGGATGATGATGTCAAGGTCGACAACGTCATTTGTCGCACTCCAGCACGAAATGCTCAGAGCCTCGACCTTGTTAAGCAGGAGATCATGGATATGGTCGAGAAAGTCGTAAGTCCCAATCCCAACAATACACCTCCATATCTTTGTATCTTTACTCACAACCTTTTTAGGACGCGGAATTTGTATCCGAGACGGTCGTCATCAATCGTCTTTATCATCGAGAGCTCATTGCTCGAATGTCCGAAATCGAGGAGCTTGAGAAGAAGTGGAATTGCAAGATTGATTTCCCAAATACCGAATTGGCAAGTGACGTGGTCACCATTTCTGGTCCGGAGTATCAAGTACCTCAGGCCGTTGATGCTTTCTTGGTAAGTTTACTATATTTCCTCTCGAAAAAGAAAAAGAAAAAGGTCGCTAATATATACCTTAGGGAATGGTGCCTGAAACCCACGAGATCTTGTTCCGCAGTTCGACTGAACTCCAGGATTTCTTGAAGACCCCAGAGTCTTTTGATGATGTCCGCGAGAAGCTCAAGGAGCAATACGAGGTCGATGTTGTTGTTGATGCTAACACCAACGCCGAAGCCCCTCAGACTGATGAGGAGGGTGCTGCGCCTCAGCAAGATCGACTCGTGCTCGGATACACTCGGAACAATGCCGGCGGATTGAAGGACGCAATCGATTTTCTTATTTCTCGACTCGTTTCCCACGGTCTTGACGCCACCACCGTCAAAGGAGCGATCCCACGTCCTAAATCCGACTCTTTCGAGGAGTCGCTACCATTCTTCGACTCCAAACTCCTGCAGCATGCTCCTCCCCTCATGACAGACTCCCCAACACGTCCTAGT
Organism: Arachnomyces sp. KDTOL00113; assembly: GCA_949709995.1. NCBI lineage: Eukaryota > Fungi > Ascomycota > Eurotiomycetes > Onygenales > Arachnomycetaceae > Arachnomyces > Arachnomyces sp. KDTOL00113. The sequence goes on from OX453234.1 coordinate 1,353,974, forward strand.
TTTGCAGACGATGCTAGTGAACGTGGTTCAATTTTTGAACGTCTCCGGAAGCCCGGTAGCATGTCTTCCTTCTCGTCCTTCATTGGACGTAAGAACCAGTCTGCTTCTCCTGGGTCTTTCTTCAAACACGCCTCTAGCAATGCTTCCAAGGCGTCTCTCGTTTCTATGGAATCTCGCGACAGCGGGTACCGCAATCCATGGAACGATTCCGGTGTCAACCTTCCTGAGGAAGATATTCCTATTGGCACCGCCCACAGCAACAACGGTTGGCCAACTCGTTTTGACCAAAAATTTCCTTTCGGCACGGCTCCAGGTGATATCACCCCCAAGCATGATCCTCGCGCATCCTTCGATAGCGGCCGTCCCAGTACTTCCAATTCTACTTCTGGATACCCGGCTCCAATTGGGCCACCTCGTTAAAATACCCCCTTTTTAAAAACATATCAAAAAGTATTATACCAGTCCGTCAGTCAGCAAGATACCCCACCACCGTCATTATGCAGTTGTTGTGTTTTCCAAATGATACCAAGAGAAGAGAAAAATTAAAAAATTTACAAAAGGGATGGGTGAATGCGACTAAGCCAAAAAGCAATGATGCTTCTGTCTTGTTTCTTTTTTTTTCTTCTTTTTTTCTTTTCCATTTACTGTTGTGAGAGTGACGTTTTTTCCGATTCCCCTTTCTTTATTCAAACAAATAAGTGAAATGTTGGTCGGTTGGCTGGGTGTGTTGGTGTAGTTGCATGTTGTTTTTTGTCTTCTGAAGGAGCGACCGGGAATGGGGGGGATCAAATGCAAGGGGAAAACGAACGGATTGATACCAGGGAACCGACTTGATGGCTTTCTTTTCTTTCCTTTCTATTGCTTTCCCTTGTTCCTGATACTCTCTCTCCATGCGCTATGCTCCTCTTTTTTCCTCTCCTTTTCCTTATACTGGGGCGTCAAAGATCGGTGGGGATTTTTTTATCACTCTCTCTCTTTCTCATGATACCTCACCCGCCGTTTCTATTGTTTTGTTGTACCACCCTAACCTCTCTACCTCGCTGACATGTCATGTCTCTCTTCTCCCTCTCTTCCCTCCTCTCTCTCTATCTCTCTCGCTATTCAATGAATTATACGAAATGAAATCAAAGCCAGAAAAAAAATTTTTGAGGAAATGAAAAAATTTTAAATATATCCATCCCATCTTCATGAGAAACTTGCACTCCGAAACCATATTTCCCTTTGACTATGGTTATTATTTCATTGGCATTGTAGTTCACGCAGCTGGTGAATATATATATCCTATCCCATGCGCTAGGGAAGAACCAGTCGCAATAAACCACAAAACACAGTTAACGCCAATCGCATCTTCGCTTAGAAGAAAACGATCACTTCATATATATCCAGTAGACATACCGCCCATATAAACTCCACTTTTTCACTATCGTATATGTGATCGATGGTTACAATATCTCCGTTGAATAAATCAAGTTGGTCACCACACCACTCCAAGGGTGTCAAACGTACAGTGAGGAGTTCGAATATACAAGTCTGATATATGAAAAAAAGAGACCATTGATTATTGACATAATGAAATATTAATTAAGCTGTTATCTAGCTAATGTTTCCCCAGCTTCTCCCACTGCCGCTTACTACTTGCTAATGATGATGTATAATTACCGCTAAGAGACGAGATAAAAAATAAAAAATAAGAACACTGTTTAAAAAGAAACGCAAAAAGCACACGCATACCCAAGAACGAGACGAACCGAAAATACAGATAGAGAGAGATGCTGATTATAACCGTGTACTGTCAATAAAGAACAAAGAGCGAGAACGAGAACGCAGAGAGTTAAGGAGCAAATAGGATAGATAGTTTATGTCGGCAAAGGAAAACAAAAAACCAAAAAGAACAAAATCCATCCATCCAAGTCTTCATAATAATAATAAAAAGAAAAAGGGTTTACAAAAAGGAGGCAAGCGAGGGATGTTATCCAAAAACGGGTCTGCTTTTGTTCGAGAAAGGAGAGGAGGGAGAGAGAGGGGAGGGAGGGATATATCCACAGGGAAAATATTAAGCTTGATGCCCGATTAAATAAGGCTATAAAGAAAAAAGGAAAGTTTTTCCAAAAGATTGCTAGAAGGGGAAAGAAATGAGTCTTCATGGCCTGCTAGAACGCGTATTTTTTTTGAACATGGAAACCGAGAAAGCGAGGGAGATTATTCGGTGTATATATGGATTATAGCTGGCCAGATAGGACGGCTTCAGTAGCTATGAAGGAAAGATATGTTAGTAATGCGGTTTATCAATGATACGAGGGAACGACAATGAAAGGGAATCATACCAGAACTGATATAAGCTCTCTTAGCGTCGAGGCTGACGTTGAATCTTCTCTCCAATTCAGCCTTGACACTCTTCTTCGTGACTGTCATCAAGTCTGCAGTCTTTAGGATATCCCGAATCTCAGCGAGTAGAGCATCGTCATTAGGCAATCCACTCAGATCGGACAATTCCATCTCGGAGCCCGAGCCTTGTGCCATCATTTCGGATGGTGCCAAAGACATCCGAGATCCATAACGGGGCATTTCGAGCTGGGACATTGGTCGGGAGCCGGGGAAGCCGTATTCAGACTGGCCGGCGTGGTAGGACTTGGTACCATATGAGAAGCCAGAAACCTCAGACTGGTTATCCAGTTGAGTCTGAGCGTCCCAGAGTTCAGCCTGGTATTCTTCCCACTTCTTCTTGGGGATAGCGGCGGGGTCGAATTTCCCTTCATCGGAGAGAACAATCTTACGACCCTTTTCTCCTGTGACCACACGGGTGTTACCCCACGAGAAGTCGTCCATGTGCCAGAAAGCGTAGAGTGGGAGGGCAAGGGAGAAGACAGGCATTGCAAGGACATAAATGATCATCCAGCCAACCATCTCCCATTTCCTTCGAAGAATGAAGACGATCGCTTGTAGACCGTAGATGGCTCCGAATAGAATGAACGCTGTGATCGGAATAACACTTGAGTCAATGACGATGAGAACGATGAGGTAGACAAGATAACCGACGGTGACTGGCTGGATGATGGTACTGAGTAAATCAACAAAGACAACGAATCTCATACTGAAGCAGCAGAATCCACAGAGCTGTTGCAATGGCATAAGTTCCATCAAATTATGGACGGTAGAGTTAATCCATCGTCGACGCTGAGACAGGAAGATCGTCCAGCTGTCTGGTGCAATGGTCCATGCGTGGGAGTCAAAAGTAAACCTCGTCTTGTACCGTGAGTGGTGCTTCAAAAGAAGGGTTGTCAAGTATCGATCCTCACCAAGATGAAGCAGGTTCTTCATATGGAGAGTATCAACTCGTATTTCTGAATAGGACTCAACAACTTCACGGCTGACGAATAGGGGCTTTCCAGTTTCAGCGGCCCTGATTCGGAACATGGTAAAGCAACCAGGTAAACACGTCACGGATCCGAAAAGACTCTCGAATGCCTTAGTCAAGTTATGGGATATATAGTACTCGTAGACTTGAATCATCGTAACGAAGGACGACTTCGCATTAGTAAGTGCAGTTTCTCCGCAGAGACCGATTAGGCGAGTATCATGTATGAAAGCGGCCACCATTCGAGTGGCAGAGTCAGGAGCAACAACCGTATCGGCATCGACTTGAAATATGAACTCATAAAATGTTGGATTGACACCGATGATATTGCGGATTTGATGGTGCATCTCAAGCTCCATGGGGTTCATGGGGAGATTGTAGTGGATACGGTTCAGGAAACGCATGAGAACCAACTGCGAGTCTCGCTTGCCACGGTTTCCGGGTCGGGATACTTCAGAAGGCTTTCCAACCTTGACAACGACCAGGAAGGGAACAATGTGGCCCTGCACTTCATAAAGACCCGAGTACACTTTGCCCATGTTGTGCTGCTTCAATCCTTCGCCCAAACTCTCGAAACTGAGAGGCTCGGGATCAACGGTTTCGGAAACACCTAGAATGTCGAGTACAATCCGTGGCGTGGGACGATCGTTTCCTTGTCCAATAATCATACCATCGCAAATAACAACCAGTAGCTTACGCTTATCATCATATTGCATTCGCGCCATTGACTCAATAGCACGGCGAAGCGAATCTTCATCTTCCGTGTACGCCGGAACCTGACAAATAATGAATTTATCAAGGTTTTCTGGCAAATTCTTCCTTCCGAATTGCAATGCAGCAAAGAATTTGAAACCAATGATACAGACTAACATGATGGAAATGGCGAGCAGGAAGTACTGGGAGAAAAGACACTGTGTCGAGTTTCTCGTGTCCAATTTGCCTACGAAGAACAGATTATCGAGACACTTTTGCATACGATCACGCAACTTCGGATCGAGAGTGAGGCTTGTCCAGTATTTGGTGACATCCTCTCCTGCTCGTTGCTGAAACAAGCTAACCACAAGCGGGTCCATAAAGTCGACATCAACTCCCTTAGGTACTTCTTCGCCGGGAGGAGCTTTCGTCCTGCGCCCTCCCTTAATGTAATCCGTGAAGTCGTAGACTTTTCCGTTCAGGGTTGCGATAGATTGCGACTTCCCTGCGAGGGTTTCTAGGTACTGCCTAGTATAACCAATATGTCCCTTCTGGAAGTTGGCTCGCAGAAGCAGCATCTGCTCCCAATACCAATCGGGCCGAGAGTCGTTCTGAAAGGCCCGGAAGTCGTGGTACTTAGAATTTGTGTCGGTGGCACTGATGACTGATGCAGCTCCCGAGATATTGGTTGGTGCGTAATCGGCCAGCACAGATTCATCGACACTGCCATCCTTGCCTTGGCAAAGAGCCGAAACTTGAACCGGGAAGAGAGCTGTTGCATCGATACCAGCATATTTTTCCAAGGACTCTTGTGGCACAATTGGCGGATAATGAGATGGGATGAATTCTCCCAGGTCAAAAACCTCGCCGCGGATAGAAACGAAGGCACTGTTCCCGTCTTTCCCGTCGTGCGAGGAGAGTTCATCGGCAGAGTAAACATGTTGCGTTGGACAGATAAGTCGCGGAAACCCAACGATGAAAAATACGACGAAGGCGCAGCTGAACCAGATAATCAAGTTGATAGCGAATTTCTCCCTCCAGGCGATTCTGATATCCTTCCGCTTCATGCGGCCAACAAAGCGAATCAAAAAGTCGGGGACATACCATGTCAGAGCGTAGACAAGCATCAGCCAACGTTTGCGGGTGCCGCTGTCCACGGCCTCATCTACCTCCTCCATCTTCTTCTTATTTCCCTTTTCAGCCATCTGTTCTCGGGTTTCTAGATTCTGGAACATGTCGCCGGAATTATAGTTGGAGGCACCAGCGTCTGAGCGATTATCGAAGTATCCTTTGGTTTCATCCCCGTAGATATAAGCCCCGGCAGATGGTGAATTGTCGGATCCACCCATAAGTCGCACTTTCGAATCACCACCACCGCGCATACCTGGAGTCAGCAACCCATCACCACCGTCAGCCCCATCTGCGGCAAAGGTAGGCAAAACTCGTTCTCCAACTTTAGCCACATCCGCCCAGCATCTTTCACTGAGGAACACGCCAGTGCTGCCTACCCGAGCTTCGTTGCCAGGCCACCTTTTCTCATCCAGAACCATTTCGGCCTTCTCTTTCTCACTTCCGACTATGATATTTTCGGCTTCAGCAAGACCGAGGAATTCGCCAAATGGCAGGAAGACACTGAAATCCGCATTACGGAGCCTCTGGCTGGTTTCCGCAATTCCAAATGTCTGCACTTGCGTACGGACACACTTGCTGTCAAATTGATTGGCAATTCGGCGGTCGTTCGGTTTTAGGCAAAACACGAAGTACGGGTTGACATTGGGGGAAGTCAATGACTTGTTGATCTCATCGAGCGAGGAAAGGAATTGGGACGCTGCCCCTTGGTTGGGTCCGGAACCTTTCTTTCCTCCATTCTTTGCACTACCCGACTGGCTGCTCCCCTCGTCTCCATCGCCGGCTTCGGACTGCACGATCCGAGCCAATCTAGAAGTCCGATCTGTCTTCCTCCTGGCCATGCTAGGCATTCTCGTGGGCTTGGAGCTGACCTGGGCTTGAAGGATAGCCGTTTTCTCCTTAGGGTGAGTGACTTTTTGCAAGGCCTCCTGCCCAAACAAATCACGAATAAAGTCGCTCTTGGTCGAATTGACTAGATTCATAAGATCTCCAGAAATAAGATCCCCGTTTTCTTCCACAAGGCCATTAACTGGGTATTCAACTTCGCCAGCAAAATGGTTAATCGCGAATGTTGCGGCGTTATTTTGTGTCGCAAAGTTACTTCCAGGGACCACGGTCTTCGCACTCCCAACGGTGATGGCAGGGTTTTTCTTCTCGAAGCGTTTTCTCAAGCTCTCAAGAAATTGCATATCTGTTCTGCCACGCCGCGTTTGATCATCCAAGATAGCCAGAATGCCGTTACCGTGCTTGAGAAGGCCCTTAATGGTGTCCGAATTATCAAAGTAGTTTGTGGACGGAACGGTGACTTCCTCTGTTTCTAACATATCTGCTTTACGCTCGAAGAAACTCTGAAGACAGTAGTTGTACAGAGATTCGGTAGCCGCATTGTTTAGGAGCTGGTCCAAAGTCGAGCCTGTGGATGAGTTTTGGGCGAAGCCTGGGAAGTCAACGATTGAGACCGTGTTCGCCACCGCATCGTCAGCCACACAAGTACGCTGGTTGATCTGCTCAATGATGTAGGTAACGAGTAAGGAGTATAACGTGCGTGCAAGCTCGTCAGCATTGTTCCGTGCTCCATTTGGATCCAACATGACCGTAACACGCTCCCGGTGGAGTGTTTTTGTCTTGTAACCAAGGCTGTTCTCAAGATCCTGTGTACTGAGGCCAAGGAAAGCGGCCACAAAACCAAGCACATCTTTGTTTCTAACCATTGTAACCGACTCACCACCTTCGTGCGAATAACCACCACTCTCCTCAGCTGCTGTGGTCGTCGATTGACCAGTCATAAATTCGAGTTGTCCAAGATGTAGGATAGTGGCCAAAAGTTGACAAATCTCCGCAATTTCACTACGAGGGAATTCCAGCTTTCGCAAAGCAGTTTTAAAGTGTTGGAAACCCTCCGCATCATTGATGCCAACCTTGAGTTGAGTTGGGTGACCAAGGTAGCGCCATCTCTTATGTCCTGCCGTTGCAGATGACCTGTTTCCAGCACCGCCTGTCTGAATATTGATAGAATTTTCGATACCCAGATGTGCCCTTTCCGCGGCCGTTGTGCCGGCAAGCAAATAGTAAAGAACATGGAAACTGCGTTCTCCGGTTGGTACTGATGATATCCGGCTTCTTTCAAGCCGATGGTCCAAGATCTTTCCTCCTATTAGTGTAGGGTTGACTGTCGATGAAGCATCATATTGCAATTCGAAAAACAAACCAGCTTTAGATGCAGTAGGAGTAGTCACCGATTTGGTTGTGGTAAGGGTGTCAAACACGAAAGCCGCAAGGGAGAGTTTTGTTGAGAGCGGGGTGGAAGAAAATGATAGAAACGATGATAGGAGGTGTGAGCGTATCGTAGTCTTGCCGGATCCTGATTCTCCTCTAGATCAGACGGAAGTGGTTAGTATGTCCTTGCCCATGCGCTGACTTGACAATTTACGTTATTCCGGTAGTGGAATGATGTCTTGGGAATCTTACAGAAAAACGACTGCCTGGTTCTCTCCTCTGGTTCCAAGCCGGGTCCAAGCACGTTTTGCCAGGTCCTCAGCCTCTCCCATGGCACTTCCCTCCTTGCCGCCATTTGTACCCTTTGTAGATGAAGTGTAGGTGTTTAAGCATATCAACCCTTGGGAGGACAATCGAGCCGTCGGTTGGAAGACATGAAATCTAGAAGCCCGGGTATCAGTATCTCATATCTGGTATCTCATAAAGTCTTCTTCTCTTTGGGGGGGGGGCAAAGGGCACGTACCGGCTCGCCAGATGTGCAGTTAACTGGGTATCGGATTGTAAATGTGCTGGAAGCGATGGTAGAGACGACTGGGTATGGGAGGGCGCATTGCCCGGCGACGATGGAAGAGCCATGCTCGTTCGCGATTACCGTCGTCGTTCGGTATATGCCACGCAGGACACGAGGAACCGGACTGATGTGGCCCAAACAGTTTATTATTCCGCACGACAGCGATCGTTCTTATGTGTTTCGGGTGCCCTGTTCCTCTCAAATTAGATATTGAGAATAGATTCGGTAGATATCTTCACGACGAAGGTATCTGTATCCGGTTGGCGTGAAGAGCGAAGAGAAAAATTGTGGTGTAAATAGTAATCAATTGTCGGCCGTCAATAGCGAAGGTGAGACGGAATTTTTCCAAACAAAGCGAGGGAATGGGAAAAAGACCACGACTATACAGCCAAACGGAGAGAAGCGAGCGTTAACAACAACGAAGGCTCATCTCTATCCAAAGATAGAATGATGAATGAAAGGAAAGCAAGAAGAAAATGGTGAAGAGGTCCAAGAGAGACAAAAGTTTCCTCTGGATTGAGGTTGTGGTGGAATCTGTATCATACCAGGGATTGTTCACTCTTTACGATGTGATACCAAGTATCGTACGGCAACGGAATTTGGTATGAAAAAAAAAGGGAACCAGGCTCTGATCGCGCTAGAACAGGGATGGAAAGTTACTATTTTGCTTGTTTTCGCCGTCTAGACCAAGTTTTTTTTTTAATGGTATCGTGAAATAATTGTAATATTACAGATATATATTACGTTTCCGTACAGCGACCGACGCATTGTACGTAAAGAATGTTTCCCTCTCTCTGCACTCCTATTCCACATCTATTATTGTTGTTGTACTGATTGTTCATGATTGAGGAAATGACAGCTGAATTCTTCGAGAGATACATCGGACTCGACGGTAAATTGAAAATATATTGCTACTATATTGCTTTTAGGAAGGTGAAACATCAACCCATATGACTGAGAAGAAGATAACGAAAAAATTCTCTGATGTCTCAGACACCTCCAATCAACCGGGGCAACGGATTAGGGGGTCACACACGCCAAATATCTGTTATCGTTGTAAAGGGAAAGGTAAACAATACATCATACTGATAAATGACAGTACTGAACGGAAATCGCGTTTGCCTCGGATCCCAAGATTTCAAGGTGGTATGTCTCTCGTGCTTGTGGCAAGAGTTCGACGGCGCCAGCGAGAGAGAATAAAGAACAAAAGAAGTCTCCCATTTCCATCCTTGATTTCGTGGATGGAGATTCGAGAGGGGTTTAGAACCAACTCAACCGCTGTCCAGCATGAGTAAATCTTCTTCCACAGTTCGTAGACAACGTGTTGACTCGTTCAATCATGCAGCCAGCGAGGCACGGTAAAAAAAGGGGAAACCTATGAGAAGGCCTTATGCTCTTGACAGGTCAACGTCCCGAAACGCGACAAACAGCATTGTTGTTTCCTTTGGGTTCAAGTAGGAAGATATCGGCAACATATGTAATCAGCTCAATGATATCCAGACTTATGTCGAACTTTTGACTCCAAAGAATAACATTCGGTCCAGTGTTTGGACCCGGTGGATGCGGAGATTGCTCCAGATCCATTGGTCATCCGAAACCTTTTTCTCATCCTTGGGCCGATGTCTTAATAACGATAGTTATCGCCCTGTGATTTGTTCCAAATATAGTGATCGTCTGAGACTCTCGCGATCGCTTTAACTTGATGTCGCCCGTCGTGGGTCAGCATCCTTGGTTGCAAATTCTTTGTCTTGAAGGGGCAGATTCACCCCTGCTAGACGTACATCTTCGTATTCTGGACTCAGGCGATCGAATGTTCCGAAGAGGGTCTGGCAGCGGCCCAGATCCATCCGTCTCCCCATGAAGCCGAGAATTTTTAGAAAAATTTCATCTTCTTGTTTGGCCACTCCTCTCTCGACTCTTTTGCGGCTTAACACTGTGATATTTTGTAGATTTACTGTAGCCAAACACTCTCTAGCTGAGTAAGAGCCAATATCTTCCTGCGTTGGTGCTTATTTGTGTGTTTTTTTAGGGGCTCAGGAGTTTGGTGCTCGGGGAAAGTTTTCTTTGTTGATCTGTTGATTCACATGTGTATGGTAAGATACATGAAACCCCTGTATCGCTGAATGCAAACATACCATATTACGTGACATTTGCATACTGCTATGTATTGGTATGTATGGATATTGCCTGTTGCAACAGTTCCTGTATTTGTTCCAAACAACTTGGTGCCATTCAGAAAAGAAAGAGAGGGAGAGACTTCATCCACCAACTTCACCCTTCGCGGTGCATACTCTCTTGTTCTTCTCTTCCCTCTCTATTCCTTCTTGCTTTTCGGTTTGTTCCTAATTCTTTATCTCTTACGATCGTTCTAATCATTCGTTTCTATTGTCACTCGCTTGCTTTAGGAACTCAGTCTTGTTGTGACAACCCCGTGGCCACCATCCCAGAGCCAAATCTGACCTTTGCTCGAGATCTGGAAGAAAAAGTCCTACGTTGAATCGACGTACAAATCCTTCGTCTCCGTTGGCCTCGGGGCCTTGAGAAGGATATTCATGTTCCCTTGACCCGAGTAGCGTCATCTTTTTGCCAGCTCTGTGGGACAAATAACCGTTTCAAGTCCGCCAGCCAAAAAAAACGTTTGCAAATATGGCGGCCATGTCAAATCGGTTCTCGATGTACTCAAATACTTCTTCGAGCCCCGCACCCCGTTCTGCTGCTCAGCATGCGACTCAAGTATCGACTACCACGCTCCTAAACACCTTGCATACCATCTATGCCTCTGGGCAACCCTATCAACTCGATGCTGGTACAAGTTTATCCGTGAATACATGGCTCACTGCAGAGCAAGGAGGGCAGGGAGGCACCATCGATGGAGATCTTGCACAGAGAGCGTGGCAGCATGCCCGAAGGAGAGCAGAGGATGGATGTATCGTCTTATGGTACGGATATTATGCTAATTGTGGATGTTCGGCGTTGACATTATACTAATTACTTGCCTACAGTTCATTACACGAGTCGACTCCCTCGTTACTCTCCCCCTATTTATCCTCGTTGCCTCTGTCGACACCGGGAATTGTTTTCACTGCTCTTTCCGCCCTTCGACCCTTTGTGACTAATGTCACCCCTTCGAATCATGCTGCTTCTCGGTACTCTGCCCTCGCAGCATCCTATACTTTCACTCTCGGCGGTAATGTCACGGCTCTTACGCTGGCACTTTCGACATCAGGTGTCAACGTGTCCGATGCACTGCTCAACATCCCATCCGAAGCGGGCTATCGTGCGTTCGACGTCTTCTACTATCTGCTAACGTCATCGTCAACTCCTGCGGAGAGAGAATTTCTGGGACTCAGGGATTCATCCGCATATGCCCTATTAAACAAATCTGGAACCTTCAATCCGCCGTCCTATCTCCCGACTGCAGACGACGCAGCTTCTGCAGAAGATTTCAGAGCCTGCCTTAAAGCCATTGGTATTAAGGGAGCGTCTCAAAGGGGCTTACTCTCTGTTCTTGCCGGATTATTGAAACTTGGAAATTCCTTGGGCTTTTTAGTCGATGCGGAGGAAGTAGAAGAAATCTGTGAGGATGTTGGGGGCTTGCTTGGAGTTGAGCCTGACGTGCTTTTACGAGGCTGCAATTCGAATGACCGCGAGGCTCTGATTGCAGCTTTATATGAAGCATTGATCGACTGGGTTATCAGCAAGGCCAACGATGCTATTGCAAGGGAGATCGAAACTAATCAGGAGAATGGATCCAGCGACGGTGGACGCTGTGCAGGTACTCCCTGGGCGGATGATCAGAATGGAGACACTGTTAGCATCACTATAGTCGATGTACCTGATCCAGCCCTTGGAAAAGCACTTGCGCTGAGAGGCGTGTTTGATGACTCCATGGGCATCAATGCGGAAATGAAGGAAGATGGGATCGATGTTGTTGGTGCCGGACATTCGGTAATTAAGGAGATGAATAATGCTGTGGTAGATGTGGAAGCAGATTTGGGAATTCCCGGTGGTGCCGCTTTCCGAGATCGAGAATATGAAAACGACAAGAGGCAGGGTGTTCTTGAGAAAGTAGGCGTTGAGGCTGAAGATGGTGGAGTCTTGCGCGATATCTTATATCCTTCCGATAATGAGGGTATTAGCCTAACAAGGGGGAGGTTTGACCTCCCAACAACTCTGGGCTGTAGCAGGGTTTGGTACCACCTTTCGCTTCACCCAACCGACGAATCTCCCGCGACTATCGCTACACTACCTTCCATTACCTCTTCCTGGTCTGCTGGAACCGTGTCGCGCCAACTACGCGCATGGAGATTGCCTGAATGGGCGAACCGTCGTAATAAACATCTCGATTTCACCGCTGATTTTGATGTCGACGAGTTCTTCGCCAGGTACTCCCGGCTTGGATGCAAGGAAGGTAAAGATGGTGCTGAGAGCTGGATATTGGAAAGGGGTTGGAGTAATGGCGATGTCGTCGTTGGCAACGAACGCATATGGATGAGAGAAGGCGCCTGGTGGGAAGCTGAAACTATGCTGGACCTTATTCCAGACGAACAACTTTCCAACCCTTTCAATGTAATGGGTGCTAGTCCTTTCCAGAGCGGCCATTCAGCTACTCCTCCGAACCCCAATGGAAGCGGATTCTTCCCACCTCTTCCCGACTCTATGAGCATGCAGGATAGTCGTGACAACCTTCTAAATCGACAAAGTTCCGCAACCATGACACGCAGTGTCCTTGGGGGGCCTGGCTCTGTGGCTCCTACCACCGCTTTGAACCCGGCATCTGGGGGAGATTACGGACTCGGAGCCAAGGGAGATGACAGGAAGGACGTCTCATACTACGATCATGGTCCGGGCCACTTCACCGGAGAAATTGACCCTGAAACTGGACTGCCTAAGAGAATCGAGTCAAAACCAATTCCGTTTAATCGTCGTCTCTGGGTTGGATTTGTTTGGGCAATGACTTTTTGGATCCCGTCCTTCGTTCTTCGTTACGTGGGTCGAATGAAACGGCCGGATGTTCGATTGGCATGGCGAGAGAAGGTTGTTCTAACGTTGCTGATCTTCTTCCTAAACGCCGTTATTGTTTTCTACATTATCTTTTTCGGAAACTTGCTGTGCCCAAACAAAGACAAGGTGTGGTCCGAAAAAGAACTCGGTTACCATCAGGGTGACGATGACTTCTTCGTCAGTGTTCGTGGAACAGTCTACGATATCAGCGATTTTTGGACTATCCAACACAGCGATAAAAGTGTAAAGGTAACCGACGACCTTATGAAACCACTAGCTGGACAGGTCTTGGACGCCTATTTTCCACCTCCACTCTCTGAAGCTTGTCCTGGGTTCGATATAGGAACCTCGATTGAATTGATGAACAATGACACCTCTGCGACCTCAGCAAGTCCCCTGGCTGTACACAAATCTGGTCCGAGGTCCAATCCCGAGCAGGATACAGCACTGAACAAGATCACTTGGTATGCCGACAGGTTTCTCCCGAAGATGCAGGAATTCTATAAGGGTGATTTAGTTTACACAACTGGCAACATAACGGCCCAGGCAGATGAAGACGATCGTAGCTGGGTCATTATCAACGGTCACATATATGACTTGACGAATTACTTTTATACCCTTGACACTATGAACAATATCGACTCTTACAACTTCTTGCCGGACTCTGTCACCGACCTCGTTAAGGAGAACCCCGGCCGTGATATATCGGATAAATGGCAAGATACCGTCGAATTCCAGAACAGTCTTAACTGCATGAACAAGGTCTTTCTGGTCGGGAAAACAGATTTCCGTGACTCGGCAAGATGTCAGGTCAACAATTATATCCTGTTGGCCTTTGCTATTGTTATCTGTACCATCGTACTGGTTAAATTTCTTGCCGCTCTTCAACTTGGTTCGAAACGACGTCCATCTCCCCAAGACAAATTTGTCATCTGCCAGGTTCCTGCCTATACAGAAGGTGAGGATCAACTGCGCAAAGGTCTCGATTCTCTAACAGCACTTGATTATGACAACAAGCGGAAACTCATATGTGTCATCTGTGATGGAATGATTGTTGGCGGTGGCAATGATCGGCCAACCCCCAAGATTGTACTGGATGTTCTTGGAGTCGATCCTAAAATCGACCCCCCTGCGCTTCCTTTCAAATCTATCGGTGACGGGAGCTCTCAGCTGAACTACGGAAAGGTATACTCTGGGCTCTACGAGTACGAAGGAAATGTTGTCCCTTACATTGTGGTCGTCAAAGTCGGAAAGGAGTCGGAGCAGAACAAATCCAAACCTGGAAATCGTGGTAAACGTGATTCTCAAGTCCTTCTTCTCAACTTCTTGAACCGAGTCCACTACCGCGCAGCAATGTCACCACTTGAGCTTGAGATGTTTCACCAGATAAACAATATCATTGGAGTTGACCCTGAGCTCTACGAATACGTTTTCATGGTGGACGCCGATACAAATGTTAAGGAAGACTCGCTCACCCGCTTGGTCGCTAGCTGCTCAAATGATGCTAAAATCGCCGGTATTTGTGGAGAAACTAGTCTGGAGAATGAAGAACGAAGTTGGTGGACCATGATTCAGGTCTACGAATACTACATCTCCCACCACTTGGTAAAGGCGTTCGAATCTCTTTTTGGCAGCGTAACTTGTCTTCCTGGATGGTAAGTAGAGATCCCTCTCACAATTTGTCATTGTGCATTTATTAACATTTTGCTTAGTTTCTGCATGTACCGTCTTCGTACCGCTGATAAAGGCCGTCCTTTAATCATTGCTGATAAAGTCATCAACGAATACGCTGATATCGATGTCGATACCCTTCATAAGAAGAATCTACTATCTCTTGGAGAGGATCGATATCTCACAACGCTAATGACCAAACATTTCCCAGCTATGTCGTACAAATTCATTCCCGATGCTTTCGCTAGCACTGCGGCCCCTGAAACATGGAGCGTTTTGCTATCCCAGAGACGTCGCTGGATCAACTCCACTGTTCACAATCTTGCTGAATTGGTGTTCTTGAAGGACCTTTGCGGGTTCTGTTGTTTCAGTATGCGATTCGTGGTGTTTATCGATCTCTTCGGAACTATGATTCTTCCCGCTACCTGTGTCTACTTGGTCTACCTTATCTACACGGTTGCTAGCGGTTCCGGCCCGATTCCGTATATCTCTATTGTCATGATTGCTGCTGTGTACGGTTTGCAAGCTATCATCTTCATCATCAAACGACAGTGGCAACATATCGGTTGGATGATCATCTACTTAATCGCCTTCCCCATTTACAGCTTTATTCTGCCGATCTACTCCTTCTGGAACCAGGACAACTTCACATGGGGTAATACACGTATCGTCATTGGTGAAAAGGGTGATAAGCGTATTGTCAAAGTCGATGATGAGGGATTTGACCCTAGGAACATCCCTCTTCAACGTTGGGATGACTATGCTTTTGCGAACAGCCTTCCTGGTCGGCGTGGTAACCCTGGTGCAGAGAAGTCTTATAATGGCGGATATACTGATGATGGTGGCTTGGAAATGGATGACATCCACTCGACCTACTCGTCTGTCAAACCAGCCTCTACAATTCTCACTGGATTCCCCACCCAAGGTCAACGTGGCGGACCCTACATGTCTCCTCAATCGCCTGCTCCCTTCGCTGGTAGTATGCCCGGCAACAGGAATTCCCATTTCTCCACACTATCTCGGTACACGGACCAGCCGCAACTCGGAGGCCACAGCCAACGCCACATGTCCACCGCAAACATGAGCAATTACCAAGACAACCCGATGAATGCGAGCCGGCATAGCATGTTCGGAGTGACAAGTTCCGAAAATATGCTTGGTGCTCCTCAACGTCAAAGTGCTCGCAGCCCGCTTGCGGGAGGCTTCACACCTAGGCCCGTCAGTGGAGCTGTGGATTTCAGGGCTGCTCCAGGTGCCGGCCCTGATGATGGGTCCATCGTGGAGGCCATTCAGAGCTGTCTTTCGGAGGTCGACTTAGATAGTGTCACTAAGAAGCAAGGTAAGCATCAACCCTCGTAATCTTTTATATGAAGACACTGACTAACATCACTTGCTTTCTCAGTGCGCGCACTCGTGGAACAAAGACTCCAGACCGAGTTGACTGGCGAAAGGAAGACATTCCTTGACCGACAGATCGATCACGAGCTTGCTAATATGTGAATACACCTGTCTTCTTAACTGAGAAAAGAAAGGGGACATCAGCATTCTCACACGAAAACGATTGCGAGAAACGGTAGCTACTGGATAAAAACATGCGCTTAATTTTCCTTTGGATATTATCTATACTAATAATTACTTATATTTCAATTCTTTTGGATGTTTTCTTTTTTGTTTTATCGAATTTCGGGCGGGCGCACTGGTTTGGATGTTATTTTGCTCTCTCTCTCTCTATCTCGATTCAGCCCTTTTCTTCCTAGTTCTACCATTTTTGAGCAAAGCTATTTTGCAAGCGATTAAAAAGAGGAATCATATTGTCAGACGATAATTTAGCGACGACGTCTATCTCTCTCTTGTCATTTACTCGCATACTTGTATTCTAATCATTCCTACACTGTTTCTGTTCTGCTCTCTCTTCCTCTCTCTCTCTCCGCTATCTAGCTCTGATCAGGGCATCTGTTACTCTCCCTATTCATTCTACATAATCTCTCACCCTTACTCGAAGATCTCCATCACTCCTTGATTGCTGTCCCTCTGTTCGTCCTTGGCTATTCTACTATCCTCTCTTCCTTGTGTTTATTTGTGTTTTTTATATCGGTTAAGTCAGCCAGTCAGAGTTATTCTTAGCGTTAATAATCACCTCTTTCATGATAAACATGCGTTAGTATACACTCATTCGTCCCCCTTTCCCCTTAACTTCAACCTCGGGAAGAAAAAAAGTAAGAGAAACACGAAATCACCTGACATCTCTCCTCATCGCAATAACTATTCTTCCGTCCAACGATAACGATAAGGATCTTTTCTTTCCCCTCTTCAAACCGAACACCGATATCCTAATCTGTAGGGGAACAGCCGAGAAAGACTCTCTCTCTGTCTCTCTTTACGTACTTCGCATTCACTCAACTGGCTGTTAATGCTTAGAAATAATACAAGGAAGATCATACACTATCAAAAAGCTTTGAAGCGAGACCGAGATCTCTCTTTCTACTCAACCTTAACTCCAACTACTCCATACTAGGATCTAGCTCCCCCCGCCGATTGCCGACGGACTATATTTTGATTTCTTGTTTCTTTTTCATTTGTTTTCTTTACAACCTTCAGTTTCGTTCTTAATTTTCTATATCTCAAATCTTCATTACGAACCTCACCTTCAGCTGTCATCCTACATCCGTACATGCTTGTTTGCTTGTACCTCAAATCTCACCTTAACATTACCCTGTGAGACATAAAAGCTTATCTACTACTGCATTATGTATGTTCATCCTTTCATTCTATACTTCTACTTCTGCTTCTACTTGAACCAACCCCTATCCCCTCCATATACGCGTGCATGCATTGGAGCAAACAAACACACTTCTCTCCCTATAAACATAAACAACAGCTACATTTTCCTATTTCACACATCTATGCATTTACATAGTCAGACCAACCACTGATATCATACATACAGGGTTTACACAGCTTCCTTCGCTTTCTTCGAAGCCCTCTGGGAGGTCAGTTCAAGTTCCCCCCTTTGACTCAACAATTGCTCTGTTTTATACTCAACTTATATGTCCCCATAACCAGGCCGGCATCACCTATGTATTCGTGAACCTCGGATCCGACCATCCCTCGATCCTTGAAGCCATCGTCAAAGGCCAAAATGAAAAGAAAGGCTCCTTCCCCACGATCATCACGGTTCCTAATGAGGTAAGCTCGGCGAAGCTTCCCTTCAACCCCCACGTTTGATATCTCGGGTATCCTCGGTTTTGATGACATAATAATACCGTATGACTAATCTTCTTCTGTTTCTATTTTTAGATGGTAGCTCTTTCGATGGCCGATGGCTATGCTCGTCTTACTGGAAAACCTCAATGTGTCATCGTGCACGTCGATGTCGGCACTCAGGGCCTTGGCGCTGCAGTGCATAATGCCTCCTGTGGTCGGGCTCCCGTCTTGGTCTTTGCCGGTCTGTCCCCATACACCATTGAGGGGGAGATGCGTGGATCTCGGACCGAGTATATCCACTGGATCCAGGATGTTCCCGACCAGAAGCAGATTGTAGGGCAGTACTGTCGGTATGCTGGGGAGATCAAGTCCGGGAAGAACGTCAAGCAGATAGTGAACCGAGCTCTTCAGTTTGCCAAAAGTGACCCTATGGGCCCTGTCTACCTCCTTGGTGCACGTGAGGCGATGGAAGAAGAGCTTGAGCCGTACAAGTTGGATCAGAATGATTGGCACTCTGTTTCTCCTGCTGCGTTGTCTCCCGACGCGATTGAATTGGTTACGTCTCACCTTGTGGCTGCCAAAGAACCCCTTGTCATCACCGGTTACTCAGGACGTTGGGCTAGAACCGTGACCGAGCTTGTGGCCCTTGCCGACAATGTCAAGGGTCTCCGTGTTCTTGACACAGGTGGAAGTGACATGTGCTTCCCTGCTGACCACCCGGGATCTCTCGGACTCCGCTTTGGAAAGCACGAAGCCATCTCCACCGCTGACTTCATCCTTGTAATCGACTGTGACGTTCCATGGATCCCTACTCAGTGCAAACCTTCGCCATCGGCCAAGATCATCCACATTGATGTTGATCCTCTGAAGCAGCAGATGCCTGTCTTCTATATCCCCACTATCGCAACTTACCGCGCAGACGCAGGAGTCTCCCTAAAACAAATCAACCAGTACATCGCGTCCGACGACGCGATCAAGCGAACCCTCGCCGGACCAGAATTCTCCGAACGCCAAAAGAAACTCGAAGAATCCCACAAGCAGAGACTCCAATCCCTCGCCGATTTAGCTGCCACCCCTAAAGGAGGAGACGACGCATCATTCGACGTCAACTATCTCGTGTCCCAAACCCGCAAGGCCTGTCCCGCAGACACCATCTGGGCCATCGAATCTGTGACCCTCACCCTCTCCGTCTCCGACCAAATCCAAGCCACCATCCCCAACTCATGGGTCAACTGCGGAGGCGGCGGTCTCGGCTGGTCAGGCGGCGGTGCCCTAGGTGTCAAGCTCGCCAGCGACACCCTAGCCGGCGGAAGAGGCAAAGGGAAATTCGTCTGCCAAATCGTCGGAGATGGAACTTACCTCTTCAGTGTCCCAGGCTCCGTCTACTGGGTTTCCCGCCGCTATAACATCCCCGTCCTAACCATCGTCCTCAACAATAAAGGCTGGAACGCTCCCCGGAACAGCATGCTTCTCGTTCATCCGGACGGAGACGCGTCCCGCGCAACAAACGAAGACCTCAACATCTCCTTCGTCCCGACTCCAGACTACGCTGGAATCGCCAAGGCCGCATCCGGAGGAACGATCTGGGCTGGACGGGCCGGGTCGGTTGCTGAATTGGCTAAGTTGCTTCCACAGGCTATTGAGAGTGTTCAGAACGGAACTGGTGCTGTTTTGGAAGCTCAGTTGAATGGTACAGATGGGAAATATACTGGCAAATAAATACCGCAGAGGCTCCTAGAACCCTTTCCCCCTTTTTTCTAAGTTCGTTCTAGAATTTGTTCTTTTCCTCATCATGCTGCCCGGGGTATTGATTTGTTGTTAGTAGGTAGTGAGTTGGTTAGAAAAGACCACTTTAGACGATGTAGAAGAATGAAACTGAAAAGCTCACGTCTTCCTTTTTCATGATTTGGCACTTTCCTAAATGTATTGAAGAATATAAACAAACCTACTGTGTCTCGACAAGAAGGAAAGAAGATTGAAAACGAAAGATTCGATAAAAGAGGGGAGTAGCAAAATGGAACCAATTAATATGTCAAGAAACCCTAATAATGTATACCGTAAAAGGAGCGAGAGACAGAACTAAAGAGATATATGCCCAAAAGAATGGAATCATCGTCACATCGTAAACCATAAAACTCCCAAAATAAACCATCCACAAACGAACAGCTATATCCGGACAGACCAAAACAAACAAAAAATCTCATGGGTGTACGTTTCCAGTGGGACCGGTAAAAACAGAACCAAGAGCGTTATATCTCCCTGGATAAGGATCTCCAAAGTGCCCATCCGGCAAACCGTACCCCATGAACCGGTTCCGAGCCTGACGAAATGCGCTATCAAATCTCTCCCTCCTCTCACTCCACCACCCATTTACCCGGAAGAGCCACGCACGCTTGGTTGCAAGCAAGATCCATTTCGGATAGATCAATGACTCGTAGGGATTCTGTATCTCGCGCCGCAGAATTCGAGAAAGTATATCAGGATACATTGCCATCCCCAGAACGCATTGCTGCCTTCCTATCACGTCGTGGAGCTCCCCCTTAGCGAGTAGAGACGGCAGTGGGACTCCTTCTTGGTGAATTCCAAAATGATCCTTCAGCTCTTCCAGGAATTGACGTTGGACACAAATCAGGAGGCACATCGCCTCTTTCATTCTGGGATTTGTGGTAGTTCGGGTAGGGTCTGCAGGAACGTTCGGGGTCTCAAATGTATATTTAGCGTCCAACACTTTGAGCATGTAAGAGTGCATATACACTAGAGCAGCATGGATATCTATTTCCAATTTTTTGAGAGCTATCATCTGGAGGCCTGCTTCCTGAGTGCTGTTAGCTAAGATTATCTCCGTGGAAAGATTGGGTGCTTACATTGGGAGGCACATATGGGTGAGGATGTAGAGCGCTGCTGCCGCTTCTAGAATGAATCGGATAAATCGTTGAGCTTTCTGTTCGGTTTCTAGCTGCTTCTCTATCAAGAGAACGCTGGCCCGACCCGTTTGAAGGAGGGGCTGGGATGACAGATGTAGGACGGGGGACTTGATCTGCTTCGTTTCTGAATTTCGTTTCACTTTCTTGGACTTCTTTCTTCTTTGGCTTCCCTTTTGACTTGGTAGCGAAGTGGCGTTGTCTCTTTCCCGGCGGCTGAAAGACTTGTGTCAATAGCGAATTGCTATCCAAACCTCCTGCTACCGGTCCTTCAGTGTGAATTCCTTGGCTTTCAGTGGCGATGGTGTTGGGTTGGTCTACGGCGGCGAAACTCCTCTTGGTAGCATGAGACTGAGATGGTCCTCCCTGGGCCTGGTTGGTGGAGTTGGGAACATGATTCGCTATCCCACTGGCACTAGTGCTGGCATTATAAAAGGCGGCCTGACCGTCTAGGCCCGGGACGTTAGCTTGAGCGGGAGGTTCGAAGGTTGTGTGAGGCGGGTTCATGGGCGCTTGGCACGACGTCTCGGGGATCGCCTTTGAAGTTATGTCGCTCCGGTTCAAAGTATGACAGCGATCTGTACTTTGAATAGTCATCCCATCAGGCCTTGGCTCTTGAGCTTCCAGCGAGAGCTTAGTGGCCTCGACGAAATCATTGATGGGTAAGTTGAAGAGCGACTGCCCGTTGGTACTCCCATACAATAGGTTTTGGAATTCGCCCTGTACCCAGTTGTTATCCATAGTGACCGCGGTGGTCACCCTAGCAACTGCCTATTCTTTGGTTGAACGAGAGTGGACTATATCGAGAAGGGAGAGACATACAATAATGAGAGGACTGATGCTAGTAGCACGATGGTGCTATGCAGGAATGAAGACGAAGAAGGGTTTGTTTTATTTCCTCTTACTAGAGAGGATGGGCGTAGGCGTAGGAGAAAGTGAAGAACGGAAGGAGCAGGTGCTCGGGAAAACATGATAGCAGCCTTTTGGGAAGGAGTAACTGCAACAGGTTTTTAGAACGGAAATCACAGCGCCGTTGAATCAAGCTTTGTTGTTTAACGGAGATGCGACATCGTCCACGCTGCCGTTGATATCTAGACGGCTTTATGATCTTTCAAATATCATAGGTTATGCCCACAACCCGAAGTCGATGATGGTGGTAGCGATTAATAAAAAGTGGGATAGAGAGAGGTCGAGGTAGGAAGCTCCATCTATATATTTGATAGCGCAGGGCAATTCAAGAGAAAGCATATAATCAATTCAAATCGCGAATGATATATGGACTTCGACCCCCACCGCCATCAACCAAAAACGAAACGCTGCCAGTTGGCTCCAAGGATCCGAACCCCCTTATCTAACGACCATCCTCGAAGCTTGCATATACTTCGTACGATTTCTTCTAGATAATCGTCCATTTGCTGCCCAGCACAATGGAGGTCACTTTCAACCAATATTCTGTCATCAGGCACAGCCTTTAGTACTTCTTCAACTTTTCCGGTAGATGGGTTTGAGAAGTTGATAACATGTGAGAAAGAGAAGAATATTTCGGCGGGGTTTGCGGGATGGAGAAATTGTTTGAGAGGTTCTGGCGGACCAGAATAAGAATGCATGCATATCCTTGGTGGAAACGGGAGTGACTGTGGGTTGGATAACCCCGAGTCTCGTTGCTTTTCTTCATCCTCGCTATCAACAAATGCTGCTTTGTCATTATCCCGTCTCTTACGTTCACGTTTTGAAAGCACCTCCTTCTCATGGCCAGCCCAGACTTCTTGTAGGACTTCGAGAACAGCTCCATGAGCTTGCACACTGTGGATAGACACCGGCCTGTACATCTCGCCAGCAAGCCGGAGTTGTGCCTTGAGTAGAAGCTTTTGATGGCTTAGTTGGACACGATAGTTGGATAGTTTACGACCTTCTCTCGAACCTGGTGTCAGAGAGGGGTCTCGACTATTTTCTTCGTGAGGAAGCCAGGCAGTCGGTATTCGAAATGCCCGATCTATGCCAATTTCCCCCACTAGAGCATTTGGGTGTCTTTGTAACCGTGACCTTGTCTCTGATATCAGAGTAGAAAGTAGTTTAGGCTCGGGGAGATGTAAAATGAAGCTGTCATCTTCGGGCGCAGGCGTTAGCGCGCTCATGTAATGAGCCCGCTTTTCAATTCGACTATTCCCTTCTATGTCATCAACTATGTGATGGGAAAACCAGGGATGCCATCCAAACGATGGGACAATACGCTGAGAAGAATCCAGCCATCTAGAGGTGTCCCTATCTGTCACTCCATGTCTCGAAGCAGCCTCTGAAACAAGCTCCTGGTCCTCTCCACGCGTAGCCATAATGGTGAGCGCAGTCGTCCTCATATTTGGGACATCGTTGATTGACGACAGAGTATCTGTCGGATGGCAATGGGCATCGAACACCCCAAGTTTCCAGGGGAATAGGGTGTCGTCCTCGGTATCAACATTGGCCATCCTTTGAACTGTGGTACTGCAAGGTACCAACGTACTCAGCTACCAACTCTTCTCGTACGCAACAATCTAAATCAAATCATATATTGATGTCCCTAGGTCGGGTTGATTGCTTCGTATAGGCAGAAAGTGAAGATAAAATGAAGTCGTGAGAAACGTTGAAAGAAGGTCGAAGTTGCTGAAGCACATGACGTCGTTATCGATAGGCCCCGCCGAGGCCCTTTGGCCCTTCCGGCTTCCTTATATATCTGACTCTGGACGACTTTTATCGTATATATCAACCTCTGATCATCCCTTTTTGAATGCCAGGAGCCATATCACGAGAAAAGGAAGATATGATATTTGTTTAAGAGCGAATATGTGACAACCCTTCTCGATGTTACCCTCAATCCTTAGCTCTCCCCTGAAAATGGGCGTCTCTCTCTTCATCGTCCCCCCTCTTCTTTTCCTCTTCTCCGTGCCATTGTTCATCTTTGGAGTTATCACTGTCTCTTGTGCATTCGCTGCCCTTTTTATACGTGTTTCCCTTGTGTATATTGAGCTCTCACTGGCCCTGGCTAGAAACTACATACTTGCGGTACCAGATCCGAGCTCATCCCTCAACCTCCAGGTATCTGGAGAAGCACCTTCCTCACCCTCGAGGTCATATGCACGTGGTATCCGCCGTACACATCAATATAATCGTCCCTTGAAGAGCGCGCGAACGATCTCTCCCGGTAGAAACGTTCCTGATCAGGCATACCGACGCCGCAGGAGTGCTGGTAGTGCGGAGGGGAGCACAAAGCCTCGAAGAGGCTCAGAACAGTCACATCAACACAGAGCATCCCTACCCTTACCGTCAACTTCACCCTTACCAACAGCATTTTACGCTCTCACTAGCGGGGATCAGAATCGTGACTTCGAGGGTGTAGGTGGCTGGCGTACTGAATTTCCGACAAAAGACAAACAGAAAGCACGATCCTCTCCACCCACCCCCGGAGATGATAAAGACGATAGTGCGTGGACGTCTTTTAACCGGCGGCTCGAGCTTCCCTCTATCCCGACTCCATTTGCCGCTCGGGGTACCGTAATCGCTACAAGCCGTGGTTTAGGCCTTTCGATCGGAGGCGCAGAAGAAGATGCAGAAGGCGGAGGAGGAGATGGAAGAATCTGGATTCCCCCATCCCCCATGACAAGTCCTGGAATCAGAAGAAGGCACCACAGGAGATCTGTCACAACTTCTGCTCTCCTACACCCTAACAAGAGCGAAGCTTCCAATAACCCATATCATCAGCAGCAACGGCATGGGAAACAACATCACGACTCCGGTTCTGCGACAGGGCATACCTCTCACCGAGGGGCTACATTGAGACCATTAACGAAAACTGCTCCAGCACACACCTGGGATAACGCTTCAGAGGGGTACTTCTCTTTGGTGAAAGAAGCGGATGGGTCACATACAGCTCCCTCCTCTCCCGAGAATGCGAATGTTGGTAAATCAATGAAACGCAACCACCGCCGCTCTTTATCTTCTACTAAAATGCTTATAAGATGAGCTCCTTGGGGCGGTCTTATGCTCCATATCCTTCTAACTTTGTTTCTTGTATTATACTTATTTCTTTCAGGATGAAATGGGTTGGCTTGTTACGATCGGTTCAGTGAGGTTTCACACTTTTTTTCCATCAAAATTTACGACATGTATGAGATATGATATGATTTAATGATATGTCCTTTTTCTTGAGAGTTATATGCAATAGTCTATATAATATACACTCTTCTATCCCCTTACTTATATACACCAGAGTGAACGTATTTTCGAATCAGAGGAGAAAAGAAAAACGGACCACTCGCTCAGTGACAAGACACTTCACAACCTTATGCAAAATCTCTATCAATTCATATTTCTCGTCCTGCAAATGTTTAAAAAAACAAAAACAAAAGAAAGTATGCTTAAACGAATCAAAATGTTATAAATAAAATGCAAAACATAAGAAAAGAGAAGGAAGAAAGGGAAAGAGGGCTAGAGGAAGGAAGGGGATTAGGTCTCCCTCTTACTAGCCTCCGAAACATCACGCATCTCCTCTAAAATAACCTCATTAAATTCCTCCCATCCATCGAGGTAGACATGATGTCCCGCATCCTTGACAATGACAACCTTCGCGGAGCCCTTGTCTGCGGCCTTCTCCTCCTCAGAGGCGTTACTCAAGATCCGTGCTTTTTCTTCCTCGATCTTCGCCTTGGCGGCGTGTCCGGCTGATACGTCCATCCAGTCCCTGTCACCGTACATTAGGACGATGGGTATTCCATTTTCGCGGTAGGATGGGGGAGAAGTGAATGATGATGAAGAGGATGAAGGTGGGTGGGATGAAGAGGGGTTTTCAGGAGCCGGGACAACGGCGAGGGAAGACGATGAAGAAGGGGTTCCTTTCTGGTTTCCTATTGAGGATGCTGATGCTGAATATAGAGACGGTGATGCCCCGATCATTTGTCTTCCCACACCTTGGATACGGCGAATTAAGGGGCTGCGAGCGAAGGCTCCTGGCGCTAGGATATAGGCTAATGCATACTCGCCACTTCCTCTGAGACGGAAGACCGAGTATGAGTAGTCGTGTAGTGCCTGCGCTTCTGGAGCTGGGAGATGGGAGAACCTCCGTGAAGACCAACCAGAGACTAGACGAGGCCCAAGAGGACCTGACCATCTAATAAGACTAAAGGGAGAGATGTTGGCGTCCCAAAGGTAGGTGATCCACTTAGAGAGGGGCCTGCGGGGAGGGCCTTTGCCGGAGTTATTATCAGAGGATCGGTTGCCGTTCTTCGTTGCATCGCCATTAGCAGCCTGGGCCTTGTTGGCATCGCTTCCCACATCCGCTGAATCGGCAACCATGTCGCTCTGTTCTTGCATGGACTCGTTGCCCGAAGTAGATTCCGCGGGATCGGGCATTTCCGCGCTCACAGCATACGGATCCTCCGGGATTCCGACTGGAGACGCGAGAATGAGCTTGTTCAGGCGGCCGGGGTACTTTAATGCGTATGCGACTGCCATATATCCACCCAGACTGTGCCCAAGTAATGTAAAACGATCAATTTTGCGCTTCACTCGCCACTCCTCAAGAGCATCGATGAACCAGTCCTCTGCTTCGGTAATCGCCTCTTGTCGCTGCTTAGATCGCATCTTGAACGGTGGTCGAGTGCTCCGTCCCATACCTAGCATATCCAACGCATACAATTGCCAGCCCTTCGCTCGACTTAGAGCATCAAAGTTTTTGTAGAAAAACCCTAACCCAGCACCATACCCATGAAGAACAACAAGATTCTGCTCGGTTTCCTCGCCGACGCGCTCAACGGAGAACTCATTCAGTGCGCGATTCTTCCCGCTCAGCTCTACCATACTTGACTGCCATCGCCGCGGGCCGTAAGAATCACTGTCGGAGTTAACGGACACATGGTCGGCCTGGCTTGGGTCGGTTGCGGTAAGACTGTCGGATGCGCCGTTCACAGGGGCAGCGACGTTACCGGTCTGTGTATGCGTAGGAGGATGCTGTAGGATCGGCATAAACGATAGGACCTTGTGCTCTGCCGCTGCAGCTGGAACACTGCACCACTGTATGCCACCAGACCGTTAGCAAAGTAATATGGTAGAGTGTGGCGAAATACGGAAATTAAACAGCTATAGAGCGCAAACCTACCCATTGGCTAAAGCCATCCTTATAACTTAACGGGAACATTGGGCCGCGAATTCCAGATGGTTGCTTCGGTGCTTCCTCTGACCTGCTGTCGTTCTGGCTTCCGTAATTATCCGACGTATCTACGGTCTGCGCAGACATGACCGGATAGAACTGAGGATGGTTTAGAGAGTAATGCTGCGTAGAGACAGATTGCGACTCGGATTGAGAAAGGGAAGAGTCTGAATGCGGTTGCGAACGTAGCTTATGTCGAGCTGGCGGGATTGATAAACAGGTAGAAGTGGTGTCTATGGCGGAACGAAATCGAGAGACTTGAAGTAATGGAGTGGAGGGGAGTCGTCCCGGATACACTTTGCTGGTGGATTGGAGAGTGACAGAGAGTGCCTGTCACTCAGATGGATAGGATGGGTTACCATAGGGGAACGGGGAGGCCAATATATATCCGTCTTTCGAATCTGTCAGAAGGGGGAGTCAGCAATCCCCAAGGCATCATCATTTGATGCCACGACCAGGTGCACGTTCCATTCACGTGACTGTGGCGGTCATGATGGTTGACCCGACCTCCGATTCTTTTCATCATAACAGACACACGGGCATACGATATTAAATGCGGTAGGCATCGACGGAATGCGTACTAGTTATTTGTGGAACTCGGCATCCCCGGTTCTTTTTTTCCTCTTTCTTTTCGACCGGATCGCGGGAGGAGATAATGAAATTGCGTTCGCAAGTCCCTCAAGGAGTTAAGCTATCTCCGATCTTTGAGATACATATGCAACATATGCACCCTGCTGAAGTTGCTCAGCCCCTGAGAAATATTTGATACTCTTTTGACATTATTATTGCATCGTCTACCGACAGGACAAGATCTTTGGTGCCTATTAATGCCATATCCGCGAAAAAAATGGTTAAATTGATACTGTGCGACAGTATTTCTCTCCCAATGCTAGCGACCTAGGTAGCTAGACTACGACGTTCCCCCGATGTGAACCGATCCTGGGGATCTTTTATTCCTGTTTCTTCTTAATGGATCTTCTCTCCATGGCAATCGATCCCAAGATCGTTAGCGCACCCAACGCCAGTGGCATATACAAGGTTTCCACTACTGCCTCATTATACCCTGACAAAACATCTTGCAGCTTTTTTCTCCCAATAACGTCGCGGATTTCAGACAGGCCAACGCTTTCCAAAGTGGTTACATTTGTGGTTGGAGAATGCTGGCTGGTCTCCTAGGCGGTTCTGGAATAGGGTAGCGGATGCGCAAATCCAAAGCGCAGAACCCATTGATCCTCCAAAAAGGATGACCGCACCCCCAAGAGATACGTCCTTGGGCGGCAGTACGGTCTGAACGGCAAGCTGTGGGCCCTGAACACCTAGGCCAATGGCAGCACCAAGGAAGCCCAGAACGGCAGCAACTTTCGCAACATTCTCATCCAGATCTAGAATGGTAAGGAGACCTGATGCGATCGGCGCCAGAATACTGGTGGCGAACATCGAGGCTAATACCTGTCAAAACGGAGTCAAAAGAGAATCATTTTGTGACTTACGAAAATAGTATCCGATCATGTTGGTCCCCATTGCTCCTAAAATTCCAGCACCGCCTAATCCGGCAATCATGGGTAACCCGAGGAGCCCCGACTTGGCTGCGGTGAAGCCTCGGACACCCTGGAAATAAATTGAGATATAGTATTCCGTCATGGCAAGGATCCCGTTACAGCATGCGGAGAACCACATAGCACCGAGAATACTGCGGTTTTTCATTATCCTTGGAGGGAGTGTCGCGTTGTCTCCTTGGCGGTATTGAAGATAGCCGAACGCGGAAAATAGGATCCCAAAAAGTACGAAGAGAACAATAATTCGCGGATCTTTCCACCCGTACTTCGCACCTCCCCATTGTAGAGCCATCAGAAAACAGACAATGGCCGGAACGACAAGCATCGTCCCTAGGAGGTTAATTTGCTTGAGCTTTTCCTTGAAAGGCAGCTCTGCATCCGGATTTGGAATGGGATCTTGGAAGCCGTACGCCGTGAAGGCTATGCATAGAACACCGAGGGGAAGGTTTATTCCGTAACATGCTCGCCAGCCGAAAGCGTCCGTCAACCCCCCTCCGATGGCCGGTGCAGCCACTAATCCAACAGATTGGAAACTCAGGACAATCCCGCCCATGATCGCCAGTTTCGAAAGCGGGAAACAGTGTCTGACAAGTTTGAAAAATCCTGCGCCAACCGCGCTCGAGCCTATACCTGCGATGGCCCGGCCCAGGATAAACACCTTCGAATGGGGCGCGACTGTACACAGAAGCGAACCAAGCTCAAAGATCGCAATTCCGGATAGAAAGACCGATTTAATCGAAAATATGGTATAGAGTTTACCGAAGCTGTTCAATTAGCAAACATAATGGTTATTCGCGACTTTGACGGCCAGCACTTACAAGAACACAAAAGCGCTCATAGTCAGTCCACTGGGTCAAGTGAAATTAGTATCCAGGAACGAAAAAGGGCATCATGCTCGACTAACTATGCCGCAGAGTACCAGCCAATATCAGAAAGAGTCTTGAATTCATTGGTCAAGCTGGGCACTGTAACCGCAACGATGGTGAGATCCTGTGTTAACACTCAGTTTACATTACTCCCGAGTCAATATTCTGGAGAACCTCACGAGGCCATTAAGGAACTGTGCAATACACATAGAGCCTACTGTCATCCATAGCTTCGGCCCAGTTGGATAGTTGATGTTTTCATCGGAAAAATTAGTCTCTTCGATCTCGAGCTGTTCCTGAGGCCTCCCAGGGATTCTCGTCTCCTCCGCGGGAGCGGAAGTCGTTTGCACGGCATTCTCGTTTGGTGAAATTTCTCCTGACATTTTGGTTATACGAAGAAGTATAGATAGACGTCAGGCAATCCATGGAGGTGGTTGACCATGGTCTGAAGTCATAGTTGAACAATTCGGCTGCCTAAATTCAGCAAATGCTGACGCCGAGCTTCGCTGGCGTTCTAGCAACCAACCGGCTTGCCGCTACATATCTGTCTAGGATATAGATTAAATCGGCGGAGGGTCAACAGAGCTATCAATCCACGAATTAGGTATTTTTCAAATCAAGTTCAAAGAAAACAGAAAGTAAAACCCTTATCGGCAGACCGGGGGCGGATGAACGTAGATAGAACCCAGGAATGATGTAGTTCCCTGAACTTGGTACAATTGACTCTTCCTTCTACTCTTCTGATGTTATTCGTGGAGTTGTTTTCTGCGATCCCGTGAATTCGGATTTAAGATCGGGTCGCCGATGAAAGCCGATGATTAGTCATCCACGTGCAGCCCTAAATAAGAGTTTATTTAGCCAAGACTGACCATTCCTATTACGGTTACTAAGTTGTCATTCGGCTCTAACTTTATTTGTACTTAGCGCCTTTTGTTGGATATTCTTCGAAACCGAAGACATCGTTGACGAAGTTCTGAAGAACAGAGCGATGTTGAGATCGTTCTTCGACTCGAAGCTAAAGGAAAACAAATACGAAGCCAATCTTGCTACGACTTGAAGAGTTTTGATGGGTACTTGAGATTCTGAAATCTGGGATAACCGGGGTTAGGAAGCTACAGCTCTCTTATCGCATCCTTACGTTGTCATAGACCCAAGCTACGAAACGCCTACCTCGACCGAATAACCATGAGAAGAGCTTGGATTATGGTTAATTCCTAACAAAACAACATGTCTGCCTCTCGCATTGATCGGATTGTCAAAGGTACTCCTCCTTCAGATGCACCGAAGCCTGTCCCAGCACCACTCGAGCCTACCCCGCTAGCCACAACCTCGCCAGACCCTCTCTCCACCTTACCTTCCGCACCTCCTCAGATCTACCTGAATCTCCTCATTCTTGAGACGTCTCTTCGATCTCAATATCTGACGCTCAGAGCGCGAAGGAGGCAGAACACGTTTTTCCTACTTATTCTTGCAATTTGGATCGCCTACTTTGTCTATGCCCTCTTTCTACGACCGCGCGAGGATGGCCGAGGAGTCGGTGGCTCGGTATACTGGGTCGTTGAGATGGGAGAAAAGGTAGCCTTGATGGGAGGTGTTGTCACGGGCATCCTGACATGGGGTACCGGCCAATGGGACCGTGGTGTTCGGTGGCCGCGTCGCTGGCTGGCGGTTGCAAATCGCGGCTTGAGAGGCATGAATACCAAGATTGTGCTCATCCGTGGACCCTGGTGGAAAGAGGCCATCTCTCATCTTTCTTTCATCTTCCCTTACTCCTCGTTCTTTCAGCCTGCGGGCTCGTCTTTCCGTTTTATTGAACACTCATTCGACAAGCGAGGTGGCTCTGCAGCTAGTCATCGGCTTAACTCTGATACCGACAGTGAGCTTGGCGTCGAGGAAGATCTAGCTCCTGGTGGCGATTATATCAAACTTCTCTTGCTCCCTAAATCGTTTTCGCCGGAGTTCCGAGAAAACTGGGACGAATACCGCTCCGATTACTGGGACAAGGAGAACAAACGACGGGCTCGAATCCGTCAAAAAGTGAAGCAGCGGGACCGGCAAATTGCTAAATTAGAAGGGGGATGGCTCTGGTGGACCGGATGGCGTGGGTGGAAGCGAATAAAAAAGAGCTCGGTTGCCACAGGAAATAAAGCGGATTTAGAGAAATCTCACCACCACCACAATCATTCACACCACCACCATACCCGCCATCACCCAGACAGGGAGTCCAAAACCCGTCGAGTTGCCGACGTTGCGCGTTCAGATTCTCCATCCGGAGCGTCATCCCGAAGCACAACGCCAACAACTGTCGAGGGAGACGAGAGGTCATCTCCGGAACGATCCTCTCGCCGACGTGGAAGTGTCAATGGTGAGCGCAAGAGGAGGAATAAGCAGTCGACTTCGTCCCCAGCAAGGGGCCGAGGGCTATCTCCTCTGACGTCTACGTCGCAATCTACTACTTATGATGGTACTTCAATGCCAGCAGAGAAAGGGGGTGGATGATACGTCCTTTTAACTCCATCCATGCATGGCCAAGGGTGAAAAAGACAGTGGGTAGGGACAGACCGGATTTTGGGATACCTTCGGCATAGAATCGTGTATATGAGACCTTTAGAGGAATAAATATACATACATAATAATCTTTTGTTCTTATTATAATGGTTTCACGAAGAAGAAGCTAGAGAGAGATAAACAAAAGCAAAACAAGGTGAGAATCTATGCTAAAGCAATCTTAATAAGAAATTGGCGAAGAAAGGCCTATACTATATATTAAGGCTATCTTGCTAAAACCCAGACATCAACTCTTTTCATTGAATTCCTACTCATCTGCAATGCCGTTCGTCGCACCCGATAACCACCCTAAACGCCCATCACAACTCCCATCACAATAAACGTCCATCAGAACGTGAAACAAGCAAAAGAGGGTAGAGAAATAACCTTAGGTTAGATCCGATAAACGGTTTCGTCACCCAGATACCTATAAAAAGAAGGAGATTATTAGCTATTCTTCTAGAAATTGGGGGTTGGGAGGAAAATAAATTCATCCATGAGAGTGTCCTCGATTCTCAGAGAAGGAAAAACTGTGGCGTTACTTACATAAGTTCGTTCCTGTTATTCATAACCTCAAGCGCTTGCATCGCCTCCGCTGTCCCGAAGACCTCGCTCTCCCCAGCAGAAGTACGAATAGCCCCGTTAATAGCCGCGATTAAAGCATCCACGTTCGCAGAATCATCAACGAATACTGTATCCATAAGCGGACCCAGAGCTTGTCGGAAAGTGGCTAGTCTTGTCGGAGCTAATGGCGCACGGGGAGTGGCATTCTGAGATTGCGAGTCATCATTCGTTTGAGATCGGACCAATTGCGAAGCTGGCTGTGAAGATGCCATTGACATCTGAGATTCTGTTTGATCTGTGGCACCCTGACTGCGCATTGGGCGGCCGGAGGATTGGGTTCGATTTGGTCCGGGGCTAGCATCGTAGAGACCGTCGACATCGTCATCGTCGTCGTCGTTGTCACGAGGGTGTGATGGTTGGCGGGAACCGCGAGGATGTCTGCCATCACGAAGACCACTGCGTCTGCTGGAGCGAGGGGTTGCTGATCCGGTTGGACGTTCATCGGCATCTTCAGAGTCCGAGTCGCTAGATGAATTGTCGTCGTCAGGAACGTTGGCCGTCTTCCTCCTCTTCCGCCTTTCATCTTCGACAACTTCTTTGAAGAGGGCGAATCGTAGGATTGACTCTGCCGCTTTGGCGTCTTTCTCCTCTACCTTGTTTGATAGACGAGCTTTGGCATGGGCAGTAGACAGACGAATGAGCGTTTCAAGCGTACGGGCGGTCATAGGCGACGTCTTGCGCTGATTTCCGTGTAGCTCGTCATTCCGTAGGCCAGAGTATGTTGTTACGATATGGTCGGCAGCACCCTTTGTGAGAATAGGCTTGATTCTGGATTTGGCGTATTGAATATATTTCTTGATGAACGGAATACTCAAAACTTCAACCTTTCTCGCTCTGCCTCTGCCGGTAGTCACCGTAACACCAGAATGAAGCATGATATTGAACTTCTCGTACACCTCGGTAGGTCGATTAGAGTCCTGGTTGTCATCAAGTCCAACACCAAGGGTTTGGTTGGCTTGCTCGCGAACGGGTGCTCCTTCTTCTGTACCCGCCTGGCGGTAGCGATGCATGCGTAAAACATGTTCAGAAACTAATCTATCCCTAGCATCTTCGATGTCATCTGTAACGATGAAAAGCAAATCGAAACGCGAAAGAAGAGAATCGGGCAAAGCAATATTCTTGTGCGGGTCCTTGTGAGTGTCGTACTGCCCGTAAATGGGATTCGCTGCCGCAACAACACTACACCGAGCGTTAAGGGATGTATGGATTCCCGCTTTGGCGATTGTGACTGTCTGTTGTTCCATAACTTCGTGGATAGCTACTCGGTCGACATCACTCATTTTATCAAACTCGTCAATGCATACCACGCCTCGGTCTCCTAGAACCATGGCACCGGCCTCAAGCCTCCTTTCTCCGGTTTCCTTATCCGAAGTTACTGCCGCTGTAAGACCGACGCCAGAAGATCCACGACCAGTTGTGGCAATTGCCAGCGGGGCAGTATTGAGAACGAATCGAAGTAGTTGAGATTTGGCGGTTGAAGGATCACCAATCATCAAGATGTTAATATCACCACGCAGATGGGAACCGTTGTCCAAGTTCTTCTCCATACCACCGAGCAACATCAGAAGCAGCGCTTTCTTGATGTGGTCGTGTCCGTAGATACTAGGGGCAAGTGACTGAGACAGCAACTCGAATACATTCTTCTTTTTCGAGAGTTTATTAATGTTACGGATATCGGTGTCGGTTATGGTGGCTTGTGCGATTCCGCCTCCGGATTTCGACGACAGTTGGATTATATTATTTGCAAGAATTAGGGTGCGGAAGGTCGAGCTGCCAGAACTGGCATTGCGGTTACCCAGTGATCTGTATGTTCCCACAAGCTGAATTCTGTCTCCAGGTTTCACGCGATCAACCAGGTCGTCGTCAAGGATGACATCAACGCCACGGGGTAATTGTCCGGCAGGGGCTCTTTCTGGCATCTCTTGAATAGATATAGTTTGATGATCCCGATAAGTACAATATCCGTACTCCGTGATTAACTGTAAAGCCAATCAATATCCGTACAGACTCGCTCGAAGATTGAGGGGAACGGGCTTACAGGATTCCCGTCATCATCCTCCTGGGGATAGACGTTTAAACTCGTCGCACCACTAGCGGTCATGGTCTGATCTTTGTATTCTCTCATAAAAGACTCCTGCTTCTTCGGGTTATAGTGA
The DNA here is from genome assembly GCA_949709995.1 of Arachnomyces sp. KDTOL00113. Classification (NCBI taxonomy): domain Eukaryota; kingdom Fungi; phylum Ascomycota; class Eurotiomycetes; order Onygenales; family Arachnomycetaceae; genus Arachnomyces; species Arachnomyces sp. KDTOL00113. Next base: position 1,388,665 of record OX453234.1, read on the forward strand.
ACACTCTTTACCACCTTTGGTCTTACGAGTGAACATTTCGTCACGATTCCTTCTAAGGAGATCATCTTGTTCAAGTGGGTGGAGCTGAGGGTTCGAGGGTTACAAGCGCAATCGCCAAAGGCACCAACGTAGGCGCAATAATAAGCCTGCAAAATTACGTTAGCACTAGAGTAGAGCCTCTATGTCTTATCGAGCAGTCGTACCGTATCCTCCGCTGTCTCCTTAGCCGGACGATCCGACAATGTAGCCACAACATCTTTCAGCGCTCGGTCGAAAGCTTGGGAATAGTCGAACGGTAAAGTGAGGAGCCTACGCAATCCTCAGTTAGCTCTAAACACCGCCTAGCTTACAGTATCGGGAGCACCTTACCCGTCCGCAAGTTCGCGATTATGCGCTCTAATCTCATCCAAGCTGACCTAGACAATGACTCAGCCAACACTCCCTCTCATAGCCCAAGAACAAGTCCTATTGCCTACCGTAAGCCGTCGCATTCCCCGATTGAGCATCAAAACTATATCCGCCCGATAACTACAGCATTGTTAAAATCATTGGAACGCACAAAGGTGGGGGAGGGGTTTGCAGTCCACGACGAACCTTCGCGCCCGAGCATCAGCTATTCAGGAGATATTAGCAAAGAGCACAATTCCCCGACAGTCTGATAAAAACTCACTTGGGTCGAGAAATTCAACAGCAGCTCGGACTCGATCTCGAAGCGCTTCGTCGCGCAGTTGACCACCGTCCATTGTGAGGGTGCGGCGATGCAAAGGACAGGTATTTTTGGACGCTCAGGAAAACAAAGATATCTTAAAAATGTCTTCCGCCTAGGTATGCTTCCCGACTGCGTGGTTGTTTAATTGTTTGTGATCCTGAGTTGCGATTTGAACGGCTCTCCGTCCGCTACGGAGATAATTTGGCATATCTGAAGTCTGATTGAAACGCGTCGCGTCAACAGTCTCGTGTTTTAAGCGCGTGTTTAAGTGGTTGCATTAGGGTATGATTACTAACCATACCTTATTCAATCACGTGTTAAATACCTTCCTAACTCAAGTTTTCCATGGAAAGAAAGCCATTGATTAAAATTCGGGAATGATAATTACTATCAAAGAGAAAAATCATATTATTACATGAGGAGTTAAATGTACAGCGGTAAATAAATGGTCACTCCGTGATATACAGTACAATATTAGGTCATTTTTATATGCCAAACTCAATGCCACCAGCCTCAATGGACCCCAGCCCAACTAGTTCCCATAAATTAGCGCCCAACAGTTCAAAAGGTACTATTCCTCAGAATCACTAGGCAGCAGCTCCATCATGTCACCAACATAATTTTCCATATCGAAATCTTCGGCCTCGTCAAGCTGCCCTCCCTCGTCATGATCAGAATCCATCCACATTTCCTCAGGAGCGAGGTTTTCCGGGCTTGCATCGAACCTAGGACCGTCAGGCCCTAGAACACCTCCAGTAAAGATAAATTTGTCATTAAACCGAATTGGCTGAGGTGGGGACTCCTGTATTGGACGACCACGGAGTAGAACCCCCTGAAATTTATCGCGCAGATACGGCATTTCAGTGATGGCAATGAAGGTTTTCGGGGCCGCTTCGTAAAGTGATCTCAGTTCAGATCCGCCGTCGACAATGCTCCTGTCCCTGTAGTCAAGCAGAGCCGAGGCTAAGTACATCATGGTGATATAGGTCGGCTGCATAAAGTCTGGCTGGATGTTGGCCCGTATACGCCGAGCAATCCGACCATCTAACCGTGGAGATTTTTTGTTTCCCCCAGGGGGTTTGGTTTCTAGAATACGCAGGGTGGGTGCCCCTCCCGGCTCAAGCCCATACCCGCGGCGAAAATATTTCCAACCAGGAAAATTGGGCATGAACTTTTTCTCAAACAGTGTGAAAGCGCGAAACTGATTTTCCGGGGTCCCGGAGCTTGCCAGCATTTTGACATACATGGACCAATTTTGAGTTGAGAGTGAAAACCCCTTGTCTTCGATGTCGGACATGACGTCGGGTATTTTAGAGTGAAGATTTTGAAACGCCAGCGCTTGGATATAGTAAGAAATGCATCTAGAGAGAACGAAACGATAGGCATGACAAACAAGCGAGGGGTTGTCGTTAGATGTGGTAGAGGCCGAGGCTGCTATGGAGGCTGCTATGGCAGGCTGAACCGGGTGAGGGGACGGAGGGGACGGAGAGGATTGTCGATGTTTCTGCAACAATAACGCCCCCATATCAGGACGGCAGGCAAGACGGGCCACACGTGGAAATGCCATATTCCAGCATGCGCAAACCTGGTCGTACTGTTCACGTTTGATATGAACCAGCATTAGGGTGGACAAAAGACGAATCGGGTGATCATCGGTTGTTTTGCCGGCATCATATTGGCTTAAAAGGGAATCGACCCGCTGGAACGCCCCATTCGTTCCATATGCTGAAATCATATATTCATAATATGCAGCAGGGTATGCTTTTCTTAGAGATAAACCGCTTCTAGGCCGCTCGCTCACATCCGTCAGAACGTCGGATTCACGCAGCGCGGTTCCAAAGAATTGTTCGGCATGGGCTAGCTTTATGTTATGGTCAGTACGAGCCCCACCACGCTCATGATGAAGTTGCAAATCTCTTTGAACGGCCGCTTCGAGCACCGCAAGCTTCGAGCTAAACCCAGGGTTGTCAAACCGATCCTTGATCTCATGGTATATGACATTAACCATGTCCCGGTTGCGCTCCCGAACATATCCGTGAAGGAGAATGGAGTAGTGGAACTCCGTGGCGTGGACCTTAGAGCTTTGATGAAGTTCCTGGAGAAGTTCACGGGCCATATTTGTCTTCCCAACCATAGCAAGCGCCAACATCAAGGCGGAACAGGTACTACCGTCCTGTGGTATCCCTAGATCCTTCATACGCTCATGAATGCGCGTAACGGAATTGACGTCATACGCGTACGCATAATGAACGATAAGCATATTCCACATCCTCGTGATTGATCCCTTATATTCTGTCTTAACCGCCGCTTCGGCTATCTTCTCGGCATCTTCGAATTTCTGATTCTTGAGGCAAGATTCCACGGCAGCATCAATGAGGGGAACAGTAATGGGGATGTCCTTATCCATAGCCACTTCGAATAAGGCGTTGATAGTATCGGTGTCGCCACGCTTGGCACACATTCCCATTAAAATACCAATTGTATGAGAATTAAACAATCCTTTCGGCACCATTGAATCAAATAAAGAGAATGCGCCAGAGAAATCTGCAGCGTTCGCATGAGCCGTAAGGAGCACATTCCAACAATAGACGTTCGGGATGACGTGAAATAGACGCAGGTTTTCCAATCGAGCACGGGTTTCATCTACAAGTCCTAGCTTCGCATATACATAAATATACGGGACGTAGAACTTGGGATGTTTGATTCCCCCGTGGTCTCTGTCCCCCGGCTGATCTTCCTCGTTCCAGTATTTTCGCAAGAGCCAACTGAATATTCGATCAACGCCGAGAACATCGCCCACCTTAGCAAGAGCTGTGAGAGCGAATCGATACAATTTCCTAGGTAGTGTGCCGTAAAAAAACCTATATTCGTCCACAGCAAACTTAACGTGGTCGGGGTCCTCCCATTGGCAAGAAACGTTTACTAAATTGTACAGCACGTTGCGCGAAGGCCGACTCGTCATTCTCCAACAAAAGTTGCGATAGGTCAAAATAGATCGACTGGCTGCTGAAGGGATATCCAGAGTACTGAAGGTTGCTATGGCGGCAAAGTAGTGCTCTGGATCAAGGAGGCCCAAATTATTAAAGTTTTGAGTCAGGTTGAGGATTTTTTTCATAGATATGTGCTTCATCATCGTCGTTGAGCTAAAAATTTGATGGAGCAAAAATTTGGGTACGTGAACGGGTTCTCCCAAGCTCACCATTCCCGCGCCCATCGCGTCAGTGAGTTGAATGACCCGATTAGGGAACTTCGCTACCCCGTCCAGCTCGGCAAGGCATGAGTCGAGCTGGCCGGGAGCAACATCGGGTGGCTTAAACTGCCACAGGTCGCACATGTCCGTCCATTGCATTGCATTCACAGAATGAGCGAAGGCAAGGTTCCAACTTAAACGCCCTTTGTCTTGTGAAATTGCTTCCCGGACGATTTCTTTCACCAAATCCGCACTATGCCTCGTATGAAGAAGGGTTTTCACGACTGTGTAGTAATGCGTATGGGTTCGAGCATTAATAGGGGTTTCCTGCAAGATATCTTTTGCCCGTTCCACGTCAATTTTTCTTGGAGAATTTCCGATATAAGAAAGCACTCGGAAGGTATAATCTTCCTTATCTTTGTTATATTCTATGCTGCGATAGAGGTCCCAAACTTCATCATATCTTCTTTCTGGATCGCGGGAATTGAGAATGGCCGAGAGCTGTTGCGACGGTGTTCCTGATTCATCGAGATTATTATGTTGGGAGCTTGTTCCTTGTGATGAATCCACTTCGGATGGTAGCGTGCTGGTACAACTGTTATAGTCTCCCGTTCCTTGGAAGAGTTTGGATGTACTAGATACGTAGGTTCGTGAAGAGCTTCCCGGTAGCTTTCTCTTTTTCCGAGCTAGATCATGCTTCCTAGGTTGGGAGCAGCTTTTTGCCAAGTTTCCTGTGTAAGAAGGATAGAGAAAATCGAGGTAGAGGTCGCACGGGCGGTCTTCGGTGGGAGTCCTAGCACGTCTATAAGGATTTCGTCCTCCTGGAGCCCGCCACGCAGATTGTACGAAAAGGAAGCACCAAGCAGGTATGTCGAGCTCGCCATGGTGCCAAAAACGGGGACGCAATGCCCGCCGACTGCGTACTACATTTCCCGAGTGCCGAAGGAGACGCTGACCTGCGCTTTCGAGGCATTCCGTCGCTCGCTCTAGCATCCCCCCCAGAGCCTCCGGTGCCGATTCGGAGAACGACTAACAGAAAATAACAATGTGCATTTCGCGAGTTCGGGAAACTAAAGCAATGGTCAAGGTTAGTCACTACTCTATCACAGCAGCTATTACCCAAAAAAGTATTCTAATTGACGGCGGAACGCAAAAAAAAGATGAAATTTCCTACCTTAAAAAGGAAGTCGTTTCCAAACAAATGTTTGGGGAACGAGAGCAAGGAAAACAATCTCGATGATTAGGCCCGTCAGCAATCCGATACACTCGCCGCCGAGCTTGGAGAGAGAATCTTCCTGTTCCTTTCGTTCGTGGGGATAGCTTTGCTCTGTCTTCGTCCAGTCGATGGTTTTCAGCGAATTCTTTCGACCTCTCCGGCTTCTTGTTTGCCCGGTTGGCCGTTCAGTCATGTGACAGACAACTTATCACCCCACAGAAGAGGGAAATAAAGATAGGATATCAACGACAAGAATTTAATCTTGTGTTCACCGCAACGCTGCCCCGTGTTTTTAAGTTGTTCCGCAAGGGCTACGCATTATGGATATTACAAATTTTGTTGTTTCCTATAGGGAGGAAGCTCTGCTTATCGGGGACTACAATACGTACCGAGCCCAGCTCTCCCGAAGGCTTCACACAGTTCGAAAGAGGCTCGGCCAGGCTACACCTAAAGGGCGGAAATATACCTCCAAAGCCCCCGTAACCGCGGAGGATGTGGGTAGAAACACTGAGTATTTGCAACCCCGGAAGCTTTTCCCAAATAAGTTGCTTACATTGTGATATAGATATGTTCATCTCCTCCTACTGTGTTCCGAACGCGCCTGGGCCAACGCGATGCACATGAAATCGGTTCACTCCGCGGATCCTTCCTCGAAAGGCGTTGTCGGTGCCGCAAGACGTCATATTATTACACGATTGAACAAAGCTGCTGTTTACGCCAAACAATTAGTAGCAGTACTCGAGGATCAAGCATCAGGGGCCAGTAATATTGATCTTCTTGAAGCTCGCGCATACCAGGCGTCAGTTTCCGGCGCGATGTGGATGGAGAAACAACGATGGGAGGAATGCGTCCGGCAGTATTCATTGGCCAGAGTTATTTATTCTGCTTTGAGTGTCAATGCCAAAAAGGAGGCCGTCCGAGATTTACTCTCTGGAACTATTGATCCCAGTATCCGATATTCAGCCTACCAGCTAAAACTACCGCGCACAATAGCATTGAAATCTGTAGCTATCCGATACTTCCCGCCGGACAGTTCTGTGCGAGCCGAAGTTGAGTCGATAGACCCAGGTTGCTTGACGGAGGATGGTTCTGAGATAACGAATGACGCCGACGGGGCGGTTCAAGATGTGCCGCGCAGTATTACGTGGAGATCACGGACGGTTAAAATTGAGGACGCTTCGATTTCACAAGCCCTTGCTGAAACTTCAGCAGCCGAGTCACACCTTTCCGCTTGGCTGGCGAAACCATCTGGTCAATCTTCATCCTCCAAGGAGAAGGCTGGAGCTTACGACAACATTATCCTTTCCAGTCAAGACGCGGTGGACGCCACTAAGACAGCGATTGATGAACTCCTTGGTGAAGGTGTAGAACAAGGTGACCCCAAGATTCAAGCTCTTCAGATTACACGTACAGCAGTGAACTATGCCCTGGTCGGGTGGAGAGTAGGCCGAAACCGAGTTTTGTGTGGGGAACAAGATGGCCTATCACTGGAATCTGCACAAGCCAAACATTTCAGAAAACCCAAAGAAGACACTGAAACGCCGACGATGGAGGAAGAAAGCACCGGGAAGAGGTTGGCGAGACTACGAGAACAGGTCGTCCTTTATGATGCGACGTTACAGAGTTTAGATTTTATCGGGGAACTTCCTGGTGTTGCTGCGGACTCTGCGCTTGTAGAGGAGTTGCAAAGCCAGCGTGGTTATTTCCAAGCTCTGAAGTAAGTAATCCCAAATATTCCCTCAGTGATTGTAAGGTAGCTGATTTTTTGTAAAGATGTCTTGCCGTTGGCAGGTCGCACAGTATACTGTCAAACAGCAAGAATGCTCTAGCTCTATATGCTCGCGCTCTAGACCTTGCTACGAAATCCGCTTCGACCAATAATACACCCGACGCGCCGGAAGCGCCTCCAAAGTTAAGCGTATCGGCAGGACAAGTCAAGACCCTCTGCCTAAATCTTCAAGGGCTAGTCTGGAAATATCAAGGCTTGGTGGAGATGCAGAACCTGTCATCAGCGAACGAGAAAGGTAGTAGTCCTGCTTACCTACCACCCCTAGTTGAAAGGATGGACGAGTATCCAACCGGAGAAGTAGACCTGTCGAACCTCGTCACATACCCATCGAGGATTGAGCCGGTGCCGGTGAAGCCACTCTTCCTAGACGTGGCATGGAACTACATTGATTACCCGCAACCTGGAAATAAAGCAGCTCCCGCAGCTGCCGCTCAGAATGAGGCCAACGCTCCGGCGGCCGAAAAGAAGGAGACCAAGCGAGGATGGTTCGGCTTTGGTCGTTAGTTGATGAACTGAACGGACATATAACGATGAGGAAAGATGATGATCATGACGATGAGAGACAAGTAGATAGAAACGACCAGTTATCAACGATCCAGCCTATCACGCGTTTATCACTATACATCCTTTACTCCGTACATCTAGACATCCAACCCCCAACCCCTTTCCCCTTTCCGCGGAGATGTCAAACTGCAATAGTCACGTGATATTCGTCTATCTCACAGCTGCAATAGCCAACCGGGAAGCTGGAGATCCGGGCCACGCGACATCGTCAGTCAGATCCCGATACCCATCGCTTTGTTTTCACCAATAATGGCACGAGGACATATATTTGTCAGCATCTAACAGAGAATTCTGATTAGTCAGTGCTCGTCGCGAAACTCTGTAATTATGCCCGTATTTATGACCGCTGAGTCAACTATGCTTGTCTTACGGAGTACATCTTCTTCATTGGTCATTTGATCTTCGATCCCTCGCATAAATTCCTGTAAACGGCAAAAGCGAAGCACAGACAAGGTACCATCTAGCCCGCTAGACCTAATATAGGCAGGTCGCATCGCTTTCAGCCAATGACATACCTGGACATCCTTCTACATCCTTGCTCCTTATGTCATCATTAATTTACCAATGACCACCACTTTAAATGTTTTTTTTCTCCTGAGTGTCTCTCTCTCCCTTTTTAGTCCCTTTTGGGAGATACGGAGAAACTCCTCATTAATTCCTTCACTTCTTCCCCTCTGGATCGATTTCTCCTACTCTCATCCCTCTCACTTCTTTTCTTTCCGTCACTCTCTTGAATCCTTTTCCTTTTACCTCCTCTCCTCCTCTACTTCTAGTGTGCGTCTTCGATCCCCAAGACGCCATAGTCCTGCCCCCACCCAGGTACCTCGAGTAAGCAGGAAGTAACAAAGCGCAAACAAAAAACTCGAAAAGCGGCACACACCACTATGGTGAACCCCGAAGGGAGTGGGAGCTTTGCCTCTCCGCTAGCAACTGCGGATTTCGCGAGCAAGTTCACATCAGACCCAGCTGGAACGCTGTGGAGTGTATACAATAGCATTAATGGGTGGACTGCTGCCGTCACTTTCTTTTTGCTGTTGGTAGCTTATGATCAGTGTAAGTGAATCTCTATCCTGGTATATGTCTCTCCTGTGGAGACGGCTGGCTTATCATTTGCGCAACGTTTTATAGTCAAATATATATGGCTCAAGGGCTCAATCGTGGGACCAACATTCAAAACTCCTTTCATCGGACCGTTCTTGGAATCAGTAAACCCAAAATTCTCTGAGTACAAGGCGAAATGGAACAGCGGAGAGCTCAGCTGTGTCTCTGTCTTTCACAAGTACGGCAATCCCTTCATTGGTATTCGATGGAATAAGAAAGCTGATAGATCTCGCCTGTGATTAGATTCGTTGTGATTGCATCAACTCGTGATATGGCTCGCAAGGTTTTCAATTCACCCAACTACGTCAAGCCATGTGTGGTAGATGTGGCCCATAAACTGTTGCGGAAGACGAACTGGGTATTTCTGGACGGCAAGGAGCATGTCGAATACCGCAAGGGCTTGAACTGCCTGTTTACTCGACCTGCCTTGAAATCTTATCTTCCTCGACAGGAAGAGGTTTACGACAAGTACTACAAGAACTTCATCGAGAACTCGGCCAACAATGACTTCAAGCCAATCCCATGGATGCCGCAGTTCCGTGAGCTCATGTGCGCCGTCTCTTGCCGCACTTTCGTGGGACACTACATCTCCGAAGATATGATGAAGAAGATCGCTGATGATTACTACATGATCACGGCTGCTCTTGAATTGGTCAACTTCCCGATCATTCTTCCGTTTACCAAGACTTGGTATGGAAAGAAGGCTGCCGATATGGTTTTGGAAGAGTTCACTAGGTGTGCCGCCAAATGTAAAGTACGCATGGCTGCCGGAGGTGAAGTTGGATGTATCATGGATGCCTGGGTCAAGGCCATGCAAGAATCTGCCGAGTACCGTGAGAAGATCGCGAAGGGAATCGCTGTTTCCGATGAGGAAAAGCCAGCATCTCTTCTCCGCGATTTCACCGATTTCGAAATCGCCCAGACGGTCTTCACTTTCTTGTTCGCTTCTCAAGATGCCACTAGCAGCGCTTCCACTTGGCTTTTCCAGCTCATGGCTGATCGACCTGAAGTCTTGGACAAGGTTCGTGAGGAGAACCTGACTGTCCGTGATGGAGATCGAAACGCGAAGATCACTATGGAGATGCTTGACAACATGCCCTACACACGTGCTGTCGTCAGGGAGACCCTGAGATACCGCCCACCCGTGATCATGGTTCCTTACTTGGTCAAGAAGGATTTCCCTGTGACTCCAGATTACACTCTTCCCAAGGGCTCCATGATCATCCCTTCAGTCTGGCCGGCGACCCACGACGAAGATGCTTATCCCAACGCTGATAGCTTCGACCCAGAACGTTACTTCACCGGAGATGCTGACAAGCAACTGAAGAATTTCTTGGTCTTCGGTACGGGACCGCATTACTGCCTAGGACAGAACTACGTTCACCTGAATTTGATGCTCATGATCGGAAAAGCGAGTATGCTCATGGACTGGGAGCATCACGCAACACCAGAGTCTGAGGATATCAAGGTCTTTGCTACCATTTTCCCCCAGGTAAGGATTTTATCACTACTTTCATCTTATCTACCAGCTTTTGCACAGATGCTGACTTGACCTCACAGGATGACTGCCCACTTGTATTCCGTCCACGACCTTAAATTTCTCTTCCTGTCTTGTAGAACATTGAGGAGTTTTTGGTGAACGCTATTCAGGGGGATGGGAACCCACCGGGTCTAAGCCCGCGTCATATGGCAAGGCTTCGACTCGCTATCGTTGATTCAGCAATCCCATCTGTCGGTGCTATTCCTCTCGCGGCAACCGAAATATACCCCCTTCTTCCCAGGGATTCTATTGGGATGATCAATTTCCCGTTGCCTTCAACTAATAATCGCTTTTTCTCGGGTTCTCACGGTTTATTGGGGAAACAAGGAGAACGAGGACGGGCTTGACTTTCTTCCTTTTCTCTTTCTTATAACTTCCTTGTCATTTTCTTTGATCCCCATGGACCCGGATGGCATCCGATTCTGTTGCAGACCAGTGGTCTTTTTTCAAAATGTGCATACACTATTACTACATGATATATTAATAAATTTTCTTTTTCAAGTTAAATGAGTATATTGATCATTTTCAACATGAATAACTCCGAGAAAAGATAAAGAGAGGAATGTCTTTAAAACGTAGTAAACAAAAATAATCGTGGGCGGAATGTATGAAAACGCCAAGACAATCGACATCATCGATAGCTTAGCTCAGCGTTTTTTTATATCACCGGGAATCTTTGCGGCGAAAACACTCAATCGACGTCGACATCTCCAAACAACCACCACTATATCACCTCCAAATAAAGAATAAGAGAGTACATACAGAGAAACGGAATAGAAACCCTCACAGCAATGGCATCCAAACCATTAACAACAATGACATCTCGAATCTCTCTTCTACCTCGGTCCATCGCCTCCTACTCCTCCTCTTTATCCCCGATATCAAGGAGAGCTTCGTCAAGATCTCTATCGAGCTTCTCGCGACATCAATGCTATCGCGGTTTCTCACCGTCACTTCTCACAGCGGCCCGACGAACCGGATATTATGCATCCCTCCCAAATACAACCGGCAAACAAACCCGCTGGGAAAGCAGCTCCTCAAATAACCAGTCCTCCGAATCCTCCTCCCTCCCAGAGATAAAATCCTACCAATTCAACGACGTAAGGCTCATTCCCTCTCCCTCTTATCCCCAACCCATCCACCAAGAGAAAATCACCTACTAACAACTCCCCAGATAAACCCCACCAACCAAATCCTAATCGACGTCCGCCAACCCCCCGAACTCCTCTCCACAGGAATAATCCCCACCGCCGTCTCCATCCCCATCGCCTCCCACCCAGACGCCTACTTCCTCACCCCCTCCGAATTTCTCACCCGCTTCGGATTTCCAAAACCCGGGTTCGAAGATCAAGAGCATGAATCGGACCCGTCCGCGCCACCTCAGCTACAGCAAGGGGAGAAGATCGTATTCTACTGTAAGGCCGGGGTGAGGGCTAGGGCGGCGGCGCAGTTGGCTGTGAAGGCGGGGTATAAGCCTGAGAATTTGGGGGTTTATGATGGGAGTTGGTTGGATTGGGAGAGGAAGGGGGGGAAGGTGGAGAGGTGGGATGGGGATGAGTGATTTATCTTTTGTATGGTAGGTATATATATTTGATGAGTGTGGGATGGATGTATATATTCGATCAATCTATGGACATTTGTTCTAAAGCGTTCGTCGGTTTACGTCGATGTTTTGTTGGGTTGGATAAGTCAGGCATTGTTCCTTTCTGTTCTCGAGTCATTATTAATTTGACTATATGAATCGTATCTTACTGCCGGGACACTTTAGGGTGTGCACAAGAGGTATTCAATTCTATACTAGATGATCCGAAAGTAAATTTGGGATTTTTGTATCACGTCGAGTCTTGGGGTTCTAAAAAATATATATGTCGACGACATCTTTATCAACCCCTTTATCTACGCAGTCAACCGAAATCTGCTCTACCATTCCACAGAGCAGCGAATAAATAGATATAAATAAGATCCATTGATATTCTATCATTCTCGCTTTTTTTGCTTTTTTTTGCACACATCCCATTTTGGCCCTGCTTGCCCTTGCGTGGACGAGAAGACGAAAGAGCAAAACATAATCAGGATAAAGTAAAATAAGAAAACTCCAGCACGAAACCGCTAAGAAGGTCTTCCGAGAAGGATATAAAGGGGAAAGAATTAAAAAACAGCCCATCAAATCCCCACCCCTATTCGTCTGGATGCAAGAAAGCTGGGGAAGAGAAGAATGTGAAATAACGTATAATAATTGCCCTGATGAGCGCACGGAACATGTGAAGGGGGGACCGGACCTGCGGAAGATAACTTGGAAGTAGTCGATAAAAAGTAGAAGAATTCCACCATCTCGAATCGTCTCAAAGGTAGGAAAGGTGAAGATAAAAAAAAAAAGATGAGACTGAAAAATTGATCTGGAAAAAGGGTCGACATATTATGATAAGACTCCGAGTGACCCGTTTCAGAATAGCGGACTGTCGACAGTGGGATTTCTGTGTCTTCCAGTCCACGAGGTGCGTGCCAATCTTCTCTTCCCTCTGCGTCTTCGCAGTCCTCGTAACGTACAACCAGCAAACTTGCACACGGGTGGGAATTTCGTGGCCATTTTTATCCCTTGTTATCACCCCAGCGTGCCCTGCATCATATATTCAACCTCAATGCTTCGTGATCCATGCTCATATGATCTCAATTTTTTGATGACATGCCTCGTATCAAATAAAAATATCTCCCATCAATCAACATAGCAGTTAAATAATGGAAGACGGTACCGTAAAAGTCGCTGGACAATCAATAAAAGAAAGGAAACCGGGCAGGTTAAATCAAGGCACGTCAAATAGGGTCTTAAGTTTCTTGATAAGTGACCACTCATCCATTGTCACGTCAGATCGATAGAATTCTTTGAGGGTATCGATACTCGGTCGTGAGATAAGAGAGTAGAGTGTATCCTTCTCCTCGAGCTGGCGACCGTAAAGAGGCTGGTTGCTTCCTTCGATCTTGACGGCAACGGAGGGTGCTCCCTTCTTGCAGACGGGGATTTGTTTATGCTCTCGCTCAATTGAATGTCTATAGAAAGGGATTAGTACGGAGTTTTGGAATGGGATCCTAGAATAATAAAACGGTGAGAATGAGAACGGGGAACCTACACTCTTCCTAGATTTAGAATTTCCTTCACACCAGTAACGGGATTAGTCTTGACCGCCGCGATCGGTGTGAGAAGTCGCAGGCTACCCTCGACCACGTCTACACCAATAACAATAGGATCCTTCTTATTGAAAACGGCAACAGGCTTGAGGACACACGGGAAGACGGCCAAAAGTTTGCTTTCTTCCTTCTTTTGCTCAGCGATCTGAGCCATATGCTTCGTGAAATCATCGAAGAGATGGTAGATAATATCTGCGGTGAAAATCTTCACTCCAATTTCATCGGCATATGCTTGAGCTTCCTTATCAACCTTGACATCGAAACAGAGCATAACGGCGAACTGTTTTGCTTTCTCAAGCATAGTGCCTGCCATGAGTACATCACGCTTGTAGACGGGACCGATAGAAATATTCGCTACCGGGATTTTAGAAACCCGGAGGAATTCTAGCAAGGCTTCAAGGGAACCTAGAGTCGAAGCTTGAACGGTGACACCTCGCTGATCCTTGGCAGTCTTGTTGAAAAGGTTTTCCAAATCAGACATGACTTCCTCCTGAAGCGACTCTTCGTCATCATCAGGACCAACAACGAGAAGACGAGAACCGGCAATGGCTTGTTCCAAGTCATTGGCAGCAATCTTAACACCGAGAGCGGCCTTGACTTCCTTGTTGTGGACATATTGCGACTTCAGACGCAACTCTTTCAAGGGTGCTGGAGTAAGCAATGCTCGAATATTGGTCGTTATAGCTCCGTTCAAACCGCACATGACAACCCGATCACCTTCTCGAAGCACACCATTAGATAGCACAACATCGATTGTAGTACCGAGACCTTCAATGACCTTGACCTCGAGAACAGTACACTCGACTTCGGATAGGTACATGAGCTTGTTAGTCATACGCTCCTGGGTGAGTTCGACCAAAAGCTTGAGCATATCAGGGACACCCTCTCCGGTATGAGCCGATGTGGGAACGAGCGAGACGTTCTTCGCCATGGACTTGTTCTCCCAGTAAAGCTCCGAGTTGAATCCTTGTTCGGCAAAGGCAATCTTAGTGTTCTTCACCCGTTCCCTGAACTCACCCTGACATCCCTTATTCTGCATTGCCAGACTGTCCTGGAAGCCATTGTTATCAATCTTCTTCCAGCCGTAGAGACGATCGATTTTGTTCAAGGCCACAATAAACGGAGTCTTGCGATCTCGTAGCAGCTTCATAGATTCCAACGTCTGCGGTTCCAAGCCGTGCATAATATCGACAACCAGAATGGCAATATTACAAAGCGAAGACCCTCTTGATCGTAGATTAGAGAAGGACTCGTGCCCGGGTGTATCGATAATCAATAGACCGGGAACTCTGAACTCAAACTTGCCATCCTTGTTCACAACCTGTGTCTTCTGACTTAAAGCTTCCACGGGGAAGTATGTTGCACCAATCTGCTGGGTAATCCCACCAGCCTCTCCCTCTTGAACATTGGTCTGTCTGACCTTATCCAGAAGCTTCGTCTTTCCGGTATCGACGTGACCAAGAATACAGCAAATGGGAGAACGAAGGTCGTCCGTTGAACGGGCAGCCAATGCTTCCTCGTACTTGTTCTTCCTGCGCTCAACTGCCTCTGCTTTCCTCTGAGCGGCCGCTCTCTTCGCTGCTGAAATTTCTTCGTCGTCTGATTCAGACTCGGATTCCTCGGACTCCTCTTCCTTCCCAACCTTTCCATTTGCAGCTTTCTCGTCCTCGGCCTTTGCTTTGGCGCCCTCATCTTCAGCAGCGTCTTCTTCCCCTGAAGACTGGTCCCAGTCTCCTAGACCATCACTCTCGTCTTTCGCAGCTTCAGCCGCAGCCGCAGCTCTAGCCTTCTCCTCTTCAGCCAACCTCGCCTTTTCTTCCTCCTCTGCCTGACGCTTCGCCTGAGCTCGAGCAGCCGCAGCCTCAAGATCCTCTTCCTCCTTCTTTGTCGGCTTCTTCTTCTTCTTCTCAAACACCGGCTTCTTCTTTTCCGCACCCTCATCCTCCAACCCAGCAACCTTCACCCCCGAAGCCAACATCTGCTTTATTTGCGCCTCATTCCGTTCCTTTGCCTCCTTCTGCGCCTTGGTGAGTAATTTCCCTTCTCTCCTCAACTGCTCCTTCTTCTCCCTTTCTTTCTCCTTCCTCTTCTGTCTAGCTTCTTCCTTCTTCGCCTCTTCCTCAGCTATTTCCCTCTCTCGCTCTTCCTGAAGTCGCTTCTCCTCAGCCTGCAACCGCTCTTGTTCTTCCTGCTGCTTTCGCAATGCTTCCTGTTGCTTCTGAATGGCAGCAAGATGTGGCGGAAGCTTCTTCTTCTTTCCACCTGTCTCAGCGGCGGGAGCAGCAGCAGCGGGTTCAGGTTTAGTTTCTGCGGGTTTCGCTGCCTCGGCTTTCGGCTCTGGTGCAGCTGCGGGACCTCCAGCCTTCTTCTTCGCAGCCTATATAGATAACGAAAAAAAGACCGATTAGCCTCCTGTCCCCTCAATAACTCTCATTAAGAGGGGCCCGGGCAAAAAAAAAACAAAGCACCAACCTGTTCCTTCTTCCGCTGCTTTTCTCTCTCCTTCCTTTCCTTCTCCTTCTGCTTCTTCGACTTTATCTGCCCACCCTCACCCACTTCATCGGTGCCAGACATGGCGGGGCTGTCGGGTTCAACTGAGGGAGCCATGATCGTTCCTCGAGGAAAGGGTTATGAAAATAGAATAATAGAATAAAGATGGAAAACAAGTTGTCGTCCCGTAAAATTAAAATTAAAAATTCTAATGTTACAGTTATAAGTATCTTCTTTTTCAGAAGAAATTTCTCCTTCTCTCTTCTTTGGGGCTTTTTGTGTGCGTGTGTGCCAAAAGAGTGAGGCAGTTGTGTGTTTGGGGGGGAAGAGAGTTGAAAGAGTACGAAAGTCGAGGATGAGGGACACAGGGAATTTGGAAGGCAAAACCGAAAAAAAAGAGCCTATCAGATAGTGAATGGGGCTGGTCACGTGCGCTTATCGGTTCAGACTCTGATAAAAGTTTTTAGGCATGTGGGATGAAGACAACGATCTATCAGTTCTCACTACTATTTCTCTTACAGTTAGTCGCTGGCATGAAGCAAGATGTTTATAGAGTGACTGTAGCATTGCTGACTGTGTTCAGTTTCTGACTCATATACATCTCAGTGACTATTCTCACACTTGACCCTGAATCCTGGCATCGACTGTATCTCAGCAACACCATGGATTCTCACCACAAACACGCTTCACTCAAAAGAAAGAGGGATATCGGGGAAGTAGTAGAAACGCACTGCTGACTAGCTGACACATCTCTTCAATTCCCCTTTCAATATACTCTCTCCCCTATTAGATAGGGCCGAATATCGCCTTTTTGTCTTCCCTTATCATAATCACCACCGTTTTCCAGTACTAAAAAGCAACCTGTAACATAGTCATCATCCACTCCATAACAGCCGTAAAGGGATCATCCACCTCCCCAAGAACAGGCGGGATAAGTTCCACAAATCGTTCCAGCTTCGATATTCCTCCCCGTTCGTTATCAGCTGAAGACACAGATTCATTATCATCCCATTCAGTCGTGCAGGTTGAAGCGTCATCCCTGGTTATCATCTCTCTAAAATAGCGTATCCCTCGAGCAGTAAGTCTGCTCAGAATATCCCCGTTGACATGAAGGAAATCGGATTTGGAAGTTGAGGGCTCGACGTTGTTGATAGCTCTGCTTCGGTTCCTGAGCGAGAACGGGCAGATGATGGGATCGATCAAGCAGATATTCTGTACGAATCGAAGGAGGCGCCACTCATGCTCTTTGATAGTTGCAAATCGGTAAACCGATCCACCGATGGCGGTGCCGTAAACCACATGGGAGGTTTTCGAGGTTGGAGGTAAAATACTCTCCAATAAGCGGACCGAAGAGTGCGGCATGTCAGCCTTGAAAATTGGCTGGAAGGTTTTATCAACAGGGGTAATTTCCCTTTCTGATAATCCGACAACTGTGCCACCACGATTCGATGCCATGGTAAGAGGATAGTCGAGTCCCTGAAGAACTGTGTGATGAAGGCCACCCCTGTGAACTCCATCGTTCGCATATAAACTTATGCTATCTTCACAGACTTTTAGGACTACCAGAGACTCCCTCGAAGTAGAAATATAGATGTATGGTTCACGGACAGAAATAGCGACGCCAGGAGACTCCAGTTGATACTTATCAAATCGGCGCCATCGTTTGCTAGAAAGATCGAAGTTTTGTAAAATAACCTCTGTCCCAGTGGTAACAACCAAAGAGCATGGTCCGTAGGAAGCGATTGCTCGAATGGGTTCCTCATATTTGCGAACGTATTTCACTGTGGAGTCAATCTGCTGAGAATTACCGGGACGTGGTCGAGCGGTGACATAAATAAGTCGGCCGCGCTGCAAATCAACAGGTCGATTTGTTCCAACAACTATCATATGAAAGTTGTTTACTCCATCAGTCGGATTCCAATCCATAAGCGCAGTGATTTTTTCTCCTGCAGCGCCGGTTGGTTTCCCTGATTGCTCTGTTCTTGGGGTTGCTTCTCCTTCCTCATCGGTTATCTCAACAGTAAGTGCCGTAGCGGAAGAGGAGTCCGGGTCGATAAAATCGATTTGAGGACGGACGAAGCGTTTTATAATGCCATTCGACTCGGTTTCTTCTGCAAAGCTGTACCCGACCACCAGTCGTTTCAAGTATTGGGAGTATATCATGCGGTTCGGGCTTCCAGGAATAGGTATACGCCGTGGAACCGATTTTATAGCTTTATCTAAAGTGCAAACCAATAGTTGGTTTCCCACGATGCACACTAGCGAGCCATCCAGAGGACCTGGTTTTGAATTGGATTGCTTGTCGACGCATGTAAAGACACCTATTGACGATTGAAGGTATGCAGGCTAAGTGAAGTGTAAGCGGCGCCACGCATATTAGAAGGAGAATAGAAAAGATTCTAAGTATTAAACTCACGTTACTGTGATCTGTGATCCACACTTTCTCGAGTACATGCTGGGTTGAGTCACTATCCTCGGTACGAGCCACACGCCAGAATCCATCTCCGCAAGCCACGAGGACAAGGTCGTCTTGGTTGCCAGCTCGTCGAAGTCGGACAGTTGTTTCTCCTAGCTTGCAACGGTTTCCCTGTTTTAACTCTGTTCGTTATGACGGGTTAGCAACGGTACAAATCTCGGAGTATAAGGCATCATGTCATACCTATCGTTCCTCTGCCTGGGATTTCGCCAACGTGGATATCAAACACAACAACGTTACCACTTCGAAGACCACAAAAGAGTTTTGGCCCCCCTCCCCGACCATGGCGAGCAGTTGATATTAAAGCAAGGGATTCACAGGTTTTTGATTCGTTACTATCCTTTTCCAGGACAATGTCTTGCTCATACAGCGAGCCAAGGCCACTTTCAGAATCGATATACGTCGCCAATACCTTTCCTTCGCTGGTGCCAATGAAAAGTACGGGAACTGAACCAAGAGTCTCGATAGAAAGACAGATCGGCTCGCATGACAAGGCTAGTGGCTGTCCAATGGCGCTAAACTGAAGCGACTTGTCAAATAGTCCAACTTTTCCAATTCCGATGTGGACAGCATCATCTTTCCTAACTGCCACGGCAAGTAGAGATAGCTTCCCAGCAGCGGTGGCTGTGATTATTTGCTCACCGGTTTGGCAATTTTCGGAGAGGCGGGGGTTTGATTCTCCAAGGACTGCAAGGTTGATAGAGGAGCTTGTAACTTGTATAATGACCCCCTCGGGGGTGCTTCCAGCAACCAACGTCTGTGAACTAAGATCTGCCCCTGATGATTCCTCATCCATCGCGAATACTTCCCCTTGCGCGTCCTCGGGCATAAACAAAACTGATGAGGAGTCAGGAGTAGAGGAGAAAAACAGAGTTCCCCCACTCAAGGCGTCTGGAATCGCCCACAGGTTCAGGATGCTTGACGATTCCTCTTGTTCAATCATGAGGCCGATCTGAGCTTCGAGACCTCGACGTAGCTCTGTAACCGCCCCATGACCAAAGGTAGGCCCAGAACATGCGAAAATCCTATCCCCAAAGAAATCGGCTTGTCGATTTTGAGAGTTATATTCGCGTTCTTGCGACCCCAAAATGACGGAGTCTAAAACTGGTGCCCAGTTGGGAATGGTTTGAATGCATCTCGGAGGCTGTCTTGCATCTTCAACGAAAACGCCGCCATCGCTCATATTGCCTGCAGCAACGAGAAGATCTCCACCCTCAAAGCCTCTGTCAAGAATAGCAAACCCGGTATCAA
Organism: Arachnomyces sp. KDTOL00113; assembly: GCA_949709995.1. NCBI lineage: Eukaryota > Fungi > Ascomycota > Eurotiomycetes > Onygenales > Arachnomycetaceae > Arachnomyces > Arachnomyces sp. KDTOL00113. Next base: position 1,408,174 of record OX453234.1, read on the forward strand.
TATCGCAATCAAGCTTCCCCAAGTCATGCTGAAGATTAACCTCGCCCTGGTTCTCAATCTCTACATATAGTATCTTTGAGTCCTCGCGGCAAAGATAGATGCCATCCTGGTTTTGGCTATAGATCCAGTTCCGCACGGGTCTTGCCCATTGTGTCCAAAGCAACGAGCGGTGGGGGTCGCGTCCGGATACTTTTATGGGATATCTCCTTGGTCGTTTTCGAGCCTGCGACGGGTCCGTGACATTATTGTAAATCGTGATGGATGATGATGCGATGAGCATGAACGAGGCGGCTTTCTTAAGCGGCACCAAAACCGTAGACAAGCCTTCTTCAAGGGGTAGTTGCCTCCTAATCATCTTGGGGCGAACGTTCTGAATGCTACCAGCAGTTTCCCATTCGTAGCAGACTAGATATGTCCGTATATCTTTTGAAACGAGTAATAGCAGTATCATCTTGTCCTCTCCTGCTTGTGGGTATAGAAACTCCAACCTTAAAATATCACCATCCACACGAAGGAAGCGCTCCTAAGATGTCACGTCAAATTAGCCATGATTCCCGGAACTTTCAAATAAGCGTTTTTTGAGAGGAAAAACTTACCTCCCAGATGGGATTTAGACTTCCAGATCTCATTTCTGTCCGAAGGACGCGGTGAGGCTTCAAGGAAAAAATCCCAAAATAATCTTGAGAGGCAGAGACGGCGATAGCTCGCGACCTATAGGATATCAGTAATCGTCACTATTGTACGCAAATAAGAGTCTGGAATTCTAACCTTGGGTCAACAGCGATGTGTCTTCCATACTGCTCGGGAAGACTCACGTCGGCCGGTAGGGGCCGTCGGATGTGAGTAAAATCCACACGGCCATCTACAGATTCAGTGGCATAGAGGAAAACAAGCTCTTTCGAGTCCAAGGCAAGTACGAGCACCTGTGGAGGCAGGTCACTCTCCTCTTGGGCTCCCTGAGATCCAGACGCAGCACCTTGCTTTATCTGGGCTTCCAATCCAACCTCATCATGAACACTGATGACCTTAACAGAGAGGATCTTGCTGTCAAAGTCTGTTTTCGTCACGACGTCCTCAAGATGGCCACTGCCCACAGATTCTCTAATTTGGATGAAGGAGTCACCAACAAACACGACATCTTGCTTGTCCTTGTGTCTTAGACGAGCTGGAAGCACCCACTGAAACGTGGGGCTTTGTATGATGGTTTGTGAAAGCATCCCGAGAATAGGCCGAGCTTTCTTTACCTTTGGTGGAACAGCACTTTGTTTGGACGCGCCTTGTGGTTCATTGTTGTCATTCAAGAGTTCACTGATGTCAACTCTTCGTGTTGCCCAGGTGCCATTGGAAAGGTAAGTTGTTTGAAGAGACATAATGCCGAGATATTAGCTGCTCGGCGACAGCGGGTGAGGTGTAGTCGACGAGGTAATCGAATGTCGCGAACCTTCTCGCAGCTAATATATAGTATCATTAATCTCCAAGCTAGCACCTCAGCATTACATATATATCGCGACGGCGCTTCTCACAGAATCTGTGATCTAATTTAACTGAACGGCAACTAAGCCATTACTGATATCTCAATCCCAGGTAGTTTCGAAGTGAACGTCTAACCTATAGGCTGTATTTGCGTCAGCAAACAAGTATGAACAAGGCCCAATTCAGACGGGGATTACTCACTGAGAGAGGAGAGTCCGGACCACAGTAGACAATCACAGACGTCAATGAATTCAAGATATAAATATATCTAGCTTTAAAGATCACTCCCTTGAATTATAGACTTAATTAATGGGAGTAGAATAACCAGTAGTTGTTATCATTGTTAATGCCTGAAGTTGGCAAAAGGGGGAATGAATGATATGAGGGTAAAGACCGAATTCTAGCAAAGGGGAGGTAAAAGACGATTTTGAGATCCTTGTACCAAGATACAAGATGTGATCAAGATGCAAGCAATGTGATCGATCGGTGAATCTCCCAACACCTTGTTGCTATTGTTTCTTGATTCCCGTTGAAGTTGTTCGTCTTGTGCATGGAATTCCTTTTTCTTTGTGACGTGAGACTCTAGCTTGCCTGTACGAGACAATCACTTTCTTTCCCTGCCTCTGGTGGTTTATATATGGGTTGGTTATAAGATAATAAATGCTACGTTCCTTTTTGCTACAGACACGGTTATCCAGCTGTTAATCACCTGTATGTGCGTGGAATTAGAATTATCTTCCCAAAAACGTGACTTTGCACTGTCAACTCGGATAAAGGCCGCCATCGACCATCGAAAAGCTCCAGCATGACCCAATCACGCGATGGACTTTCAGGGACAGCGAAAAACGATATAGAAGAACGAAAGACACCGACGTCGAGATCAAGATACTCAGCTTCATTTACAAAAGAACGCATGCTATTCATAGGCAACTGTGCTATTTCTCATAGATCTGGTCAGACAGCCACGTTTCTAAGACGTTGTGAGATATTCCTGCATCGACTGTGACCCCAGAGAAACTGGTTCGGCCTGTGATAACCTGCACGATAATCCTGCAGTTGCTCATAGAAGCACAGTGCTCTAAGAATTTGGTCTATTTGATTGCCTTAAGAGTGTGAGCAAGCTGGATGGTTGAGAGTTGACGTCCTTTTCATCCCATCACGCAGCAGTGTGCTTCTCTTGCAGAATGCTTGGCCCAGTTGTCAGATTGCCACATATCAGAGAATAAAACTAGAACCGTGAGACGGCATTGGTGGTTTCGTACCCTAACTTGGGTTACCAAGACTTGGAACTCCGAGAAGTCTCTGGATCTCCCCATTTCCAAGCCGGTATAAAAATATGCCGTGCGAAGAAAAAACCCCTCTTACATCGGCAATGGAAGACGAAGCAGAAATTCAGGATACGCTGGGCGAAGGATTAAAGGAACTTGCATCTTCTGATAGTCAAGACGACGGGCCGGATCTCACGTCGATCAAGAAGGAAAATATTATCGAAGCGTGCAAGTCTCAGGACTTTGATAGTCTAGCTTCGCAAGCTACTTCGGAGGGTGGGTTGTTGGAGGACGAGCTACGGCAAATTGCCTGTAAGACCGTTTATATTAGTACCTAAGTTATTCTATATTTTTACTAATGAAAGAAACGTTCGACAGGGCCAATCTTACTCGGATGTGATTCTTTCTCCAAGAATCAGATCTCATGGACAGACTTACCGCGACATCATGACGAAGATCAGGTCAAACTGGATGTAAATCGAGCTTTTGTGCATTATCCGCACTGTAGGTGTCTTCCTTTTTATAATTTATTTACAGATTTACTTAAGCCTTTTTGCAGGTCGGACAGAAAGGGAGCTTGATTCTAGAAAGCAGGAGTTATCAGACCTGATAACAGAGGTCCTCAGGAGGCACCCATTCCTCTGCTACTTCCAAGGTTATCATGATATTGCCCAGGTCTTGCTTCTAGTGCTTGGAGCCCAAAATGCTGTTCCTTCTTTGGAATGGGTCTCACTTTTCCGGATAAGGGACTACATGCTCCCATCGCTCTCTCCAGCACTGAAACATCTTCGACTGCTCCCCGCCATCATCCAGTCCTCCGACCCAAAGCTATGCGCCCATATTTCCGGCACCCAACCGTTCTTTGCTCTTGCAGCGACCCTCACCCTCTACGCCCACGATATCCAAGAATACGGAGAAATCGTACGCCTGTATGATTTCCTACTTGCTCACGAACCCGTTGTTGCCATCTACCTATTCGCAGCTATAATTCTATCACGAAAAGAGGAGCTCCTTGAAATCCCCATAGATGAGCCGGAAATGATTCATTTCACCCTCTCAAAACTTCCCCAACCTTTTGACCTCGAAGGTCTTATCTCGAGCGCGATGACTCTCTACCAAACCAAACCGCCGGAATCACTCCCCTCCCGGCCGTGGCGGGCGATCTCCATCCACAGCGTCCTCAAGACATCACGAGATCTTTTTAGCAAGAAAACTCCGGAACATGCCGAGGAGCTATTCGTTAAGCAAACACAACAGCTCAGACGGGAAGAGCTCCGCCAAAAGGCGATGTCGATTGCATGGAAGTACAGAAGACCAGTTGGGTCTGTTGGTCTCGCTATATTCGTTGGCGTGGTGTCATTCTGGATTCGGAGAAACGGATCAGATTTGCCTCTTGGGGGTTTCCTTGGGATATTCAAAGACGTGTTCAGACTATTCCGCTAGATGTATACTAGATAAGCATTGATTTAGGCATTGTTCCCCGGTAGAAGCTTCAACTTCGCTGAGGGAATGTTCTTTAAATGGTTTTCTGGAGGATACCTTAATTAAACAAAGAATTGTAATGGTAGTTAATTTGTTTTCTTTAATGCTGGTATTTCTCGAATAAATATTTGAATGAATGATCAATCCTCATCTTCAATGAAAGAAAATATAATAGTCGGAGGTTCCTTTCAACGTTGAATCGGCCCGTTGCACAAAGCGGAGCGCGCCTCGTGAGTTGTGTCCCCATAGTCAGAAAGTGCGTGGCACTATGATGACGACTACCTGTTACTTTGTTTAATCCGCATCTCGACAGATCATTGAAATTGAAGGAATTCCAATCCATCCCAACTGTCCGTCAAAGAACCGTTGAAGGTCACAAATCCAAACCCCCGGGATTCAATATGTCCAACAGAGGCTACGATGTCGTCGTAGATGTCGACGCTGAGGTAAGAGAGCAGCCACACCTGCGAGACTGTTTCGAAAGGAGCTTGGGAAAGGAAGTGAAGCTGATGCCTATAATTTGTATAGGGCGACTTGGGCCATACCGATCTCCAAGAAGACCTCGAATTCCATCCGTCAAGTATGTCTATTCTTATTTAAACACATAGATTCACGCGCACACGCCTTCTAACCCATCAACTCGGAAACCAGACTTCGAAGAAAACCCCCGCAATGCCAAAATCCAACCCGACTCCTCCGCTCCCTTCCTCGGAGGCGGAGGCGGCGGCGGTGGCTCCTCAACCCGTCGCAGCACCTCTCCAGGCGGAACGTCTCACTCCAAACACCGCCTCTGGACAATCGCATACTACTCTCGCTACTTCGACGTCGACACCGCAGAGGTAGTCCGCCGATGCCTCTCAACCCTCTACCCACGTTCCAACTTCCTAGACGTCATGGACGGGAACCCAGATCTCTACGGCCCGTTCTGGATCACCACGACGGTCGTGGTGATTCTTTTCTTGACGGGAACGGTGTCGCAGTACCTGTCGCGGAATAACAAGAGTCATTTCGAGTATGACTTTGGACTTCTTTCTGGGGCGGCTGGGTTGTTGTATGGGTATACGACTATCCTGCCTGTGGCTCTGTGGGGCGCGTTGCGATGGTTCGGAAGCTCGAGCGCAGACCTCATTGAGTGCTGGTCGCTTTATGGGTATGCGAATCTGGTCTGGATTGCGATCGCGCTGGTTAGTTGGAGTCCGTTGACGGCGCTCAATTGGGCGCTCGTTGGGGTTGGGTTCCTCTGGAGTGTGTTCTTCTTGCTGAGGAACTTGTATCCGGTTCTCAGCGCGACGGATGTGAAGACTAGTAAGATCTTGTTGATTTTGGTGGTTGTGCTTCATGCTGGGTTGTCGATTGCGATTACGGTTCTTTTCTTTGCGTAAGTGTCGGGGACTCCTCCCCTCCGCTTGGTGAGACGGCATACTAATGGTTTTACAGACACGGCAGCCCGGTCAAGGATAAGGATGATGGGGATGACGACGACGATGATGACGATGAGGACAAGGACGACAAATTGAGAATGGTTCGCATGGTATTGGGAATGTGATGGTATCTACTACTATATACCTCGCAAGTGTAACAGTATCCGGTTGTACGTTTTAGGCAATTCCTTGATAAACCTTAGGTAGCAGTTTGTTTTCCTCGTTTCCATGATTACGGGGCTATGTTATGGTCGCTTTCAGATAGGCATACATCCCGGAATAATTTGCGTTTACAAATTGAACTTGTTGATTTTAGCTATGGGTGAGGAGTTGCCTTCTTTAATAATAATAGAAAGAACAATCGCTTTATAAAAAAACGTTGCCCTTGAAACATTTCCTTTTCTCTCCCAGCCTGTTTCCAGCGCCTCACAACCCCAAAGCAAACCACAAGCCTTCCTCATCCCCACACGCAAGAGCACACTCGATGAAAACCACTACTTAATCTTCTTCTTTGGGCGCAGCTGGTTGGTGTGTCCGCACTTCTTCTTCCTGCAGTTGGTGGCACGCGGGGGGAGACGAGCCTATATATTTAGCGATATGATGTTAGTAATTTGATATATATGCGAATAATCGCCACTTCTATCAAAAGATCGTATAGAAGGAGTGTTGGCGCAACGATATCGAAGAGGGAGTTCATACGTAGCACTTCCGGCAGATGGACTTCTCGCAGTTGTACTTGGAGGCAAGGGCTCTGAGCGAGGGTTCGATAATACCACCACGGAGGCGGAGGACCAGGTGGAGGGTTGATTCCTATAATGTCCCGAGATTTCCCAAGTCAGCCATCTTATTCCATATCTTGTCCCATCCTATCCCTTCCTTTTCTATCTCCCAAAGCCTTCCCTAGCGAAACAGAGCTGAACTCTCATCTCGAAATATCCCTTTCACAAAAGAACCACCCATGCCCCAAACTAATGCCCCTAAGGAATAGTATTTACCTTCTGGATGTTATAGTCGCTCAAGGTACGGCCATCCTCAAGCTGCTTGCCGGCGAAAATCAAGCGCTGTTGGTCGGGGGGGATTCCCTCCTTGTCCTGGATCTTGGACTTAACATTGTCGATCGTATCGCTGGACTCGACCTCAAGGGTGATGGTCTTGCCCGTCAGGGTCTTGACGAAGCTGTTTGCAAATGACACATCATGTCAGTTTTTCTCTTTTTTTCCTCTTATTTGTCCATCCCTTCACTGTCTCAAATTGGTTCTCGATCCGGGGTGGAAATGGGGAAGGGTTGGGGGGGTAGTTACATCTGCACTAAGAAGGCGGGAAAAAGACGTTAGCGACGACGAATATGAGGAGAATGGGATGGTCTTCCGGGTTTATCTTGAGGACTTACTGGTTGCGATATTTGTCGAAGGCTGCTGATGATGGTTTGTTCGTCGTTGAGGTCTCGCGTTGATAAATTGAAGATTCTCGCTTAACATGAGGCGTGGGGCGAAAACGGAAAAAATGCCCTAAGCCCTAGTTAGGCCGCATCTGGATTGGTTTAGATCTAACGACGACTTCCAACATCTTCAAGTGTCAAGATAAGTAGGTACTAAGAGGCAACTTCATGGTTAACTACTTTTCGGTCCTTATTATTGATTATTTATCTCCTAATCACTATTATATCGCTCTTAGGCTACAGAACTCGCTCAAGGAAGGAAAATTTACCCGATCCTTCAGCTTTTATAGATTAATGAAAATCTCCGATTCTCCTGAAGAAACGGGCCGCTATAGAAAGCTTTCAAGACTCTTTGTCTCGATGTGACATTCTCGATCTCCTCAAAGAAGAGTTCTTCCTGTATCTGGCAGGATAGAAAATTATCAGCATCCTAGTGTGGGATTTCATATTCAAACATTTCTCACCTTGTAGCGATGAACATGTACGCCTTAGTTTCGGCTTTATATCATGAACCTTCCCCGAGGTTACGGGACCTCCCCCAGTCATGAAGGGCACCTGATTAGTATTAATATGGGTGTTGGAATCTTCAATCCTCCATGTCCACGTCCATCGCATCTTCTCCTAAGTCTTTTTCTCCCTCCAAATCATTCCCGCCAGTCTGCTCTTCAGTATCCTTTCTCTCAATCCTTTGGATCTTGCTCTCCATTTGGGATACGGCCCTTATAAGGGTTGTTAAGGACACACCAGCCAGCGTAGCTGCAGATTCGTAAAAGGCCCTTGCTGTATCTGGGAGATCAGCTTCAGAGCGATAGCTCTTGTAACTAGTTCCAGGGCGGGAGACAGGGGTCTCTATATGAGCGGAGATTTCATCTGAGATAGCTCTCCTTGATTTCAGTTTGCTCAAGACGGTTCTTAGCTTCTTAGTTGTAGCTTCGTCCTCGTCCTCTTCACCTCGGCTAGGAGTTTCGATGGTTGTTGTCTCCTTTCCGGTTCTCGAAGCTGGAAACATATCCGCTAATGGATTTGACCCTATTCAGTGTATAAGAGTTAACATTAATAATAGAAACAGACGTGGTAGACGTACCTTTAGTATCAACCCAGGACTTCTCATACCAGTCCATGTACTCGTCGAGTTGCTCCGGCGTCATTTGGAAGACATCGGTTTCCTTCACATTAAATTCATTTCCTCGGCCGAGTTTACCCCCTTCTTTTTCTCGATCATCAAACTTTCGCTGCAATGATACCCATTCGTTCCAATCAATCAGTTGGGCTTGAGGGTCTTTTAGTGACACCGGATAGCGCTTGATATCATCGAATGGGTAGAACAACTTTGTTACAACCACAAGAAGAGCGACTAAGCGCACCTCGGGGAAATCATTCGATTTAACCCGTCCGTTTTGAGATCGTGGGAAGTCATACGTATATCCAAGAAGTTTACTCAGGCGATTAACAGCTGGGAAGACCTCCACTAATTCGCGTATGATTAGCATTCTGGAATAATCATCTGTAGAGCCAGTCTCCTTACAAGGTAATGCGAGTCGTCTGACATGCCCAAACAAAACGAGCGGTAAATTTATAGCGGGAAAGGTTACGCCGAACTCTTGACGGTAGAGTAGAGCCAAATCCCGTATCTCGCGATGCAAATTCTCGCCTCTAGGGATACTCTAGACAAACCGTGAGCTAAGTTCCTTATGGGTACTTTGTCAAAAGGTGAGCCACCATACCTTTGAATCAAGGGCACTATGGTATGCCGGTGGAAGCTTGTCCTTCATGCTCCATGGGATTTCTCTAATAACTCTTAGAAACGGAATCTCTTGCTTGGTTACCCAGCTGCACAAACCCAAGTTAGCCTAGAACCAGAATAGTATAGGGGGCAAATATGACTACATACCAGAGAATATCCCCGACAGCAACGGGTATCCTGAGCAATGTAGCCCCTAAGTAGCAAAGGCAAAGAGTTTCGATCAGCCTTGGGGAATCGGTAACCTTTCTCTTCTGGGCATTTTCTTCTACTGAGTCTTCTTGTTGGGAGCTAAACAAAGTAGTTTCTTGCGACGCAGAACGATCTTCGATCCTCTCCTGCAGCTTCTGGACCCGAAGGGCCCATAGATCACGCACAATGGTCTATTACGGAGTGACACTTCTCAGCAAATTTTCTCTTGAAGGGATGACTCCTGTGGCAACGAACCTCGAACTCCGCTGGGAGACCTTTGTCCTGCACAAGAGCATGACATTGTTTCCATAGAATGAGTTGGTATGCCTGGAGAAAAAGCCTATATGCCTGCCTTCCCTGGTAATCTGCGATATATACATTAGCACGCGCATACACCAGAGGACAATGTAATTGAATGAGTCAGAATTTTACTTTTTGATACTCTCTCAGTGCTAGCTACTTTCTGCTGACGATTTGTCTTCCCTTGTATTCCGAAATCATCTTCATCAGCTTCGACTTGCCGGCCCTAGATCAATTGACAATTTTAGGTCAGTAGTTGTTGATATGAATGGGAAAATCTCGACTATATTTTTTTGCCCATACTTCTTGTTGATGACCTTGTCGGCAGAACCATAAGCCATTTTCTACGTAATAGCGCGTTTCGCGACATCCATCTTCACCGCACCTGCCACGGATTGTATATTCCATGGCAGGAACTCCCTTGCGTCGGAAAGTTCAAGACTTGACGAAGTCTCTGTCATGAGTTGGTCATTGTAGGGCGATCGTTAGCGCAACCGAGATACAGTATGTACTTGATCACCGAAATATTGCCACCACATTCTTTTGGTTCTCTACATCAAAACAATACCTAGCTTGCTACGAAAAAAAAATAAGAAAAGTTATCTACTTCATAATGATGAAAGAATTGGGGAGTCATAATTTGCATTGGCACTGAAGTAACGTGCAGGAACATGGCATAATCTTTTTTACATAAATGTCTTTTCGTCATCAAGTCGTCGTGGGTACTAAACATCAAAATTGCTCCCTTGACGGGGTGAAGCCTTGTCACAAACGGGCAATTCTCGCTGGTAAACCCACCCCAGTTCTCGGGATACATAGACTTATGAAAGAAAGACACAAGCGAGTGAAAGCCAGCCATAATCCCTCAAGATGCCCCAGCCCCTGAGCGCAACGTAGAGATTCTAAATCCCACGATCTGACACAGACGGAGGAAAGTGAAAGAATTTATTTAGGAGCTTCCTTACAGTCCATAGCAACCTCCTCACCCATGGCGGTCAAGACAACAACATCTGGTAAAAGTAGTTAGTAACTATAATCTATCATCTTCGGGTAAAGATAGCGTAACATACTGGTATCCTTCTCCTCAGTTTGGAACATCTTCTTGATCCTTTCACCAACATCGGAATCGGGGAGCTTGACATCATCCTTGGTATCACCATCGTCGGACATCAGAGACAGGAAGCCGTCGTCGGTAATATCAAGCTAATACCCTGTCAGATGACCCCGTCCGGGCGCACAATCAAAATAAGAGGTCGAGAAAGGACTTACGAGCTGGTATTCCTTGCGGGTGACGTGAGGAACGTCCATGTTGTGAGTGGAGGGAGAGAGATCCTCCAACTTCTTCTGGGTGAAGATGTCGATGGCAACCAAGTGGACCTTGGCGTGACCGTGCTTTCCGGTCTTCGAGGTGGACATGTCGACGATCTTGCAAGGGCGGTTCTTGATAACCACGAACCCGTTCTTCCTCAAGGCGGAACATTGCATGGGGAAGGTGGTAGAGGCGCCAGCATCGGCGCTCTCAAAGGTGTGCTCATGCTGTAGTAGAGATCAAAAGTCAGTCACACCGTTATTATTGCGGACTTCGAGGAGAATTTTCGCATCGAGGTATCTCTAGGGTTGGAGATGCGGGGGAAAAAGAAAACCGAGAAAAAAGTAGATAGGAGCTTCCTTACCTGCGCATCGTCGGCCATGATGATGGTTAAGCGTCAGAGAAATGACTGAAGGTGATATAGATATTTGAAGAGTGGAAAGATGGCCGGTGGCAGACAAAGAAGAAGACGTTGAAAGATGAAAAAAAAGAAGACGGCGGGGTTAAAGAAGAGTAATTAATGTGTTGATTCAATAATTATTTGGCGGGTTTTTTCTCTTGTCTGTGACTTGTTGTGGCGGGGTTCTGGTCTAGGCTACATCGAGTCTAGCGTGGGACAATGACGGTTAGTGGCCTTGGCGTCTTGAGCCGCTTAAAACATACATTGCAGCTTGTCTTGAAGGCATGTCGACATAAGAGAATCTGACCAGATGCGGTGACCTCGATAGTGGTCCAACCCCCCAACACCGAGGCTGAGGAGAGCATTACTGTGTCGGGAAAGCTGAAGGAGCTGTTGGCGATCCCAGGATGTGGCTCGATCGCTTTTCCGGGCATTCAACTCCGTCCGGAACTCCGCCATATAACCGCTCCTATTCCCCATCACCGCGCAACCGACCGACCCATCTCTCTCCCGGAAATCTACCAACACGCCCTGGTTTTAGTCCGAGATCTTCCTCTCTATCTCTTGCATTGACCCCAAACGATTCGACTGCCTCTCTACCCGGGACGTTGCGTTCCAATGGCTCGACATTGAAGCAAGCAAGGTCGAGATCGCCGCCTCAAGACGTTGCCGATCCCCTCGAAGTTCTAAATGGTGTCATTGGAAAAACCGGAAAGGATGAGGGGGTACAGGAACTCATTGAGAAACAATCCGCTCCCGAAAAACCGGATCAGCTGGTGGAATCAATCGACTTTGGCAATCTAAGTCTGGAAGGGTTTTTGCAAAGCAGTAGCGGGTACAATGAAGCTAAATGCGATGCGGGCAACCTAGAGACTGATAAATGTAGGGTTGATTTCTTGTGCAGAGTCGCAATCAGGATGGTTTTGTTAATACTTTGTGTAGCTGAACAAGAAAGAGACAAGTTCCAAGAACTTCATAATGCTATAATAGTATGCATAAATGCGGCCTCCACTCCTTCGAATGTCTAGCTGATGCGTGAATATCGTACAGGGCTGTGACGATGTCCTCAAAACCGTCGAATCGTACCTCGCGAGTTTCCAGTCTGAGCTTGGTTCTGTTTCCGCCGAGATTGAAACCTTACAATCACGGTCGGTGCAGTTGAATTCTCAGCTCGAGAACCGTAAAAACGTTGAACGATTGCTGGGTCCTGCTGTTGAGGAAATAAGCATATCACCCAAGACCGTTAAACTAATAGCGGAAGGGCCGATTGACGAAAATTGGGTCAAGGCCCTGAACGAATTAGAGACACGGTCAACAAATATTGACGCAAAGGCTTCTGGCTCAGCGTCTATCAAAGCCCTGGAGGATGCCACGCCGTTATTGACCGAGCTCAAAAACAAGGTAAGCATACCTACTTCCGTATCAATCGGTAGTAAAGGCTGACAGGTGACCCGAAAGGCGATCGAGAGGATCCGTGACTACTTAGTTGCCCAGATCAAGGCATTACGGTCCCCGAATATCAACGCTCAGATCATACAACAACAAAGGCTTGTCAAGTACAAGGACCTGTTTAGTTTTCTTGCAAGAAATCACCAAACACTTTCGCAGGAGATTAGTCAGGCTTATATTAACACGATGCGATGGTATTATCTGAGTAATTTTGTTCGATACAATCAGGCCCTCGACAAGATCAAACTTCATTCTATAGATCGCAGTGAGGTCCTTGGCGGGGACCCTACAGCGCAACGAGGTAAGCTTCTATGTCTCTAATCTAAACAATATACTTATATCTACAAGGAAACTTTCTCCCGGGTGGCCGGAGTCCAACCGTCGCTTATGACCCTTTCGCCCTTGGTCGCCGAATAGATATTCTCAGAACGAGTAACAACATGGCAATCACGTCTTACCTTGCGGAAGAGGACAAGTCCGTCCACTGCATCGAAGTTCCATTTCGGAATTTCAACCTTGTACTTGTCGATAATATCTCCGCCGAGTACTCTTTCTTGACTGAGTTCTTTTCGGTTTTGCCGTTTTCCCAGGTCTCTCGAAAGGTAGTGGAGATTTTCGAGCCTGTTTTTGGGCTGGGCCAGAGCTTAACCAAGCAACTAATTGAAAGCACGACGGACTGTCTCGGTGTTCTGCTTTGCGTACGCCTAAACCAACAGTCTGCGTTCGAGTTGCAACGTCGAAAAATACCCGTAGCCGAGTCCTACATCAACGGCATTAACATGGAATTATGGCCTCGATTCCAAATGATCATGGACCTACATTGCGAGTCGTTGAAGGCCGCTGCTTCAAATTCTGGTCGGAGCTCTGCCTTCTCATTATCCGCCGATGACTCAAAGGGTTCTTCCGCCCCTCATCCCCTTACACAGAGGTTTGGACAGATGTTGCATGGTATACTCGCACTGAGTAACGATGCTGGGGATGACGAGCCAGTTTCAAACAGCCTTGGTCGTCTTAGAGCCGAGTTTGATGTTTTACTGGCAAAGTTTGCTAGTAGTGCAGGTGATGCCACTACGAAGAGCCGCTTCCTATTCAACAACTACTCCTTAATTCTTACGATCATTAGTGTATGTGTTAGCCTTGTTCGTCTCATTTTCTTTGCTTGGATGAATGGAATAACTAAGTGGAATGAACCGCAGGACACCCATGGAAAACTCGCAGACGATCAGAAAGAGGCAAGTTATAATTCCTGTACACCCTAAAAATCTAGCTAACCTTTTACAGCACATTGAGTCCCTACTCAAGAGCTCCGGTGGTAAACGGTAATAGGTCCAGGACATCTGTCAGTAGCTATACTCTACGAGCAAACGGATACAAGCAGATAGTTTTGTGAGCCAAGCAATTGTCCACTGCCTGACCGAACCCTATTTCCAGAGGACTCATTACCATGAACTCTAGGCGTTAGAGGTCATCGAAACTAGGGACTTACGCAGGTCTAAAGTCTCAGTGCCAGATGCGCCTTCAGCTATTGGGCACCTGGCTTCGGGTCTAGATGATCCATCCCAGCTGTCTGCGCATCTGGTCTATATGGGGGTTTTTGAAAGGATCCTCCAGCAGCACTTATAGCGACCTCGAAAACAATTCTTGTATAAATAGATATCTTCAATAAATTATACCCATGAGCTTTGAAAGTTTTAGAACAATTGCCTTCTTATCTTCAATTCCATTTCCTCTAGATTGTTCTACCGCCTTTATGTCTGGTGGTGAGCAAAGTGCGTCATTTTATTTTCCGAGCCAATAGCCGCGGCTGCGATATACTATCATCAAATTCACATAATAAACCAACCACCACAGCTGCCTCAACATAAAAGGAAAGTGAGTGTAGGGCACCTGATAGCGTTTATTACACGCTCCTAGAACTCCTCGAGATGTTTATCACCTTACCGTTACGAAGCCATAACCACCATTTCCGAAGGTTATTCTCAAGCACTTCTGCCCCTCGTGCGGACTTCACCCATGCGGTAACAATACCTCAACCATCACCACCATCTTCTTCAACAATTATCCATGCCTAAGTCCTAATAATGACCTGCAGGTCATCGGAGCCGGTGTCGTAGGCCTTTCGGTTGCGCGTCAATTGGCCGCTAGAGAAGGAACCTCGACTATCCTGCTAGAGAGACATGGAACACCCGGCACAGAGACGAGTAGTCGCAACTCAGAGGTCAGCTCTCCGCACCAATATGACTATATACTGCGATGAACAAATCCGGCTGACACTACGCATTTGGGTTTAAAATAAAGGTTATCCACGCCGGCCTCTATTATGGACACGACTCGCTGAAGACGAAGCTATGCATCGAAGGCAAACAAATGATGTATGAGCTCTGCAGGAAGCAGAAGATACCGCATCGGAATACGAAGAAATGGATTGTGGCTCAGGATGAGGAGCAGTGGGAAGCCTGTCTCAAGGTTCACAACTTTGCGCAGTCGATAGGTGTACCAACGCGATTCGTCGGTCGAGCAGAAGCTATGCAACGAGAACCAGAAGTCAAGGCCGATACGGGAATTCTGGAGAGCGAAACGACGGGAATAGTGGATAGCCATGCGCTTATGACATATTTACATGGTGATTTTGAGGACAGAGGTGGTGATTGTGCATTTCAGACATCCATCACTGGGATCGAACCAGTGGATGGTGGAAGAGGTGGCTACAGGATAACCGCGAAGTCACAGGATGGAGGGGAGGATTCAATCACGGCCGAAACCCTGATCAATTGTGCGGGTCACTTTGCGTGCTCTATTAACAATATGATACTCCCAGAAAGCCGGCACCGGACCCCATATTATGCCAAAGGCACATATTTCTCCTACGCATCGTCTTCTCCAAGGCCTACCACACTCATATACCCTGCTCCAAGGCCAGGCTATGGTGGCCTAGGTACACATCTGACATTGGACATGACCGGCCGGGTCAGGTTCGGACCGGATGTGGAATGGGTCGAGGACCCGACAGACCTAAGGCCGAATTTCTCGCGAGTCGAAGAAGCCATCCGTGAGATACAAGATTATCTCCCCGGCATTGATCGGGACGCCATTGATCTAGACTACTGTGGAATTAGACCGAAGCTGCAGAAAGCAGGCTCAGTTACCAGCGGGAAAGGATTCCAGGACTTTGTTATACAAAAAGAGGCGGGTTTCCCCGGGTTTATCAACTTGTTAGGTATCGAGAGCCCGGGCTTAACAAGCTCACTTGCAATTGGCGAGATGGTGAGAGACTTGCTATATAAGTGAGTAGTCTACATCCTATATATACCATCATCATAGCTAGTTGGACGCTCCCAGCCAGCGTCTCCGGATTAATTGGACAGATACCCCGTTCTATAGATTTTATGGCTGGAATCTAATAACCTTTATTGAATCGATTGACTTGCTACTAGTGTTCTCATCCTTGAGTCACCAGGTTTTTGTTTCGACTTTTGAGATTCGTCTACCCTCGTTCTATTCAATTTGGGTTTATCCGTCACCAGTCGTATTTCCCAGTTATCCCTTCCTATCACACAGTTTCCGACTGTCTTGAATTCTTACTTGTAGTAAGGGGATAAATGCTACTTCCATCCTAACGATGGTTGTTTTTATCCTTTCAGGCCTATATCAAGATATCTTCCATATACATCTCTTGGATTCTATTTCAGGGTCTTGAACACGATGGACCTTTTGATATATTTTATGGATAAAAGCAGGAACATGCCATTCTACCAGTCGCGTATTTGGACACCAACTCCGCACAGCCATTGCCGAGCCTCGATGGAGAATATAAGACGAAGGAATAAGCCTGAAAAGGCGCACCTCGTTTTTCTTTATCCCTATTCTTTCTTCCCCTCTCTATATGGTGCACCATATACTTAGATATCATCCCGTTGACACAAAGTGTCTCGTCTCATTCCGTCCTTTATTCTTCACTTTTCTGACGGAGGGAGGAGACATTGGAAAAGCCAGAGTTTAGCTACTTGCAATCGGGAAGCATTGTCATACGCCTGATATTTATCCCGGGTTACTATTAGCCCTTTGTCTTTCGCTCCAATTTTAGCAGGATGCTTTGTCTACCGAATACAAACGAAGGGATTTTCTCGAGTGATAACAAAGACATGGACAATCGGCTTGTTCGAGACCCTGGAATTGCCCGACGAACAATGTATTCTTATACCCCTAATGATGGAGTATTTCTCGAGCCAATTTCTCGCTGCTCTCCATCATTCCATTCTGTCTCTATAGCATCTTACCAACTATTTCCAATATCCCCTCTCTCGTCCTTTTAAAGAGTGCTTTATTCCCAAATCACCTACCAGATTACCGCGGCTCCTTTCGTACATCCATGCTCTGCGTCAAGTACGCTTATTCTCTCATGGACCGAATTATGAGACCCACAACCCCCCATGACGGGCAGCCCAGTGCGCGATACCCTGCTTCTCTGAACCCATATTACCTAGACTCGGAACCCGAATATTCGGCCTCTTCCGGGGAGCCTGAGATCCCCCATATCCTGCTAAAGTCGCAGCATCCCGATAGAAACTGGCACAAAAAGGACCCAGTATTGAGAATGTTTAACTACCTAGAGCTTCAGGATTATGGACACGCATTTGGGCCTTTCTTTACCGCAAAAAGCTCGCTTGACGGTGACATTCATCATGTTTTTCGGGATCTAGTTGAGATTCCCGGACTACAACCTGCGCTTTTATTGGGGAGTAAATTTCTTTCGGAGCCCAAGCTGCTTCCTTTCTGGCATGCCCTTATTTTCGGCGACTGTTCGCTTTTGCAAGAGGAGACAGAGGTGATTGGTTGGCCATGCCACGAGATTCGTCTGAACCCAATGCCTCTTTCGGACGTCGAATTGGAGAAAACGAGCGCTGCCCTGATCCGTATAGCGAAGGATGTGAGCATTACTTCACATAGCCACGCCTTTTTGGAAAACAATTGGGCTTTCACTAAACGGCTAAGGCGACATATAACAGACACAGACCCGGAGCGAAATAGTGGGACATCATCGTACATGAATATCTCTCCAAAGACATTTGAGCTTCTCCACCCAGACACTGACATCCCAACAGATCAGCGGAACCGTATATCCTTCATGCTTGCCGTTAATTTATGCCACGAGTTCGCGCATGCGGTGTACATGTTCCGTGAGCCACTTCCTCTTCTCGAGGATGGGACTACGCAACCTCCCGGTATGTCGAATGAAATTGAACCTTTCATTAACAATGACCGTGTTCCAGAGCTCGGGCAAGCATGGGAGTCTATACTCTTCGGTGGTCATTTCTCTAGCCTTGGAGGCCGTGAGGACTGTCTGTATGGCCTATTCTTAACAAAATGGCCCGGGAGCAAAACCCAACATTGTGAAAACCCGATCACTTCACTTGTTGCTCCGGTTGCACGCATTAACACTTCCCCCCTGAAATGGGAGACCCACTACGTGGTCCCAATGAGTTTCGTCGAGAACGTCTTCAACCAGACCTATTGGAAAGACGAAGTCAAAAAAACCGGAACAGACGCCCTCCGTTTCCGCAGGAAGCTCGGATGTCGTATGCGTAACTGCGACTGGCAAGACCACGGTTTGGGCGATGGGTATGACTCCGATGATTCGGAAAGGGGCAGACACGCGGATTTGCACGGGATCGTTCGCCCGCACCAACGCGAGTTGCCGAGCCCGACATTAAGTGCACAGGACGAACGCAAAGACGACGGCTCTTCATCGGAAAGTACGGCATCCTTGGGATACCCCCCTGGATATACCGATGACGAACTGGAACCAGATGATGAGATTGACTGGGATATTTTTGAGCCTGATAGCGACGATATGCCCCTCGGGGAGTTAGATTCATTTGATGTCGACCCCGACGTCCGCGCCGCGGCGTCGTTCGTGTACGATGCAATCGCTAACAACGATCCTAGGGCAACGGAGTTAGCGATTTTATTATTCCGGCCTCCTGATTTGTAGTTCGAGGATGCAGAGCCATCAAACACAACCACACACCCAGGGTAATGGATAACCCAGAGAGGATCTCGGACGATATTAAGACATTGAAGATGCCGTAGACTTCGGTTTCCTAGATAGCGAGTTTCTCGATCCTTAAGTAAGTTACTTCACCCTCGTCCCGTTCTTCTTAAATATTTCATATCAGGACATAAACTAATCGGCTTTCTCATAGTATATTTTCCAACATTCCGCTCCTCGGACGCAGGACGTCATTCATCAATAGATACTTCTTTCCCAGAACTTCACACCGGTAGTGAAATTTTTCCAACACACTTCCTCTTTTCCTACTTCATGGCTTATCCAGCAATGAAGATTCTATACTCTTGTTCTTCCAACATCTATCTATTATAACAACTATTAATAGCCATACTTATTAATACTTACTTTCTTCCTTCTTCTATATCCCTTTCATCTCATTTCCTTTGTTGCCGGACAGATTTGTTGCGATCTGGTTATTGTTTTTCTACCACCTTTTTAACAATGGGGACTTGGGGTACAATTGAGTAGGTACCTACCTCTCTTCTTCAATATTGACTGGGCGATGACCCTGGAAGCCCGCCGGGCAGACAAGGGCAGCGAAAGAGAGACAAAATAGATGAAGAGAGAGAGAGAGAGAGAGATAAATAGAAATGCATTGATTGCATTTGTTGATATATAAAATTATACCTCGAACACTCCTTTCTCATCCCATCTCATTTCTTGCTCGATAAAAAATAGTTACCTTTCTCCGAGGAGAGAATGTCTCGGGCTACTGAATAGTAAAGCTCTTCTGGATAAATAAGATTCATCTCTCTGTCCCGGAGCAGGTCGTATACTGCACGTTGTGTCGTGATAGTTCGTGGCTTCATTCCGAGTGTTTCGTTGTAAAGTCAATCAGGGGCAAATATACCTACTACCTCATCGACAAAGACAAAGAAACCAAAACTTGACGCAAAGAATATTTTATATTTAAAAATTCACTTTCAATTTTTTTTGTCCGTTGCCGAACTGAATCGATCCGACTAACTAATAATTTGCAAATTTAACATAAACAGAAAAAGGAGGAAGAAAAGGAAAAATCTATATCGACCCTGACGGATAAAAGAAGAAAAAGAAAATCCCCATCCATCCATTCAATCGCCCATACGATATACGTAACCCATAGTAGCAAGCAACAACAGCTTCCATCCTCCACGAAGATATAAAAGGAAAAAAGGAGACCGCCTTTCCACTTCCCCGGTCCCATTTCCGTAACTTTTTTCACCCCGTAAACTACCGCGTCCTTTTGAAATGAGAAAAAAAAACCCCGATTTTTTCACGACCATGTCAAACCCCTAAGGTTTTGCTGAAACGAAAAGAAGGATAGGTGAAAAGGTAGAGAAGAGAAGAGAAAACGGGAGAGGAAGAGAGACAGATATGAAATGCGAGGGGGAGAGAGGTAAAAAACTAGCTACTATCCCGAACTTCCTTCTTGTTAGTAGCGAGATGAAAGGACTCAGTTGAGGAACATATAAAAGTTCCAACCAACTAACTCAGCCGACAAAGAGGATTTCAGAAGTCAAAACTGAACTACTGGGCAGAAGGAAGACGTAGGGGAAAGTGCCAGAAATGAGTAAGCTCTATTGTACATGTGTATAGAAGTACCAGGTATTGCGATCGAGAGGAAGACAAGTGCCTCCACTCTTGGCAGGAATCAGACAGGGTAACCTCGCGCCAGATAAATTTGTCCTTGTCCCTCATTTCGAACAGAGAGTACAAACGCGGCATAACAATAGTAGAGAATGAGCAAAGGGGGGGAGGGGGAGAGAACATCTGCACATTAAGATGGAGGGAAAACTCGGATTCGGGAGGATAAGGGTGTGTAGTGAGATAACATGGTTAAAATGAAATTACTCCATAACAAAAAACTTTTTCGAAACCTCGGGATATCAGGCCGGAAAAAAGAAAACAATATTAAACTAAGGAAGAATGAAATAAAGGAAGATGGACAGCAGGGGAAATAGAGAAGTCATCAAACAACGTGCATCGAATCGGTCGAGTTGAGAAAATACTTAATCCATGACTGGTACTCTCACTCTGGGGAAATCGAATGGCACAATTTAAGCCTTCGTCTCTTCCGCTTCGCCTTCTTTAGCAGCAGCGTCCTTCGCCTTGGGAGGTTCGGCAGGATCATTTTCACCCTTGTTCTTCATATATTCGTCATAAACAGTAAGAGCTTCGTCAACCTTTGCACGCAGAGCGGCATCGTCATCAACCCTAAATCATCTGTTAGTAAACTTATCTAATGGGGTCGCCGGGTGTTGACTTACAGAGTGAGTAACTCGGCGTTATCCATCTCAAGAAGCATTCCGGTGATCTTTCCGGCAAGTTCGGGCTGCTGGATTTGGATCTTGGGGTAGATCGCTTCACCGAGCATCTGCTTCTGCTGAGTGGGTGGTGCGGCAGTGAGAGCCTGAAGAGTCAAACTGCCGGCACTGGGGGCATCATCCCGGGTAGGGACCAATGATGGCTGTGCCATGGGAGGAACCGACTGTCCACGTCCACCCTGGTTGGGGCGAACCTGTCCCTGCTGAGGAGGAATGTTGCCACGGGCTTGTCCGTAGCCGGGACCGGATCCACGCATACCCTGAGGAGGCATTCCTTGCATTCCAGGTGCCTGTCCTCGTCCACCGCCACCGCCGCGACCGAATGATGCTTGAACTTGAGCAATGGCCTGGGGATAGCTCATTCCGTTAGGCAAACCGGGACCACCTTGCATGGCACCCACTGGAAGGCCTTGAGCACCAACGCCAAAGGCGCCTGGAGGAATCTGTTGGTTGGGGTTGTTCATTCCACGACCACCTTGTTGAGGGAAACCGCCGGGATATTGACCCTGTCGGCCACCTGGCATGCCAGGAATGACCATACCAGGCTGAGGAGCAAAGGGCATTCCACCACGTTGACCGGCATTGCCTGGGAGGAAAGCTTGCTGTCCGGGACCGTAGAAAACAGCGGGCTGTGCGTACTTTGTCTATATTAGCCTTGCACTAAACATGGCCAGTAAGGAGGAGGGTTACTTACCGGCTGGGGCATTCCAGCAGCGGCAGCGGCTTGCTGTGCTCTAATGGTGTTACGAGCCTGGATACTGGCTTCGAGCTGTGAAATGGTCAGAAAGGGTCTTACAAAATTTGTCTAGTGAGAAGTTCGAACATACCTGACTCTTACGAACATCCTTTCGCTGAGCGAGAGCAACGTAGAGAGGCTTGTTGTTAACCATCTTCTGGTTCATATCTGTCACAGCCTTTGATGCCTCGTCGGGGTTGCTGAAGCAGACGAAACCGAAGCCCTTGCTCTTTCCAAGGACCTTCTTTTCGGATTTCTTGCCCTCCTTCTTATCGGCAGATTCCTCCTCGGTTGTCTCCTTCTCCTTCTCCTTCTCCTCGGGCTCCTTCTCTTCCTTTACGTTCTCCTTGTTGGTTTCCTTCTCTTTATCAGACTCGGCACCCTCATCACGCTCGGTAACGGTATCGCGCATCACTCTGGCGGAGGTGATGGTACCAAAGCTGGAAAACAAGTCACGGAGCTTCTCGTCATCAATGTCGTCCGACAGGTTCTTGACGTAGAGGTTTACTCCCTGGTATTTAGAGGCCTTCTCGACACGAGCAGCTTCGTACTGCTTGCGAAGCTCTTCCTCGCGTTCGTGCTTCTTCTGTGCACGGCCAACGTAGAGCTTCTGGCCCTTGAAGTCCTTGTCGTTTAGCTCATCGACAGCAGTGGACGCGTTCTCGTGGTGAACAAAGTTGACGAATCCGAATCCACGGCTCTTGCCCGTCTCAGGGTCACGGCTGATGGATGCAGAGGTGATATCACCGTACTTCTCGAACAACTCACGGAATTCATCATCAGTAACTTCCGGTTCGATGTTCTTGACGTAGACATTGGTGAAGTTGGCCTTCATCTCCTCAAACTTGCTCTGGCGATCCTTCTTCGCGATGTGGTGGCCAACAAAGACCTTCTTGTCGTTCAGCAACATTCCGTTGACGTGCTTGATCGCACTGGAAGCCGCCTCGGCGGTTTCGTAGTGGACGAAACCATATCCCTTGGAGTTACCGAACTCGTCCTGGGCGACCTTGCAGCTGAGGATGTTTCCGAAGGTGGCAAAAGTGTCATGAAGCGCCTTGTTGTCGATGGCGGTATCCAAGTTCTTGATGAACACATTGCCCTGGCCAGTTTTGCGCAGAGCAGGGTCACGCTGGGACCACATGATACGGCAAGGACGACCCTTGATGAGAGTGTAGTTCAGATCCTCCAAAGCGCGTTCACCATCAGCGGTGTTATTGTAGTTGACGTAGGCATAGCCGAGCGAACGTCTGGTGACTGCGTCACGGCAGACACGGATGGACGCAACCTGTCCAATGGCAGAGAACAGCTCGAAGAGCATGGCCTCGGTGACGGACGGGTCTAATTCACCGACGTAGAGCGACGCCGAGTGAGGCTGGTTGGTGCTGGGAGCAGCGGAGTCGGGAGTGCTCTCGCCCTGGGCAGCTTCCGAAGGGACATTTGTGTTGATCGAGGTGCCATTTGCGGCATCAGAGCCATTGGGCGCGTTCTCGGCGGGAGTAGCGGTGGGAACTTCAGCGGCAGACATTTTGAGGATGGAGTTCTAAATGAAGAGAAAAAAATATAGCTGTCAATGTGTGTTCCGTTTTATCGAGGAAAATTCAAGTCGACGGGAAGAAGTAGTGTGAGAAAAAGACAAAGGAAGTCTCAATCGCCTTTCTTCTTTTAATCCTTTCCCTTGTTTGTTCAGCTCGAGGAGATCGACGTACCGTTGAGAAAATTCGACTGAATCAAGCTGCAATGAAGGTAGAAAGGGTAAAGGGATTTATCCACAACTCGACTAGAGAAAGCCAGAAGTGCCAATGTGATTTTTTTCGACGGGTCCGTAGGAAAAGGTCCTTTGTTCTGTGAGCTGAAGGAAGCGGATATCACCAGTCAGTTCTTGTTATCGGAATACGAAAGAAGGCGAAGACTGAACAAGGGGAAGAAGAGAGAGAAGAGAGAGAGAGATAAATCGGTGAGGAAAGTGAGAGAGAAAAGAAGAACACCTACCAACAACACCGCACAGTTCCGAGGAATGTCTTTTTCTTCTCTGTTTCTTGGAGACCCTTTTTTTTGGAGGTACGAGTAGTTTTCAGGAAGGGGAAGGGGGCAGAAGATGAGAGAGATAAGACAGGATGGGAGGATGGGAGTGTGTGTTTCTGATGTAGACTGTTGTCTTTGTTCTTTTTTTTTTTTTTTTTTTAGGAAAAGAAGAAAGATGAGTGAGAGAGAGAAGAGAGAGAGAGAGTGCAAAGAGAGCAAAAAGAGGTTCAACTGTTTCTTTCTCTCTCTGACTTTTTTTTTTCTTCACAAAAAAAACTGAAAATCCCCGAAAGAGGAAATTTTACAAGAAAGGAACCACGCTAGTCCTGTTTGGGTTGCCTTTTCCAAGGTAATCGAATTTGATGCACAAAAGAGATTTTTCTTAAAAAAAACAAGAAGGATTTACTGTGAGAAGGATAGGAGGCGAATCTTTGATGGAAGAAAGATGGAAGGAGTTGATGAAGATATCGAAGATGGTGATAGATGGTGATGGTGGTAAGTGGCAGGTGACGACGGTGATATCAGAAGGCACGAGACACGACGCGAAGGTAGGCACGTTGACTGGTCACGCTACCAGTGTTGTTATGGAGGGAAGAGTGAAGGTGTCAAGTATCATAGTATCTACCAGTAGTTGCTATGGTTATTACTGCAAGAATGAAGGGAAAGGTGAAGGTGGCATGTATCATATCTATAGAACTAATAGCTATCTACACCATACATTCGAGTCTCGACGTCAAAGAGAAGGAGTCGATGACAACCTTACCTCGAACTCTCGAGGCAAGACTGTATATAAGAGGATCTCGTATTTGATTCATGCCTGAACCCTGGACTGTTCTGGGTTATGTATTCACCTGGGCACGCCGTAGCTATGCTTAAAAAAACACAAACATCTGAAATGACGCCGTAAATGCTTTCCATTCCATGTCATCATCATCATCCCATCCTTCTCCCCCTATCAGGATTCCTCCCCTTTCCTTCCACTCTCCCAGCTTCTGCAGGATAGATAGATACATCGTACATCGTCCGTCGATGACTTCTTGTTAAGTGGTAAATCAACTAAGGTCAAACCCTGCACCCGAGCTGACCGCGTATAACAACTTCTCCCGAAGTGTGTCTGCATCGGTGTAGCGAGGGAGCTTGAGTAGGTTGACGCACGTACTCGTGCTCGGTAATCGGTCTTGATCGGAACTCGAGTCGCGGAGACTGAATCTTGGGTTCAAGTGACTGAAACCGAGTAACGGAGCGCGAGGCGTCGAGGTCACGAATTTGAGGACCTTTCGTCGGTCCGCATTGGGAAAATCTTCCATGACTTGCCAGAACAGCTTCACGGTGGGATGTTCCTGCATATCATCTCCGATCACATATATACCTCCGTAAGATGTGTTTCGTCGCAGGTCAGCGACATCGATCTCTCCAGAGTCTCCTCCAACCAGGGTCTGTAGCTCGGCTTGGTTGAACATCGACAGCCATGACGGTTGAATGATTTGTCCGAGTCCCTGAAGGAAAGCATTGGTTTGCAGATATGGCTGTGCTTGTAACCGATGGCGGGCGATGTATGAGAGATACACAAGCCGATTCTGATTAGTGACGGGTATATTCGAACCGCCGGGTTTTAGTTCTTTGGTAATTGTTCGGCTTTTTGACGCCATAGCACCGGGCAAAGATATGGTGTCGCTGACGGTGAAATTCAACGCAAAGTCTTCAACGTCGCCAGGGTAGTTTTTCAGTTGC
This sequence comes from Arachnomyces sp. KDTOL00113, assembly GCA_949709995.1. Taxonomy (NCBI): domain Eukaryota; kingdom Fungi; phylum Ascomycota; class Eurotiomycetes; order Onygenales; family Arachnomycetaceae; genus Arachnomyces; species Arachnomyces sp. KDTOL00113. The sequence goes on from OX453234.1 coordinate 1,433,512, forward strand.
AGCTATAAAGTGTTAGTATATATGCAAAGGCCTGTGTTGAGGAAATACTAAAACTCACCAATCCCTGGTAGAGAGACTCGTCAAGGTCCCTCACATCGTTGAGATTTGCTCGATATGCTGACTCCTTACGTGCGGTGCTAGTTCCTCCCGTCAAAGCCCATTTCAAAAGGAAGAATCCAGCAAAGCTGACGTCGACAAGGATTCCTTCATAGAGACATTTGCCGATAACACGTCCGAGGAATTCATAACGCTTGAGGAGTTCCCGAACCTGGTCGTTGAATATGGGGTCCCGTTCTGTGAGACCTTCCTGGCGAAGCATCTCTTTCCGTTGCTCAACCGCAGCCGGGTTGGGATAAAGCAAATTCTGATCGTTTTCGATAAATAGGTTTATACCCTCGGAGGGACTGAATGCCTCATTTGTAACACTGGTGAGGAATTCCTTAGTGACTCCACCGCCGTCAATGCCGGCTTCCACGGTATCAAACTTGTCAATGAAGCTGATCTGGATAGGTTCCTTGAGAGCTTCTCCAAGTTCATAAAATTGTTCGTATGCGTCTTCAAAGAGGCTCTCTCGCCTGATATTAGCATGATGCCTACTGATGGCTTCTCGTGCAGAATTAGTATCACCCAGGCCATGCATAACTGACCTGCCAGCGATGGCCATGCGCCAGGAATCAGGGTCGATATAGCCTTGGCGTCTGCGCATTTGGTCTCTGTAGATGAACTCCCTAAAGATCTGAACCCTGGTCGCAAACGGGATGAAGAATGGAATATTTCGTAGGATTTCAAGGCGAGGTGCAACTAATTCGAGCTGTTTGCGTCGTGCCGCTTGCTGCTGTCGCTTCCTAAGAAACTCTATCCGTCGTGCCTGTTGTACTCTTCCCGTCCCAACTAGGTTGGGACCCGATTGTGCGAGTATGTCATCATCCATGTCATCTTGACCATCATCTTCATCCTCGTCGGGTTCATCGTCATCTTCATCATCCTCTTGAAGTTGATGTCGGTTTTCTTCCTCGGCTACAACTGTCGGTATGAATCCCTCCATATCAAATCGATCCGTCATAAACCAGTGGTCGTCGGGTAAGAATTTACGCCTCGAACTGGAATCTATCAGCAAAAGTACAAGCAATTCATAGAAAGATTAACTTACTCTCGCTCATGTATCATTCTCAAAAGCCCGGTTACTAGCCCTTTGAAGTAGTTCAGAGGTATACCGGTAACACCAGCTAGCGTTTTAGTTCTCGTTTTCAAACTTATGTCCTTGGTTGTTCTAATGCTTGGTAGAGGGTCGGTGGGTGTAAAATAGCTCCTTATCGCAGTAGGATCGTTGGTGGTATCGCTGTCAAGGTCCACAGCATTCCAGTACAAAGTAAATGCTAAATTCTTTAGGAAGGTTGTCATCTTCTTGATGTCCCCTAAAGGCAAAGCGCTTGCCATAGTCCACGATGAATCGGAATTTCCATCTGCTTTCAATAATTGCCCCCCTGAAAAGAACTCTTCGTCGTCCATCACCTTCATAAGAAAGGTATACAGTTCAAGGAAAAGAAGGATTATAGTCCATTCTTGATCTCTTTGGAGCCGGACGTAGTTCAGATAGTCTATCGGCGTACCACTATCTGTTGGGAGTTCTTTTAACAGCTGGAGCGTATCTTGTGGGTGCTGATTTACAGTGCGGAAAATAGTGGTAGCCAGCGATGCTTTCCAAAAGTATTTGATAGCGGGTAATCGGGGCTCCACGTGTTCGCCGTTTTGAGCAGATGTCGGAGTAGAACCAAGGTATAGCCACATGCGAATTTCGTCCCCTCGACGTGGGAAAACTCTGAGGAGAGTGAGCGCATATGTTGCGAGGGCTTTAGCTTCATCAGAGACCTGCGATTGCCGCTCTGGTCTTACATTTTCAGAACTCAGCCCACCAAGGAGGCCCGTGATACTTCGTGTGTTGACAAGGCTCGAAAGTTCATTTCGGACAAAGGGTGCAAGAGGAGTCAGTTTATCGGATGACCCCTTAGAGCCGGATTCCTCAAGATCGAGGCGTTGGGAGATTTCACAAGCCGCGGAATTCAATAGCTTCGAGACAACCTTGACATACTCCATCTCCGGATTTTGGCTAAAGCTTCCGCCGCCCAACGCATATCGATGGAAGTATATGAAATAAGCAAGTAACCATATCCGCCCCTCGACTTTATTTGACGAGAGAAACTCTCCATATGGTTCTAGGACATGGGCCTCTAGTGCAGAGGCGAGTAATTTGTAATTCACGTCTGTTGCTATCCCATCAAGATTCCCTAGATAGTACTTCAAATTCGGAATTGTGAGATATATCCTGGCAAACCACTCATAGGAGATTAGCGTCTCGGAGGTTATTGGTTTCAGGAGTGCGAGAACGCCCTGGATTAACACGCCCCTCGTCAAATTAAATCCGGCTGACTGGTTCTTGAGATTGAGTGTGAGAGCGGCCATCGCAGAGTAATACTCTTTTGCGTATTGGGACATTTGCTTAGGCATGAGCCCAGCGAGAAAGGCGAGAAACCGGAGAAGACTATCAGTTGAAAATGCGGGCCAGGAGCATGAGCTGGAAGCTATGAGAACTCTGAACGCGGTGGCACTAAAGAGCATGAGCTGTGTTGCCCATTCATCCCTAGCCGAAATGACTGGAATGCTCTCAAGAGTCTCCTGTAAAGCTCTTCCAAAGTAGACTAAACGCGCCGCATCCTTCTCATTATGTATATTGATAAACCGGAGTAGTAGCCTCAGCTGCTTTAAACAATCCGTCGCGTTTCCGTATTGCGGTGGGACTAAGGATTTAATATCCTCAGGTTGTACGGCATCACCGAAATCAGGCACGGCAGCATGGCCCGATCTGTTCCGCTCAACATAATCCCACTCCTTTCTCCAAGTGTTCTTTGTTGCCTTCCTGCTGATGTAACCCCGCCATGTCCTTTGTAAGGTCCGACTAGCGTTCAGCCGGTCTCTTTCCTGCTGTCGCTGAAGCCGCTCTTGCTGAGCGATAGCTAATGTAGCTTGTGGACCAGGTCCGGATGGGACGTTTCTTCCTGGGTGTGCGGCAAACGGGTTGGTTGTGCGGCCGGAAAGGTTAACCTGCCGGGGGCGACGAGAGCTCCCGGTGAATGACTGAAACATGGTTCCGGGAGCTTATAATAGGGGTGTGAGTCCTTCGGGGTTTAACGTGAAAAGCTGAGATATGCTCTGAGCTCCCTGGCGCTTTCGGTAGTGAGCTCCATGCCTTGTGCATTAGAGAAGAGTTGACACCTCAGAAGATGTCATCACCAAGCCGGAGCTTCACCATAACTTATCGTGAATGCCAAGGCTGACAGAGCTCCGGATGAACAATAATCCGAGCCGTATATTATCACCGTCTCCGATAAGGAACAGGAGGTGAATCCTGTATTATTGGCCTCTACAATGAATTTGCGCAGGATGAGACATGATTTTGCTGATATATTTTAAAAGCTATGTATATATCGGTATAATATTCCTCTTCGTCGGGCTAGTCTATCCCCTTTCTATAATCCATTTCAGCAGTTATAATAACACAAGTTAGCTCCCTAACTCCTTGACAAAAAATTCCCATGCACCAGCGTATAGTGACAGAAAAAGGTATTATACAATTAGATGTTGTACATCCTCAGTCGCGATGATTTCTCGGACGATGCAAGGTTGCCAACCCCTTTTAAGAGACGTGACGGGGGGCGGTATGAGACAATTCTTCGTTGGCTCAACACGACCTAAGAAAAAGGTGAGTAGGGACTCCTTCGGAACCGTATGGTGAGGATAACTTCCCCTACGGCAATCGTGTAGAAACGTACAAATTCTCAAGATCCACCGGCATTCTGCTCCCCCTCAGACTGCTTCAGCTGGTCAACCTCATCCGTATTCTCCATGCCCCACTGTTCAAGAAACTCCTCCCCAGTCAGTGCCCGTTGCAACGTTCTAGTATGTCCGTTAGGGGTTTCGACGGTTTTCGTGAAGGTGCTTTTTGTCGGCTCCATTCGCCGTGTGACGAAAGGTGTGAGCTGTTTGCCATAATAATTAGCTTGCGCCGCTTTCGAGATTGATAATTCGGCCTTACCTTGAAATCCGCAAGCCCTTCCGGAACCACGTAGGTGCGAACTTTGCTATAATCGATAACGTATTTGCGCTTCCTGAAATATCCCATCGACCCGGTCCGGTTTCCTTTGTAATAACCTGGCCCGACTTGTTTTGTGGTGAGCCGCAATCGGGCCATCATTGGCGAAGTTGGTTTAACCATAATTGAAAGGAGATACTGCCGTTTAAATAGGAGAAATCTCTTGTCGTTGTCGGGCTTATGCCTGGGAGAATTGAAGACTCGGCGATAGCTTTGCTGCGAAATCTTGCGGGTGCGGCGTCGAAATCCGCTAGCCAAGATTTCCCGGGCGGTGAATAATACTGCCGTCCGAACCACACAAGCAACAAAAAAAGTTCGATTATATCTGTGCTGCAGTTTGCGGGCAGTTTGAAAAATTGAACGATAGGATTGTCGTTATATTTACTTATAATTTCTATTCTTCGGGAAAGCTGTATTGACAGCTATGGCTGGAAGGAAGCTGAATTTACGGGGTCCGAGGGACAAGGAACAATCCCAAAAGCCTCGACGCAAACAGAAATCGAACGGCTTAAATGCCCTCGCTATCGCAGAGAAACAGTACCCCGAAAAATCGAAGATCCGGGCCCATCGATACGGAGAAGATGAAGGCGACTCTAAACGGAAAAGAGAAGATGGGCCACAAGCTCCTTCAAAGCGGGCTCGCACTGGAGAGGGGGATTCCGAGTCCAGCGACGATATTGGGAGTGACAGTGATGGCAACGAATGGCAGATGGGAAAGGTTGACAGTGGTGATGACAGCGATCTCGACAGTGATGAGGCTATGGGAGAGAGTGATGAAGAGAGATTTGAGGGATTTGCCTTTCGTGGAAGCTCTTCTACAAAACCGAAGTCGCAAAAGAAGTCTCCGAAGAAGAAGCAGATCGATTTATCCGAGGATGCTGAACATTCGAACGGATCCTCAGACGACGGTTCCGACGATGATTTAGGAGACGATGCAGTCGATCTTGCCACTGCATGGGATATGAATGCTGAGGAAAATGAACCAAGCTCGAAGCAACAAAAAGACTCTGATGATTCAGCCCGCGAAGATGAGGAAGAAGATGAAGACAACGACGATGACGATGACGATGACAATTTTAGCGATGATTCCGGTCTATCACTATCCGGTGATGAGGAAGACAAGGCTAACAGCCGCGGTCTCTCGAAATTACGCAATTTTATTGATTCTATGGAAACCGATCTCACAAATTCCACGTCAAATCGAAGATCAATCACCGTTCACGAGCAAGGAAAGCCTACCGAGTATGGGCTTATGCCTTCGCGGAAACTTACAGCAACCGACTTGCTGCCCACCATTACCGATTCTCGCCTAAAAGGTTCGCTGAAACACCTCGACGCCGATTCCTCAACCCAAAATGGCAAAGCTAGTGCAGGAGCGGGGAAGTTGGAAGCACCGTTGCCGAAGCGGCAGCAGGACCGACTGGACCGCGCTGCGGCCTTTGACAAGAGCAAGGCAACGTTGGATAGATGGGTAGATACTGTCAAAGCAAACCGACAGGCACCGCATCTTTCATTCCCTCTTCCCGATCCCAACGCTTCCCAGTCGTCTCAAGTTAGGGAAATAAAACCTCAAACAGACCTTGAAAGTACCATCCAGAATATTCTTCTCGAGAGCGGTCTTTCGGAACCCAAAGCTGCTGAGGATAAAATCCAAGGATTTGAAGAGCTACAGACGAACAAGTTACCCCTTGAGGAGATACAAGCCCGCCGTGCAGAGCTTCGAAAAGCTCGAGAATTACTATTTAGGGAAGAGATACGCTCTAAGCGGATTAAAAAAATCAAGAGTAAGGCTTATCGTCGAGTCCATCGGAAGCAGCGTGAGAGGCAGCAGCTTCAAGAAAGAGAAGCACTTGACGCTGCCGGCGTCGATTTTGGGGAAGAGGAGCGAGAGCGCAACGAGCGGATGAGAGCCGAAGCTAGGATGGGCAATAAACACCGTGAAAGTAAATGGGCGAAGAGCGTGAAACAAGGAGGCAGAGCTGCGTGGGACGAAGACGCCCGTTTGGGAATGGCAGATATTGCTCGAAGAGACGAAGAGCTACAGAAGAGAATCCAAGGGAAACGTATTGTCAACGAAGACGATGAGTCTGTGGAATCTTCAAGCTCGGAATCCGAGGATGATGGGTTTTTTCTACGAGATGATGCCGGTTCTGATGCTGAGAAGGAGAAACTCGAACGGAAGCTGCGCAAACTTGAACCTACCTCAGATGATGCTCTGGCAAACAATCAGGGCTCACGTTTGATGTCTATGAAGTTTATGCAAAATGCTGAAGCTTCTCGGAAAGCCTTGAATGATTCCGAACTCAAACGACTCAACCGGGGCGTAGGGGGCGGAGAGCCAGAATCTGAGTCCGACGACGGTGATCATGGTCGCCAACGGTTTGGTGGTAAAGGCACTACAAATGGGAAACCGGAGGCGACATCTGTCACACGCAATGAATTTGAAGAGCGGTTAGGCTCAGATGACGAGGAGCGCATGCTTGTAGGAGATGAGGATATTGATATCGTGGTAAACCAAAAGACCAAACAAAAATCTGCCCCTCTTCCTAAGAAGCTCCGCAAGCTGGAAAATACAGGGGCAAAGCAGGCAGAGAACTCGGACGAAAACCCATGGTTGACCCAAACGAAAAGAAATAATCGAAAAGCCAAGGTGACGACAAATGAACCTGCTGATCCCGTCTTAACCAGTAATCTCGGTGGAGTTAGTGCCAAAGCACCTCCGAAGAGTATGCCCAAGCCGGGAGCGAAAAAACGTGGCCCTGCGGTATCGCGGCATGCGGAAGACGCAGATGATGAAGATGGTTCAGACGAAGAGGAAGAGCGTGTACCCGTGCTATTAAAGAACACGGATCTAGTTAAGAAAGCCTTCGCCGGGGATGAAGTCCTTGAAGACTTCAACAAAGAGAAGATGGAGACCACCAAAGACGAGGATGATAAGGTGGTTGACAACACCCTTCCCGGATGGGGCAGCTGGGCCGGGGAGGGCGTCAGCAAAAAGCAGAAGAAGCAAGGGAAACGTTTCTTGACCACCATCGAAGGCGTGAAAGCGGACAAACGTAAGGACGCGAAGCTCGATAAGGTCATTATCAACGAGAAACGTGTCAAGAAAGTGAGTTGAACTCGTCATCCATCATAAACCAACCTCCAAGATTCTATGTGACTAACGAGCCGTGCTTAGAATAAAAAATACCTTGCGACTCAATTGCCCCATCCTTTCGAATCTCGAGAGCAGTACGAAAGGTCTCTTCGCCTTCCAGTCGGACCCGAATGGACAACGAAGGATACATTCCAAAAGAGCACCAAACCTCGTGTGATGGTGAAACAGGGTGTTATCAAACCGATGCAGAAACCCCTGATTTAAATACCCGGTTTCATACTTTGGTCGTGATGTTTAGATGTTATTTAGGATATATACCACTGCATACAACTTGTTTAGAAGCATTCATGACATCTATCTATCCTTTAATAACCAGTCCATCAAACTTCATAGTTGGCCGTTGACTTTATCAGTGAAGGTATTTAACCTTGTAGGCTTCAAAATGCCAAGAACGGGACCCATATCTCCCGTTTCCGAGCATCAACTCAATCGCAACGACAACTCTCCTCCACAAATCCCATTCTCTCCAAAATGAGACGGACTATCACCTAGAAAGTACCGGCATTTCAAAAATTTGAGGATCCTTGAGAGACATTCCATGGTTTGTTTACATGGCTGTGAACCACGTCTAGGCCTTATGGCTTGGATTACAGTGAGATGATATCATTACGAAGAGGTTTTGCTTTCCAAGGTTGTTCCCCGACTACCATCACTTGGCAAAGCGATACTAACGTTGAACAGAAAACATTTCTCGGAGATGGGCATTGTCTCTCACAGTCACCATATTAGAATGATAGGGGTTTCCATTGGGCATTGCCATTAACACAAGCTTGCTGTCAGCTCGAGAGGGGTACGTGTACTTGGCGTCTTACACGAGTACAATGAAGTTATCTCAATGGAGGACTCCCAACCCCGCTACCAAGCATAGCCAAGAGAGAAAGGAAAGAGGGATAGCCTCTTGGAAATGGCAATAATACAGATACTTTTCTTGCCAAACCCTGTTCCTCTTATATCCATTGAAGAACGCTGGTCAGATAAACATGCCGAACCCCAGCCCGGGAGCTGATTGCTGGATACTCTCAACCCCTCCCGTTTTCAAAACCTTGGTGAGCATAGCCCCTTTAAGGGCATTGGATAAACTTTGAGGAACTCGACAGGATCATGGACAGCCCAAGCGTTTGTCAATTGCAATTGACTTTGAAGTAGCAAGTGACGCAACGAGCTCTTTCCGGACTCCGTTTCCTGCCCGATTAATACGGGTAGAGAAAACAGACCTACCGCTATATAGAGCGTCCAAGCCTTGTTTTAATCTCAGCCGAACTTGCCTGTGTCACAATCCGAGTTAACTAGGTAGATTTGTATTCACACAACATCTGCATCCGATTGTTCAACATGAAGCATCTTGCTCCTTCCTTCTTTGCCTTTTTAGTTGCTATTCTAACCCTGTCGGTACCGTCGACAGCCTTCCCGAAGAGAACGAAGCGCCCGGCAGTTCAGGACGAATATGACTTCATCATATGTGGAGGTATTGATAAAGAAACCCTCTTGCGGGCAGGAACATGAACTTACACATCTACAGGCGGAACAGCAGGTCTTGTGTTAGCGAATCGCCTATCCGAGTCTGGCCAGCAAAAGGTCCTTGTGTTGGAAGCGGGACCTGAGCCTACTGTTGTTGCGGCGTACGAGACTCCTGGAGGCAACCAGTTCTTATCAGGTATTTCGGGATGTTTTATTATTGATATAAAACTTCTACTAATTGTTTTTTTAAGGAACTGCGATCGATTGGAATTTCTATACTGTCGCGCAGCCGAATTTGGATGGACGGGTCTTGGGGTACCATCGTAAGCTTTTACTCTCTCGGTGGGCTGTGTTCCGCTTGGACTACATATGCCTTCTCCTTAATTTTGTTTCCCTCCCTATTTCCCTAAACTCCTCTAATTCTATGATAGGAGGTAGATGCTTGGGTGGCAGTAGCGTCACCAATGGTCTTTATTACTCACGCGGCAGTGCCAGCGTCTATGATAGATGGGCTGAGCTTGGAAACCCAGGTTGGGGTTGGGACGATGTTTATCCACTTTTCATCAAGGTAGGTTATGCATGAACGAGCAATATCAATGCTGCTATCGTTAACTCTTACTATAGAGTACTCACTTTAATCCTCCAAGGCCGGACACGGGATTTGACCAAAGCTACCAAACTTGGGATCCAAACGCATATTCTGACGGTCCTCTGGAAATTGGATACCAGGGCTTCGTGCCTGAAACAGGTGTTGGCTTCATTCGTGCTTGCGAAGCAGCAAATATTCCCATTGTCGACGAGCTTAACACAGGAAACGGAACCGGTATTAAGCAAGGCACGGGGAATTTGGATAGCAACTATCGACGTAGCTCTAGCTACGATGGGTTTTACAAGCAAGCTGCAAACAGAACTAATCTACACGTTTTTTTTAACGCCCCTGTTTCTAAAGTTCTCTTTGAAAACACCGACGGAACTCCAACCGCCACCGGCGTGCAGTTTACTGATGAGTTTTCTAGCTTGGTCCATAGAGTGACTGCTAAGAAAGAAGTTATTGTTAGCATGGGAGGGTTTCACTCTCCTCAGCTCTTGATGCTCTCTGTAAGTCTCGAGCCGGTTAATGATCTCCTATATTTCGTACCACTGATGGCAATATAGGGTCTGGGCCCGTCGGCAGAGCTAGATAAGTTTGGTATCGAGCCTGTAGTGGTGAATGACAATGTCGGACAGCAGTGAGTGCGATCGGGAAGTTTTTAAGTTTTATTGCCCCGGAACTGACATTTTTCTCAGCCTTAACGATCATTCTGTATTTAGCATCATGGCTACAGTGGAAAGCCCGGAATTCTCAACATCCGAGATGGTCTCTACATTTGAAGGCCTTCAAGAAGCTCAGATCCAGTTCTTCAACAATCTTACTGGGCCGTACACCGCTCCTTCTGGGATTACCAATGGTTTCCAGAAACTTTCGGAGGATCAGCTAAGGTCCATCGGTGCAGAGGATGTGATCAACGAAGGCCTACAGAATCAATCTCACATTGAGTACCTCTATGAATCGATCTTCTACCCCGGTGGGCCAACGCCTTTTTATACACCCTCGGATAACGAGTCATATATATCACTCACGGCGTCAAGCCTTGTGGCTCTATCTCGAGGAAACATCACCTTGAGATCACCCTCAATTGCTGATGCCCCAAATATTAACCCTAACGTCCGTATAAACCCCTCTTAAGCATCCGAGGCATACCCCAAAAAAGCTAACGGAGAAAACAGTACTACGACCACCCTGCGGACCGTAACGTAGCAATCGAAGCATTCAAATACCTCCGTAAGATCCTCGCTCACCCGGAACTCTCTCGTTTCACCAGAGGACCAAATCATGGAGAAGTCAGCCCCGGCCCAGCTGTCAGCGACGATGACCACGACGCTATATTCAAATATATCAAAGCGACCACTATCCCCAACTGGCATGCCTCTGGAACGAATCAGATGCTACCGTATGAGGATGGTGGTGTAGTTGATTCGAGACTGAGAGTTTATAACGTTTCGCAGTTGAGGGTGATTGATTGTAGTGTCATTCCTCATTTGCCGGATGTTAATATACAAGCTCCGGTGTTTATGATTGGGGAGAAGGGCGCGATGATGGTTAGGGAGGATTGGGGAGATCTATGAATGGAAGCGATAATGGGATCTTTTGTCGTTTTCGGGTCTAGGTGCCGTACCCGCTTCAAAGCTATCCAAATGTGTTTGGCCAATATTGACCAGGACCTGCGTTGCGGAGTATCCAGCTTCACAGGTCTTATTAATAATGATATATTTTATGCTAATTCTATCTATATGTGTCTATACAAAGACCAAACCTAGAACAACCGTCAACCTATGATCCCAAAGGTCAATATGCAACTCATATTGCTCTATTGCAATCTCTAAAATACCGTCTATTTCAAAGTAACCAAATCCCACCCCCTATCCTCTACCTCAACCCAATCCTCTTCCGGAATATTAACACAGCCCTCCCGTAACCCCACTCCATCCCTCCACTCCACCGCCAACGCAAAGAGTAAATGCCCAGAGCCCGGAGTTCCAGTCAGCGTACCGGTACCTTGTAGAATAACCCTGTCCACAACGACGAGATTAAGGATAGTAACGTCATATTCTCCTTCCAGAGGATCTCCTCGATAATTTTTTAATGGATTTGGGATCGCACACCGTAACTTCTCCGGGATTCGAGGGTCGTCCAGAGATGTATGGGTTTTAGTTTCTAAGGAAGGCGTAACTCTTAGGTTTTGTCCTCCTGTTGATAAGAAGGCCATACGGGGCGGACCGCGGGAGCGTTCGCGCTCGCGGAACATGTAGATAGTGGCTATGCTGGACCAGAATTTTAGTGTTCCCGAGTGAATAGTGTCCTTTGAATCCGCGATTTCGCGTTGTTTGATATGTCGTGGTTGGCCAACCCACTCTGTAGTTAAGTTTCTATCCGGTGATTGAATCTCCTGAGATTTCTCATCGGAATTGTCAGGCGTAATCCTGCTAACCCCACCGTCGAGAAGGCAGCTATAAAATACTATCAGTCCCGGCTCCCGCGGAGCTCCAAAATAATCGCGTGGGATCCCAGCTGGGAGGCCACAGCCACAAGAAGCCCAGCTCCAAGTTGGGAATGGCAGACGCTGGATTGATCCATCTAGCAGCAAGATATTCTGCATATGGGTGTCGCTTCTGCTCCAACCAGGAGTCGGTGTCATTGTCCAGGTGAGAGCACGGTTAAAGGTGGATTTCGGTAATCCCCAGATAAATTCTTCGTTGTTAAGCAGGGTTAGTGCTCGGGTTACTCCCGCGAAGGCGTTGAGTGTGTCGGATCTGAAAGATAGTTGGCGGGTAATGTAACCTTGAAGCAAGAGACTATATAAATAGTATAACTTCTCTTCATTGTTCATTGCCGTGGATCTATTCCGGCATTCATTAGGGGCGTTAATATCACCTAGACTCTTGGGAATCTTGACAGTGTTGTTAAGTAGAGATAGCGTATTCGTCAGGGATACAGGGTCCTTCTCGTTCTCCACCGTTTCTAGAACCATTTCTTCAATCCAAGTCGCGCTGCGGCAGTGCCAGTATATTTGCTTGTCTCGGAAAATAAGCATTCTTCGTGAGAATAGACCTTCTTGGTAGGTCCAGGCTCTTTTTTGCCAACTTGAGGCGGGTTGAGAGTGCGGTAGGGAACGACTTTCGTCAACATCAGGGTCAGCCACTCTGATGAGACTAAAGTCTCCCAAAGGAATCACATCCTGCTGGATCGTTCGAGAATTGGGCCGTATGCCGCACAGCCCAGTAGCTGCGTCACCAGCAGCAGCAACGATTGTGACTACTGCTCGGGAGTAAATAGCTTCCATTTGAGAGATCTGGTCCTGTTGGAGCGCCACATCATCCTGATAGATGCAGAGAGCGTCTATCCAGCAATATCTCTGACCCATCGCCTCGGTGACTTGGATAGTATCCCAAATCGTGGCTGGGACGTCAGACTCGTTTAAAGCTCCATCTTTATCTGCGAGCTCATGTTTATTCTGTCGGGTAAGTTTCTTCGTATTCGATGGGCCCCAGACATATGACAGAGCCACAAAACTGCATTCAGGCGGTGCTGGTATGATACAACGACGCTGCACATCAATTACCAATAGACGTTTTGGCTGGGGAGGAGGTTTTGGCCAAATTGGTGCCGTACATTTATGGCCGTGATGACGCTCGCACAGAGACAACCAGGAGCGAAACAACTGTGAATTTGCGGTAGAAGGGAAATATCGACCGGTGAAACAGCGGGGGTCTGTTTGAGGGACAAGATGCCCATCTTGCAATGAAGCGTCTTGAGAGCTTGGAAGACAAACTTGAAATGTCACAGTCTGGGAAGAAGAAGTTGTTTCTATCTTGAAAACAACATGCCTCGGATGTCGACATGTCGTGAATCCATCATGCTCAACTGAGAAGTCACTTGCGCACTGACAAACTGACACTGTCTGGAGAGAGCAATTTGCTTTCCCCTCGGGATCACTGGCTTTTTTGGTGGAGTCCTTCAGTATTGCAAGGCACACGATACAGTTTGTTTGAAGGCTTCTCTCCTCAAGATGTCTCAGCTGTCCGAGATTGACTGTGCGGACATTATACTGGATACCATTGTCACCATAAATGTGCTTCTTGAAATCAATCTGAGAACAGACTTCACAGAGGGGTATGTTAGACATAGTTCGGGTTGTTCAAGTTCGAACCCGTCCTGATAACTGCTAGATCAGTTCATCAGAGCTTCATAAGAAAAAAAAACTGATCATAAACCCAAGATTATCAAATTTTAGATTGGCCTTGCCTCTATAACCAGCATCTGTCATGATGGGCTGTCGTGAACCTGAGATTTCGGCGTCTTTCGAGAAGAGATACTGAAACCACGGTCTTGGCACTAGACTGGGGTGTGGTCCGGTGTGGTTGTTCGCTATGATGGATGATGAAGAGAAAAGAATAAATCAACCTCAACTAAGAAAATACAGGCGTTCTCTATATGTAGCATTGTGATCCTCTTCATTAATTCAATTCTGGAATGTAGCTGAAAAATTCCCCTTGTTCAACCCGACCAATAGCCCTGAGTTCTATCCTCTTGAGAAGTACCCTGAGTGGACTTGAATTCTCCAGTTGGACCTCCATCTATAGTTTATATCGTACTGGAAATCTGATACTGCAAACTCGAGAGAAGAGAGCTATATCATGGGTATAACAAAAGCACACTATCCAAGCTCCACGCTCAACAGTATCAGAACATGAAGGTATAATAAAATTGCTAAAGAAGGATGAATTTAGGGAAAAGTTAAGCTCCATCTCCCGAAGGCACCGGGATATCAGTCAAGCCCCGGACTGGTGCACCCAAATCCGGGAATCCAGTTTCGTCAAAATTGACAATCTGAGCCATAGTGTACCGGTCGGTACCGCAGCTACCCTCTGGATTGGTGGTGGCATGGTACGCATTCTAATTCCAAATATAGTCAGTTTCGTCTGATCAAAGAATAAAATAGAGGTATAAAATAAACGGAATTTCTTACCCAGGTTTCGGTGCCATCAGGAGAAGAGAAGAAAACGTTGTGCGCCGTAGAGTAGTTCTCGTTAGCAGAGGAGAAGACAGGGCCTGTTTTGGTCCAGCTTCCAGGATCCAAGGGGTCTCCAGATCCGTCATACTCCAGCAGTCCTAGGGCATATGCCGGGCTTCCGCAAAACGATGCAGAGAAGGACAACCATGTTCGGCCATCGTTATACAACGGATTCGGGCCCTCGTTGATGGCGGATGGTTGGTCTGGCACGGGATCAGCCATCTCCCAAGGTTCCGTTGGTTCTGAGAGGATGGACCAAGGACCAACAGTCCAGTTGGAAGTATCGAGAGCAGCAATCATGATGCTTTGGAGTCCGTCGGCATTATACGCTGAAACCACGTGATATTTGCCGTCTCCGATGGTTAAGTATGTTGCGTCAATGGACCACGGATCGTTTTTATCGGGACCACCCTGGCCCCCTGGTGCCGGCGTCAACTCGGCGAGGAAGGTATAATCACAGTCGTACGGGTTCGTGTCGCAACCCTGGATTATGAAGGAACGTTGACCTTGTGGAATGTTTCCGGCACCTGCAGAGTAAAGAATGTGCCAACTGTGCAAAAGATAATCAGATATTGAAATTGTTTCTCATACTCTGGTGGAAGAGGGAACTAACATGCCATCTATCAAATGCATTTCAGGAGCCCAGACATTCTCGCTCCGGCTTGGGTCGCTCTCTGTATAGACGGTCCGAGTCTCCCCCTCATAAAGACCGGCGATGGTCTTGGCGCGTGTTACAGAAATGAACTTGGCTTGAGTATTTGTCAGGTAGTAGTATCCCTCATGCGTCACGAGGTGAGGGTCACCTCCTGGGTTCCGGATGGGGTTGGTGAAGGTTTGTGAAAATGCGACTGTCGCAAGGGAGAAGCCCCCAAGGAGGGTAGAAAACAACATGATGAATATACTTCGCGGAGCTTGTCTGGGTTTCTGCAAGAAAAAAAAGACATTCGAAAAGAAAGGCCCCAGGTGCGCTTTATATGCGGGCGAAGTACCATTCGGGTCGGTCCCCTTTCCAGGTCGCCGAGAAGGAGCCTCTTCGCCTTTTAACACCGTTAAAATCCTTCATTCTCCTCTACCATTGGTCTGGGTTGCTCGGCACCTCTGAATCATCCGGACGTAAAGACTAACGTCGCCGACAACGAGGACAAAAGATCGGGGGCCAGCCTTAATTTGTGGATCATTAGGGTAAGGCATGTTAACCTCATTGGCGTTTTGATTGCCCCTGGATCCTTAAATATCCACCCCGATCTTGCCCGGAGAGACGCTATTTGACAACACCGGGATACTAGGAGCACGTCGCCGATCAATATCGTATCATGTCCTGAAGCGTTGCAGTGTCTTTATTATTAGCTTATGTGGGGAGAGGAGCTGAAAGCATCAGACCCAACTTCAAATTTCAATGAAGGCAGTGCACTGCAAGCGCGGTGGTTTTCCCTTTCCAGAACACCGAAATTTCAACGAGATCGTTCGAGAAATTCGCTTGTTTACGACCAGCGACAGCACAGCCTTCTTCTCACGTTCCTTGAGCGGTATATAATGTTAAAAGCTCAATAATTGCTTCTTGATGATTGTTGCGAACTGGCACCATTTGACCTGAGAGTCGAGACTAGCATGGATATGAGCACCAGAAGCACCTATTTTTAGGACGAGGGTCATCTCGGTAGCGGAACAATCCGGTTCCGGCCCTGAAACAAATTGCTTCTGAGAAGTTTCACGGCGTTACATCAAAGGGTCAACTCCTCTCTATGCACATGAATTGATATGCTCCATCTTTCATTCTCCTTGGTTATTCGGGAAACGGGGTATGCCCGCGAAATGGCTACATAGAGCATCTCACCTTCTGGAGCGGTTAGTCGATGGGGTTTTCTACCAAGCACCGCGAAGATTTGAACCAAATACTTTCCCAGGAGGAGATACAACTCGGAGTGATCCCTAATATGTCTCCCCGGAATCGAATGGATGACTGCTTGGCTCCATGTGTAAATGCCCTTTGCCGAGGCCATCAGGATAGCATGGATAGATTGCAGCGAAGAGAAGCAAATAGATAAAGGTTACTCCGTGCCAAAGAGAGAACATCGCCGTTCGGGTTCGTTCAAGTATCATTTCAGCCCCCAAGTCCTTGATATTTTGCCTTTCAATATGAACATTTGGACAAAGTCCGCTACCCGACTCTCAAAAGATGAGAACGGGGCTTCTGGGAAGCTTAGATGCCCCTCAGGATGGGCGTCCCCCAATCGTGATTCATTTCTTTGGGTTATGGGGCCAAATGTGTTTATTAGTAGAGAATCCGGTTTTTCTATCTGTGATGAGATGGGATGAGTACAGGCGGGCAGTGACGGAGTATGCGACCATTTTAACAAGGCACGCCTATTCGATTATTTCTCTGTATCTCCAGATATGCGCATATGCTTTGAGACGGTCGTCTCCATCTATTCTTTCCGGGACAGAGTTGAAGCCAGTGCTGAATGCATTTATTCGAAACCGAGGTCCTTCCACCCATCCTGTAGCCATCCCGGCTACGGACATTGGGACAACCTTGCTTCAACGTGAGGAAACGGAGGGCTTTCAGGAACGAAAAGCCGGTGATCAACATCCCCAGATTTCAGATCACTCGGTAACTTGTTTAAACTTCGTATGATCGTCGCCCCGTCTGGAGCGGCTGAAGCTTTTGGGAGGCTATCATTCTAACCTATTTTTTTTGTCAGCCTATTATTCATAGTTTCTTAAATTTTTGGCGTGAAGACTTGAAATTCCCCTTGAAGTTACACCGTGGTTATGAAGCTAAAAGGGGAGCATGATCGTGTCAGATGAGAATGGCATCCGACTATCAAAAGAGTCCAAGAGTTAGCAAAGCAAGGCCCAGGCCAGTCCAGGCAAAGCAGATCGGTCTAGCTCAGTCATTCTTCCTCGATATACATTGAGGAATATGAGGTTTTATCTTTGAAAAGTAAGAATACCCTAGATGGAAATCAGGGACCCTTCCCCATACCCGTATCTGTTCGTAGTCACGTGAATGGTGATCCTCATAGATTATTTCAACCTCACCTCTTCATACCCCTTCATCCGCTACAGAAAATAGGGATCGAAGACCATGTGGGAATAGGAAAGGTTGATGCTCTCACAGAGGCTCAATTTCCAGCGATCTAGATTCCATGTCATCTCCCCAATCCAGTGCCAAGTTGGTGGAGGGGCACAAGAGGGCAAATTGTGGGTATCTCCTCATCGCCATCCATCCATGCCGGACCAAAAAAATAATATGGAGGGGGGAAAAGCGAGATATCCGGACTTGATCAAACCTATTTTCTTCCATTCATATTCTCCCTTGTGGCTGCATACACGTACGCACATCTACACTTCCAAGATCAGGCCAGACCAGACCAAGAAAGAGAGAGGTGTCAGTTGGTCGAGCAAATCAGAAGATTCTTTTTAAGTCTATTACTCGCATGACGACGGGATCATCCTTCGAAAACTTGCAAAGAATCTTGACTACATATCTTCTTTTCATCTTTCCTATCGAGGTTTAGCAAGAAGTTATTTGGGCTATATATCAGTGTTCGTCTTCCCCTTATTTGCATCTGCTTCGCAAGGCTTCATATATACCCCATTGGACCACCCGCGCTTTCCGTGAAACCCCTTTCCGGATCCGTATCTTCGTCACTCCTTCTTGCACTTTGATACTTATTTGGAACTTGAATATATGTAAGCATAAACTATTCCCTTCTTGTTTGTGTTGTGGTTCATTGTCTTCTTTCCATCCTGCTGGTTGCATGTTCACCGAGCTCCGTCAACTCCCCCTTTTTTGTAGCATTTGATTCTATAGTTTGGAGCTGTATTATTTGCCAGCAGCTTTGATACATTTTTTTTCTCCCTTTCGTATGGGTGTGGTTGCGGAATTGTCTTCACATATACGCCTTTGTTGTTGACTGTCTTCGTATCCCGGGTTGGGCACGATACTACCTCTTGTTGCGGAAAGTTACTCTCAATTGCTACATATCGCTTCTGCTAGATCCATCAGTGGTATTTGTGGCGAACCGTTTGAATCCTTTTCCTCTATCAGCTATGGAATGTCCTACAGGACCGTCTATAGCCTTAGCCATGCTGCTTGCTTCCTCTCAAATATTCCTTGTTGCACACTGTTTACCTTGGAGGCCAGACACACGGCTTCTCTTCACCAGTGGCAGCGAACTCGTTGCCCGTTCCTCGGGGAAGATTACGCTCACAGTCAACAGTACAGGGCTAAGAGATCCAGAAACACCAAGCGTAAAGCAAGGACGGTTTCTTCACCCTTGGGCATGGGCTAATATATTTAACGCTAGTTATCCCGTCAACTCGAAAGAGGAAAACATCAACCCATTGAGGTTTTACCATCTGCCTTTGGTATGAACAATTTAACCCCTTTCACTAAACGAGTGAAATTGGACCTTGCTTACAGAACCCAGGTTCTCGTTGTCACATTCGGACTATTACCAGGACCTCCACTTTGGTCTTAACGATTTCAACAACTGGTAAATCTCCATTTCAGGTTCTATTGTTGGTCTTAGGCTGAAGACTATCCAGCCACCTTCAGGTTCTTCTATACCATGTATGATGCGGCTAACGGAAACTGACTGTCATCCTAGTTCTTCCGCCATACATCCAAAGCCGTGCTTGTCTACTTCTAGCCCATCGGCTCCAGCGACAGCATCCCATCCTGCATCGGAAACGACGACTGTAAGCGGGCCCTATCATCCTCAAATTAAAGCTTTTCGTTGATCTCAAGTATAGGTTACCATGTCTGCCCAAAACATATTCGCGCCGATTTCGACGGCTCCTATTCCGTCTAGCATCGTGAAAAGATCTGACCATCCTGTTCCGAAACTCGGGCTCGTAAGAAATAAGACGCTAGTTTTTCAAGTCACTTCTGCTAACAATTTGTGAAGAACGCGACGGGGCCAATTTCTACCAACAAATTCTACGCAAATGTCTTCCTCGGATCCCAGACCAACACAGTATTTACCCACCCGTATTCCTTGAGCTGGTGTAAAGGAAGTGGCGATCCACCAAGCTACGGGATGGCCATCTCACACATTAATGCGGACAAGTTGGCGCTGGGGCCACCGGATGATAGCATTCCTGGAAAGCCCGTCAGGTACTATATAAATCCTGTCGGCATCGAATCTATGATCTTGTCAGCCGTGGAGCTTGGGAACTCGACCACACTGACAACAGATCAGCCCCTGGCATTTTCAGCCCATGTCAACCTCCGGCCACGAGCTGGATCTGACGCGAAGATAACATTTCCTCTTGTTCAAGGAATGGGGTACATCACTGGTGTCTACAAGAACCTCCAACCGGCGATTGAAAGCAAGGTCTTTTTCCGCAAAGTCGATGATGCAGGTTCGCCGAGAGCAGGCATCTTCAAATACAGAGCGACTCTCGAGGATAATACAACCTGGCTTGTCTACGTGACTCCAGCAAATGGCGCAAACCCTAACCTACAGCTTGTATCCAATCGTCTTCTTCGTGGTCCTGCCGGGTTTAGTGGAACGGTACAGGTGGCCAAGAACCCTGCTAACACAGCTGAAAGCTTTTATGATAACTCTGCGGGCGTCTACGCAACCGAAGGATCTGTGAATGGCTCTGTATCAAATACAACGGGGACCTACAGCCTCTCATGGAAAAAGGCTGGGAAGGATGCTAATGCTACTCCGCTGTTGATGTTTGCCCTACCCCATCACGTCCAGTCTTTTGACGCGTCTACGAAGAATCGGAAGACATCCCTAAGTCTTCGGACGACGACTAAAGGAATGGCAAGTGGCGTTATCGGAGAGTCCTGGACTATGAAGGAACCGAATCTTCCCAGGGGTATGGGATTTGCCCCTTGGAGTCCAGAGAAGGGAAGCGTGACAACTCTTTCTGCTGGTGCATTGAACGTTATCCGAGGCGTAGCTCCAGCGGAGCTTTCCCAGGACATGAACTCTCAAACAAACCTCGACAGCATGTACTTCAGCGGGAAAGCCCTTAGCAAGTTCGCCATTCTCGTATATACGATCCATGAACTAGCTGGAAACCCGGGGATGGCTGCGGATGCTCTTGCAACTTTGAAGTCTTGTTTCGCACGATTCGTAAACAACAAACAGAAGTACCCGCTGGTATATGATCAGGTCTGGAAAGGGGTTGTGTCGTCAGGTACATACCAAACAGGAGACTCCGGCCTCGACTTCGGTAACACCTACTACAACGATCATCATTTCCACTATGGATACTTTGTGCATGCGGCAGCAATAATCGGCCATCTGGATCCGAGCTGGGTAAATCCGAATAAGGAATGGGTCAATACTCTCATTAGAGATGCGGCAAATTCGGTTGCAAATGACCAGTCCTTCCCATTTTCAAGAGGGTTCGATTGGTACCATGGCCACTCCTGGGCAAAGGGATTATTTGAGTCCCTTGATGGAAAAGATGAAGAGTCGACGTCGGAAGATGCTATGTTTGCGTACGCCATCAAGATGTGGGGTAAGGTTATCGGTGATGCCAGCATGGAAGCGCGCGGGAATTTGATGTTGGGAGTCCTCGCACGTACCCTTGACAACTACTTCCTGATGAGCAGCACCAATACCAACCAACCACGGCAGTTTATCGGTAATAAGGTGACGGGCATTGTAAGTATACCATTAATTACACCTGGCAGTTTGGCGAGAGACTGACTTTTTGTCGATAGCTGTTCGAGAACAAGGCAGACCATGCAACGTACTTTGGAAGCAATCTTGAGTACATCCAGGGGTAAGGGGAAATACGCTTTCATGCCTTGCATGCCACGAGCATGGTACGCGAGAGCTTCAGCTAATGATGATGATAGGATCCATATGCTCCCACAACTTCCGAACTCCGCGTACACACGCAAGGTAAAGTTCGTGACGGAAGAGTGGAATGCGATGTTTGCAGCTGGTGCATCTACTCCAGCCAACAAGGTGGAAGGCGGATGGAGGGGTGTTCTATACGCGAATTTGGCTATCATCAACCCACGTGCCGCTTGGGACTTCTTTGCGCAGGGCAACTTCGATATGGGTTGGATTGATGGCGGTGCGAGTCGGACGTGGTATCTGGCCTATGCAGCCGGTAAGTTGTGATGATTTCTTCCTGACTGTGCTGATTCTTACTGCGTGGGGATGTGGCTGATGGATTTATGATGTAGGTCTTGGCGGAGGGCCTGCTTGAAGAGAAAGATCCTTTCCGATGTCGCCGAGTCCACGATATGTCTATTGGTAACGATCTGCCTGGTTTTGAATATATGTTTATGGAATTGGTATTTTGAATATAGGTACTTTGGGAGGTTTCTTTATTGACAATAGCACATGATAGTTTCCTTCTAGGGTTTATCTATATATTTTTACTCTCTTTTCAGAGGATGCTTTATTTCCTACGAGGTAAACCGGTCAATCCCGCCTCTGTCACTCTCTTGTCGACGTGATGATTTCTGACGAAGATACGGATACGGAGAGAGAAAGATATCATATTCCTTTTTCCTCAAGTCGCGGCATGTGGCACAGACAGCACAGACAGGAATCGAATGAAAGCTTATTTTATGACCGTTTTTATGATTTGATTATTTGTGCTCAAAAATGGGTCAAACAAAAGGTGTAAAGCCTCAAGAGCAATCTCCGGGCTCATCCACAGAGTCCACCTGTGGCTTCTTTTGGAGGGAAAAACGCAAAAAGTTGCTTGGCTTCTTTGATCGGAGTTGTTTAGCGTGTTGATCAAGTGGGACTTTTGGAACAAGTTTAAAAAGCACTGTCAAGGGATAAAAGGAAGGGAAATGTGGCACAGTGGCAGTGCAGTTGAAGGTGCTCTTGGGAGAAAAAGGGAAGAAACGTTGCTCTGGCGGTCGATGGGATTGGAGGTTATGAATGTATCTGGTTGAGATCAGGCGTGCAACAGGGTGTGTTTTGTGTCTGTGTGTTTCTGATGCAGTAGTTTGTTGTACGTGGTTGCTGCCGCTGCCAGTTGAAAAGCTGCAAGGTATTTCGTGCTTCTCTTTCAGGGTTTCCTTTTTTCTCCTCGGAGGCAAAAGAAGTTTTGAATTCGTGGCTTGCGTTTCGTGAGAGGGAAGCTTTGTTTGTGAAGAAATTCAATTCAAGTACTTGTTGAGTTCAGTTTCTTTCATCATCTTTCATCTCATCTTCCTTAGGCTTCGCTTTTTTGTAAAATCATCATCCATCTCACATCTCACCTGGCAAACAAACCCTTGGACGAGGTTTCGGATCGCATCCTCACTGTCTCTTCTCCCTCTCACTGTCCTTGTGACTTGTGATACCAGACCAGAAATCAATCAATCAATCGCAATCGACGGAATCAAGAACTGTATGAGCCACTTTTCTCTCTCCCCTCTTTGTCTCTCTCACACCCCTTGTCTGGTTCCGTCTCGTCTCGTCTCTCTTGGCCCTTGGTGTGAGTGATGGTCATAGTGAGCGTTTTATCTCTCACCACCTTCATCGATCCCTTCATCGTCCATCGGTGATTCAATTGAGGCTGTGCAGTTTCTCCTCTCTCTCTCTCTGTCGAGGTTGCTGTCATACTCTCCCCACTCCCCAGCCTCATCCGATCGAATTGAAACCGCTGAATTAATATTTTCTGACAGGTTTAAATTAATTTCTGCCAAGCGACTGACACGCAAGAACAAAGAAAAGAACGAACACCCTTCCATACCAAGACGCTATCTCGTCAGGGCACCCCCGATCATCAGGGTAAAGCCACTCTTCGTCTCTCTCCGTCTTTCTCAGACAAAAGCAAACGCAAGCATTGCAAGCGTTTAATCAAATGTGTACGTGCCATCTTCCGATCTGTGCATTCCCCGTTTGGTGTTTAGTTTGAAATTCCCATTCCCTCATCTCTCTCTTTCTCTTTTTCTTTCCCCTTCATTCCTTCTCTCTCTCTTTCTCTCTTTCATCCCCCTCTTTGAAACTTCCAACATCTACGGATAGTTTTATCTATTCTCTGCTTCTTCCACCTCTCCTTCTATCGTTTGTTATTATCACTTGACTGTGGATGTTCTCTCTCCTCGGATTTGTCTCATCATCGGAACTCCGGTCCATCAAGGGAAAGAAAAGAATCGGCAGAGAGAGAAGAGGAAGATAAAAGAAGAAAGACAGGAGAATCTAGAAGATATAATAGATAAGCTAATCTGGAAGGATTACTTGGGAAACGCTCTACACAGCCGCGACAAATATATACTCCAATTTCCGACGTCACGGTACCAGTCTCAGCAATTCAGGTCCATCCGCAGACGCAATGACAGGCTCCATCGACGCAGATGAGAGAACCGGCTTGCTCGCCGGAGGAAGAGAGGCCGATGAATCGCAAACCAATGGTGTCAACGGTGTCAACGGTGTCAACGGCATCGGCCGGACGCCGTACCACAAGGATTCGCGCATCTGGGTGCGCTGGCCCATGAACACCGTCCACATCTCCTACCACACCCTCATGAGCAACTACGTCAACATCCTCCTCGTCTTCGTGCCCTTGGGAATCGTCTCAGGCGCCGTCGGCTGGGATCCCACCACGACCTTTGTTCTGAACTTTTTGGCCATCATCCCGCTCGCTTCGCTGCTGAGTTTCGCGACCGAGGAACTAGCAGCTAAATTGGGACAGACGTTGGGTGGTTTGTTGAATGCGACGTTTGGGAATGCGGTGGAGCTCATTGTTAGTATATATCCTGTGGCTTTTTTCTTTTTTACTACCCCGGATTTTTGATGCTATCGCGGCTGGTGAATAGCTTCATGTGGCTGATGTGCAGGGAAATTAGGTCAGCATCGTGGCGCTCAGGAACCATGAGATTCGCATCGTCCAGGCGAGTATGCTTGGGAGTATTCTTTCGAATATCCTCTTGGTGTTGGGATGCTGCTTCCTCGTCGGTGGGTTGTCGCGCCATGAGCAGCTGTTCAACTCCACCATGGCCTCAACCATGTCATCTTTGATGGCGGTCGCATCTGCCTCATTGATCATTCCAGCGACTCTCTTCGCTGCGATATCTGGCGCGGACACGGACGAATCTCCCAAGAGCAGTATTCTGATCCTGTCCCGTGGAACTGCCATCATTCTCCTTGTCCTCTACGTGATCTATCTCTTCTTCCAACTCAGGAGTCACTCCGACCTTTTCGAAGAAGTCCAGAACGACGCCGAAACGCCGACCGATGAGGAAGAGGAAGAGCACCTCCTAAGCCCCATTGCTGCTGGTATTGTCCTCGTCGTCGTCACAATCGCTGTTGCCAAATGTGCGGATTACCTTGTGGATAGCATCGACGCCATCGTCGAGCGGACCGGTGTCAGCAAGACCTTCATCGGTTTGATTCTCATCCCCATTGTCGGAAACGCTGCCGAGCATGTCACCGCCGTGGTTGTCGCATACAAGAATAAGATGGATCTGGCTATTGGCGTTGCCATAGGTAGCAGCTTGCAGATCGCCCTATTTGTCACCCCATTCCTGGTCATCCTTGGCTGGATCATGGGTGTTGAAATGACTCTGCATTTCAAGACGTTCGAAACGGTTGCGTTCTTCTTGTCTGGATTGGTGGTCACGCTGCTGATCATGGATGGAAAGTCCAACTATCTTGAAGGTGCTCTTTGTATTGGAATGTATGTTTATCCGTCTCACCCCCAAAATATGCCCAGCTAATAGTAAGATAGGTACTTGATTATCGCTCTCGCCTTCCTCGTCTACCCAGATGAAGCTAGTGACGTTGGCGAAGTCATCATGCCTCCCCTCACTGGAGCTGGCGTCTCGCCCTGATATTAATTATACCCTACTCAGTCTTTTGATGCTTTCCTTTCTGTCATGTCGAAAACTTTCGTTTATAATAACGTCTAACAACAGACTCTTATCCTCTCACTTTCTTTCTACCTCTTATCTTATTCTGGACTTTCGGGAAACCTCCCTATGTAAAAATTGTTGCGCCGCTGCTTTTCCTTACAGTAAAATTCTATTTCTCTGTCTCCTTGTATAAGTGAATTATTTGGGTTGTTGTCTGTCTGCTTTTGCCCCGTGAGCGCTTTTTAAAATTCCAGTTCGGAAAGGTCGGAAAACAGAAAGAGATATGGATATCGTGAGCTAGTTGTTAAAGGTATACGAAATCAATTAAATAAATCATTCAATAAATCATGAAAAGAGAGGGGATTCATCGAAATGAACCGCTCTATGAGAGCAGGTGTGATTATCTAATCGATATTCCGGATAAACAAAACATCCGACCCGGGACATCGAAAGAACTTCCTTCATCAAAAATCGTGACTTTGAATGTTGTCGATATAGAACCCCTTCCTCCCAACTACGACGACGGCACCTTTATTTATTAATCGACCTCCCGAGTTCAGCTCTTTTGAAACGGACTCCCTGATATCCGATTGTGGGGAGGAGGAATAAAGACACAGACTATAAGAAGGGCAAGGGAATAGAAGAAGGAAACAAAAATGCCTCCACGACTCAACCTCTTCAACAGCAAGAACGCAGCTGTTTCTCTCTTCCGGTTACAGACGACTTCTTCTTCCGCTTCCGCTTCAGCAACATATACCGTCTCAGCCTCGTCTCGAGCTAGATCCACGATCGCCCTCCTTAACAGCCGCAGGAACCAACCCCAGGTCCAACTTCAGCGGAGGGCAGCTTCTTCTACATCCGGGAAAGATGGAGAGGATGGGGCAGTAGGAGGAGGACCTAGGGCAGGGGTTGAAGGAGAAGTTGTAGGACCGAATCAGGATCCGTTGCCCGATGTGGGACAGGAAGCGGCGGAGATTGATCGGATTGTTAATAAGGGGGGGGAGAGTGAGAGTGGGAGTTGTGGGAAGGGGTCGCCGGAGTTTGAGCAGGGGACGCCGGTGCAGGAGGTTAGTTTTTTCTTTCTTTGTTGGAGTGGATGTGGGATTAAGAGGTGTGCTGACTTTGTGATGGGTGGATAGATTTTGAAACGGGACAAAGATGCACAGAAGAATGCCCCGAAGGTTATGAGGGATCAGGTTTCTCGTTCTTCTGGATCGTCGAGGTCATATTCGACTTCTGCTAGGCTTGGACAGCAAATGGACCATCAGTCGTCATCGTCCAGTCAATTGGACCCGTCAATTGCGACTGTCGCTTCTATGATTTACAACCCTCAGCAACCCGCTTCGGCAGCGATGCAGCCTCTACCTCCGGGATATAAATTCGAAGCACCGACCATGCCATTGCCACGGACGGAGAATGTTAAGCGTCGGTATGACCCGCTAGTCGAGCAGTTTACGAAGTTGTTGATGAGGGATGGGAAGTTGAGTCTTGCTCAGAAGGTACTATCTCCCTCATCCCTACAAAAAGAAATAAAAAACCCGTAACTAATACAACATCCCAGACAATGGAATCCATCCTCAACAACCTCCGCCAATCCTCCCCCCCTCAAATAAACCCAACCCGCCCCCTCCTAACCGCTCCCCCCTCCCCACAACTCCCCCTAAACCCAATCCTCTACCTAACCCTAATCGTCGACTCCGTCGCCCCGCTCCTCAAAATCCGCCAACAAAAGGGCGCCGCGGGAGGAGGTATGTCCCTCCAGATCCCGGTCCCGCTGCCTCTACGCCGACGTCGGAGGACGGCGATAAAGTGGATTCTGGACGCATCAGAGAAGAGGAAGGATAGTAAATTGTCGAGTAGGGTTTCGAATGAGCTGATGGCTGTGGCGGAGGGGAAGGGGGCGGCGTGGGAAAAGAGGGCGAATGTGCATAAGATGGGGATTTCGGCGAGGACGAATATTAAGTGGACGGCCAAGAGGTAGAGAGAGGTCTCTAAGAGGACTTGTTGGGGATGGGGATATTCCCTCTCCTGCCTCCACCCGTTTTATCGTTACTTCTTTCTTTTTCCTCTCTTTTGTTGGTTGATGTACATCTGACCAAGGGTCTGCTTGTCGTTTCTATAGTTGTAATTTTATATGTCGTTGGCTGTTTGATTTCGACCAAGAGACATATATATAATCTCTGCACTGCACATTTTGGGCATTTCTTAACACTTCGGCATTTCAATACTAGAGAATGGAGAAACCAAAATCAAAAAATATTATTCATCATCATCATCATTGTTCGTCTAGATAGCACGCCACTATCTATCTGTATATCTGATTATATATCTCTTTTTTCCATTTTGAGAATTAAGTTGCAACCCACGCACTGTGTATTAGTGAGTAGGTAGCGTAAAGAATGAATGGAAAGTAAAATTATAAACCTCCACCAAATATTAAGTGTTCAGGCAATCCCAACAACAGGATTTGCCACAGGTTAACTCAAACGCAGTTAGTTTTCCGAGGGAGGTGTTAGGATTCCCGCAGCCGTGAAAATCGCATAGCTAGTCTTCTCAACCCACTCCTCAGCCAGAGTTTGGTTTCCTGCCTGCACGGCCTCGGTGATTCCGGGGTAGGTGACTGGAGCGTATCTGTCGGTAAATTTGTTAGTTGTAATTCCTTAAATGCGGAGAGGAAGAGATAACTTACCCGGTATCCAGACCCGGCGCAAAAATAACATGTTTGTAGAACTCCCGGCCGGTCAAACCACCCTGGCTAACGAATCCTCTCTCAAAGTCACGGAACCTGCTATTCACGGTATCGACGAGGTCCTCGTCTCCACCTGACGCAGCCTTTTCCTTCAAATCTGTTGCCTCGTTGGCAGCCTGACCGAACACATCGATGGCGTCCTCAAGCTGCGAGAGATCGAGGTTCATGGATGAGTCTTTGATCACGTCCTTGAGTTCATCGAGGTAGAGGTTCATCTGGGTTTCGTAGTTGTTGACGTCGAAGGGAATGATTTCATCTGACGCAAGGTGATAGCCTAGGAGACTGAGATATTGGCCTATAGCGACGTGGGTCTCGAATCCAGGGTCACCGAAATTCTCCATCCAGTGGTAGGAATCGTAGTTGGAGTGGTAGTGGTAAATAGGGTCATTGGGGCCACCATCAGCGCCAAAATCCATCTATATAAATGTCAAAAAACTAGTCAAACATTCTAACGGGTGGTTGGGGTTGCTTACGGCAGGAATGCCATTGTGAACGAAGGCAGTGTAGTCGGAACCGCTTCCTAGAACTCCGATTTCTCCTTCACTGCCAGCGTACCACATGTCATACAGAGTGATATTTGAGCTTCCCTTGTAAGGGAAAATCACTTTCTTCGCCAATTCGACAGCAAGCTCGTGGAGTTGGGGTGTTGCGGAGATGGAAGGCCGCGGACCGCCGACAGCAACGTCTATATTGAGATACGCGACTGCGGATTCTTTCAGCCATGGCAACTGTCGGTACATCATATTAGCAAACCCGGAAGCCTGACAGAAAATGCAAGTAGACATACGTATTCTTCAACCCATTCAGTAGAGCCAAGAAGGCCATACTCTTCTCCATCCCAGGAAGCCATGACACTAAAAAGGTTATCATTAGTAAGGTATACCTAAGGGCCTGAGTTTCTTGTGGTACCAACATTGTCCTCTTGGGTTGCCATCCCGCCTCCTGCAATTTTCCAAACGCCTTGGCGAGTTCAACCATTATCGCAGTCCCAGAGTTTGGATCTGCAGCTCCGCCAATGATCCATGCATCCCAATGGTTTCCGATAACAACCACTTCGTCTGGGCTTGTTCCGTTAATGATCCCGATGGAGTCGTAGATGGGGTTGAAAGTGTCTTCCATCTTATTGCTCATTGAAATCTGGGCTCCCGGCGCAGGGCCAGTAGAGTAGGAGACATTAAGACCACCAACCCAACCATCTCGGCCGACTTCCTCTGGCGACGCTCCATGGCCATCCAGTGCAGATAGGATGGGGATTGCGTTGGCGAAAGAAATTGGGAGGGATGGAATGTTGGGTACAGTAATATGTGGATCAACCCGTGGACAACCCGGCTTTGAAGGGTAACCGGGTGTCGTGGGATCCCCAGAAGAATGCGAGAGATTGTCAACGGATCCACGTTGGACTGATGATGGATTCCTGGCGGGGCCATCGGGATAAGCAGCATAGCCATTCGCCTCTGTGACGTTGCCATCATCACCCGGGTCGGTAAAAATGACACATCCGATCATGCCATTATCTTCGGCATTCTTGACTTTCAAGCCTCTATTCTTAGGAGTTAGCGAGATCTCTCCGAGGCTATCCAATGGCGATTGAACGCCAACAAAAAATATAATTCACCCATAAATCATAAAATAGATCAATGACACGAAATATGAGATTCACGGGGAATAACCCCTGGCCTCAGCTACTTCGACATATGGGACAGAAACATGGAAAGGGTCACCAACCTGAACGGGCCACCGTATGCAGCAAGAGCAATTTTGCCTTCCAACTCAATTCCCAAGTCCAGAAGCCTTTCAAAATCTACTTGCTGTCCACGGCCGACGTAAACGTATTCCGCTTCCGCATCTCCAGTAGCCGAATAGCCGTGAAAGCTGGGGACACGATTCGGGTAACTAGTGGTATCATCCTCTTTCAGCACGTCCTCTTCGAGGTCGGCCGTCCACTTATCCCCGCTGGGAAGGCTGAGCGACAAGTTTTGCGAGATCGGATAGTCCAGATACACGAGGTAAGAAACGAGAGAGGATGGGACGCCGAATTCATTCCACTTGTCGGCAGTCCATTGAACCATAGTTCGGTTCGTGCCAGCAAGATGGAGGCCATGAGTATAGTAGTAAGACCAATCGCTGACCGTATTGCGGTCGAAGGAGTTCACTAGAATAGCTTCTTGTTCCGTGAGGACGGGAGGGAACTCGGCCGCCTCTCCTCTTTTCGCGATACTGTCATGCGGTTCGAGGTACTTCCAATGGTCATGATGTTGCGGGCAAGCATCCCCGAGGGACGCCGAAAGCGCTAACAAAGACAAAGTACTAAAATAATGCATATTGAGCTATTTGACCTCAGCTTAGCATTATTTATCATGCGAAATAAAAAGGTAAGAAAAAACACGAGAAGGAAAAAAAGAGCTGGAAGAGCTGAGGGTTTCTCCTGCCCTTTATAGCAAGCGGCATGTAGAGCGCAGACGGACGATCAACAAGGCTTCAACAAGGCTTCAACATAGCTCTCTCTTTCTCCCCGAATTGAGGTATTATTCTGCCCGAGCCATGTCATCATCGTCTCGAGATAAAAAACAAGCAATGGTTCCACGGATGTTTTAGCTCGAGAAATCCTTGTATGATGTTGCAATGATCCTTCAACAATCCACACGTTTTTGCGGGGGTGGATGTGTTTATCTTTTAGCTCTTCACTTATCTCATAATAAAAAGACCCGCTGCCTTCGTCTAAGTCAAAAGAAACACGGGACGTTGGCAGATAGCGGGCAGCTTCTCCTCATCTCCCCCGGGTAATTCGAATCCGTATCTCACGGCAACCCACATTGTGAGGGCTCGGTACCGCCCGCCGCCGCACTGTCAGCACTGGTTGTGGGTGCTCGCATTGCAGCTAATGTGTGTTTTCCCGACGAATCCCGAGGTAATCCTTCTCTGATTCGATGTTGGCTTTGTGGTGCGTTTTGCTCATCTTCCGTCATCAATTCGATATCCACACTTTGGGGAATGTACGTTTTGTCTCCATGAGTTGACTTAATCACTTCGAGTGTCTGCAGTCTCATAGATCTTTCCTCGAGCTTCTCTAGCTATTCATCTTCTACTCCGCAGATGTAGTATTTCCACCCTCAACGTTGTGAAAGGGTCGGAAATAAGAGGCTCTCAGGGCTGAAGCTTGTGTTTAGTCATCATGGTCACTGCGGATAAAGCTAAACCACATTAGGAAGGTTCGCTTCCAAGGTTAACCGAGATTTAGTCACGTGCCTTGCTTCCTTCCATAAGGAGGTACCTAGGTGTTGAATCGAGTTCTGGACCAGCAGATCTTAATATATATCGGTGATAAAAAGGTGGCCCATAGTAGATCATTTAATCGTTATCCATGGGCCAAGGCCTTGAAACTCCAAAAATTAGTTAACCAATACAGAACTACCCCCAAAACTCCATGCTCCTGCTTCACGCTTCAGACTCGCTATGGTTGAATTAAGGTCGATAGTCATGACTTCCATGATAGACAGTCAGACTCCAGTCGTTATAGATACCATCCCTCCATGACCGGTTGGCTCCAGAACGAGACCATATTTCGAAGTCAACGATGTAGCTATTATTACAGCGTCAACTCAGTCTCCAACCATCATCCAAGACGGACGGGGGGAACAAGGGAAGCAGATGGAGAAGCTTACCATTTCTGGGACTGGCGGTCCCAGAGCAGATTTCGAAAGGTAGTATCCAGGCTAACAAACCCACAATCTCGACACTCGCTGCGTAGTGGAGACGATAATTAGCATGTCAAAAACGATGCGGGGGTGGGGGACTGCTAATCAACCTACCTCCAAGCCTTTTTGAACGCCGTTCGAAGTTCGTTGCGCTCCTGGAGTGAGAGGTCTTCGATCTGGTCAATTTGGATACCAGGCAGTTTGTTCATGAGGAAATAAACAACATATCCCCCAGGAACCCATCCACGTTTGCCTTGCTTGGTCTGCTTCCAAGAGAGAAGCGTTGGAGCCGAGGAGCACCCTGCACGAGTCAAATGCTGTAGAGCATAAAGTTCAGACTCCGTTACTGGATGATGCACTTTGGTTGCTTGTTCGGCTCTTTCACTCGCTCTCTGGGATTCCGTAT
The DNA here is from genome assembly GCA_949709995.1 of Arachnomyces sp. KDTOL00113. Taxonomy (NCBI): domain Eukaryota; kingdom Fungi; phylum Ascomycota; class Eurotiomycetes; order Onygenales; family Arachnomycetaceae; genus Arachnomyces; species Arachnomyces sp. KDTOL00113. The sequence continues at coordinate 1,465,519 of OX453234.1, forward strand.
CATAATGTGGTACCCTTGATGGGGGTTCGTTTTATTAGCATTAGTTTAAGTCATGCAGAGTTCATGTTCCCGATTCACAAACATCTAAAAGAAGATCTATAATATTGAAGGGGGGAGAAAAGAGACATACTGCATGTGAATCTTGATAATAGCCTCCTTCCCAGTAACCTTATCGCCATCCATTCGAGCGCAGATAAAAACTGCCTTCGCCACAGACTGGGAAACAGGACCGTCCTCTTCCCCAGATTCTTCTACCCTCGAGCCTTCCTCTTCCGATTCATCTTCCTCTTCATCGATATAGTCGCTCTCAGAGATTAGCTCTTTAAGCACCCATACAGATGGTTCTGGTTTTTTGAACGAAACCTTGCGGCCGAGATAGCTTTGGCCGAACCAAGATATCTCCGGCATGATGGGAGGCACCCGGTAGTAGCTCGAAGAAAATAGGGAAAGTATGCTAAAGGTACATGTATATTGACATGAATTAACTGCAAGAACAGAAGGCGAAAAGCGCGCTCTTATTATATGTAGCACTTCTGATATTTGTGATAATGTTCCTGTCTGTCTTAAAAAGGTTAGTATAGACGTGATGCCCCACTAATATAAAGTTTGGGGGCTATTTATAGTATTGCTATTGGTTGCCTCTCACACCCTCGCGCCAATAAAAGAGCGTGTCCAAGCGCGCGCAACTCTCCTCTATCAAGGAATTTATTTTTGAAGGGGATGGGGACGTGAAAAAAGAAATGAACACCACTTCGCAATAGAAAGTCGCCCCATACCTTGCATCGAAACGTCCTCTGTTTGGTTTGGTTTGGTTGGTGGAAATGATTCTTGAGTAATTGGAATCCCAAGATGAAACGGCAGGCCAAAGCACTCCTGGCGCTTTGGCTTGTGTTGACAGTTGGTTTGAAGCACAGGGAGCTGTGTTTAAGATACAAAATGTTGCTCATATCATGGATTTCAGCTGTAAATTCTGCTAATGCCCCTCTACACTCCCTTCGTTGACGATACATTTATCCTTATTACAAACCTTTCCTATTTTCCGATTGACCATGGCCTTCGCGGGACTCGACGATGAGCAGTTCAACCTCATTGCTCAAAAGTTATTCCTCAATTCTAAAGATCTCGCCCGCTCTCCCTTGCCGAATCTGAATTTTGGCAAAGAGAAGACTATAAGTTCTTCCCTCCACCCGCTTGAATATAGGCAGAAGCTGGTTTACTGGTCGAGATTCGAGCCGTTGGTCCGGGAGACCATTGATCAGCTGGATCTCCCCGAGGAGATTCTTGATATCTGGAATCACCCTGAACTCGTAGGGCCTAACAATATCCATGGAAGAGAACACGTCCAATGCGGAGACGAAATTTCCATTGTTGGGAGATTTAACCAGCACGTGGGGCAGGTCTTGTCCGCTGTCTTCCAGACTCTTGGGTGGGATATTAAATTTGCAGATTTCAAGACGGTTAAGGGCAAGGGTAAAAGAAAAAAAAAGAAGATGGGGAAAAAGGTTCCTGATACCATTCTTGTCACGTCGAATGGCACTGCACTAGTTGTTGGAGAAGCAAAAACTCCCTGGAAGCATGTGTTTGAGGAGAAAATGGTCGAAGAAGATTCATTTCGGCATCTGATAGGTTATTACTACACTTTTCTTCTTTCCCTGCCAAGAACTCAGTACTAATTCAATTTTCCAGGCCAGATATCGAAATACCTGCACATACAGAAGCTGAAGTATGGGTTTCTAACGACCTATGAGCAAACAATATTCTTCAAACAGGAGATTCACGACGGTCAATGGGCATTGTATTATTCCAACATAATCGATCATGCCACGGCGCGCTCTAAAAGCGGTTCAACTAAACAAGCAGATTACTGTGGGATTGTAACCCTCAGAGAATGTTTTCTCTTTTTAGCATCCGAGATCCGGGACGAATATGAGGCGAAAAATAACATGAGACTCAACCACTGGGCACCGCAGAAGAGATCCTCTCATTTAATCGTTCCACGACATATTAGCGACGATGATAATATCCAGCCTCCAGTGCCGAGCGCTCAGCCTCCCCTACCCACTACCAACCTACCACTTCAGCAGCACAATACCCGATCTCAAGTCAAAAATGTTGTTAGCGGGGAGTCAAAAACCCGTGATACAACAACGGATGAGGAGAGTGAGAGCGAGAGTGATGAGCAGGAAGAGGATGAAGACGATGAAGAGGACGAGGACGAGAATGAAGATGAGGACGAAAGCGAGGATGATGACGAACAAGGGGATGAGCCTGAGGCAAAGGGTGGGGGAAAGCGAATTTCAGGGGATATGGCAACCAGAACCAAGAGTACCAACAACCGCCGTGGGGCAAGGTAAGGAGAGATCCAGGCTGTCATATAGGCATCCCGTGGCTTGTTGGAAAACACACCTTTTTATATATATTTTTTATTATTATTTTGCTGGATAGATAATATAAGTCAACTGAGAAATTGAGAGATTTAAATAACAAGGTCCTAATTAAACATCGTCATTTTTTGAAAATTGTTATTAATTATTTTAACTTCGTCTTATTACTGCTTCTTTTCGACTATTTATCACCGCTCTAACTCCAGAATTTAATATCTTGATGCTCATGAGCTATTTGCTGTTCCTGCTACTTCGGTGCCCGACGTGTCATGTATCCCAAGCCTTTTCTATCTCCATAGCCCATTGAACGGCCTTCAAGGCTGTGCAGCCTTCTTTGGTCTATTTAATTCTGACAACTTTCATCGCAATGTAGCAAATCATTCTTCAGGTTGACAATACCGAGATTTTATTATGAAAATACTCTTCGCCTTCAGTCCTTTTCTTTTATCTTGATTTTCTTTGTGATTATAATCAAAGCGTTTTCGTTCGATCTTTCCCACCACGTTATTGCTTTTTCGCTCTCTCGAATGTTCTTCGAATTTTATCGTTGCAGCCTTACAGAGCAGAGCTGACATGGATCCCGTCAGTGCTGTTAGTACCGCGAGCGCTACTATTACATTTTTCCAGTTCACGTATGGATTTTTGAGAACAGCCTACGAGATATACGACAGCGGCAACGTGGGTGGCTATGAGAAGTTGGAGGATGTCGCAAAAGACACGAATACTGTGTCCGGCCAAGTCGTTAATCAAAGCCCCTCAAATTCATCAGAGGATGAAGCCGCTCTGTTTAACCTAGCTAAGCAATGTCACCAATTGTCGACAGATCTCGTGCGTCAGATTGGAAACAGGAAGATGGGCGAAAAACGTATCCAATTTGCTATCAAAGGTGCCTTCAAGCTTGTGTGCACCAAAGACGTGATAATTCGACTCCAGGGAGACCTGGAAAGGTGCCAGGCACAGTTTCATTTACGTTTAACGATGATAAGAAGGTATAGTACAATCTTATATTTATAACGTATACGGGCAATCATAACTTACTTCTTGTCAGCGAGAAGATTCAAAATTCGTTGATAAAGCTTCAGGAGGCCTCCGAGGATTTTCAAAAGCAGCTCGGGAATGGCCGAGAGAGAGCTAACCAAAGGAATATCATCGAGTTCTTGAGATTTGACATGATAGATGAGAGATACCAAGACGTTCAGAAAGCAGCGGAGACAACCTTTGAGTGGATTGTGAATGATCCACGTGCGCAAACTTTTTCGAATAGTAAATTGCAATATTCCTTTCGAGACTGGCTGTTGAGGGGACATGGTATCTTTCATATATCTGGGTACGTTTTGGCACAGGTATGACCCATGGATTTCTTGCAAATGGAACGTTGACTTGCGAATGTGAATAGCAAGCCTGGTTCAGGGAAATCAACCTTGATGAAGTTTCTCGTCACCCATTCTGAGACGGAAGCCGCACTGAAAACTTGGGCTCGGGACAAGAAGCTTATTGTTGCCCGTTATTTCTTCTGGAAAGCGGGAAAGCCGCTTCAGAGGACATTCCGGGGCCTTATACGATCAATGCTCTGTTCGGTCCTGGAACAGTGCCTGGAAGTCATCCCACAAGTGCTCCCCGCTTATTGGGATCCGTACGAGTATGAGATATGGAATTCGCCCCCTGTTATCGAAATTGGAGATGATGAGATAATTGCTGCTTTCGACAGACTCATCAGGACTACTTCTATCTATAAGGACCATTCCTTCTGCTTCTTCATTGATGGTCTAGATGAGTTCGAAGACCTGTCTCAAACCCATGATGATCTGGTATCGTCCCTTCACGAGTGGGTTAAAACATCTCCAGACTCTCTTAAGATCTGCGCTTCCAGTCGCGAGTGGCCGGCCTTCCTGAACCGCCTACCTGACAGTCAGAGAATCAGACTCCAGGACCTGACCAAGCATGACATTGAAACCGTCGTAGGACGCGAGTTGCGCAAGGAGGAACACTTTCAAAAACTGCTCACTGCTGATCCTAGCAGATGTCAACGTTTGGAGCAAGAAATCGTCCACAACACGCAAGGTGTTTTTCTGTGGGTAACTCTGACTCTGAGAGTGCTACGCCAAGGTCTTGAGAACCTCGAAACTCTTCGAGATCTCAATAAGAAACTTAAGGAGATCCCGTTAGAGCTGGAGGATTTTTATTCCTACATACTGAACTCAATACTGCGGGCTGATCGTAGAAAGGCCCTCTTTGCACTTGCCTTCACCGTGGAAGCTAGCAAAGACAACACGGTGTCCAACGAAAGTATATATCCAAGCTTTACACTTTTTAGAACAACATCCCTCTTCAGATACTCATTCCTATCCCAGTACGCGGAACGCGAAAACTTCGCAGGAGAACTCAAGTTTTGTGACCTGACCAGTGAACAGATTCAGGAACGGATGAAGGTTGCGACTATCCAGATCTACGGGCATTGCAAAGGTCTTCTTGAGGTCCGCGACGAGCACGGCAGCAGCGGATCCCTCGCGTTCTCATCAAAGCCCTCGAAAGTCGCCATCACGCATACATCAATCATTGAATTTCTCGAAAACTACCTTCATCGCCACCTGCAAGAGCTTCAGGGGTTTGACTATGCGGAAGCATGCATCCAGACATTTATTGCAGTTGTGAAAAGTGTGGAGTTCGACGAGACACACGTTTTAGACCAGGGAATGTTTCACCTGTTCGAGTGTCTGATCTCACTTATTCGAGATTGTCAAGTTCCAGACAAGATACCGTACTTCCGTCAACTCGCTCTCCTCGACGATGCTCTGAGTTGTAGGCAGGCTTCCCTGGCGCCTGGTCTTGAACAAATAAGATGGGTGAAGTTCAGCGTCATGGGTGCAACTACTGGTTCCAGCCGACCTTTATTCTCCACCATTCTACACGCCGCCATTTATGAGCGCTTGGATGAGTACGGGATATGGAAGATAGAGAATTCACCTGAGCTTCTGGACAGCGAGCTCGGGGCATTGTTACTCGAGGCCGTCATAGATGGTATCTTCTACTATCAGAGAGACCTAACTAAGCTCCTGAGAGAGTTGCTTGGTATGGGTCTCAGTTCTAATTCTATTTGTGTTACTCCAGATTATGGGGGCCTTACTATATGGGAGTTACATGCGACCCGGCTGCTCTTTGAGATAGAGGCACCCTATAGCTGGCACGCAGCACAGATATTTTTGGAATTTGGAGCCCCGGCGCCGGCCTGGGAGCTACCTCCATTGGAAAATACTGACTCCCCTATTATACTCAAATTTGGACGCACATGTGTACCTTCGAAGGACACCAGCCTTAGCTGGGGAGAACGGCTCTTGTTTAAGAGGTCCGAGTTAGGAGAAGTTGGACGCCAGACTTTATTCTCTGTTATGAGGAAGTCCAAACCGGACAATACAGAGGAAATTAGCCGCCTTCTCGAGAAGTCAAAGAGCTATTTCAAGGAGGAGGAGTTACCATCATCCGCTGGCGCTCTCAATGAGGATATCAAACATAGTTGGCTGGGCCTACGTGATATGATGATTTTGAGCATTGGCAGGCTAGATAATTACTTCCTCTCAGGCTTTCTATCTAAATGGGCTCGGGACAGTAGGCCTTCTAAGAGGAACGATTCTGGGCCAATGGAGCAGGAGGCATCAGAACAGCAGAAGAACAATAACATAAATGCTTTGCAGTTCATCATGCAAACTCTGACGAATTCTGTAACAGCATGGTTTATCACTTGTAAGTTAATCTTGGTATGGTAACCTTCGCTTCACTGAAATTATTGCTAAAAACCATTGCAGTATGTGCTCTTCTCTTCGCAATATTTTATCAAAAGTAGGGACGGACAAACACACTTTGAACGTGAGATATTTCAAAGTTTTATTTTCTTTTCAGATTCATTAACTGAAAAAGCAAATCACTGAGATGAAATGATTGCAAGGGTTATATTTGTTTCAAGAGGCGGTGGTTCTGGAGGGATAAACGGCTCCAGAGGTGCCAGCAGGGGAACGACTACCCAACAAAGAAGGGATCGAATCTATCCTTAGGTATGTATATACGCCAGAATTACCCTCATCTAAAGGGGATGAACTCATGCCCATAGAGTTCAACCCCCCTCCCCAATGTATAGGGGTTACCGAGGTCGTCAGCTATCCAAGTCTCCTGGATCCTCATCTATCAACTCGAGCTCTCACTATGTACTACGGACGCTGTTCCGCGTATTCATATGAAATTTTGAAGTTGGGATTGTGTGTATTTCAACCTAGAGAGAAAGAGAGCATGAAGTGAAATAGGGGGTTGAATGCAGGATAAAATATAAAAAAACATATAGTAGGAAGAAGGCAGTAAAAAGGGAATCCAATAAAAACAAAACAAAAAAGTTCACGCCGAAGGCTCCAAGGCCGTTCGACGCTATGAAAAACCCCAGATGGGATTTTTACTTCCGACACAGGTGGGAATCACCCGAGCGCTCTCACTCAGGAACCTGATTCACCCACCCGGACCGAGATTCTGGTGGTGCAGCCTGGCTTTTGGCCACTACACCACACTGTCTCAGTCTGTTGATAGAACTTCCCTTTAGATGGTTATATGTCTAGTTTTTTGAAGTTTGGTAGATTATGTATTTGAGAGACCATGATAGTTAAGAAATAGGGATATACAACAAAGGATTCGAGAGAAAGTTGCTAAAAACATGAAGAAAGAAGCAAAGTAAGTAAGAACGGCCACCTCCCTCCCTAAGAGTATCATAACATCTAATCATCAAGTAAAAGAGCCTGATCATCCGGAGACAAGTCCGCAAACTTCCAGCGTACCCTGTCCATATACAGACGACAATTTCTCCCACCAAACGTCAAATGCTCCGGCCAATTCTTTATGGGGCCGCTTATATCGTTTTGGAACTTATTGCGCCGGAAAAACTGTTCTTGATTTGGAAGATCAGCCTGCATTGCCTCAGGATCCCCCTCGCTCATCATGACACCAAGTAGGTATGGGCAGTGAACTGCACATCTGATCAAACTCATGGTCTCCACCTGGATTGGACCCAGCGAAATAATAGATATACTGTTCAACTTTGAGAGACGCCAGATGTCGTTGCGGAACATGTCGGAGAACACCTGCTCCCTCTCGGGCGTGTATAGCGGATGCGGGTGGTGGAGATCAAGAATCTGGATATTCCGGCAGAATTCTGGGAGGATATGGATGTCTCCTGGGATGAACCAGAGAAGGCACAACTTTGCAAGGTTTGGGCACGATCGAAGGATGGAGGAGACATATGGTCCCTGCGGTTCGGGATCCGCGAAACATATGGCTAAGTTTTTGAGGTTACGGCTTTTGAAGTAGTTCGGGATGGGTTCCACGCCGACGTCAACCATGTCAGGCGAGGGATAGAAGACATTAGCTATCAGTGTTAGGGAAATGAGATTCGGAAGCTGGGCGATATTGTCTAAATCGGAAAACACAATAACTTCTGCTTCGAGAGTGAGCTTAGTGAGACGATGAGGAAGAATTTCTAGAAACGCGCTAGGGATATAATCTGTGTGGATCAAATCATTATCCATCAATGGTCCGGTTATGTTGAGGTCGGTGACCGATTGCGGAATCGTGAAGTCCGGATCTTGGTGGTACTGGAAGGTTGACACGAAATGGATCTTTAATCTCTCCAGATTCTCCAGACGGGAGAGAATAAAGGAGGGTCCAGGATTGTTCCATTCTGTATCTTCTATCACGGCTTCGTAGGTTCGGATTCTAGAGGGCCACTCATAGGCCAAGGCGTCAAAGGATGTTATGTTGGCCATAGCAGTCCGACTAGAGAATTGTACGTAGACTTTTGTATCGGGTCGTGCACGTAAAGCATGGCCGATTGTTGAGAAAAGCTTAGATTTAGCAGTATTATATCTCGCATTGCCTAGTTTCTGATGCTCTTTCTCAATTAATGAATGTTGATGCCTGTCTAGGGACGAATGTTAGTTTGCTCATTCTTGTAACACAGGATATTTGTAACATTGTATATCAAACATTTACCACCTGCTTTTCTTATCGAAAACCAGGGACAATGAAGTCGCGGAAGGGACCAAGGTAAAATCCTAAGAGCAGGAGAAGGAACACACTTACAACGATAAACGCCAAGCTGAGAAAATGTAATCTCGCTCAGGGAAAGCGCTGGAGCCAACAGTGCCACAGCTTTGGCCTGTAACTCCATAACGTCGTCGGAAACGGCGAAAACAATCCCTAGCCAACGTACAACCGGTGGGATCGCCAGAAACTCGGTGCTATCGTGTCTCCATGTCGCTGCGGTGTTACAATCCTTCCAAGTGAACCCGTTCCCAGCTTCGACGAGCCTTTCCAGTTCCTCCACGTCGTGAGGTATTTCGATCCTTTCCCAAAGCCTGGGGCGGCAGACATGGTTGCATTGTTTGTCGACGAGACGATAGGCCTTTAGGTCTGTTAGGCTGAGGTTGCGAATAATGAGGAGTTGGATTTCGTTGGGCAGAAACATTTTGTTTCTCAGTAATCGCTTTCGTTGTCTGAACTTGTTGAATATCAAAGAAAACCCGCGTTTGGATTTATGCGTTTCCATTAGAAGAGAAGAAAAACAAAGAGAGAAAGAAGATAGAGAGTACAGGATTTCACGCTATGTGATATTCAATCCAAAGTGTGATTTTCTCCATTTAGATTGAGAGTGTGGCGAGGTTACTGAACTGGAAGATAGTGGTGAATCCCATCCCATTCATTATCAAGGCGCGGATAAACCTGGGCAGTTAATCCGTGAGCACGGAGCTTCAGGCGATAACTGAAGAAAGGTACCATTATGAGACACTCATGAACATCAAATATCTGCGGTAAAGACCAAGTTCCTTGAGGCATGAGCCGAACGAACGTTCGAATATCCCACAAAGAACTATTGCCAACCTGTATAACTCCTTTCATTGACCCTTGGAGAATGTCTGTAGGCAGGATACGTAAGTATCAGACATATTGAACAGTCGCTCTAATACCTAGGCCAGGTGCGAACTTGCAGCTCTTTAAGAAACCTATTGATGAGAAAAGCCAGGCTTTGGTCTGCTGGATCGAAATAATAGAAGAACGAAGGAGGTGTCTTTATAAAACCACTCAACCTTGCTCTTCTCACCTCCCTCTATAAGAAAGAGGACCTCAAAGAAGATCCCAAAGAAAGATTCCAAAAGAAAGGGGTAAAAGCATCTCCCCCTGAAGCACTCTTTCAGCTTGTCGAAGACCTTTCATGTTCACCAGAAAAATAGATATCCTAAATGCCGCTTAGCCAGGCTATCTGATGATAGCAAACAGTTGTTGGAACCTCCCGCCTTAGATCCATATGACCCAAAGGTCATTAAGATTGATTAATCGTTCCTTTTGACCTAGTGGGTTGTGCTCTGTTAACAGTCAAGACGAAGGATGGACGTCTGAGACCAAGGCAGGCAAGAACCAAGATTATGGCAGTGATCTTTCATCGAAAGACAAACCCTCATACGTCCAGATCTATCTGTAACAAATACTTTGAAAGCTATCTGTCTCTATCTTCTTCTCCTCGTCGTTCTCTTCTTCTCTGTCTGTCTCTCATCATTGTCTCACGATCACGTGGATCAAAAATTAAAATGAACATCAATGAGCAAGAATGACTCATTTTTAAAGTTTAGAAAATCTTACTCAGCATACTTGATGGGGAAAGGTCGTATTGTATTTTACGTATAGAATACGGGCATATGGAAATGGATATGTATTGTTGTATGGTATTATTACAGGTCCTTTTGTGATATGGGAAAGGGGTAAGGGATAGAGAGAGGTGGTGGTTTAAAACTAGAAGAGGGTCAAAGTAGGAGAGTATAGGACGGGATAGGATATGACCCTGAATTTCGTATTGCGGGGAAGTAATTCCTCACTGTGACCTAACGAACGCTTCTGTCGAGATGAGGATGGTGAATGATGAATTACTCATTTTTGCTAAGGGTTGATGGATTTGTAGTAATATCAGATACAAAATGAGTAGAGAGGAGGCTTTTGGCTGCTTGGCGGAGAGAGGAGAGGTCAAGTTCACAGATAGATATGTAAATGGATGTAGTATATAGAGAGGAAGAGATATCTAGTAATTGTATAGATGTAGATGGTAAAGATGTCGATTGCGGAACGCGCAGAGATGAGGTCGTCGATAGAGATATGGAATGAGCTGTAGGAAGGGCTGGCCGCAGGGTGAAGAAATGATATTGGGTATGTATTGAATTCTTTCGTGATTGTTTTCATAGACACCATCCCCAAAACTCCGAAGCAATAGCAAAGGCACACATGAAGAAAGAACACTCCCAAGAACCTAATGCTTCAAAAGGGAAGCAGTGTTGAGGTTTCTTCTTTTTCGAAAGCTGGCAACAAATAAAATAAAATAGGAAGAGCTGCCTTCGAGAGCGAAGAATCAATTGGGGCCGACATCATCCGAAATGCTTGTTATATACTTCTGTTTTCCCCCTGTTGATCATAAATTTCGGCGAAGGAATAACTTGCTAATGTCTTTTGTGTGAAATGAGAGCTTAACTCTTGAATAGGTTTCTGAACGAGTCAACCCTCAGTTTTCCCGGATAGGATATCACGGCTGGAATATAAGCGGAGGGAAAAGACAGAATTTTTAATAGCATAAATCAACGAAAATATAAAAAGACTAGTAAACAAATATTGCAGTGAAGCACATGTCCACTCAGAAACCGAGAACAAGAAAATCCTCACCGAAATAACCCAGACCGAAAAAAACCAGATATAGTTAGTTCTTCTTTTGCTCAGCAAGCATTTTCCTCAGAGCAGAAACCTCCCCTTCCCACCGCGCAGCTCGCATTTTCAATTCATCACGCTCCTTCGTAACCTTGTCCAGCGCACTCTCCAACTTCGTAACGCGATCTTGCTGTTTCTTCCGGAATCTGCGAGCAGCGAGCGTATTTCGACGACGCTTCTCAGCAGCTTCATCCACAGCTTGGGGTTGTTCATTTGCAGAGTCTTCTGTGCTACCGGTGGTGGTAGGTGGCGCAGATGCAGGCAGTTCAACGTGACCAAGAGGCGTTGGTTCAGTACCGTTTCCTGCAGTGTAGTTGAAGGACGTGCTAGGAAAGGAGTTTTGGAGGAGTGAATTTGGAGATGATGACTGCGGGGTATCCAAGGAAGATGAATTCAATGATTCACTTGTTGTTGGGAATGAGTATTGGTTAAAGTCGAGTTGATTGCTGGCAAAGTCGAGCCACGAAGGCTGGTTCAAGTCGATTGGGTCGAGAGGTGCTTGGTCTAGCGCCAAGGGAGGTGCAGTTGTCGTAGCAAAGGAAGGTTGTACAAAGTGATCGTAAGGTAGATTTGGATTGAGATCAGTTGGCAAGGTCGTTGGAATGTCGGCATAGTACTGATCCGTAGCTTGAGGAGAAGGCGATGGGAACGTGGAGAGGGATGATGGGTATATTCCGGTATCGTGAGAAATGGAATTGTCAGGCGGTAGAAGCGTGGGGAAATAAGGATCATGCGGATTTAACGTCGCTGGTTCTTGAAACGAAGACGGACAAAGGAAAGAATCGAAATCATGGAGGTCGGCCGAGGACAATGAGTTGGTTGGGTACGTAGTACCCGATATAGGCCTGGCGGGGCGAGCACGCGGATGATGAGGCGGCGGCCGACATGATTGTATGGCGGAGACCGATCTAAATGGGGCCCGTCGTGGGCGAATTGAGTATAAAGCGCCTGGTCCTCTCGTCCGCTAACCTGTCCGCTATCTCGTCCGTCTGCGCGGAGGGGAGGTGGATGAAGAAAAAAAGAAGAAACAGAATAGAAAGCTGGGGATGCTCGCATTTTGTATGTCGTCCGAAGGTCTTGGCAACTGCCATTATTGGACAGATACATAATACCTGTATTTTATTTATTTTATTCGATGGTATTCGATTGTAATAAGCAATACGCGGACACGTCTCCAACAAAATGCAAGCCATGGATATCAAATTACAGCCTGAGGCTGAGGGCTTGCTGATGGTGAACCCGTCAATAATGGTTGACGGTAAGTGATCAAGTTTCGAAGCAAGTGTTGAGTCATATAGAAGCTGTGCTGGAGGGAGTGAACAACTTGTACTTTGCAGCTGGTTCCAATTGACTCAAGAATTGATATTTCGCGTCATTGGGAACGGAGCAATTGCGACTGTGGTGATGCAGCTTTGGCATTCTTCTTGAGACTGAGTAGGAGAGGGTTTCGGGTCTTCGTTGTTCGTATCAGATATCTTCCATCGAATAACCCGAGATCCCATATCCGATCCCGAATCTGTCATCATCTTCGGCAAGCTGTCGCAAACATGATTATCGTCCCCCAAAGAAGTTCGTGCGTGCAATGCCGATTTTATGCCGAGCACATCTCGACGAGTCAACATCACTCGTTAGAATCTTCATCCGTAACATGATCGACATGAATTCCAAACCGACTTCCAGGGCATGAATTCCAAGTTGATGCGGGGTGAGAGAAGAAAGACGTCAACTCTCGAGTGTGGGCATTTTCTCGCTTGACTGTTGACTCTCACCAAATGCTTTGAGCACTCAGGGGTTCACCTGAATGTCCCTTGAAGGTTCCAGACTGGTCTTTTTATCCCTTCTCTTCATCTTTTTATGATCACCAGATGTTATTAATAAACCTTCCTTATGCAAGATGTGCAGACTGGCTTTCCCCACTTTCTGTCTTCCCGCTCCAATCATATCCCTGTTTTGCCGCACGGGGGACGCGAAAAGACCCTTGGCAGACGCCTTGCTGATTAACGCTCTTCGCTGATTTGACGTAACGTTTCCAACTAAAAAAAAGCTGTCATTCATTTCTATCTCACTATCAGATCAAAGAGCAAAGATCCAAGTCTCACAGCATCGTGACCTTATCAATTCCCTTGTTCGACATCATATCAGCTGCCCGGTTTCTCATGCTAAATCAAAGCGTCATTGAGAGAGCTGGTATCGGTGACAAGTTGCCCCTGTTCATCCACAGTAGCGTAGGTAGTCGAGAAGGGTCACAGGTTCTGTTCCGTGTGCCTTACTCATACCCCAACTCAACAAGATCCCACGTCGATCTCTGGTGAAAGGGTGAAGTTGTGCCTCAAAGCGTGGCTCAGGTGCCTCATTCGATAACTTTAGTTGGGATTTTCTCCTATCCTCCATCAAGCCTTAAAAGCCTTAAGGGGACCAGGTTCCCACGGATCTAGAAACTGTCATCCATAAACTTTCCCGGTGGTGGCCACCTGCACAACCACCACTCAAGATTCAGCCACCGCGACGGCCACAACGACAACGCTGCCGTGGCGCAACACCCAGAGTCAAGTGTTGAGCTTGTTGAATTCGATCCCACTACTTCCGCACCCTTCGCCACACAACCACGAGACCACGCTGGCCCGAGTTCCGAAACAACTTGGAAAGCGAGGTGGAAAGGAAGGAACAAGAAAGGGACCTTACAGCAGTACAGGAGTAGAAGAGTTCGTTTTGAGCGAGAAGAAGGAAAGCGTCAGCCGAGGCGCGTTGAGGAGGAAAAGCTAAGCGGGGAAGATTCTCAACATCACCGTCCTGCGTCGGAGGGGCATGGCGGAGAAGACAAAGAGACCGCAGACATGAAGTTCTCCCACAGTATCCAGTTCAATGCGGTGCAGGAATGGAGCAGTCATTATATTGCGTATAGCAATCTCAAGAAACTGTGAGAATCCCTTTGAACTCGACCTCCCAAGCTATCTTTACCCCTCCGTCTTTCATACCGCACGGAGTTTAAACTCTCAGCATGTTTCTCGGATCTGGAGCTGACCGCATGACTTTCACTTTTCACTAGAATATACACACTCGAGAAGCAAGTTCATCAAGCTGATGGACAGCCCGAGGGAGATGCCGAAGCCTCTCCTCTTCTCGATAGTGGGTCCATCGATACCGATACTATCTTCCGGCAGGCCCTAGATACAGAACTGGAGAAAATATGCTCGTTCTATAACGACAAAGAACCTGAGATACTTGGGGAGGTGGCCGAGGTAGTCAGTGATGAGGAGGCATACGTTGCGAATACAGAGGGCATCAATATTGCCCCTGTCGAGGAATCGCTCGTGAGAACAAGGACGTTAAGTTTTGGCGATGGCGAGCGACGGGGTAGTATATCACGGACATTGGGTCCCCATCGTGCTAGTACAGTTAGCGACTCGATCAGGGGTGACGATGCTGATAGCATCGAGGATTCCCCAACGTTAGACGGTGGTCGACGACGATCTACGAAAGATTGGTACAAGGACTCTATCGACCGGTCAGACGGGCAAGCGAGTGACTTGGGGGAATCAAATTTCCTAACCGGGGTCCGATCGGGACATAGGCCTTCCGTCGCCTTCGATGATAGTCTTGACCCTGATATTTCCGATCTCTATCACGAAGGTGTCATCCTCAAGAAGCGCTTAATCAGCACCTACGTCTCTGTTTGTGAGCTGAGATCCTATATCCAGCTCAACAAGACCGGTTTTACCAAAGCCCTGAAGAAATATGACAAGATTCTTGATCGATCTATCCGGCGAGACTACATGAACTCTGTTGTCGCCGTTTCCTACCCGTTCACCGATCCTGCTATGCAACAGCTAGATGGGAACATCGCCAGGATCGAAAGAATTTACGCGGATTTCATCACCAAGGGAGATATTTCTCTCTCGAGGCGGGAACTTCGGCTCCATCTCAGGGAACATGTCGTCTGGGAGCGAAATACGGTTTGGAGGGAAATGATTGGGATCGAACGGAAAGCCCAAGCTGCGAATATGGGCATCCGAAGGACATTGCTCGGAGGGGAAGGCGACCCAGAAGCTGCGAGAAGGCAGGGTGACACCTCAGAAGTGCCTACCAAGGAGTTT
The DNA here is from genome assembly GCA_949709995.1 of Arachnomyces sp. KDTOL00113. Taxonomy (NCBI): domain Eukaryota; kingdom Fungi; phylum Ascomycota; class Eurotiomycetes; order Onygenales; family Arachnomycetaceae; genus Arachnomyces; species Arachnomyces sp. KDTOL00113. The sequence continues at coordinate 1,480,769 of OX453234.1, forward strand.
ATGACCCCGGTAGGAAGATGCCCAGTCCCCGAGTGGCTTTTTAGTGGCACGTTTATTACTCTAGTGGTCATCCTTGTTCTGTTCTTCGTCTTGCTCTCCGTCCCGATTCTAGAAAGATCGGAGCAACAGAACTGTCTTGCGATGCTGGTTTTTGTCAGTTTGCTCTGGGCGACTGAGGTAATCCCTCTTTTTGTCACGTCCATGCTTATTCCCTTCCTCGTCGTCGTTCTGCGCATTATGCGCACCGATCAAAAGCCCTTTCAACGCATGGAGCCAAAAGAAGCAACCGGGGCTGTCTTTGCTGCGATGTGGACTCCCGTTATCATGCTTTTACTTGGTGGGTTTACTATAGCCGCTGCCCTATCTAAACACGATATCGCAAGACGAATGGCCACATTTGTTCTCAGCAAGGCGGGAACTCGGCCACGGACTGTCCTTGTCACGAACATGTTCGTTAGTATGGTGTTGAGTATGTGGATTAGCAATGTCGCAGCTCCTGTCCTTTGCTTCTCGATTATTCAGGTACGTCTCGAGCTCTATTCCTTGGTCTATTTCCTTTACTAACCTTTTAAACAGCCGATGCTTCGTAATCTTCCATCCGATTCCCGATTCTCCAAAGCCCTCATTTTGGGTATTGCACTGGCCTCCAACGTTGGTGGTGCTGCTTCTCCTATCGCCTCCCCACAAAACATCATCGCCTTACAGAACATGTATCCTGCTATTAGTTGGGGAACATGGTTCTTTATCTCTCTCCCAGTTTGCATCATCTCAATTATCCTCATTTGGATCATTCTACTCGTGACTTTCCATCCTGGACGGGGCACCACCATTGTACCCATCCGAACGGTGAAAGATAAATACACCGGAGTTCAATGGTTTATCACACTCGTCACCCTCCTCACCATTGTCCTGTGGTGTGTGAGCCACCAGCTCGAAAGCACCTTTGGCGACATGGGCGTCATCGCCATCATCCCACTCGTCGTCTTCTTCGGAACCGGAATTCTCACCAAGGAAGACTTTAACAACTTCCTCTGGACAATCATCATCCTCGCCGCCGGCGGACTCTGCCTCGGCAAAGCCGTCGAATCCTCAGGCCTACTCCTCACCGTCGCCGGCGCGATTACCGAACGAGTAGCAGACTTTGAACTATACAGCGTCCTCGTCGTTTTCGCAGCCTTAATCCTCGTCATCGCGACGTTCATCTCCCATACCGTCGCCGCACTCATCATCCTTCCACTCATCCATCAAGTCGGAGCGAATATGGACCACCCACATCCTAACCTGCTTGTCATGGGAGGCGCATTAACTTGTTCTGTCGCCATGGCTCTTCCGACGAGTGGGTTCCCGAATATGAGTACGTATATCTCCAACTTCCTTCCCTATTCAAAATCAACACCCTTACTTACAGGTTCTTCTAGCCGCTATAATGATGGAAATCCCCGAAACTGGACAACGATACCTTCGCGTACAACATTTTATCTCGAGAGGTGTACCAGCAAGTATTGTGTCCTTCCTTGTCATCATCACCATAGGATACGGCCTCATGGTCGTTGCCGGATTGTGAAGAAAAAACAGTGGATAACAATATCACACTTCACATCTACTTCTACCTAGAAAAGAAAAGGGAAAGCCTTTTCACAAAACGTCATTCTCATCCTCCCGCCGTCCCTCCACTTTCTCATTTTGTCATAGATCTTTTAGTATCCCCAGTTAGTTCCCCCTTCAACTGTCTCATGTATGTATATATATAGGACTGAACCTGATGCTTAGATTTTTTTTGCTAAAATTAATTTAATTTAATTGTTTTTGACAGTGATGTTAGCGAAAGCGAAGCGCGGTTTGATTATCGTTGTAGTTTTCCACCATTTATTTCTTTATGCTATATTTTCCTATCTAACCTAAGACGAACAGGAAAACGTCATGTTTCGTTCGTCAATTGATATCAATCTCCTTTATCCTTCTACATAGAACAGGATGTAAGATAAATTCCCTTCCCCCCGCCTTAAAGCTCCTCGCCGCCCAAATATAAAAAATTCAGATCATGGGATTCATTCCCCTCGCCCGTGTCACTAATTCCGTTCCCCCCAATCAAAATTGGTAGGAATCCTTCCGTCCTTTCCTACACGCAGTACTAAGAAAATGTTTAAATACAGGAATTATGCAGGCCGCATCCAATTTCCCTTGGAACCATTTCCACATGTAACGTAATCCCGTTACTCCTATGCTTGGGCTAATCCATCGAAATGTCGAGAAGAAGAGCTTATATATTTAATCATTTTCCTCTAGATTGTTCCGGATCAGTATACAGAACGCTGAACACCAAACGCGGCTGTCGGGTCCAGTCCGAAGAGTCTAGGCTATTGAAACTCTGATGTTTTTTTTCTGCCTCGGGTAGACAGAAGATCGGGTGCCTGACGTCGGACTGTTCTTCTTTTTGGGATTATGGCATGACTCTGACGCCTTGAGGTGTGGGGTATGGTGTAGTTGAGTGGTCCGGTGTCCCCGTTGTATAATTGTGGCCTCGGTAGACCGCAGTCTAGAAATGAGTAGTGCAGGTAATGGTCTCGATAATGGCCGTAGTCCCGCTCTTCATCCTTTCGAATTCCTAGTCTTGCGGGTGCCTCGGGTCCTTGGCTTAGATATCCCTTGCGGCTTGGACTGTGGTTTGGAGGAGTTGCGGAACGGTTGCCGTTTCTGGGTTCGCTTGGTCGATTTGCTCTGTCCTCGTGATGGTGATGAGGTTGTAGGTTCCGGTTTCTGTGTCTTCGCTTTCATCTCTTGGATTCTTGCGCTGCGGCGTAGAGGCGAGGTTGTGGAAGATGTTGTGGGTTTGGCTGAGGCTGAATTGCTCGATCGACGAGGTTTTTGCACTCTTCCGTTAAGGACGCTGTTGCTGGCCTGGCTTAGGGCGGGCTTGGATCGGGTGTTGTTCTTTGTGGATCGAGTTTGAGGCTGCCTTCGCGAGCGGGTTTGAGATGTATTGCCTTGCCGGTTGGAGGATTGCCTCGCAGACCCAACTCTTCCTGTCCCGTTTCGCCCGCCACCCCCACTTCCACTTTTATCTTCCTTGTAAGTGATCGGAATCTTCTCGTAGCACTCTTCGGTAAGGCGAACTGCGGTGGCGCTATCCTGTTCGAACGTCGACACAATCTCAACATTCCCGGATTCAAACTCCAAGTCCTTCTCTCCATACATTTGGGTGTTGGGCGGTGGTTTAGAAGGAGGAGTTTGTGGTTCAAAGAGGTTCCCGGTAAACGGCTGTCCATTGCTGCGTTCTCCTTCCACCTCCGCCAGGGCCGCTTTCCTATCATTCTCCCGCTTTCGAACCCAGTAATCGGCCATACTCTTCGTCCATTCCTCAAGATGGGTATCAACTACCGGGTCCATATCCTTAACAGGGCCCAGGCCTCCTAACGGCTCACCATCTCCAATATCGAATAGTGATCTGTGAAAGAAGGTATCGGGGTCGACTTCGGTCGACGACAGGGTGGAATCAGACACCAGGGACCTCCGTGATCGTGATATTGACGCGTCGTAGTCTGAATTTGTATGGTTAAAGAGGGCGAGGAGTCTCTCATTGAGAGCATGAGGATCCACAGGCGAAGCCATGGTTGAATATCATGAAGTGAAGTCTGATGGATATTGAAGGTTTAAAGATGATGACTTATTCGGTTGTTAAAATGAGCCTCACTGTTGTAAAGATGGTCCGTGCACTAGACGGGTTGTATTTTAATTGGCGGTTATCTGCTTAATCAGCAAGAAACTGAGGCGGGGAGTGATACCAAACGTTGGTATTAGGTCCGTAAAATAGATTACATCGCGATGAGTATGTATTTTATTTTGAAGCGTCGATGAGGCTGAAATCCAACATCCAACGACATCGTTGACCTCGTCCATAGGTATCTATATAACTTATTCTGCTGTTCTCTGTGTTTGTGTATTGGTCTTTCATTGGAGTTGTAGATAGGATGGCATAGTCCTATTGCTCTTTTCGAACGATTCTTAAGCCTGAGTGGGATTCAACCAGAGCGCGCTGGCAACGCGTTGGGCGTCTTTCTAGACGGGCATGGATGTGTTCCCCAGACTTGATCCGATATATGGATTAAGGGGTAATACATTGCCTCCAGTTATATTAGGAGATCATCGATTGAGGCCTTAGCGAGGCAGCTACGGCATGGAGGAGCCAAACACTCTCTTCTGGTTAATCCCGCAGAACGTCCCAGCTGCTACTATCGTTGAAGACTCGCGCAACAAATTCAGGTTCCGAAAGATCTCTCGAGGTTTTCGTAAAGACGACAGTTTGGAATCAACCTTGAGGGTCGGGTTTGATGATGCCCCGAAAGTCCCGGGTCAATTGATATCCTTCGGCCGCGATCCTGCTCGCAGTGATATCATTCTGTCAGATAGACGATTCTCGAAAACACATTGCCATTTACAGGTCCACCGACAGTCTTCTGAAATCGTCCTACGCGATACGTCGGCTCGGGCAACGACGCAACTCATACTTGAGGATAGCTTGAAAAAGTATTTTCTGCAGGGTATTCCGAGACAAAGGGTACTTCCCCGGTTGCAGAACATTGGAATTCGGTCCGTGAGTTGTTCTTCTAGGTACTTGAGTAGATTTTTAACTTGTTAAAAGGATCGAAAATGCGGAGTTTGAAGTATTATGGGCAAAGGGCTCTGGCGATGAAAGCCGCGCAGCAAGGATGGCCTTTGCTGCGCAAAGACTTCCTGATGAACTTGCGGCAACGTCGTTTACTGTAGACACACAACCCGAGACGGCTCACTTTACGAGGGTTCAGACTCCTCAAATTCCGGAGCTACTTCAGCGCGCCGGTTTTCTCGAGCATCACCGACATGTGTTCTTGGGTGCGGGTTCATATGCTCAAGTCCACCAAACAGTAGACTTGAGTACTGGCGACCTCCTCGCTGTCAAGACAATAAGCTTTGATCTCAACAAGCCTTTGGAGGAAAAACGGAAAAAGGAGCTGTATAAGAGAGAGGTGGAATTGCATTCTCACATACGTCATGTGGGTTTCTGAAATTCGTATCTTGGATACCAATGTTGCTGACTACTTTAATAGCCACATATCGCAGAATTCAAACATGCACAAGGCTGGCAGGCCGGCCTGCCGCTTGAAATATTTATGCCTGTATATTCCGGGACTCTAACCCATTTAATACCAGAGCACAACTGCAAGTTGTCGGCGCCGATGTCAATTTCCCGTCCTTCATTTTTTGTTGAGATGGCTAGACAGATGCTTAAAGCGTTGATATATCTCCACAGTCAAAATATTCTTCATCGGGATGTCAAACCCGACAATATACTCTACAATATCAGCCCAAATACAAATGACGCAGGAGACTCCCATGCATTCTTCCTTGCAGATTTTGGCCTCTCGAAATTCCAAGACTTCTCTAGAACACGAGCTGGCTCAATGCTCTACATGGCACCCGAGGTGATCAATGCTTCCGAGACTCAAACTTCAAAGCTTGACGTTTGGTCATTAGGAGTTGTCTTCCTTCAAGTTCTAGGATGCTTTTGCTCTGCAGAAGTTCTATCACTCGAAGGTTGGAGCCAGACGATCCAATCATTCCTTAAGCATGAGACCACATTTGTTATATCTCCGATGCTGGCCATCGATGTTGCGAACCGCTATACCGCCCAAGAATGCTTTAATAAATTCTTCAATCAAACCCCGACCCGACCCAAAAGTGCACCTAGCCAAGACCCTGAATCGTCCAAAAAGCCTATTACCGACGCTCAGAGGAATGATTACGTTCTCTCTAGAAAGCCTAATTCTCAATCTCCAGAGGTGAAAGAATCGGATGATACTCCTCAACGTCCAAGGCGAGCTTCCCATCCGAAGCGTACCCCCTTGTCGAGAACTCCAATTCGAAAAGCCTCGCGACAGTCGAAAACCCCAGACTCGGCAAACTACCTTCGGCAACGGAACACTCGCCGCAAACCCCCAGATGATGGTTTATGACATCGCCCATTGATTTCCTCTCCGCTGAGAATTTCTCTCGAATTACCTGAAAATATATCCAGCGACATACGGCCGCATCGACTATTATAGCCGCGATGGTAACGGCTACATTACACTTTTAACGTTATAATCTATCCCATAACGAGTTGGAAAACGTTTATACCCTTCAATACATTTTTTGGCTAATTATTCTGATATAAGCTTTCTCCAACACCGCTTTACACCTTTCTCTTGCCTGTTGGATCGTGTCCGAGCTACGTCCGAAAATAAACCCCCTATATAAATCATGTGATACAACGAAATCGGGAACAATGTTCCTGGTTCCAGAATCCAGACTTGACGAACCCTTGGAAATATGTCCGTGAGATCCAGTCTCCAACCCTGGTTTTGCTGTTCGGGCTGACCCTCAGAATTAAATTTTCTATAGCATTGATAGTGAAACAAAATGAAAATCCTTTTAAAAAGTCGAAATTTTATGACAACCATCTCGGGTCTTTATTCTAAAGCATCGGTTGGGTGGACCTCCTCTTCCACTTCTTCCCAGAAGTGGATGGGCGTGAAGTTGAGATATATTTCGCTAGTTTTAGTATACTCGACCCCTTATCATCCGGGTAGATGCCCTGCATATTTTCCTCTTTCAAACGGCGAAACGGAAGATTCTCTATACTATCAATTTCATGTACAAACAATGGTAGGGCGTCTCATAATCAATATTGTATCATTCCAAAAGAACCAGTAATCACGTAATATCTCTTCGATAAACAGCGGAATTGAATTGTTTCCTTTATTTCTAATTCACACTGATATTTAAAAAAAATAAAACCTATAGTTCTCAACGCAAAATGAAGGGTTAAAAGCAAAGATTGCTAGTAAAGATGGATCTCTTTTCCATTGAATTCAAACAAAGGAACCATTGGAACCGAATGTGGCGGTGATGATAGGGATGTGGTTGAAGTTGGTGAAACCGATGGTGAGGGTCTCACCGCTCTCGTCGAGGTAGGGATAGGCCATGGGAGCATAGACCAGGCCGTCGGGGTAAGGCTCAGGGGTGTAGAAGCCGACATCGTCGGACCAGGGGCCCTCAGGCTGAGGAGCGGTCCGGATAGCGACTAGCAACCAATGAGTTAATACTTTGTGATTTGAAATATCAAAATAAGGCTCTTTTTTCAAGAATAACTTACCATCACCACCATTGAAGTGGACATACATGTATGTCTCGTAGAATGGACTATAGACAACCTGTCCCTGACCAACACCGTTCATGACAGCAGTTTCGGTGGTGAACTCAGTCAGGGGTTCTCCGACCTTCCATCCCTGCTCCCGACCCCACCAGTACTCATATGAGTCCAAATTGAAGGCGTCGGCAGCGTTCACCCGAATCTGATAGACAAGCTGCCCATCCTCGTCACTAGCGCTGCCAGGAGCACCACCCCAAGCGTATATGTAATCTGAGTTGACATCGCGGTATGCTGCCACATCTCCATAACGAGGGTTCTCAGAAACAGGCCACCAGTAGCCGCTGTCACCCAAACGCTCAGTCACTACTGGAGCATCGTCGGTAATCTCAATGCGGCCGACACCTGCGCCGATCGCGCCGGTGTCGTCCTCAAGGACCAGGTAGAAGACAACACCAGTTTGATCATCAACGCTGCAGATACTGGTTCCACCAAATCCAGTAGAGCCAGTCTCTCCCCAGCTAGAACTGTATGGTACGAACTGAAATTAATAGTCAGTATATATATATATATATATATATATATATATATAATCATGAGCAGATGGGGAAAAGAAATATGTGTTGTACCTGAGTAGGATGGCCGCCCTCATCCAGCGAAGTCCACTCAATAGTGAGCGGGTCATCGGTAAGCCGAGCGACAGCGTCGCGGACCATTCCGTGGAAGCCATCGTCATCCTGAGAAGGATCGGTGACCCCTTCTGCACAGAAGAGGGTGTCACCGTAGACACCGTACCATTGACCACCCAATTCTCCAGTGAAGCCTAGATCTCGGTGGGTGCAGCTGTTGCTGCCGATCTGCTCACCCAAGTATTCGACATTGCTCACAACCACAGGGTTAGAGCCGCTTGGTTGGGTGTTGTCCGACTGGCGGCGTACTGTGGCTGCATAGCTGGTGCTAGCCAAAGTAGCAAGAAGGAAAGAATATTGCATGATTTACGCTGGAGGTAAAAAAGATCCAGTGAGAAAAGTAGTGCGAGAAACCTGTTCTGCTAGGAATGATTGATGACCTTAACAGTTCTGTTCGACTGTCCTTCGTCTCACCCCATTGCCTTCGCCGTCTTATATAGACATCTCGCTGCCCAGCTACTGAAACACTGGAAGCTCCTTACGCTCAGCTTCATTTGTGAGCGCCGACTTCTGCAGGAACGCAATTTCACAGGACATCGACGGCATCGATAGAAACGTCGCAGATCAACTTCTCGGCAAGATAACGGTTCTCACGGAGTTTCGGAGTTTCCTTTCAGGCTCATCGACGACATATTCAACTCAGGTCTCAGATTTTTCTTCTTGAAACGCGTCGTTCTTCACTTCAAGCGCTAGAACTCGAACGCCGATCTGCCCTGGGTGTCATGCCTATCAGTTCCCCAGTTGTCATGTTCCGATAAATGTTTATTATATTAACTGTCGTTTTGCGTTGTCCTTTTTTTCGAGTTTGTCCCGTTCGGTTTCGGAACACTTCGTTCTCTCAAGTTCCGTTCCTGATTCGATAAATTAACTTGATCAACCTTGTTGAACCTGACAACAACCCTCCCGCAACATCACAATTCAGCCTTCCCCAGGCTATCACCTTGCCAACCAGAGGATGTTTACCTAGGTATCCATTCACATTATGGATATTAAATTAGACATATCAAGCCGGAGTGCACTGAGATAGGAAGGAACGTGCATCTGATCTGCGGTAGTACCAGCATATCTATCTTTTTAAAAAGATGAAGCATAAACATCCCCGGGATTCCATCATGAGGTGGAAACCTGGTGCCATGCTCTCCTCGCAAAAAATAAAGAAGGGAAAAAAATGTTTTTCAGCTCGCCCTATGCTCTTTTGGCTCTGGGAGCCTCGACAAAGCTTGCCAGTGCTGCTCTCACGTCGGGTTCAGACAGCGCATGCAAGCAAGTGCAGTTCGACTTCCCCGCCGAAACGAACAAGAACGATCCTCGCGCCGAGGCAGTCAAGCAGGCATATCTGCGCGAGTGGGATCAGTACACCAAATATGCATGGCCCAATGATGATCTTCTCGCCCTCTCTCATAACTACACCAACGACATCTATGGCTGGGGCGCGTCCATTGTCGATGGCATCAGCACGGCTATTGTCATGGGCCTGACTGATGTTGTTGAGGAACAACTTGCCCATATTGCCTCGATTAACTTCGAGTACGTTATACGTTTGCCCTACCCGTTCTCAAGGAGGGAAGAAGGAAAGACGCTTGGCTAACTTGAATTTAGTAATGGAGGAGTGGTCGATTATTTCAATGTGAACATCAGATATCTTGCTGGGTGAGTGGAGTCGTATTTCCTCTTAAAAATTTCCTGATTGAAGCACAAGGAACTGATCCGTTCATTCCACCATGACTATAGCCTTCTGGGTGCCTATGATCTTCTCAAAAGTGGTCAATTCCCCTACCCATACAACCAAGAACATGTGGAAGCTCTCTTGTCTCAAGCGAAGACTTTGGCTACTCTCATCAGTCCTGTATTTGACACTGCAACTGGGCTGCCAGCCGCACAGGCCGATTTTTCAACAGGGAAACCTGTGCAAAGCCCCACCACCATTGACGGTGTTGAGTACAATGTGACAAACTGTGCAACTGGGGGGACAATGATTCTAGAATACAGCCGTCTCTCGGATCTCACGGGAGACGAATCTTTCCGGCGCAATGTATGCTTTTCTCCTAATCTATATTCTCTAAGACATATACTAATTGACTAATATTGCTGCAGGCTCAAAGAGCTGAGGAATATCTGATCAACCCGACTCCTGAGCCAAAGTTCCCTGGTCTCGTGGGGACCCAGGTTAACACGGATACCGGTGAATTTCTTACTTTGGATGCCGGTTGGCAGAGCGGCGTTGACAGCTTCATCGAGGTAGGTCTTAACTATCTAACCCTCCCGAACGGCAGAATGTAAACTTGCTAACTAATTTATATAGTATCTCATCAAAACATATGTCTACAGCCCAGATGATGAGATGGCACAAGATCTACTCGACTTCTGGGAGATAGCAGTGGATTCAACCGCGGAGCACCTTGCGTTGCATCCACACAATCACCCCGATCTTACATATATCACCCAACTCGATCCGCAAGGAAACTTTATGTGGACTATGGATGATTATGTACGTGTTGAGGACATTCGGTGATCTGCTGTGAGAAATTATCTGCTCACCATCCCACTTTCTGTGCATTTCAGGCGTGCTTCGCTGGTGGCAATTTACTCCTTGGTGGAGTGTATCTTGACAGGCCCGATATCTACGAGTTGGGCGTTAATGTCGCCGACGGCTGCCACAACAGCTACAACACAACTGTTACTGGGCTTGGGCCTTTCTGTGAGCTTGCCCAAACCCCCAATGCATAACCTGCATGCGAGAGTCCCTTTTCTAACCGCCAACAGTGATCTCATGGTACAATGAAACCAACGGAGTCTACAAGCAAGCGGATGACACCGCCGAAAACCGCGAGTACGCTTCTGAAAATGGTTACTTCATTAAAGACTCTTCCTACGGTTCCTTCCCGGAGTCTCTTGAGAGTTTCTTTTATGCATACCGTATCACAGGTGATCAGCGCTGGCAAGACTACAACTGGGAGATCTTTCAGGCTCTCAACACCTCACGATCAGAGTCAGTTCCATACGCAGAGATTTCCGATGTTAACGCACCGTATGGTGGTCAATTGAAAGACTATGTTCCCAGGTGAGTTTTATGAAAGCAACAGGCCTACTACATATCATGGGCTTCGTCATTTTTTGTCTTCGCTAATATTTTTGCCCTTGCAGCTTTTACTTTGCCGAGGTCCTCAAGTACCTGTACCTCACCTTCACTGAGCCAAATGTCATCAGCTTGGATGAGTGGGTATTTACCACTGAGGCTCATCCTCTGCTCATCCAAAACGGAACCTGTTCTTCCTAGTGTTGATTTTTTTGAGCCCCAGATTCTCGGGACCAAGAGAAAGAGAAAAAAAAGGATGTTATATAATCTAAGGAGAATATATGCACAAACCTCTTACTTCAAGCCAAGACCTGAGAGTTCCAATGCACTATTGGTAGCCATGACCTGCTCACCCTGATCAAAGCACATATATTATCTCTCGAGTATACGGGTCGTCTGCTCTACATCACTACGTCTTTTTCTTTCGAGTATGACGTTCTCACTCTCTGTCTTCTTCGAATCTAGTGCCGTCTCGATCATCTGTCGTTTATCTATGGAAGACCTGTTCGTTCTTCCGACAAGATCACGCACTTTCTCTTCTTTTTTCTTCTTCTCCCTTTCTTATTTCGCTCTCTCTGTTTTCTGCGCATTAGAGAGTCTGATTTTATGCCCTGCTTCTTTCATCTTGTCGCGAATACAGCGTCATTCGACGCTCAGATCGTATCGACTATCGTGAACAGCGAGATGATTCGATGGCTCAAAAATCTGACTTAAGAGTTGAAAGTGTGGCTTTTAAAGGCGTGCTATGGAATCGGCACGGTCATTTTGGGCTGTGTTCATTACCATACCGGTTGGTATGGTGGGGTCCATAGAGGCTATGGCCGGCCAACATCACTATATATATCACTATGAGCCAGAACCGTCGCTTCGTGATTTCGCCTGTGCTTTTTGAGTGTGTGATCTAGTGATCATAGTGCGGAAGTCACAGAAGCAAAAGATCTATGCCACACCATTCAATAAAAAGCGACTAAATTCGTCATATTATATCAATTAACACAATATTTTTCTTTTTTCTCTTTTAGCAGCTATTGCATTCATTGTTTTGTTGCTTAGCCCATCTTCTATCAGCTCATACAATTGCCTACCATGACCGAGAAGCCAACCATTCTCCTGATCCCAGGTGCATGGCATCAAGGAAGCGCTTTCGAGCCCGTCGCGCATATACTGCGAGCACAAGAATACCAAGCAGAGACGATAACGCTACCTTCAGCCGGGGGACCTACATCAACAACTGCCTATGACGACGCCGAACACATCCGGAAAACATATCTGAATGACCTCGTTGCACAGGGCAAGGAGATTATCATTGTCATGCACTCATACGGCGGCATCCCAGGCACAGAGTGTGTGAAGGGGCTGGCACGCAGAGATCTCGCTGCGCAAGGGAAAAACGGTGGGGTTGTTAGCCTTATATACCTATCTGCTTTCCTCGTCCCGGCTGGGGAAAGTTCTACAGGGACCGTGACGATGAAACCGCTTCGAAGTATCTGGCCGCAATAGTTCACCATGCTCCGGAGACCATACGGACTCCGTTGACTTATGAGGCTTACCGAGATGTGCCTGACGTAGTCCATGATGTTGCGACGAGAGCAGCAGAGGTTTGATTCTTGTGAATATATCTTGGTTTGAAAAGTTGGAAAGGAGTAGAAGAGATATCGGTAATCTTTCCTCTTTTAGAAACCGGAGAACTGTACAGCCCTTGAAATATAAAACCTACTAGGTGTTTGTACACCCTTCTATCCATACGCCAACGGACTTCTTATGAAGCTGACTGTAGAGCGGGATCTTTATTCTTCATATTATGTATCCAACTAAAAATCTATATAATTGATAATTGCTGCACTTCGCTCCACAAATGATGTTTCTCAGTGCCGAGGTCTTTTCTCATTGCCCTGAAACTTGGGGTTGCAGCGCTAAGAATAGAAGAACTCCGTTCCGAAATGAGCATCGGGGCCAAAAACACTGGCTAAAACACTTCAGGGACAGTCACCCCTAGTTAGTCCCCTCAATGATTCAACGAACAACGAGTCCAGATCGGTAGGGATGGATAACTCAGCCTTCGGGAAACGGGATGCTCATTGCTAACATCGTTCTTTTGTCCGCCGAGCGTTTCGCGTTTTCGCGCTTCATCGCCGGTGTTGTTTTATCTCCGTCGATCAAAGAAGATATTTCATCTTTTGTGATGTCAATCGAGTCTGCTGTCGATATTCTACATCAACACCTACTCGATCAAGATCGGAGAAGAATTGGCTTGTAGCAAAGCCCGTTTCCCGATCAGTAAACTATCTTAGCATTGTTGCGGAGATAATTGGATCGTCAGGCACTCTTCACATCTAATACATAAACAACGTTTCTCGTTCTTGAAGAAACAGCTTTTGAATCATTAATTCTTTATCCAAAGCATACACTCCTTTCTTACTTCATCTCCAACAATGCATTCAGTCTCTCTCTTAGCTACCCTCGCCTTGACCGCAGCTGCCTTGCCGTCGACGAAGAAACGCGATTCTAGCAACCCAACCGTCAAGGGTGAGCCCGAAGTCATTGGCCTGTTGGCTGACCCAAACTTGAACCGTGACTCCTGTGGTTCCTCCAAATACGGTGACCGCGCCCTGTGGCTCTGCAGAGACTCTCAGCACTACGATGAAGACGGAGTCCCCATCTTGCCCCTGATTTCAGACACGGCGTCATGGACCGATATCCTTCCCGAAGGTGGTTCCAACCTCCTCATGTACGGGGACAACCAAGACCAACCCTTCTTGCCATTGCTCAACTGTACCGATAACGTGGCCGGCGCATGTGACGATGGCTCTCGCTATGCCGTCTGGCCCGATTCCCCTCCATTGGTTACTTCGGACGACAACAGCACTGCTATCTCGTATGTTTGGAACCGCAACATCCATATCAATGGCCTGGAAGATCTCATCCCGGATCCATCGGTTGCTCTTTACCGTCTGACTTACAACTACGGCGACGACGGACTCCCGGAAGTCGAAGTTGTCGACGAAAAATTTTGGGAAGAGAACGCAATCCCTTACGGTGCCTACGGCAGCTTAGTCCATGACGATACCGCCTACCTATGGGGCAAGGGTTCAGACGGGGCGGTCTCCTTGGCTCGCGTACCAACCGCAAGTGTCGAGGATAAATCCACCTACGAATACTATGTCAACGGCGAATGGACCGGCGACGTGCCTTCCTTCGGGGACGATGGTGTAGACCTCGAGAACGCCAGCGCAGGCGGTCAGGGAACTTACTACTACTCCGACCCCTGGGAATCATACGTCTGGATCGGCCAGGAAACTGTGTCCGTCTCGGCCGACTTCTTCATCACCACCGCACCCGAGCCTCAGGGCCCGTGGATCGAACCGATCAACTTCCACTCTGCTGAGACCGGCAATGATACCCTCGGTGCTTACACTCTGCAGGCAAACCCTGCTCTTACCGCACCTGGCGCCAATGAGATCTACCTCACTTACACCAAGACCGATAAAGTTAGCGATGATGTCGCGTTGTACACCATGCCTCTGATTCATGTTGAATGGGAGTAAAGAGAAAGATAATGAGAAGAGAGGAGAATATTCATGTCGTTCGTTATGCTATATGTTAGGACTCGCCTGTCAACAGCGAGTTCATTTTTGATTTCTATTCGATATGTATTTATAGCTCAATCTTGAAGCTTAAGAGAGATTATATACACAATACACATAAGCTGGAGCAGCCCCTGAGGGGGGTTACTTACACCATAACTCTCGGCAATTATTGATATCCATTTTTCAGTCCAACTCTTTTTATATTAACACTGGAGATTTTATATATAATTGGCCTCCAATTGCCTACCCCGAAAGCCAACCTCCTACTCAAACGGTTTCTTTGATTAAAACGACACTTTACCTCTCGTCTGAGTCCGTAGAGCTCCTTTCTCCAAACATATAGAGCCCGGCCGATAGAATATCTACTCGTGCCTGACTGAGCGCGATGGATTTGCAACATATTATTTCTGTTCTTATAATCGGTAGCGCTCGGCGTCTGAGTGTGGAATCTAGGTTGTATATCGCAATTGAGGAAGAAAAGCTAGTCTTTTTCAGACAGAACATGTTGTCTACCCGTTGGCGCGGATATTTGTCCCGGAAAAGTGTGATGTCATTAGTTATTCCGCTCAAGTCTAAGCATTCTCAGAATATACCCGTGACAGGTTATTTGATTTAAAAAGGAGGCACATATTATATTATATTAATGATTTTATATGAAATAGGAGGGTGAATTTTGAGAGGTAGGTAGTTACATTGGTACATCGGCAAAAAGCACTTTATTCCCTGCAAAAGAGAAGCAGGGGAAAAAAAAGAAGAACAAAGGAAAGCGCATTTGGGTTATAGAATATGCCGTGACAAATAAATTATGGATTTGCGCCGGTACGGGAAATGAAAATCGTACAATATCGCAACATCATAACGGGTTGGTTGGGCGGAAGTGACGATCGGGAGAGCGTGGAAGATATTATTCCGTGCTCAGTTCCTAAGATCTTGTAAATTATTAAGAGCTCGTTTTTTATTAAGCGGGGAGTGGGTGCACAAGGGATTTAGGAGGGATTTATAAACTTACAGCAAGCCCAAGGTAAGATCACCATGAATCTTCGCCTTCAATTGGACCTCGACATCGAGGTTCAAATCTAATCTCAGCCGTAACTGCTCATCCTTTCCACCACCACCTTCTTCACCTCCCTCTTCCTTACCCTTATCCCCACCGAGGGCACCTCCCACAGCTTTCCCGGCTGTGTCACCGACAGTATTGACGGCGTTTCCGGCGGTGCTCTGGACCATCTCGCCTGCACCGTTGACGGTATTGCTGACGGTATTGCCAACTTCATCGACTGCGCCGAGTGGCCCGCCGCCGCCGCCGCCACCTTGTTGCTCCTTTTGGCCCCGGGGCTTACGTCTCCTCCGTCCGCCTGTTGGAGCTTCGTCTTCCCGGGTTATATCTTCGGTGTCAGATTGATAACGCGGCTTCCGGCGTCGAGGTCGTTGTTTTCGTTCAGGCTCTGGTTGAGGCTCGGGCTCCGGTTCCACCTCTGGTTTTTGTTCGGGTTCAGACTCTTGCTTTGGTTCAGGTCCATCCTCGGAGGCAGGTTGTCCGTTGGCTTGCCCGTTGGCTTGCCCGTTGGCTTGCCCGTTGGCTTGTTCATTTGTGCCTTCTTCGGCTTCGGCGCCATCTACCTGCTGCTGTTGTGGTTGTTGTTGTTGTTGTTGTTGGGCCTTCCCGAGCTTTGGAGGCTTTTTCTTCGTCTGTTCGGTTTTCGAACTGGAAGCCCCAGCGCCAATTCCTCCCGCAGCGGATGCTGATCCAGCTCCGTCTGCGCCGCCGGAGATTTGCTGCTCAGAAGTTCTCCTGGTTTCTTCTTCGGCCATGGTGGAATAAATGTAAAGTGTCTAATTGGAAAATGGAAATTATGCAAAAAACAATTAATGGTATCTCTTGGAGTGCTGAGACTAGGAATAGGAAATCCGTGAAAAAATATGGAATATAAAACATCAAGAGAATTCGTCGGGAGCACCAGGGGGTTGAAAAGGAAAAGCGAAAAGGGGAGGATGATGAGAAAACGTCATTCCTCTGCAACTTCGAAGACGAAAGATACATCTTCGGATTTGGCCCACCCTGACCATGAGGGTTGAAACATGCTGGTATAATATGACGTGTTATGCAAACCAAGCTAGGGAGAAGAGTGAAACAGAAGAGGTCTCTCGAAGGTACAGGTACAACATCCAAGGTTGGACCAAGGCTGATATGTTGTGTACCGGCATGGATACTGGTAGAGAGGTATGGGGATCGAGTCAGGATGGAGAGAAACCCTCAAATGACAGGCATCGTGAAGATGAGAGAGTTGTACATATCGCGATTCGGATGAGACCCACTGACGTAAAGACAATCGCTGTGACGATGTCGCTAAAGAAATCTCCGCGACTCCACTCTGATATGCGCTTGTGATTTATGCATATCTTCTTCTGTAGCGAGATATGACGACAGACGACAAAGAGGCGGGATACGGCAGGGATGCTTGTGGCTTTTTTATGCTTCGATGACCGGTGAGGCTTGAGGAAGTGATGTAATAGGCAGGGATAAGCGGCCCAAACAAGGTTAGGCGCCGCACCCCAAAGCCTATCTTGACGCTCTTTTGTGAGTGACATCTTTGTATCATCTATGAAGAGGCGGCAACGGACTCGCTGTAGACAAGGAGAAAGACATGCAGTAATAGTTTCGGCGAAAGCGAACATTCATACCGAGGACTTTAGAGCCATGGCTCATGAAAACTCAACACAGCGCCCCTTGCTCATTTTACTCAACCAGACTTTGTTCGCTCTGGTTCCGTGGTCGACAGTGACGATGTCCCATGTTTAGATGGCCAGGTAGACTTTTCCTTTTTTTTTTTAACTCGAGAAAGATGAAGTTACTATTATTGGGGTTATTTTCAAGTTGGCAGCAACGAACGTTATCTGCCATATACTCCCGTACATCTCTCCATAACCCTGTTCCCTGTCCCAGGATGATGATTTCGGGTCCCGCCTTCTCTGGAGTTTCTGGACACCCCGAACCCCTGTCATCTCGCTCGCAACGTCATTTTATGGGGCAAGGTGTGGAAGCACCTTGTCTATACTTGTCTGACATCATTTTCTTGTTTCAGACGATTTTGTACTCTGGACTTGACGCTGGATATTCATCCGAGTGGCAGAGAGCCGATCGTACTTGAGCAACCTCATCGGCATTCTAATGACTGGTAATCCTCTTTAAAAAAAATTATATCCTTGAGAAATCTCTTCTACCCCTTATACTTACTTCAGACTCCTACTTTCATCATATTCACCATACCCTTCACGAATAATCTCCAGACAACTTCACAACACGAGACTCTTCTTATTTGCCCTTTGTCATAATGGCCGCTCCTGCTGCAGAGAAAACCAAACGTCAGGAGCCTCTCCAGGATGAGAGCGAAGACGATAGTGATTTCTATTCAGACGAGGAATACTCAGACGAAGATGATTATACGGACGACGAAGAGGAACTACCAGTAAAACAACCAGCTCAAAACCAAATCGACCCTCAACGACAACGGGAAGCCAAAGCTCAACACCCTAACAAGCCCATGCAAGGCTTAAGAGACGAACCGAAAAGCCAAGAGGAGTCACCCTATGCTGAAGGAGGCTCTATGGCCATGCAACCGTTCGAACACATCGGCCCGCCCTCAACGTCGATGGAAGGACCCGTCACCTATGCCCGAGCCCAACGTGGCGAAATCCCCTTACGGCCAGGAAATCCCAACCAGAAACTAGGGACCGCCGAAGCAACCAGCAAAAGCATCGACGACCAAGATGGGTTAAAGCTAAAACTCGAGCTCAATCTTGACATTGAAGTCGAACTGAAAGCCAGTATTCATGGTGATTTGACCTTGGCTCTGCTGTAAGTGGACACTTGTTTTCTTATACCCCCCTTTGCCTAGAACCGTTCCACAACATTACGTGATTCCCCTTCATCAATATACACTGAACTCAAAATTCTAAAGCTCCTAATACTATAGCGCCTAGAACGTGACGATTGGGCCGAATTCTTGTCACGAGCCGAATTCCCTTCGCTGGGTAGCTACGTCTCTGCTCCATCCCGGTATCGCTCTGAGGTTTCGACTCGATCCTACGACGAACAGGGCGGATATGCGATATATTAAGGGAAGACCCTATGTTTGATAACTGCAGAGATACGAGATCTCTGTTGAGCAACTATTCGTCCTGTTATATACCTTCTGTTTTCTCATTTGACTCCGCCGATTACGATACGATTTTGTTTTAATTTTTCAAACCCGGTCTTGTACCCCCTTTCTTTTATGTTACTTGCTTAAGGAGGGCGTTCCTCTTGTTTAGCTGTTGGTTTTATCTGGGAAAAGATTCGATGCATATGGGGTAGTAATTTGTATATAGAAATAGTGTATAAAATATGATTCTATGATCCCATACATTTAGCAGTGTTGCACGCCTCAGCACTAGAATCCTTCACCATCGCAATGATCAACGTTCTTTCTGCAAAAAAACACCAGGACGGCAGTTAATTCTTTAAGGGGTAGATGAAAGCGGCCGAGAAGTTTCTGAGGCTGACCTTTTACCCCAATCTTCAGAGGCGCAACGCATACCGGTTTAAGTAGACATGGCCTCCGGACCTTTGAGCAGATAGCTCAATAACGAATATGACTGGCTGAATTTCCTCGGCGAGCCAAGCTAGTTTCAACTTGATTCAGCAAACAGTATCCCGTGATCCCCAGGTTTTCGTCCGTCTCCGGTTCATGGTATACAGCTCTCTCTTCCTTCAGTTCCATTTCTAGGTAGGCTTCCCATCTTCCTTCTTCTTATATGCAGGGGAATAGCGTTTTCAAAGCCTATTCTCTAAGAGAATCTAGGACTTAAACCAACGCCTTCAAAAAGGAAAAAAAAGCTTCTATCCCTATCGTGTAAGCCCGGAAGATCGGACGGGCATCTGACTAGCTACTCCGCACCACCTGTGGGAGGGAGATATATACACGGAAGCCTGTGGAACACATGGGCCCGAGGATGCTCTGTCACTTGGCAACCCATAAAGTGAAACTCGATACGCTCTCGTCTCTTCCAACTCTCGAAAATCCTTCTAAAAGATCGTTGCTGCATAGTAGAACAATTTGAGGATTGGTTCCAACGACTATAAATTTCGAGGGGATGCCCGCAATCGATGACACTCTTGTCAGTCGCCGCATGGTTCTTCTTTTATGGGAACATAAAAGCCAGCTGGGATCAACGTTCTTGAAAGTCTGTCGTTGAAAAGCGCTTCTAAGGTGGAAACGGAACCGTTATCCCAAACCAGATCAAGGTCTCGATGGCTTCCTTGTCAATGTACGGCAAATCTTCCTTGGTAGCGTCGTCTGCCGTGTCAATGAAAGAATATCTTGGAATATACAAAGAAATCCTGGTTCTGGTATCCATTTGCCGAGTTCGACGACCACAGCTAGGGATAAGCGAAGAGATGTGGTACATGATTCACTGCATGTCACGTATAAAATCTTATGTGCTTCTCTATTCCATGGATTCGACGGTAGAGACACAGGAGATGGGTTTCGCGTTGCAGCTCACTCCACTTCGATATCTTGGTGTCATGTACAACACAACGAGAAACCAATCGCAATTCCTGCATCAACACAGAATCCTGGCGAAGAATTAAAAAAATTCAGCAAAAAAGCTCACATCGGAGGCGCAAGGCCGTCCGATGCTACGAAAAACCCCACTGGGATTTTTTCTAGCATGGGCGCGGATCGAACCCGAGCGCTCTCACTCAGGAACCTGATCCGCACCAACCAGTCAGGTGACGCAGTCCGGTTTTTGACCACTACACCACCCGCTCTGGTTTCTTGATAGAGCTTAGTTTCCCTGAATTATATCCTCTAATTCACCTTGCTAGAGATACCACGCGTTTCCATCCCTTTTTATACGAGGTTGGCAACGGCAACTAGCATGCTTTTATTTCCCCTCAAAAACAAAGCTATAGTAGATGCCAGTCCCAGGAGAACGGGATAGTAAGTTGTTCTGGTTGGTAACGCTGAAAGTCGTGCGCTGCGCAAAAATCGGAGGCATTACCAAGATGAGAGCAGCCGTGTATATATAACAACACATTTCCGGAAACTTCGACGACTTTTTTTTCCGTGACACCCGGTCCGTATGTCCCTGAGCTGACTTGTTCCAACACACAATCGTCGTACAGAGACTGGACAAGACGCTGGATGTTGCAGAATCCCAGGTAGGAAAGTAGGATTAGCTTCGCGTTCTTGCTTCCCGAATTGGGGTGGGAGAAGTGGGCTGAATATCTCTCCCCTAGCCCATATAACCGTGCATGCCTGGAAGGCTTATATGAAATCCAGGTAGGATTCAATCCTAAACAGAGACATGAGATGGACTTCATTATAATCAAGTACAAGGGACTCCATCCTTGCGCAACGGCGCCTTGATAAAGCTTCCTTTCATCTTCTGCCGTCCCTATATGTTGGAAAGTTGGCTATTAAGTGTTTGTCACCGCGTTGAGGCGGCGGGTGTGATATGTCCGTAAACGACGATACCAAGACGTGTAACGACTCTGTCGGGCTAATAATATCTGCCGCATAGTATGCCATACACCCACATCCATTCCCATCATCTCATCGCAAAACCATGAGGTTCCGGTCAATGTCGCCCGATCGGCGTTTCGGTTGGGGAATGAATTAAGGTGGGCTTCTGATAGCTTGGTTAAATCCCGCGTAGGAAAGGATAAATCGTTGGCGAATGGATCCAAAAAGCATTTCTTCATCCAAAAACCGCAAGGGGTGTATTCACAGAAAACAGGCCTTGCAGGTTAGAATGAGGCCGACCGTCAGGACGTCATGGAAGCATCGTATTGGCAGATACCCTACTACACCATCTCCTAACCATGCGCCTTCATGTGGTAGACCTAACCCCTCTACCTCCCCAATGTCCGCCATCTTCGAAGGTTTCGCACAAAAAACCCATAACCCCTTTGGCGAAAAAGTGGTAACCGAAAGAACTGAATGTTTGCTGCTGGGGTTGCCGATCGTCATCAAGGTAGTCATGCTCATCTTCGGCGCCGGTGCTGCTACAGCAGCTCTCCGAATCTACATCGTCGTGGACTATATCAAACCATCCAGATGTGATATTAGAGGCCTCGTTATCTTGATCGGAGATTGAGGTAGTGCGGGAAGGATATCCTGTTCGATTTGGCATAGAAACATGGGTAGTGTTGGGTCTAGCTCTAAATTCAGTTTTCTCGATTGAGAAGTTGGACGTCGGAGGTGGAGCGCCTGGAGATAGTACGCTTGTAGGGATAAATTCGGAAGACGTTCGATCTTGGGTGTAAAGAGGTTTCGTACGATCCTCTTTTTTGGAAACCGATCGGGCAGTGGTGGTAAAATCTAGATTTTGTTTATCTCGTGGGCAGTTATTGTGTCCAGGTCCCATATCGAAAGCGTTTGGAAAGAGGTACGTATGGATAACGGTGCGCAATCCGTACCATTCGATGATAGTTGCTAAAACCATACTGGTTTATCAATGATAAATATTCTCCTAAGAGAAAAGATGGGAGAGAGAAGGAATTTATTTTCGATCTTGTGTCTTTTGACCTGAGATATTTAGGCGGCTGGGAAGCAAACTTGTAGGAACTTCTTTTCCTATGTGAGTCAACTGTCTTAGGTATATCTCCTGAAACCGTTTGTTTAAAAGGCTTTCAGATTGCTAACCAAAAAATAGCATCAAAGAAAACGACAACTATCTAGTACTAATGATGGGTACCCCAGGTAATCCAGGTTGAGCAATCCTTCATGAACAGGTACACGCTTTCCTAGTAGCGAATATGGATACGAATGTTTGCATGAAAACAAAGCGATATGATTCCATCAAATGAGATAAAAGAGCTTCAAACAAGTTTGACCAAACTTCTTCTTAAAGGGGACCATAAGTCGTGAAAAAGGACCATGATGGGAAAAGCATAGTGAACGGGGTTGGGAATACAGCTGTGGAAGGAAGCCTGGCTGGAGCCAGCTGGGCATGAAAGTTGGGCAAACTTGACCAATTCTTCAGAGCCACACATTCAACAGAAGCTTCCAGCATAGGGAAATATCCCTTATCTTATAGCAAACGACGGCAAAAATAAGAGGAAGAGTAAGGGAAGGCTTATTTGCTGTGTACAACAACAACCCAAGCGTTGTGCCTGCAGCTTTCCTGTGCAAATTGTGCAATAATGGAATACTATAACTTTACCTATTCACGGGAGGGTTAAGCAGCCCCATTAATCTCCTCATGGTTTGTTCATCATGCTAGATACAGATGATAATTTTGAGAGTGAAGTAAAAAGTAAGAATCATGAAGCGGTTGTTTGCCAAAATGTTTTGGCACATCCCTTGTGATGGAGTCACAATGTGGAAAAGCCGCATGATAGCTTCGGCGGTTAAGATTATCCGAAATACCAAACAAAGAATCCTTGGGCTGATCAACACCGATCTTCTGCATCTGCCCTCACCTTCACTCTGTTGATGGTAGGAATACTGATCCCTTAAGTCGTTCAACACCAACAGATCATGGCGGAAGAACAAACAGAAGCTGCGGCCAGAGAGCGCATTCTCTTCCATATGAATACCGATCACCAAGTATCTCTCATCGCCTACCTGCGTGTCTACTGCAAGGTCACCGTGAAACCCTCATACACCGCCAAAATGGAGGATATCAACCTTCTGAGCATGGTTATCTCCTACGGCGGCTCGCGATACTCCGTCCCATTTGATCCCCCGATGAAGTCGATCCGAGACGCCAGAAGCAGACTCGTTGATATGCACAGTCGCTGTCTCGAGCAGCTGGGGGAATCGGACATAATCATAAGGGAATATACAAGGCCCAGGGGTTTCCACGCCGTTGTCTTCACGTTGTGCCTATCATCATACATATGCCTCTCCCAACGAAGCAACTTCCTGCCCGGCTCCATACTCTACTCTGCTATCTTTCAGTATTTCCCGAAGTTTGCGTACCTTTGCTACGTCGTACAGCCTGCGCTGCTCGCTACCATGATTTTGATCCATGTCGTCGAAGCGGGGCTCATGGCGGTAAGGGTATTGAAACCACATAGGGTCCCCGTGTTCTCGAGATTATGGTGGAAGTGGATGGTTTCGACTTTCATCGAAGGATTCGGAGCTTTCCAGAGGACGGAGAGGATCGTTCAGAAGGAGAGGGCAAGAATCGATGATGCGAAGTCAAACAAGTAGCCAAATTCTTTATGCTATTCCCTAGGATCCAGATTTGCCTAGCAATGTCGACCGTTTCTTCCTGGTTCTTCGAAACTCGTCAGGTTCTCGGGGCGGCAACTATGGTTCGGGCGTGAATCCCATATATTAATACCGTGGCGGGCTTGAGAGGAGCGACATTATGGAGTTGTGGCAAGCGAGCGTATCCTTAGAATTCTCGGTAGTTCTTTTTATTATCATTTTTATATCACTTTCTTCTTCTCTTCTCCCTCGTATTTGTGAGCGACAATGAGATATCACGTGACTATAACCCACTCCCTAATCCACCAATCACAAGCGAGTCCAGAAACCCAAGTTCTTTTACCAAAAGAGGTTAGCGCGCACTTTTAGGGTAGGGCATTTTCAAACAAGCGAGCCACACTGCGAAATTCGAGATTGCTCAACGACAAGAACTCAACAACAGCGACATCATCCATATTGCCCCCCGCGTTGTTCTGGTGAAAGGACTACAGGATACGAGGTCAGTATTTTCAGCATTTATAATTCCCCGTTGAAGAGCCCGTCGGAGGATCGTTTTGGAAATTTTCCCCCTCGCAAGGCGACTCGGTTGGAAACCCACCAGACACACGCTTGCGTCGAAAATCCATTCTCGCGACCTCCTTCAACTCCCAAACTCACACTTGCGGCCATTTCTTTCGACTTCTTATTCTAACGACTCTGTCTATAGTAGTCCAGCTCATCCACCGCAATCATGGGTATCTCAAGAGATTCCCGCCACAAGCGTTCAGCTACCGGTGCCAAGAGGGCCTATTATCGCAAGAAGAGGTATGGATATTATTGCGCGGAATATACATTGCATTGTGCGGTCGTTCTTACGAGTTTTCTTTCTACAGAGCGTTCGAGAAGGGTCGTCAGCCAGCCAACACCCGTATTGGAACCAAGAGAATCCATATCGTTCGCAGCCGTGGTGGAAACCAGAAATTCCGCGGTCTCCGTCTCGACTCCGGTAACTTTTCCTGGGGATCCGAGGGTATCGCCCGTAAAGTCCGTGTGATCGTCGTGTCCTACCATCCCTCCAACAACGAATTGGTCCGCACCAACACCCTCACCAAATCCGCCGTCGTTCAGGTCGACGCTGCCCCATTCAGACAATGGTATGAAGCACACTACGGCCAGTCATTGGGACGGAGGCGCCAACAGAAGACCGACGCTCCTGAAGTGAAGAAGAGCAAGAGCGTTGAGAAGAAGCAGGCGAGCCGACTTGCTGCCCAAGGAAAGGTTGACGCCGCGCTCGAGAGACAGTTCGAGGCCGGCCGTCTGTACGCTGTTATCGCTTCGCGACCAGGACAGAGCGGCCGTGTGGATGGGTACATCTTGGAGGGTGAGGAGCTGGCATTCTACCAGCGTGCCATCAGGAAGTAAGGAGGTTCGGCGGGTGGTTCGGAGTTTTAGCAATTACTTCCATATTTCTGTTGTTTTCGGCACCAATGGATCGTCTGTAAGGTCTTGAGCTGCCTTTGCATTCAGAAGGGGTTGAATTGCTTTTGGCTTGTCTCGGATATGTCAGATAGTGGTCCTAGCCGTTCTCCATACAATGATGACTATCTCCAATGTGCCATGCCTGTTAAAAATAAAGAGTAATCAAAATTCAATAAATTATTAAAATCCAAATCTCGTGAGGAGCGACGTGGACGGTCGACCAAACCTGCTGCCTGGCAATTGTGGGCTAGGCAGTGTGTTTATCTAGATCGTCAGTCTTGACAATGGAAATGCCAACCTCAATTCGAACACCCAGCCTTCGAAAATGGCAGCCCCGAATCCTCAAAAAGAGGTCAAGACTCGGATATGTGTTATATCTGATACTCACAACCATAGCCCATACCCAGCAGCTGTCACTCCCCGTGCGTATCGTCTTCCGCTACCGTCGGCGGATGTGCTGCTTCATGCTGGCGACCTCACAATGTCCGGCGTTGAAGCCGAACACAAAGAGACAATAAAGATGCTTCAAGCCGCCGACGCCGAGTTGAAAATTGTGATTGCTGGGAACCATGACCTGACTCTCGATAAAGAATATTGTGCCCAGAACTATCAAACCGGTCCCGGCTCTGACCCGCGGTACCTTAACAGGATTCGAGACATGTACTGTGGTGAAGAGGCCCAGAAACACGGGATTGTCTACCTCGAAGAGGGATTGAGGACTTTTGAGCTCAAAAATGGTGCCCGATTTACGGTCTACGCTTCCCAATACCAACCTGAGTTCTATAACTGGGCATTTATGTATCCGAGGACGCAGGACCGATTTAACCCTTCACCACCGGCGTCTACATTCAAAGCTCCAAACCCCATCCCATCTTTCCCGAGTGTGGATATCATGTTAACACACGGGCCACCTAGCGGTATCCTCGACGTGGTTGGAATAGGTAACCATGTTGGCTGCGAGCATCTGCTCAGTGCAGTTGGGCGGGCTCGTCCTCGCCTCCATTGCTTTGGTCACATCCACGAAGGTCATGGGGCAGAGAGAATACATTGGGAAAGTAACTCTAGGACAGTCATTCGGCAGGATGCGAGGACAGTATTGGAAAACCGGTCTTCGTATGCTAATATCGGTAACGATGGTGGTGAGGCCTTGAAGTTTGGAGAGGAAACCCTTTTCATCAACGCAAGTATCATGGATGTGCGCTACAATCCATCAAACGCACCTTGGGTTGTGGATCTTGATCTTCCTCGTTCAAACCTAGATGACGCCAGTATCTAAATTTGCTGTTCTTGTTTGTCCAAACCCCTAGCAAACTGAGGATAAAGCGCGCTGTTCCGGGCCACTCGACAAATAACCCTGACGATCCTTATTGATCTTGCTAGGAACGATAAGGCAGCTGTTTTCGTTTTCTTTTTCTTTCATCGCGGTTTCCATACTTCCCGTGCTTTGAGGTCTATCAGAAAGTTTGCTTCATACCGGCGTTGCTGCATAGCATTTAGACCAATGTATTGCATTCGTGAAAGGCGCAAACTTCTTATCGATGTTGCTATTTGCCTCTGGTCTACACAATGACAGAACGCGTTTCTGATTGCTTGATTGATACTGGTCTCCTGTTGTGACATTGTTTGACAAACATTATACCAACCAGCTTTTCCTTTCTATTTGCCCTATATCACTTCCGTTTAATCGATATAAAAAGACCCCAATGATCACACATTTCTCTTCTTTTCTTCCGCCTACTCATCAAGCTGTCCTCATACCCACACGTATATATAAGTCCCATTCCCACAGTCCTCCGACCTCCAACCGGGGAAAAAAACGTCTCCCACCGTACCCCTTTCTTGCCGGACTTTTTATATATTGATGGAGAGCGTATATGCTTCCTATGGGAGGCCCTATATAACTATCGAGTCGGTGCTCTTGGACCACGTGCGACAACATTGACCTATCGGAACATCTGTTCCTGAAGCTGTAAGTCTACACACTCATCGTCTCTCACATCTTCTCGCGCACGTTTCACTAACGTTGGGTCTTAGCGCACCGTTGTCTGCAGGGCGTCTCTCTGGCGTTGAATGGCACTTTATCTCTTCCCGGAAGATTCCGTTGGGAGCCATGCTAGAAGAGGATGCTGGAAGTTTCACCCCCAAACGCGCATCGAAACACCCACGTCAGCTATTTTGAGGGCAGGAACGCCGCAGTCTAACACCGCCATCAACTACCTCATCGCCCATCGTGTCGAGCCAACGGCGATTTCGCTAGGGTGTCTGAGCCCTGCGGAAAGGACGTCTCGATCTCCCCAGATGAAGCCAAACCCGCCAGTTTTGGTTTCCTCTTTCCGACGACATTCGATGTTATCGTCAATGCATTGGGTTGGATAGCAACTGGGACGTGAAATATATAGAGATTTTGGAGAGGGACAGTAGGCGCAGCGGAGGACATAGTGGTTTGGTCACATCTCTGGAACAATATCGATCTTATCTGTGCGATGGACTGGGAAATCGGCCATGTCAACATCTCAGTGCAGTCTGGGGATCAAAAGAACCAAGCCCTTATAGAAGCCGCAGAAAAAATAACTCGCGAAGCAGGTGAGGGTGTTACCGGATGCCCATGAGAGGATGAGAAACCCGTCGACTCGGTTGCAGAAGGTAGATTCATGTCACCCTTGAAATCTAAGAGGTGTCCACGATGGAGGTGGAAACAACTGGCCAGGAGAACATAAGCTCGAAAGAAGATGGCAGACGAGTCATGATCTACTTCTCTCGTTTTAATTTTAACTTGACCGATATCAACTATTGGCTCCTATATAGGGACGACACCGTCCAAATCCATACTCTCAAGGATAGCGATGTTCATCAACTCACAGCCAATACAACTCCCCAATTTTGATCACATCGTCCTTATCAGCCTTTGATGTCAGCCTCAGTGCTCTGTAGATACCATAGCTTTGCATATATCCATCAACATCGGGCGCTGACCATTTATTACTGTGCATTCTTTTGGGGCAAACTCAGTTCCGAACATTTTGACTAAGCCCATACATCAGCACGCCCAAGGCTGAAGCTTCATTGCCTCATTTCATTTGGGGCGCAAGCTGGATGGAACATGGTGGGGTACACTGTGCAGCCTCGTGTTGCGAACAACACATATAAACGGAGTTCATCCTAGACATCCTGTATAACTACATTTCAGCTACCCTCTGCGAATTTCTAGTCGTTTGGAGATTGAAAGTTCTATCCTTGTAAACCGGCTATTCTTTAACCTGATATCTGTTACGAGTCTTGCTACTACAAATCAAGAGATCATGTCTTTTACCTCAACTAAGCTACATAGTGGCCGAACTATAGCGGACCTGCCAGATGGTTTCATCGATTCTAGGTATGAAATGCCCTGGTCAAATGGTCATATCACTTTCCTTGGTGGAAGCGGTTTCTTCTACTGCAGCGCATCAGACCTAGCTATCATTTATCCAAGCTCACTCCCCGAATTTTATCTAGACAAGATCGGGAATGTGCACACCAGGAGTTTTATTATCACCCCGACAGTGGAATATCTATGATAATAGAAATTGAAGGACGGTTCGATGAAGCAGAATCGCCCGCAGGCTCTAGCACAAAAGAAGCTTGGGCTGCAGACTTACAGGCTATTGATTTTCATCTTCAAAGCTTAACAGAGGATGAGGGGCCATGCACAATCATAACCCCCGCGCACGAGGTTAAAATGGGGAAGTTTGATGCCCCTGCATACAGACTTCATGCGCGGATAGAACTCGCAAACGATCCAGATGCGGAAGATCACGGGGAAGAGCCGGCTGTAACCTCATGTCACATGTTTTTCACCAGGCTCGAGAAACAAGAGGCTGATCTGGTTGTTTGGGTTAATGTACCAGGAGTGGTAATTGGAAACTCAAGCGCAGCGGATGCGGTGGATGAGCGGGATGACATTGCAACTGCCATTTTAGACAAGTTCTGCGAGTCATTTGAACTACGGGGTTCGGGCGAGTGGAAGGTTGTCGAGGACGGATTTACCATGGGGCCTCATAAAACCGAGATTCTCCTGAAAGTTGACCGGAAGATGGGAGAAGATAGCGACGAGCTGCAAGGGCAGAGAGTGGTTTTGGGGGTGAAGGAGACCGATGAAGCGGTACGTCCATTTCAAAGTTAACCCAATTCAAGATAGCAGATTGCACAAATGTCTTCTGTCAGGCGGCCGTAAGTTAAACTAATATTAAAAATGGGAATTAGAGTAAAGGCAAGGATTCCGGGCCTACACCTCCCCGACCATTAAACCTGCAAAGTCACACATATAAAGGCAGGTTCTTAGATCTAGTCGACCACGTGTTGAACGATTGCACCTTCCCTGTCTGTGTGGATGATGATTCTAGCGTATGGGGAGAACTTACCTGGGGCAAGATCGAAGTAATCTTCTTCCTTTCTAAGCCACCCGAACATATATATCGATCGAATCAGGACAGATGCGCTTTCGATTGGCGTAGCCTTTGCGAGGGTGTTGTAAAACACGGGACAGGCTATATGTATTTTCATGAGGTGTCGGTTGAGGGGACGTTTCAAGACCTAATCGTTGGCAATGCGGGTAAACCTCACGATTGCCTTTTTCTGGGGGAAGTTGATACAGATATTGCCCCGAAAGATGTGGGAGAGGTCAAGAAGAAATGGGGTTCTCTTGAGAACGCAAATTGAGCAATTTTTATGAACCTTCTTCACCGAAACATGTATCAAACTTCACATTCCCGGCCTCCTTGCGTAATTTCGAAGAGTAAAAGCTTTCATTCTTAGTATGGCGGTAATCCAGGCATAGTGAACATCATGTCCGTTCTATCTTTTTCTCAAAGCGGTATCCTTCAAAGTGGTGTAAGCCACAATTTACTGTTCTCTGTCGTCAACTCAGGCGCCGGTGAAATTAGGATATAGATAAGCCTAGTCTACTGGGCCCATAAGAGGTCCACTATATCTCGGCTTTCGTATCATGCTTGAGAACCTGGCAGCGCCTATCTGAACTGACCCCACCTCATCGAATCCAAATTTTCTGTATAGCCTAAGACCAGCAGGAGAGGCCATGACAAAGGTTTCAGTTTTGCTATCGTCTGCTTGACCACAGCCCCATGCCATCAGCATGGACCCGACTCCTTTGCCCTGATAGGCTGGATTAACTGAAATCAAGTTAAGACCTTGAGAGAAAATTAGTCGAGATAATTGGTTGTGATTATTTCCCACTTTAAGTTCTTGGTCAACTTACGATATATAGCATCTTGATCTTTCAGAACCCTTCGTTTTTCCGCTGCGAGTTGCTTCGAAGCCATTACCCACGACTCTACATCCAGCGATTTCGGGAGTTTTTGGCTGTCTCCGATCTTTTGTTCGATGTGTTGACCATTCCCGGACCCTTTAGCCCAGAGCGGAACAGTCCAGCCAGCAAATCCGACTATCTTTCCATCGCAAGTGCAAGCTTTAAAAAACTTCATCCGAGGATCATATAGAGACAAACGCAAGCCTTCGATCATCCAGTGTATTATCTCTTCTGAATCCTCTGCGGTTTTTTGGGGGAACATCAACTCGTGGAGAGGATTGCCTTGAAGGGCAGGAAAGTCGCAGTCTCTGATCAAAGATTCGGTATCGGATGGGAGCGCTTCAAACACAGTGAATGCCATCCTTTATAAGTGTGAGAAGAGAGAGGAAGTTTGAGGTTGAAATTAATTCAAAGGAGAGTAGACGGGTAACAAAGTCTCCCGGTCTGTATGAAGTGCTCAATGGTAGCAAATAGGGAAAGAGCGACGAAGACCAAGAAATATCCAGTAGCCATTCGAAGAGATGATCATATGACTCAAAAATATGCCTCATCCACTACGAAATAGTTAGGTATGTATGTATCCGTACGCAAGGAAACGACTCCAGAGCATTGCAGACGTAATCATGACTCTGATATCCAAAAATGCACGACGACAGGATAGTCCTAAGAGTTGAGCTTTCAATGACAGCATACCACAGGGCTCCTTGAAACAGTAATAAGATGAATGAAATAGTGCGGGTGATCCTAGAGACCTCTATTCCTCGAATGAAGAGGTTGACCATCAAGGGATGCTTGAGTTCAAGAATTCA
The DNA here is from genome assembly GCA_949709995.1 of Arachnomyces sp. KDTOL00113. Classification (NCBI taxonomy): domain Eukaryota; kingdom Fungi; phylum Ascomycota; class Eurotiomycetes; order Onygenales; family Arachnomycetaceae; genus Arachnomyces; species Arachnomyces sp. KDTOL00113. Next base: position 1,512,061 of record OX453234.1, read on the forward strand.
TGCTGGTGAGAACATTTCAGCAACTAATCAAGCACCTAAACGTTCCCGAAGTAAATAAACCTCAGTTGACTCTTGTCTGTCTGAGAGCTTTCGATCTGTCTTCTCTGCCTCTGAGATAGACCTCAGACGGATCTGCGATGATTTGAGGTTGAAATAAAATTTTGAGTTGGAGTTGTAAGCATAAAATTAAGCATCTCTTATTAGGGCTTTAAAAGGCTAACTGATTTTGTACTAGCGTAGTACTCGGCAGATCTTCCATCCTCGGTCGCTTCTTTTGAGAAACGGCATATCTTCGACCTCCGCAAACTTCCCTCAGTCGAAATGTTTCAAGCCTGCCCTTCACAAAGGAAACCCCGTACCTGGCAGCCCATGTTTCCTCACATCTCCACTTCTGGGAGTTACCTTTGCCGTTCCTGGATCGATCCATAGTCTACCTATGACCGAGGTCTCCAGACCCTTATTGCATAGCATCACTACATCTAGGGCACCCGCAGTACCACCCCCTCAATATATACGCAAGGTTGTGGGATACTATTATTATCTTGCCACTCTCTAGGGCAACTTCGACTCAAGCTTCTACGCCGAGGTTCGTGAGATTCGCACGGAGATCCGCGCGAAGAGAACTGAATGGTAAATGGGATGTTTCTACTCCGTATGGCTCCTAGGCCACAATTTGACCAAACAACCTTACCTAGGGATGGTTTCGCTTGCCGATCTTGAGCGGCTATATGCTTCTACGAAGCGTAAGCGACTTTGTGGAGAAAATGTGTTGATTTGCACTAGGCTCAAAACCGAGTCTATCTCCCATGATGATAGTCGGCGACCAGCTGTCACCCTTAGTCTTTCTTGCCAAGTCGTTTCTTTTTATTTATTTGGATTCAATTCCCGAAAATCTACAGCCGACTTTGGAGAGAGAATAACTAGGGTGATAGAACGCTCTTCGGTAGTTCATCTATGATATTTGCAAGGATACCGAAATTGGGTCATGGCGCCAAGATGTAGGGGCCTTCGTGATTCTTCTTCTGACGATGAATCCATCGGGAATGTCCTATCAATGTACTTAAAACCGTATAAGCCGGTATTAAGGATTAAGGTTGTCGCATATCACTCAGCTGAGAATCGTGGGGAATGTTTACAGATCGTCAAGGGTATTGTGGGCTTTCGTTCCCACTGCAAAGCCACTAAGATAATCATCGTTCTAGCATTCCTATCCGTGCTAGGGTAAACTTCAAGGCCCTCGGTCTGTTATTGGAATCTCTGAATTGATCCGATTTTTTGCCATGGTATCTTCCATTTGTTTAATTAAAAGCTGAAGGTGGTCTATGATATTATGTACTTGTTTGCAGACAGTCGGCAGAATTTCTTTGCCGATTTCTATTGATCAAGAGTCAGGGATAAGCTCATTGCGGCGCACATGAGGGCCATCAGAAATTACTTACCCTACCATTTGGATAATGCTACGTTCTATGCCGAGGGTCAGTCCCTGAACGTCTCCTTACTTAAGACGGCGATGTTCGTCGATGTTCGTCAAGATTATTTGAGGTGAAGCCAGAAGTTTACCATTCGTTAATTCCACTCATTTCTTTACGCTCTCTAGTTGTCAATCTTTTGAAAGCCCCAGCAGCGCTGAACTAGGGCAATTGTATCGTCCATTATGAAGAGCATTGCGCTCCTCCTCGCTGGCCTGGAGCTGGCCGCTGGCCGTCCCCAGCACGAGCACCCCACTCATTCCAGCTCAGCTGTCTCAACTCCAGTTCCAGTCCCTACTGGGTCCACCCCCGAAGGGTGCAAACTATTGAGTAGCGATAGCAACTGGCCTGCTCCTGATGTCTGGACATCAGTCTTACCAGAGGTTATGCCCCGAGAAGCGAACTCGGAGGTAACGAGACCAGACTATCATCTTGTAGCGGAAGACGTAGCTTCTATTCAAGCAGCGGTTAACTTCACCGCTGAAAATAACATCCGACTCACAATTGTGAACAGCGGACATGATTTTCTCGGGAGGTAAGTTGATGTGTAATCTTCTTCTTGGCTGATGCTAACATATAATTAGGAATGATGCTCCATCCGGACTTGGAATTGATGTATCCATGTTATCTGGAATAAAAGTACTTGAATCCTTCACGCCAACAAAAGAAGGCGCTGAGAGCCCAGAACACGACGAGGAGCCAGAAACTATCACTCCCGTCCCTGGAACGCAAGCGGCGGTTACTTTTGGTGCCGGTTGCTCCACCCAGCAAATTAACGATGCCCTTGATCCTTCAGGATTATTTACGATCGGAGCAGCTCATGGTAAAATACCTCTTTTTTCGATATTAAGCCAAAAACTAATTCAAATATAGGAAGTGTCAAAACCGCTGGCGGATTCGGTCAGACGTCGGGACATTCTCCATTTTCGAGCAAACATGGCCTCGGAGCTGATCAAGCTCTAGAATACAAAGTTGTAACGCCTGACAGCCAATTGGTAGTTGCCAATAGTGTTTCTAACCCCGACCTTTTCTGGGCCCTAAGGGGTGGTGGTGGAAGCACCTTCGGCATTGTTGTTGAAGCCACAGTCAAGGCATTCCCCTCCCCAAGGATGGGTGTTATCCACTGGTGGATCAACGCCACCAACAGTGAAGAACCTGGCCAAGGTTTCTGGGATTCAGCTGCATACCTACACAGCCAATTCCCAGATATCAACGGCAAAGGGGTTCAGGGATATTACTATGTATATCCTGACGCGATTAAAGGGATTTTCCTCACTGCAGATGAAGACTCCGGGAAAGAAAAGTCAGATGCAATCTGGAACCCCATCTTAAGCGAACTGAGCTCATTTCCAGGGATGGCCAACGCAACATCCGAATATGAAGAGTTCGCTACCTTTAAGGAATTCTTCGACTCCACTTTCGGGGCAGCTGAATGTGGCGAAGAAGGTGGACACGAGCATATGCGTCGGCTTCAGAAGCGCCACGGAGATGGCGCCGAGCCAATGGGTATTGCTCCCATGGACAGCCGACTTCTTGGTGCGAAACACCTCAAGAGCCCAGATCTTGCACAGGCTTTGAAGGATGCCATGCCTCAAGTTCCAGATGGGCAGCTTCGTGGACACCTTGTTGGTGGAGGAAAGGTTCTCGATCCGGATGATGATACATCTGTCAACCCGGCCTGGCGGCAAGCATATGTCCATCTTATTGGAACAGGCCTTGGAGAGTTTACCACCGATTCATTGAGAACTTTGGCTCCTGATTCTGGTGCATATGTCAACGAGGTAATATCTGGTGACGACGAACTTATGATTTCAAGAGTTTCTGCTAATATTCATGTAGGCCTCTGCTAAAAACCCGAACTGGAAACAAGACTTCTGGGGCGACAACTACGAGAGACTTTCTGAGCTCAAAACCAAGTATGATCCTAATGGAGTATTTTGGGCAACACCAGGCATCAACGCAGATGATTATTCTGTCGTAGATGGACGCGTTTGCAAAATTGCTTCAACCGGATCTCTTGCACCAGCAAATGACAACAAGAACATCGCCACGCAATCCGAATCCAATGAAGACCCAAGTTCAGCATTCCCCGGTACTCTACCTCCCGGGCACAGCAACAGCACCTGCTCTGGAGAGGGAGAGGGCGAGGATGGGCATGACGACGGACACGATGACGGACATGATGACGGCCACGATGATGGGCATGATGATGGAAGTGGTGAAATCCCTGATGGTGTCGTTCTCGAACCCGATCTAGACGCATCCAAACCACCAGTCACGGAGGGAGCGGAACTCACAAAGATTCGATACGGGCCTTATGACATCGACACTATGGGCATGATCTCCAACAGGCCAGATCTAAATATCGAGACTCCCTGTAGCGACTGCTTCATCACTGCCCTCCAAGCTTCTCTCGAGTATGAGAATGGAACGTCCGCGAATGTTGACACTGGCGCATGGCTGCACCATATGGTTCTATACAACAACGGCATGACCAAAGACGATCTCGTCTGTGACAGTCTTTTCGCTCCTCAGCGAATCTATGCCTCCGGCAACGAACGCATCGTCTCGCGCGTCAATGGAGTTGCAGACTACGGAATCAAGATCGATTCCAGCGACTCTATCGGTATGATCTACGACCTAATGAACGATTCCGACTCCCCTCAAACCTACTACATCTCCATCGTAAGTAAACCCACCCATCCCTTCCTCGAATAACCCACCACTAACCAATATCCAGACCTACGAATGGCTCCCGGGCTCCACCTCCGGATACAAAGCCGCCTCCATGGCCTGGCTCGACATAACCGACTGCGGCCTCTCCAGCGTCCCCGCCCAAGAAGGAGATTTCGAACTCCGCTCCAGCGGCTGGACATCAACCGTCAGCGGCCGCCTCCTCGCCGCAACAGGCCACACCCACGACGGCGGCGTGGAAACCGTCATCTACAAGAACGGTGACCCAATCTGCACTTCTACCCAGGTATACGGAGGTAAACCCGGCTTCACCACCCCAGGTGGCGGCCATGGTGATGGGCACGAGGACGGGCATGGTGGGGTAGCTCATATCTCGGGTGCAGGAGCCTGTTTGGATTTCGGGACCGTGGAGGTTGGTGATGAGTTGGTTATTGTTGCGAATTACAATACCACTGCCCATCCGCTTGATATGGGACATGATGGCAAGCCGCATGATATTATGGGTATCAGCCGAGTAAGTTTTTTCCCCAACCACGACCGAGACTCCTTCTTTTTCCAGCCAGTACAGGTTCGCTAATGACGTCCATAGGTTTATATTGGAACGTAAATATGATGAATATCATAAATTTTTGGAGAAGATATCAACATGGGAAGATAGCCAGCCCAACGAAATATATATATTACCATCCTTTCTCTGATTGATATATTTCCTTTTGTCTTTTGTTGAAATTCTGCTTGAGACCATCAAAACTGCTAGGGGTAGCTTAGAAACAGAGTTGAAGCTTTTAAGATATGCTTTGATGTGGTTCTGAGTTCAAAATGTAGCTACACATAGTCATTATTCTCGTACATCTAAGATCACCAAACATTACTGAAACGCGTTATGAAACCCCTGTGGTTTCTACAGGATTAGCAGACAAATTCACAAACATACTAGTAAAAGTAGATACTCTCAACTACGAATCATTTTACATTAAATTCCTTCCTTTTTTAATATTTCTATTCTATCTAGCTCGAGAGATACGGCACCCTCGCAGACATAATCTAGAAAACCCAAACCGAGAGAGAGAAAAAAGATAAAACGACTTGGAATATACGAATTACAACACAAGTACAACGAAAAGAAATCACTCCACTCCCCCTCCGCCCACTTCGCCAAATATAATATAATTACCTAGGAGAGAAAACCCATGGGAGGTAGCTAGCAATGTAAATCTTCCAAGCTGGAAGAGGAAGGGCTCTTGAAAATTTAAACAAGGAAGGGAAAAAGAATACATGTTTAAGAAGAGAAGAACGGAAAAAAGGATGGTAGTAGTAGTATATATAGAACGAGAAAAAAGAAAGCAAAAAAGGAGGTATCATATGCACATAGAAAAAGGGGGTTTGGTTTATGGAGCAGGGTATATGGGTTGGCCGGTGAGTTTAGGAGATTTGCTGGTTGTGTGGGAGGGAGAGAAAGGAGAGAAGGACAAGGAGATCCATAAAATGTGGAGGATAGAGGACGAAAGTAAACCACAAACAAGGAAGGTAAGATATCTAACAAAAGATGAAAGCAAAAAGGGTTTCTGTTCAAACAAATAGCAAGAAACGAAAGGTAATATGAGAGATATAAAAGAAGAATGAAGAATGAAGAAAGATAATCTGCCGTGTCGTTCGAAAAGGTCAGGGACGAAAAAAAGGGGCTGAACTACTCCTCATGTAGCGGCTCCCTAAACGCTCCTCCACCGTTACCACCTCCACCACCGCCGGAGTCCATAACGCTCATCCTACTACTCTTCCTACCAAGCCGAAGTAAACTGAACCTCTTCGTCACGGTCTGCCTAACACTCCCGCCAACACTTGCACTATTCCCAGTAGCGGCGGAATTTTTATTACTCCCGCTCACATAACTATCAGAGGTGGTGGGACGGTGTTCAGAGCCGACGTTTGAAGGCTTGGCCGAGACGGATTGTTTCGGGGCATGTCCTCCTCCAGTAGCATGGCTGCCGCTTCGACCATCATATGACTTTGTAGATTTGCTATCGGCGGCTCGATGATGATGATGACCGTTCCGTACGTCTTCAGTGGAAGTTGCGGGAGCGGAGATGGAGCCGGTAGCCTTATGAGATTCGTTCCCACCATCACCGCCACCACCTGTGCTACCGAAAAAGCTTCTTCTCTTCTTATTTGTATCGCTCTTCCCGCCGCGGGAGCGGCTTGTAGCACGGCTGTGGGTAGTGACAGCATCGTCATCGACATCCGCCTTAGTTGCTGCGGTAGTAACAGTATTGGTCCTGCTTCTACTAACGCCATTCAACTTGGCCTTCAAATCGCTCGTCGAATTAATAGACGTAGACGCGCCGTGGTTGGGTGCGCTAGCCATGATCTGACTCGAGCGCTTGAAAGGATTGATAATGCTAATCCGGTTACTGGTTGACGATTGCTTTCGGCTTCCATCACGGCGAGACGAGCGAACGAGTTCCTGTTCCGGACTATTGGCGCGAGGCTGAACGACTGGTGGTGACCTCGTGGCCTTATTGCGGGATTCAGCTCGAGGAGTTACTGTGTCCGTGGGATCCTGGAAAACGGGAGGCATTGGCGATGGTGCTAGAGATGATATTTCGGGAGCGAAGGCAGCTTCAAAGAGTTGTGTGAGTTCGGATTGCGTTGCTTGGAGAGAGGGACGAGAGTATAACGATAGACATCTCTTTATGGCCAACGCATGGTCGATTAGCGCGACTGCGAGAGCATTTTCAAGAGGATCCACAGGTTTAGGAGACTCTTGCTGTTCATCGTCATCAAGATCCAATGATCTCCTATTCTCCTCGGTGAAAAAGTCCCGGTAAGAAGCTACACACGTAGGCGACAAAGCATGCAGGTCCAGCAATTTCCCCAAAACCTCAGTCAGCGAATGGAGATTAACATCATCACCAGATACCCCTCGCTTCTCCAGAATCTGCAGCTCCTGCGTTTTCCGCCACGTCCTCTCAATCGCGGTCTGTAAAGGCGTCAAGGTGACCTCTTCCGTAGCGACAATCTCACTTCGCCGAAGAATATTCGGGAACGACTCAGAAGTAGTAAAAACAGTTTTCGTGACCCACTGCTCCTTAACATTATTCCCACCCGTCTCCCTCTTGGATGTCATAGAAAACTGCGTAGGAGCAGATACCAACAGATGTTCACGAACGGAATGCGGAACCTTCGAGCGTTGATAAACCGGATGATTCATATCCCTATGCGTACTAACACCAGAAATCTGCAAAAATTGACCTTCCAGATCCTCAATCTCGCCTGATCCCACAACCTGAGCAGCAGGGTGCTGTTTCTGCATACGATCTGTGAATGTAGCCATACGTTCGGACGGAAGACCTTCAAAGATGAACTGCTTGTCTCGAAGAGTAGGCGGGAAGCCAAGACCTTTGAAAGTAACGCGGAAATATCTTGGAAACTGCTTGTCATCCTTCACGATAGAATCGTAAATTTTAGCCATCGACCCCTGTGTCCTTGACAGTTTCGAGAAATCAAGAACGCTGTGCTCGTAATGATCAGCAAGTTCACGATAACAAGCCAAAGCATGAGCCCACGCCTTGCCATCTTCAAAATGTTGGATAATCTCAAAGTACAACGCTTCTTTCCTGTCGAAAGAGGATTGCTCAGGGTAGCTCGGATTGGAGAGGGCTGGGACACTCTTAGTGAAATCCCAATCGTAAAGATCAGCGTGAAGCTGGAGAGCGAGACCGGCCTCGGTGTAATTGCGTGATGAGGCTTGTCCCTTTGCAAGTTCATGAACATATCGAATAAAGATATCTTCTTTTTCCATATCCTTCATAAACTCCATTAGCTTCAAAGTGTGTAGGCTATCCGTTATCGCTCCACTGTGCGAGGCCACTAGCAGATCCAGGAGCTCATCAACAGTCCCAACCAGCTGCTTCGTTGCAGCCAAAAGACCTTCGTCTGTGTCATCAGACGACGAGGAAATCGGTTCGAAGAGATCAAGTAGTTCGTTGATAAAGAGTTTCTGGGTGATACTCTCGTCCAGATGTTTGGTTTTAAACAAGACATCGAGACTAGAAATTATCTCCGCCTCGACCATTGTCAGGTCCTCGTTCAACGTCCATTCACTGACGATCATAGTTTGCAGGACTTCCACAGCAACATGCCGAAGGCCCTCATGAACACTTAGACAAAGCTCAATAATCGGCGAAACAAGACCCGGAACGTATTGAACCTGGTATCCACCAAGCTTGCTCAATCCATACCGCTCCTTTTCTTCCTCGGTCGTATCCCAGCCAATAGCCTCCCATGTTCTTCTCAAGAGCTCAGCCCCATGTTCACGGACATCTCCAGCAATCTTCCAAACAGCCCGACGTTTCTGTTCAGGGAACGTCTCCAACGCCAGGGCATCACTCGAGACAAGCTTCAAAAGCGTCGTGAAAAACGATTTCCAAAATTCCGTATCAAAAGTATCCGCTTCGTCAGGCGCAGGAACAAAAGATCCAATCAAAAGCGAAGACAAATAATCCAAACTCTTCATCGTAGATCGATGGTGGTAGATATGAACACTGAACCAAGTTTCCGGATACGCCTCACAATTGAGGATCGACATATGAGCATAGAGAGCTTGGGATAAAAACAAGGCTAGATCCTCATGCTCCAACGTCAGGGCCTGCGGGTTCGGAATCTTCGCGATCGACGCCATGAGAGCCGCCAATTCCACAAGGGATTCGTCAAATTTCTGCGGCGTTTTCGAAGCCTTTAACTGAAAGGGGAACGACTTGCTGAATAGCATCGATAACCAATCAGTCTCGTCAACCCCTGTAGCCTCAATCGCACAGTATGACGCCACAACCTTCGGCATATACTCGTACATCTCTGGCTCAGGATGCTTAAGCTGCTCAGCTACAACTGAGGAACAGAGTCGAACCTGGTCTCGGTATTGGTCAGATACATCATCAGTCGAACCCCAGTATGGGGCCAACCAACGGATGCAATTCGTGCTTATGGTTTTCCGTTCGGTTTCGCCTTCAAATATGGGGAGCTGCGTATAGTTGAGGATCAAGACGATTTTATAGAGCACAAGCATGCCCTTGACGTCCTTACAGGCGTCCATGAAACTCAGCGCGATATTTAATATTTCCTCTTTGCTAAGAGCCTTTGAAAGTTCAGGGAGCCATGTGTGGAAGTGCTGAACCACCAGAGTCTTATTCCCGACAAGAATGGGCGATGAATTCTGGATCAAACCCTCGAGGGATTTGAAAATCGAATGAAGGTCGCGGTTGAAAGTTGACTGAATCTTGGTAATTCCAATACCTTCCTCCTTGGCTTTCTGCTGCTCTCTTGCATTGATGATAAACTTCAAAAGATGTCTCCCTACTTTAAACGCCGCACGGAGATGTCGAGATTGTTGCGAGTCCGGTGTAGCCTGCAACAGCCGAGAATAACTTCGGATAAGACAAGGAGTCGCAAACGGGAAGTTGAATTGGTTCTCAGCATACTGATCAACCAGTGGTCCGAGATTAAACCGACGGTCATGAACGATGCCGAGAACCATTACAAGATCGTTAAAGATCAGATCCTCATACTCTTCATTTCCAGCGTTTTCCACCAAAATTCCAAATAGAGCGTCAAACACGTCGCCTAGCTGCTTCACAATCTCAATTTCAGGCACGAATACGATCCTCTTCAGAAACTCCAAAACCTCGTTTCCGGAGCGATCTCGCCAGTTTATAAGTCCCAACATGACTTGGTCCTGGGAATATTCTGTGCTGCAGAGATACGTTTCGGTAATCAATGTCGCAAGAGGCCCAGTGACAGCCTCGTCCTTGGTAGACTCGTTCTTTCCCAGAGCGCTCCAAGCCAGAGACAGATAGGCGCCTTTCCCATTTTCTATACTGGAGGTGGTCTTGTCGTAGGCGTGCAGAAGTAAAGAGTGTGGCCCATCGCGCAAAAACGCCTCTTGATCCCAAAGAGGCATCCAGCTCAACGCAAATGGGAATCCAGGAGCATCAGCCACGCTCATGATCAGATGAGAACCACGGACCTGGTCAGCTGGGATATTCAGCTTGATTGTCTCATTCCAGGATGAACCCCGTTGAGTGACTGTCGTCCGCCAGGCTGTGTGTCCAGTTGCATTCGACGAAGCGAAGATACAATGCTCAATGCGTTTACCAGCTGAATCCCGAACCTCCAATGTCAGCTGTAAATTCTCCATTCCCGAATCCTGAGACAGCGGAACGTGACCAGTCTGCGGATGAGAAAGGAGAGCGTCTCGCGAAATGACAACTTTAGAAACGGTTAGGTATATATCAGATCTAGGTTTCGTTGGAGCTTCTGAGAAGCCCAACCTCTTGGTCTGAGCGACATTATGCAGTGAGGTAGGGTTTCCTCGGACGAGGGTTTCGGCATCGGGGCTGGCGAAAGGATTAAAGTGAGTGTGAATCCTGGCAGCCCGAGACGACCTTGCATATCGTCCAGAAGGACTGTGGAGTAGAGATGGAATCAGAGCATCAAATCCTTCCATATGTTCATCGACCTCATCACTCTCACCCAACGGGGACCAAATATTAATAATCTGTTCGACGTCCTTCTCCTGCCGTAAAATGTGACCGACTTCTACAATACCCACACCGGTGGTGCGGACAACAGTGGAATCCCGTGCAGAACCGTCTTCCCTACTCGCCGTCGATCTAGCGGTTGATGGAGGTTGTGGCTGCGAATTTTCCTTTCCAGCATCTGTGCTCGTATTACCTCTTGATTTCGGTCCCCACATCATACTCCGGCGTCCCTTTAGGCTACCCTTAGCAGCGCTGTTCATAGTCGAAGGGCTTTTACTAGCCAATGCGCCCTCTCGTGAAGTAGAGGTACGTGAATTTGGGGCCGTGTTCGTCCTTGGAGTTTCGCTGGTTAGGGTTTTGATGACTAGATAGAGCTTGGCGTCTGCCCCAGCACCTTCACCACCGATATCTGCCGAATTGAGGTCGGTAAAAATGGTCTTGAGTTTATTGCTCTGGGAAAGACTCATGAACTTTTCTGGAGTTGGGATCTCCAAGGAATATGTCTCGGAAAGTGGTTTCAACTTTCCATCGTCTCCTTTGGCGCAGAGGTAGATCGCGAGCGTTACGGGCCCTGAATTTGTCCCCGAAACAGCGTTGACCTCGAATAAAAGATGATTCAGAGAGACAGACTCGGCCTGTTGTGTCGGATTGTCATCGAGCATGCTCATGACAGATTGTAGTTTCGTCAATTCGATAGCGGAGTCCTCCCCCGTTAACAGTCGGCCCCGTTGAATCGGATCGCGCACGATGACCTCCCCGCTCAACATCTTATTTCCCTTCACAAGGTTCCAGACCGTCTCCTCCCATAGTGCTGATCGCTCCTTGGCCGTTAGGACATTATGCAGTAGTTGCCGTCTGGCCAGATCCAATTCTAATACGATATTCGACATATTTTCCACCGTATTATATTGTCTCCCGAGAAGCAATTCGTGTAAATTCGTAGAGTGCCATTCCCGAAGACATGAAGCAATTTCATCTACCAATGGCTCTGACAAGGAAGTCGGCGTCTCGTCCCCGATCTTCAGCATGGGCACTGGGGCAGCGGGCTTCGGCGCATCGGGATCCTGTGGGCCGGCAGACACAGACCTCATGGGGACCGACAACGACTTCGCAGAAGAGCCCGAGCGTCTCTTCACCGCATCATCCTCCATCTTTATAATCGTCAACTGCGAAGCCTTCTTCGTCGACCGATCCGATACCCCACCCGCAGGCCCATGTATTTCCGTAGTCGGACTATCACCGCGACTCTGTAGTGAAATGGGACTATACCCCCGTATACTGCTCACCCCATTATTCACGGGCTGCTCCAACTCCGATTTATTATTATCTCCATTCTGAAGCGCTTTCTTCCCCTCCGCATCTCCAAGCACCTCGCGCACCTCGACGCAGCTCCGTGGGAAAATTCCGGAGAAAACTCTCGCTTCTAGTGTCTGACCCTTCACACTGGTCAACCCAGCCAAAAGTGACGGCGGGGCCACCAGATATCCCCGGTACCACGACCCATTATCACCACCTTGTTCAATTATGTATAACTCATCGCCTAGCTCTAGTGGTAGATCGGCCGGGGAGGAAGGTTGGAAGGGATAGATTGCGACGGCGAACGCAATCCGGGGAAGAGGCCGCCAGGGCATTGTCTATAATATTCGCTCGCGAGGAATAACTGGGAGGATAAATGAAGGTCTCTGTTTCTTTCGACAGAGTACGGCGAATTAGTTCCGTTACGACATCGAGAAGAGGTTCGGTTGTCGTTGATTGTTGTGACCTCGAAAAAATGAGGGTTGGGTTTACGCGACAATCTCTTCGATAGGCGTAAATATCAGCAATTCAATCCAATCTGTTGTTTTTCCCTTTTCTCAAGACGAAATAGAAGAATCAAGAATGTTCAACGATGCGCAACGCATCTGTTCTTTTCTTTCGTCTTTTTTTGGTTGCTAGGATTTCTGTCAAGGGTTGAGTAGTTTCTCAAACGAAGTCGCGACAGGGTCATCGGCCATTAAACCTCTCCTCTCTCCACAAGGGTTTTTCCCAGGAACGGGTGAGAAGAAAATCAAGGGTGTGGAGATTGAGGAATGTCGCTCACCAAGATTTCCTCCGTGCGCAAGGGGATAGAGAACTGCTCTCACAACAACGACTATTTTGTGAAACCAGGAAAGAATGACAGGAATTGAATCCGAGTGAGAAGCAATCCCCAGGAAATAAAATAGCGATAGAAGAGAAATTCAAATGATTATACGAGGTCGATTCTGTTCTTCTTCCCTTTTCCTTCTCTCCCTTCAAGAACTTGTATTTTTCTTCTTTCTTGGCATCAACAAAAGAACAGATACATCAGCCCTAGTAATAAGTTCCCCGATCCACGAGTATCTTTTTTGCTCGGGGATGTCGGTGTAATGAACTACTCCAACTACTACTTAAATGTGATTTATCACTCCCTCCCTATTGACCGTTTACTATCTTCATCGTTGAAACTGCCTTGTGTCTTTCTTTGTGTCCCCCTTAACAAAATCTGTTGTTTACCCCTGAACCAAAGAAAGATATGTGTAACTTTGCCGGAACCAAACTATGCCTAATATGGTAAGATGGTTAAACTCAATACATGGATCTTTCCCCAAAAAGTTCGTAAGTTTTGTAAGTTTCGTAAGTTTCGGTCAAAGTCGCGGAGAATTTGAACGATCGAGCCAAGGACGGAGGAAGAAGTGACTTGGACGCTGAGAGAGAGCAGAAGGAGAAGAAGAAGAGAAAAAGAGAAGGAAATCTAAATCTTGATTGAAATGATAGCGAACTATTCATATGCCGATATGTATCATAGCACGTGACCTAGGCTAGTTGCCGACAATCATAGAGAGAGAATATTTGATAGAAGCCCAAAGAACTTAAAAGGTTTTCCGAATAATATAAACTTGTAGTTCAGCACTCAAACTTCTCTTTAGGGGTATCGCTCGCTATGCTATGCTATGCTGTAGAAGAAGGTACCTATCCCATACAAAAGAAAGGAAGAAAGAAAAAACCAATCCAAAATCAGACCAAATGAAGAAGCTTCTTCCACCACAAAACAAATATTTCTCTCGACTCTCGCATCTCATCCTTATCCCTCTCCATCTGCGCGGCCACAGGATCAAAGACCACATAGGGCCCACGCAAGTCATAGAACGTTTGTCTGCACAGTGGACAACTGGCGTCCTGCGTACATATCCACTGATCAATACATGGCTTGTGGAAGATATGCCGGCAGGGTATGCGACGAAAGAGCGATTCGGCACCCATGTCATCAAAGCAGAGATCGCATGTATCTGGACGGGGGTGGTCTAGATTGGGGGGTTTGGTTAGCCGCTGCGGTTCGCGCTTAGAGTCCAACAGAGGTTGTGCAAATTGTAAATATAGCTACTTACCATCCTTTGGGTATTGTGAGCCTAGGTAGCAGGGGATAGCTGCATTTTGAATGTCTCGCGGGCGCAGCGGGCCTCTTTCTGTGCGCGAGGGAAAGTATAAGTAGTGACTGGGCATGGTGGTTGTTTGTGTAGTACAGCCCGCAAATGATGAGTAGTGTGTGTATACGGCGAACAGAAAGACGGTTCTCAGCCAAAAGACGTAGTAAACCAAGAAAATGAGACTGTAGAAGAAGCTGCGGTTAATATTATATGTTCTCTTTAATAGGCGGGAGCACCCTTATATTCCGCCTTTTTTTCTTTCGTTTTTGCCATCGTCATATCCCTAAAGATAGCTTTTAAAGCTTGACTACTGCATCGGGATGTCCCTTTCAGCAAATCATGAAAGTAAATAACTTCCGCCGGGCCAAGTCCGTGGCTAGTGAGCGGGTAGGGATGAGTCCCTTATTATTTCGTGATATCAAACTCTCTCAGCTTCATGAATATCAATTTTTCATGATAGAGTCATATGTAGACAAATATTGCTCATTTAGTCAGCTTTCTGCCACTGCATATTGGCTCGCTTGTTGGATCGCCTTCAGGGTTTTGATCATGATCGCGTCTGTCCATCTGTCAGGCCATGTAGTATTACCCGAACAGGAAGACCACCGGATCACCGGGGATATCTCGTGGAAAACTCGGCAATTGCACGGACTGCGTAGTTGACCGGCAAGGATCAAACAAGTTCACACCTGGAAAATTTGTGAACATCTCCGGTCTTCACCATAGCCTTATTTCGTTCTCAGGGACTACGGCCGTTCTCGGCATCCCAACTTTCGGCCGATTAAAAGATCACGGAAGACTGGAGTGGATGCTTCGGACCGGCCCCTGAAAGTGAAAACATGATATCGTCACGTACCACATGCCGAAAGAGAAACACAAATGTCGGAGCTGACTAGATTCTAGCTAGGCTCAGGTCAAACCAGAAAGGCAAAAAGAAGCCGAGCATGGAACTATCATACAAAGCTATCTACTAGGTATCTAACTGCTCCGGAAAGGAGGGAAGGAAGAAGGGGAAGAAAATTGACAAGCAGAGGAACAACTATCATACGCTCACGTGATCAGATGTTGGTTCCCCCTTTGCTGAACTTTTGATGACAGGTATCAGATCTAGTGAGAGGCATTTCTGATTGATTGGTAGCTATGAAGCAAGTAGAAGCCTGTTAGAGGAACGAATATTGAACTGGAATTGGGCTCAAAAGGCACTATTGATAAGGAAGAACCTGTCATGCAAAGTATCATACAACTGTAGCCCCAGAACCAGCGTAAACCCCAGGAGAAGAAAATGAGACGAATATGAGATGAGAAGAACAGAAGAAACAGGGGAAATGGGTAGTTCATCTCATCTTTCAGTTTGCAAAACACTTCAATGATCATAATCCTAATTTACATTATATGCCAGACAAAAAAGGGAAAGGAAAAAAAAAAACATGGACAAAAAAAGGCTAATGGGCTAAGAACGAGGATGGTATGCATGAGAAAAGAACATGAGATGAAGAATAGAAATAGACAGAAAGGAAGGCTAGAGACATTCAACGAGGGATTATCACCTCTTGAACATAGCCACAGCCTCCTCCTTCCGCCAATCCAAGTCCAATTGTCCCTCATAAACAGAATCAATAATCCGTTTCGTCCGATCATGGATATCCAAATACCTACCCTCACACTCCTTGAAAACCTTAAACACCAAACTCCGACTGAGTCCCGGGTCGTCCGCATCTCCAAAATGCTTTTCGACCCGCTTCTTCAGCGTTTCGATCCCACGCCGCACCTCCCTCGAGTCGTGGGATGCAAAGACCTTCTTGGCGATGGAGCGGGAGTGGCTGGCTCGTGTGGATATATCTGACGGTGTGCTCACGTTCAGGAGTAGTGTTTCTGTAGACTCGACGAAGTCGAGGAGTTTACCGAGTGGTCGACGGATCACGGCGTCAAGGTACAGCTTCATGTGCTCGTCCATATCGTGAACTGCACGACCCCTCCATTCTTCGAGGATACTATTCTCACGTACATCGACTTCTTCGATGTAGTGATTCATATTCTCGATCAGGAGGATATGGTAGTTCAGAGCTTCCTTATCTTCTGGATCTCCGGCACTTCCAGAAGCGATGGGTTGCTGCCCAGGTGCCTCCTTGGCGATGAAATTTAAGCTCTCCCACATGGCGCGGTTAATCCTAGTATAAGCACCGTCGACGCTTGAGCGAACATCAAGTTGTTCGTGGGTGGGCCCAGCTATCATGTTTTCAATGGCCGTCGAGAAGTTGGGAAATACTCTCATGAACGAGATGACTCCCTTTCTCTTCTTGATCTTCACTTTGGTGTCTTCAATGCCGCGGATCTGTTCATCGACGAAGCGATTAAACAGTCCTACTAAGCGGGTTTGTAGCTTTTGTAGAGATCGGACAATGTATTCTTGGTTTGTCTCCTCGAAATCGACTATCTTCCTCTCCAACGCACAGAGAACACCAACTCCTTGCCTGCAAAGGAGAATAATCATTAGCTTTTTTGGTGTTTGGATTTTATTATGAGTGAAGAGAACTTACAATTGATCCGAGCTGATCACCCAATTCATCAGGTTCTGCAGGTCAGTTGGCCAATAGGAGTAAATGTCGTCCATCATCTGTTCAACCTTCTTTGCCATGTCACGATCAGGATCATGAGACTGTCTGATACTCAGATTTGGTCGACGCCGTTGTTCTGGAGCCGCAGCAGATACAATATCCGTAAAATCCACATTAGAAAGTGAGTTAAGATGGAAGAATTGAACCACGAAATTCTGCTCCTCTGCAATCGACGTCGTGGTCTCTTCCAAAACGCCAGTGAAAGCTTCAAAGGGTTCGATCTTCCCATCCTTCCTCTCACCACCGAAGGAAACTCGTGTACCTCCAGTTGTACGAACCGTTTTACCTCGCCGAACAGTGAGTTTCCGTGCGGCAGTGGTAAGGCCGTCGCTCTCCTTTTCTTTCTCCTGGTGGGTAAAAAGAAGTTCTTGTTCATCACCAGTAGGCTTCCGGACAGCCTTTTTCCATACCAGCGCATTATCGCGGAACTCATTTTGAAATGGCTGCTTAGTTCGTTGCTCGTAAATATTAATGATCTCGGTCCATTCCGACGTGAGTACATCTCGTGCAAAGAGCATAAGTCCATTGTACATCCAAAGCTCTTGTCGAGCGTGATCATGAATAGCAGAATCAAGCCGCTTATTATCACCCCGCCCACTACCACGAGATTGTGAGATCGTATCCAAGGTTTTCTCTTCTGCAAGTCGGAAGGATGCAGCCATGTGCTGCTGTAACTTTTGAAGAAATAGTTGAGCATCACGACGGTACTCCACCTTCTTTTCCTTAACAGCTCGCATTTGGCCGATTTCTGTATCAGCATACACCCCGACACTCCCGCGTTCACCAACAGAATCAGCTAAACGTTTCTTGTTAGGACGGATATCGGAGTCAATGGTTAGCATTGCTTTGTAAAGCGTTGATAATGCGGTCTCTGTTTCTTTGACGCCTTCGGCTGTACCAAGCGGGGACTCTCTCAGTGACCGAAGATCGCTAGATGAAATCGTGATTGTTTTCAAAAGATTCTGCAGCTCATTTTGGAGAAGTTTCTGGTTGGCAGTTTGAACCTGCAGACCCTGGGATTGGGCCTCGATGTATGCAACGTCATCGGCCAATGTCTAAAATCTATTAGTAAATGCTGGACACGGAGCTGAGTTTTTCAAAAGAGTACTTACGTTAAGTTCATGCGAGTAGAGTGTCAAGAGACCGTCCAACTCATCGCATTCCTCTATTGTCTTATCGAATAGCCTTGCAAGCTGGTCGACTTTTCCCTCTTGTTGCTCCAGATGCCCCAACCAACTGCTAGCTTGAACCCGGCCTACCTCTCGGCGGATATCCGCCTCGAGGTCCTCGATTCTCTTGTCCTCATCTAACTTGCCATCCCACCCTAGATCTGTGAGTATTGCATCAAAATCTACTCCTCGGCCTTCAAGTAGACTTGGGTCAATATTCAAAGCATTACAATACTTTGCAGTATTATCTTCACGTCGTTTCCGCCGGCGCTCCCCTTGTGGTGCTGGCGATTTCGACCGTGAATCATCCAAAGCGCCGTCTACTTGATCATTTGAAGTTGGAGGAGCTTCTGTGATCTGAAGGTTAGGAGGTTCTTGAACAGGCTCTGGAGCGGGGGGTTCTTTCGCTAATGGTTCAGCGGTTGGGACATCGGTGGAGTCGTCGTTACTTTTTCCTCGAAGGAGGGGCGCTGGTACTACTCCGGTGATCCCGTCAGGTTCGGTCTTCTTCTCTTTGTCGGCCATTCCCTTCGCCGCCATTAGCCTCTCGGCAGCACCTCCGGCTCTCGGTTTGAAGGCATTGTAGGCTGTCGCCGCTTTCCGGAAGGTGTTGGCTACATCCACTGCTCCTCCCCCTCCGATCTTCTTCTTCACCATTGGCCCAAGACCAGGTCGATGTGGCTCGTCCTCTCCCGCTTCAGTCGAAGGGGTTTCCGGTTTACTTGTAGGCGGTGATGACACCGACGGCTCTTCACTCGGAGCTGTCTCAGTTTTCATGCTTCTTGAAGATATCGAGGGAGTTGGCTCTATGACGGGTTCCTTGGCCGGTTCCTCGGCCGGTTCTTTAACTGGAGCTTCCAAAGGCTGATCTAATGACTGCTGGGATGGTTGTTTAAATGGATCCTTGAACGACTCGGTCGCTGGTTCCTTGGTAGGCTCTGTTAATTCAGCCAGATCAGAGACTGTCTTATCAGCGGGCTCGCCGATAAACGAGCCTGGTCGAAGAGAAGAGGGAATGGTAAGTGGTGGTATCGATGCGGTCGGTTCAAGTCCGGTGGCAGATCTGTCGCTACCTCTTGATGATGTACGTTCCGCATTAAGCGGCTCTGGAACGGTTAAAGGAGTGGAGAACAGTTCGTTGCTCTCACTCCGTACGCTATCTTGCCCAAAGCTGCCCGGAGGACGCTGGGATGCAGTACGCCCTTTCTCAGGAAGTGGCTCCTGCTCTTGTTCGAAACTTGTTTGTTTATCCGTTCTAAGGTCAGGAGTACTTTTTGCGAGTTCACGAGAGAGACGCAATTCGGTTCCGGGAAAGGCCTTCTTATCATCCAAGCGGGGAGGTTTGTTTCCGAGGGAGAGGTTTTCGGTACTGCCGGGCTGTGATGTGCTTGGCATGTCCGGCATCTGGATCGGAAGAGATTCCGAACTTGGGCCAGTGAGTCGTGATTGCATCGGTTCAATCGGTCCGGAGGGGGCTGGAAGGTATCCGTTGGGATCTTTTCGCTCGTTGGTTATTTGCGGTGGCCCATCCCTGGACCTTGGAGGTTGAGAAGATTGGGGAGGAGGAATAGGAGGGCGAGGTCTAGTTGATGTGGGTTGAGCCGGAGGCCTTGGCATCGGCTCCTGGCTTCTCTGGCGTGGAAACGGGTCTTGAGATAATGGTTTTCTAAGCTCCCTATTTGCTTCGTGGCTAGGGGTACGGTTGGTTTGTGGTGGTGGTGGTGGTCGCTGAGATGGTCCTGGAGGCGTTCTTGGAGGCAAGGAGGTTTCTGATTTAGAGGCGTTGGGTCCCGGGTTTTTCGAAGGTTGAAGGCCCGGAGGAGCTGGCGAGGCGGCTCCCGTCAGAAGATCTCGTTCTCGAGTGCTAAAACCAAGCAATTCCGGCGTCTTGCCGCCAGTGTATTTCTTGTAAATCTTAACCAAACTTCCAATAAAGAAGTCTTTCTCCTTGCCTGTCGCAGCTTGCCAGTAGTAAGGTTTCCCAACTGTCACAATAAAACCGACGTCACCGGCCCATTGTTTATCCTGTTGTTCCTGAGGGTTTGCTGGAACCAGTGATGCATAGGCTTGAACAGCTGACAGGTCATCCAATACCCAAGTCTTTCCAATGGAGAATGATCCATCACTGTTTTCTCTGGCCTTGTGCATCCGGACCCTCCCGGACTTCCTCACTGCGACAATCACCACTCGTTGCTTTTTATTCTCTGGCGGAGAGTTGGGAGCCGCAGGCGATGACGGATAAGCAGCATCTTCTGTAACACGGATGTGTGTAATATAGGACTCAATTACTACGCAAACAATTGTGTTAGTATCCAGCAAATATGACTGCAATCATGCGATGCACGGGTCAAGGTACGGGAAGCTGCTCTCATTTGCAACCCCGCTTGTGCACTATGCAAAACGCAAAACACCATTCTTGGGAACTGAGTGCGGCAGAATATTGTCTTCTCCAATCTCATCGCCCCGGTATATCGGTGCGACGGGGAGAGCCCAAGAGATCACTGACCTGAACCATCAGGATCCTTCTTCGAAAAGCAACTTTGAATGATCCTCCGCTTCTCATCTTCAAACTTTTCCGCCCGGGACATACTGCCCCCCGATCCCTGATTTTTCCCTCCATGTCGGTAATCGCCCGCTGGCCGACCTCCTTTCTGTGGTGGTGGTAAATTGGAGGGAGGGGCTCGAGGTCGTTCGCGGCCATTCATGTTCATGACTTAAGGAAACGATGGTCATCCAGACGGCTCGTAGCCACGCGGTTCATATTTGGGATTCCAGCTGTTCTAAGAGCGGTTGAATTATGACTTTTTTCCCGGATTTTAGATTTGATGTTGTCAGTCACGATGTGTTGATGAAGGCGATTGGTATGCCCGTGACAGGAGATCTTGAAGCCACCGCTTGTCTGAGATACTGCTATTAGGCGCTAACTACGGGGACCGAAAATGTACTCTATGGCACCTTGGCAACGTCGTTCAGCAACAATGATTGTTAATGACCTATTCTATCTTGTTATATGAATCACATTGACTTTAGTAGCATGAGAAGATCTTGTCCGTATAATTCCCGATGATTCTGTCAGACCTGAGGGAGACATATATCTCATCCAGATTCTACCTATATTATATGCTCCTGTTCACGTGACATCAAGATCTGAAGCAAGCCAGATTCCAAAGTTTTCGAGATCAGGGAAAGAAATACGAATACGAGCTCGAAGGCTTCGGCTCAGGAGTAAACTTGCATCTGAGCTGCAAAGGGTTGCTCAGCGGAGAAGTAGTCCCTCAGAGAATCTCCTTCAATACCTGCTCCAACTGAGATTCTATCTGCACCGAGTGTGAAAACGGGCCGTGGTCACCGGAATCTGGAGCAAACTAAGATGAAGCACTAAGTGGAGCCGCAAAGTCAGGGCAGCGGGAAAAGAAAAGACGCTAATCCATATCAAGTAGCGCCAACATCTTTTACCTCTTTTGCTTTAGCGCGCTTTTAACCCACCAACTCTATTTTTATTTTTTTTTCGTCGGTCAGTTGAAAGTTCGAATTCTTGACTTCAGTTGTTGAGCTCCAATCTTCTTGCGGGAAGATTTCTAGATTTTGACAGAGATAAGATCTATTCGGAACTCATCGCAATGGCTGTACGCAAGGTAGCAAAGGCCGCGACAGGAAGCGGAAAAGCAACGGCTTCTTCTGCCCCGAAAAAAACTAAATCGGCCGATCCTTCAACGGTATTTTCACTCCTTCACAATTAAATGAGGCGAAACTAACACATTGGTGTTCTATAGAAGAAGGAGAAAAAGGGTGTTACGGCTGTCGAGAAGTCGTCTCCTCCGGCTCAGCTATTTGCTTCAATTGGCGCATTCCTCTCCGAGCATGGATTCAAGAAAACTAGCAAGGCTTTCGACTCTGAGCGCGAAACCAAGGAGGGTTCCAAAGCCGATGCGAAGGCCATCGGAAATGCCCCTTCTTTAATTGATGTTTTCGCCAATTGGGAAACTCAGCAGAATGGGTCGAAACAACAGAAAGACGTGAGCAGCAGCGACAGCAGCTTGGACGATTCAAGCGATTCAAGCGGCTCGGATGTGGATATGGAAGATGCGCCAAAGTTACAGAAGAAGGGCAAGCAGACAAAACAGGATTCCTCTTCCTCCGCTTCCTCTACTAGCTCCTCCGATAGCGATGCCGACGACGAAAGTGAGCCGGACAAGCCTGCTCCTACCGCCCCGCCAAAGGCAAAGGCCGGTGTCAAACGGAAGGCTGAATCAAGCTCGTCATCATCGGACTCTGACTCTGACTCTGACTCTGACTCTGACTCTGATTCTGACTCCGAGCCCGAGGAGAACAAACCCAAGGCGAAGAAGGCAAAGCTATCTAGCCCGGCCAAAAAGGCTGCAGCCCAATCATCCTCATCTTCATCCTCATCAGACTCATCAGACTCCGACTCCAGCTCGGACAGCGAGAAGAAACCCACGAAGAAAGCCAAGATCTCCAAAGAGCAAGCCTTAGCTTCCAAGACCCCCTTACCACCTTCCGATGACGATTCCAGCAGCGACTCTTCATCATCATCCTCCTCTTCCGGCTCCTCTTCCGAGGAAGACTCAAAACCCATCAAGCCCACCAAAGCCAAAGCTCCCATTACCGCAACCGCCAGCTCATCCTCCGACTCCAGCTCAACCTTACCCGGAAACGCCAGCCCCAAAAACTCCACTTCCAGCCCAGTCCCCGATACCTCCAAACCCCCCGTGAGAAAATATGCAGGCGCCAGACCAACCGCCTTAGCAGCCGCCAGCTCTCTTCCTCACGACCACCCTTCGAACGCCTATATCCCTTACGACTACGCCGAACGCGCGCACAAAGACCTCTCCGTCACACGAGGCAAGGGTTTCACGAAGGAGAAGAACAAGAAGAAGAGAGGATCTTACCGTGGTGGACCAATCGATATTGGCCCGGGGAAGAGTTTCAAGTTTGAGGATTGAAAAGGGAACACACGGACTCGAAATACGACTCACAGAGCGACAATAATCGAACGAAGCTTGAAAACGAAAACGGAAAGGAGCGACGCATCTCACGAGTACAAGAGCGAATACCTCACGGTTTTTTATTTCCTATACTAGGCGGTCAACTCCCCCCTATTCTCCGCCAGGGTGCGATAGACCATCGAAACGCAACAGATAGATACCACAGATTTCCAAAACCAAAAAAAGAGTCTTTTTAATTAAGAGCAAGGCGTTGTTGGACCAGAATCTCGAATTTCCTATTTCCTTGCCCCTTTCTTTCCCCCTCTCAATAATGTTATGTGTACCAAATGTTTCTCCTTTCTCATACCAAAAAAATAACAAAAAATAACAAATAACAAATAGCTAGAGGGGAATTTATCCCAATTGATTTTATTTTGTGCTCTTAAAAAATAAGGCAGCGAAAACAAGCAAACTTTTCTCTATCATGTATAGGTCATAATCATATATTATCGTCGTAGATTGTAAGGCGCACCAAGAACATAAGGAAAACAAAGCAATGGTAACAAATCGCATACTTAACACACCACATACCTCTCGGCTACCTATATTCTGTCTATCTCCACGAAGGAGGATGTTTCCACCTCCGATCCCACCCCTCCCTGACTTCACCATCAACTGCACTCTTCGCCTCCCCTCTCAACTCCCTCGACAGTAACTCCTGGTTCAACAGCTTCATACCCCTCTCCATATCACTGAGTGGCGGCCGTTCATAACAAGGCACATTGAGAACCTTATCATCACCCTTCCCGTCCAGGTGCTCAAGATCCAGCCCCAGATTCTCATTATACCAATCGCCAGATGGACCGGCCAGGTCATCTGTAGCGGCGAAGTCGAGGCGAACGATATTGTTCTCGACGCCTGCGTAGACGGTTGATGAGGATGGGGAAGGGGAGGAGAGAGCGTAGACGGGACCGCGGTAGCGTACTGTGTGGTTGCGGCCTGTGACGGGGAGTTGGTGGGAGAGGAAGATGGAGATGTTTTTGCTGGAGGATGTGATGATGGAGTTTGTGAAGGGGTCTGTGGCTTGGGCTCCGATGCTGCTGAAGTTGGAGGAGGCGCTGGAGAGATTTTGGGGAGGATTTGCGGAGGAAGAGCGTGCGTTGAGGTATGAATACGTATGTATTCCAGGCATGCGCATGTCGAATAATTTAACTAGAGCATCTTGACCGCTGCCAACGACGAAGTGGTCCCGTCCGAACGGATGGATAGAGTATACGGGACTGTCATCCACCGTGTCGATGAAAGTTGCAACATGTGGCTGGTGGCATCGGAGGTCATAGAGCCTAAATATTTGTCTCGGGTTTAGCTCTTTCAACTTTTTCAAAAAGGGGTTATTGGAGTGGGATATGGGTTCTGAAACCCAAGCAAGTGATATACCCCACACAAAGCATTAAAAAGAAAGCACTAACCTAGTCTTGCTATCAGCCCAACCTCCCAGGAATATATCCCCTGGATGTCCGCCTGTTTGTGATGTTACAGGCAGAGGTGTTATGATACTTGGATGAGTTTTCCCCGATGAAAGTTCCTCCTCTTTCATACCCTTATCAACTCCAATGCCACGAGTCTTAACTATCTCGTTCGGACCGATATGGAAGATCGAAATATCGTTGGAGATCCCGACTCCAGCAGCAAGCATATAGTCACAGAGGAGTCTAGACCCAACAGGCGCAGTCTCGAGACTGGCAAAAGGCTCAAGCTCGGGTTCTGTTTCTTCCCCACACGTATGAAAGAATTTGATGAATTTCCTGTCGACGGTCGCGGCGAGTATAGGTCGAGGTCCACAGCTAATGTCCGTTCTTTCGAGATACCGACCTCCAGTCAAATACGACTGTTTGTAATCGTATGACTTTCCATCGTGTGAGATGAGCATCCGGGTAAGATTCCCATTTCTTCTCCCGATGATAATGTCTTCGCGGGCATCATCATTTTCAGTTCTCTGCTCCGGTCTGAGCAAATGTACGGCGCAGATATCATCCCAGCTATCACATCTTTTTAGATCATTGAATGACGCAAGTGTAATAGACTTGCCTGGTTTGGGCGCAACGCCGTCAGAAGCAGACGGTTGGTTTTGAGCCCGGGGTTCACCACCAGGCTCAGGATCCTGCAGCTGCCGAGCAAAGTGCTTCCTCCGGATGAGCAATTCCGACCCCGCTCCCCAGACCAGTAATTCTTCCCTTTCAGCCCAAGTCTCGCCCGTCCATCTTTCGTAGCTATCAATGACCGGCCTGTATCCGATGGTCGGGCGGTCGGTCCTGACCACACTACTCCGTCTAGGTCGCCGGTTCTCGTCCGGAACAACCACGCGGCTTATTACCCCTGCCCGGTCCAAGGCACGAGAGCGGGAAGTGAGTACTCTGGCGGCATCTTTCCAGAGCGGTGGAGTCTGGATCGAGGGAAACTGGCTCTGAACTAACGCGCGATATATTCTCGAATTATCAGAAGTGATGATGCGGTAGAGCCTCTTGCATGTCTGCGAGAGATTCGCGAGGCAGCTGGCCGTTGGCAGATAAACAGCGATATCGTAGATGATCTCTGACGGCAATTTGGGCAACATTGAATTGGTAAGTAGAAAGCGTAAAGCCTCCAAAAGAATGTATGAAGTGTAAGGAGTAATCGCTGATGTTTTCAGGGGCCCTATTTATTACTATTTGTCCAGTCTTCGGTCCTGAAATGTTGTGGTTTTATGACCTCATGTTTTCTCGACATTCAAAACAAACAAGGGAAGGTCACAACGGCCAGAAAGCGGGAACAACATTGTCGTGATGACTCCAAAATTAGGGTGACTCGAATCTCATACGAGTACAGATAGGCCAACTGCGTTCCAGAAGTGTTAGAGTCATTAAGAGGTTGATTTCGAAGGATCAAAATGATTGACACCTGAAGATATTATGGTGAAAGAGCCCCATAGCTTCGGCCACTTTAACGTCACTGGCTGAGTCATGTGGGTCATGTGACCGTGTCTTAGTGGCTGGCTGAATACTCCCGGTCTGCTTAGGTAATCGCTGTCACAAAGCTAAAATCAACATCTCTCCTTCTCGCCGTCTTCGTCTTCATCGTCGTTGTCGTCTCTCTCATTCTCTATCTACAGAGAAAGAGGAGGATAGAAGACTATCTGTCTGGTCTCAGTCTAAACTTCGGGAATATCTTGACCCTCGGCTACATCTTCCAAGGGCTCGGCAATAACTGACCAACTTAAACATCTTCAAGCGGATCTGGCTGCCCGAGAATGGTTAGTATACCCAACCGACTCACAGATAGCCGATTGCCTTTAAATCGTCGTCTGATATACCCACAACCCCTCAAAGACTAGTCCGTACTGCGACCTTGGAACTCAAAGATACGACTCTCTTATCTAACATTTTATGCTGTGGAATCTTCCCCGCATTGGAAAGGTCTAACAGCTCGAATTCAGATACACAACTCCAACCCGTGAAGCATTTCCCGTAGGTATAAACTCGAGATGTACCCTTGAAACGCAGCTGGAAATCTCAAATCTCTTCTTTTTATATATATCTTCGTCTTAGCAAGTCATCTGTCTCGATCTCATTTCTGCTATCATGGCGATTTCTCCTTTGTCCCTGGTGGCAGCTGCAGCTCTCCTTCTCTACTGTGTCTATAGTTTCCTGATATACCCCATATTTCTGTCACCGCTGGCAAAGATACCAAATGCTCATCCGACATCGCCCATATGTCCGCTTTGGATACTCTGGATTCGCTACCGGATGAAAAATAATAGAACGATTCATGCGGCTCACAAGAAATATGGCCCAATAGTCAGACTGGCGCCCTCTGAAATATCGATCAATTGCGTCGATGGCGGGATAAGAACCATATATGTTGGCGGCTTTGAGAAACATGACTGGTACCCGAGACAATTTGGCTCTCATGGGTATGTCTCATGCCAGAAGTTCCTAGAGATAGCTAGAACTAACCAAAGATCAGAACGATCAGCATGTTTTCCATGATGCAGACCAAGCCTCACTCGGTGCGAAAGCGGATGTTGTCTAATATCTATTCAAAGTCTTACTTGCAAACATCTCCCCATCTCGGTAAGGTATCCCAGGTCATGATAGGCGAGCGTCTACTGCCACTTCTTCAAAAGGCTGCGGAATCAAATAGTCCCCTAGATGTTTATGATCTGAACAATGCGTTCACAATGGACTTTGTCTCCGGGTATATCTTCGGCTTGCGAACTGGATCAAATTTGACTCAAGACCTCCCTCGACGGCGTCACTTCCTTTACATATATCAGTGTCGAAGGGAGTTTGAATTTTACCAACAGGAGTTGCCTGGTCTTGCCCCCTGGTCTAAGAGTATCGGGATTCCACTGATCCCTAAATACTGTGACGAGGCGAATGATGAGCTAGAATCCTATGTCCTCGAAATGTGCGATAATGCAGAGAAATACCTGTCAGCAGCGGATGTTGGCTCTGAACCGGTGGTCTACAAACAACTCAAGCAGTCGATTCTGAAGCAAGAAACTGGTAAAGGAGACGAGAATGACCCTAGGGCATTAAACCCGGAGCAGCGACGCCTTGACATTGCTTGTGAGATGTTAGATCAGCTCACAGCAGGCCACGAGACAAGTGCCATTGCTCTTACTTATCTTAACTGGGAAATGTCGAGGCATCCAGATCTGCAAGCGGAACTTCGTGCCGAACTGGAAACGCTCTCTCCTATCTTGTATCCTGCCAAATCCTCGCTTGAGCTTCCCGAACCGAAAGATATCGAGACTTTGCCTCTTCTACAGGCAGTTGTAATGGAGACATTACGACTCCACGCTCCAATTCCAGGGATACAACCTCGTGTGACACCTTCCCCACCAGCTACTCTTGCCGGTCACGACAATATCCCACCAAACATTCGAGTCAGTGCCCAAGCGTACTCTCTGCACCGTAACCCGGAAGTCTTCGCAGACCCGGAGACCTGGCAACCGAAACGGTGGCTTAAGGCCCAAGGTCCGGAACTTGAAGAAATGAAGCGATGGTTCTGGGCCTTTGGAAGTGGTGGAAGAATGTGTGTCGGTAGTAATCTCGCCTTGCAAGGTAATGTTCCTCTTCCCGTTCCAAATCAAATAATTAGCTCCCGAAGATAAGAAGTTTGCTCCCTTAAGCCTTTTATTCAGCCGCTCGTTAACATCGATTCATTTGATCCCCGTAAACAGAAATGAAACTTATCACCGCCGCGATCTATTCCAATTTCACCACAAGTATCGTGGACGATGAGGGCATCGAAGCGACTGATGCCTACACTGTGAGGCCGAAAAGTAATAAACTGATACTGAGGTTTGAACATGTCTAAAAGAAATGGGACAATCCTGAATCTCTTACTGGATTTTGTCACCCAGGCGGCTATTTAAACATCCTCTTTCTCAGACACTTCAAAAATTCCTCGTCTAACCAATGACAATGGTTGAAAAAAATTGATAAATATCTATAAATATACAATATTATCGAGTCTTGGTCCCCGAGAGTGGAAAGACCTAGTCCCGAGTCCGCACAACAATCAAACCATCCTTGAACTCCATTTATATATGCGAAGAGCCTCACAGCATAAAATCACATCCATCAACCCGTAGGATCAATTATATATCTGCCGGTTGTTGCCCTGAAAGCAACCGAGTTGGGTTGGTATTGACGGACCTCCGGCACCTGACGATATTGGAGCGGCAAGGAAACAGTTATACAGAAAATCCCCCAATAGAAATACAAGAATAGCTTCAACCAGTCGACTACCCAAGACTCCCCTTTCTCTTCTTCGGGCCCGACATTTTCGGAAACATTCTCGTGAGGTGGTAGTTGATGGTGTTCTTCTTGCTTCCCTTGGTTTTCTATATCACATTAAGAATGGTTAGACATGTCCTCCAAATCATACGGTGATGGAGCCGCAGCAATCAATGCGACTAAGCGGGTGAATGTAATAGAAAAAGAACTTACAGGAGCATCCATACAAGCCCTCAACTGATTCTCAAGCTGTAAACACCCTTGCACACTATGTCCCGAGGAAGCCCAACAACCTGCAATCAAGCAAATGAATATCCATTAGCCTCCGCTCTCAAAAATAAAATTCCCCTATACCCAAGACCATGCTCTGGCAGGAGGAAAACTCACTCAGAACAGAAGACATAACCGCAATACACGAATTCGGCTCATGCTTATTCGGCCGCTTAACCCGGAGCGTCTGTACCGGAAGCCGCATCGCCGCAAGACGAGTCGATCCACCTTTTGGAGGCATATTTGCGGTTTCGGGGAAGGTATGTATGTGTCGATTGCAGTATAGGAGTGCTTCGTTTTTGGGAGAGTTCGTGGAGGAGCTTCCGCGGTGGGTAGGTCAATGGGCCGTTACGGCCGCATTAACTGATCGGGAAAAGGGTCCCTATCGAAGACGGCGGCCGATGAGAGCGGAGGTGAGAATTAAGCGTCGGCGGGAATTGGACTAGACTGGTTGTCGTGCAATTCTGGAGATGGCTTTTTGATGGGATAAGAAAAGTTGAAGCTCTTCGGAACAATTTTTGCCAAGATATGTGGATGACATAATCTCAACCTTATCTGCTCCGTGCTTCTGCGCCGATAAAGTCGAGGGTATGAGGGACTGCAAATATTTTTTCGAGACAGCCAGACTTTACTCTCGGAATCGGTAGGAATGGCGCGACAGTGTCTTTCGTCGTCGAAATTATGTGCGGCTCATCTTCAAGCTTATAGATCACGGTTACTTCTTTCCATTGCCACTGGGTCTACTTCTGGCCGATCAAGATTCTCTACGGTATCCTCGCTGCGGGACAGCCAGAAGGATGGAAATGACGCAGATCAAAAAGACGATACGCCCCCAGCTACGGCAGAAGAAGAGGGAGCTATGACCAGAAGATTGAACGAAATGATAGAGCAAGCGCAGGACGAAGGAGGCAGTTCTGCGCAAAAGAACATTCAAGCTGCGGAGTTCTCGGATGAGTTGAAGACAAAGTTAGAAGAGAGAATAGCTGCAAGCTCTTTCAAGAGCCACCATGCCGCTGCATTTTCTCTAAAAGACATGCCGGTGCGTACTTGACATCTGCGACTATATATACACTCAAACCTCACCGCGTTCGTCTTTGCAGTCCTCCGCTGGCCAGGGGACTCAAGATATCGCCGCAGCATCACCCTGGGCGGGCACTGAAAGCCTCCATGACTCGGCCCTACGTATGTTAGATGACGCCAGTAAACCCATCCGCGTACCATACAAGATCCCCAAGCCTCCGCCGATAATTCGCACCCCGGTTTCCGAGCCTAAGAAATCCACGGGCGAGCGTATTGCAAGTGCCCGAGACCGCACCTCCACATACTCCCTAAGCCAGAACTCTACCATGTCAGAAAAGGAACGGGAAAGCCTACGCAAAGAGCTTCGGGATCGGTTTACGCCTGGTGCACGCCCGATGCCCGCGACTCTCCAGGGACTAAACTCCCTCGCGAACGAGAAGATCGAAGAGGCAATGGCACGGGGGAAGTTTAATGGGATCTCTCGTGGGAAGGGGAAATTTGTCGAGCGTGACAACAATGCCGACAACCCATACCTAAACACGACTGAATACTTCATGAATCGAATGATTCAGAAGCAAGATATTGTGCCTCCATGGATAGAAAAACAGCAAGAATTAGCTAGGGAAACGGATCGGTTTCGTGGACAATTGAGGGTTGCTTGGCGGAGACATGCTGCACGGTCAATCGCGAGTATGGGTGGCTCACTACAGACACAGATACGACGTGCTCAAGCGCACGCGGCGGCCGAGGAAAGGCTTGTCAATGGTAGTAGCGCAAGTCCTCCTTCGAAGCCAATAACGGAGCAAAACTCCTCTACCTCAATAGACACCCAAACATCATCAGAACCCACACCCGACGCCCTTCCCATCGTTTCTCCTTTCCGCGACCCAGCCTACCTCTCCCTTGAAAGCAGCTACCACAACCTCGCAATCAAAAACCTCAACTCCCTAATCCGCACTTACAATCTCCAAGCTCCAAGATCAGCTCAAAAGCCATATTTGAGACTCGACCGTGAGCTGGCCTCCTGCTTCGCTGATGTTGCGCCCACACTAGCTGCTGAGATCCAGAGACGGGCGACGGAGAGGGCAACTCCGAAACCTATTGAGAGAAAGACAGCTAGTAATACGGGTCTAATGGGTACACTTGGAACAAAGCAAAGCGTTAAGGTGTATGATGAGGATTTGAATAAAGGGTATGGGTTTAAGGAATTTTGGAAAGACGTCTTTGGGCGGAAGACGGGGGAGAAAGACGCCGGGTGAACCGCAATGAACTTGGAAACAAAGTTCAATTTTCATGTAAAAAGAAAAGGAGACTAGGAGGAGTGTTGTTTTCCAACGTTTCCGACATTTTAGCCCCATGCAGCTGGAATATAGGTTAATTGTCGAAAACTAATAATACAATGCACTTTCGCCTCTTGTCGTTCTCATAAACCTAAAGGAAAGAAGGCTGAAATAGATGTTGCTATAGGTGATATCTTAGGAAGTGGAGGAGGGGTGTGGAGGGTAGGTATTTCTTTTTTCAGGAAGATGAAAGTACAATTATTGGGGAATTGAAGCATAAAACAAAGTTGTCACAACGGCTTTTTCTCCTTCATACGAGACTGATTTTTTGTTTAACAGAATTGGCAAACGAAACAGGAATGAATGACCTTCTGGGATGTGGAACTCCCATCCGCGGGTGTCCCTAAACAACGCTAAGATCGAGAGAAACCAGGAAGTATCTTCCTTAGAGCTTTCCTTGGGCTGCTCTCCATGTCCAAAAACGTGTCGGCGGCCATGGTCTCGAGCTCCTCCACAGAAAGGGGAGTGTCTCCAACTCCGGTCTCGTCATCTTTCTGCTTCCCTTTGGTTTGACTTTCCATGAGGATTATCTCGTCGCCGACATCTTTTATATCGTCGTCATTATCAGGGAAGTCTTCGAGATGGGCGAGGGCTTTAACCTTAAAAAACATCATCCAAAGTCGGATGACGGAGAATGTGGCGACCAAGATCAAGCTACCAGAAACTCCGACATATAGCGCATACGCGAGACCCCAGAGAGCACTATGGCTTCTACCACTGGATTCCATAGGCCTGCAGAACCGAGCTGCAGATATAGCGAACCCGTCGAAGATCACAAGCGGCAACGCAAGAAGATAGAATATCGTTCCAATTATGGCATGCAAGAGGGCAGCAGACTTCAACTTCGCTGGATTCACAGGCACATTGCGTTGTATTGGTAACGGGCATGGTAGGCACCTTCTGGAGAGCGAGTAGGTAAGATCTGGCGACGCATGGAGGAATATGGGAACTGCAGCAACGGGAACGATTAGGATCTGCGTCACGATCCAACAAATGGCGGCAGATGTGATACTGGGCTCGTTTTTGAAAGGTCCGGCTAACTGCTGACAACGCGACAGCTCGGGAGGTACGGCTGCTCGGGTTTCAAGGACGCTTTGTGTTGCAGCTCGAAGGGGAATAATGAACGGACGCCATGGGATTTTGGGCCACTCGCCCTTCGGCCATCCTGCTTGGGCCATATCGGAATCCCCGAATGGCAGACGCGAGACCACTTCCAGATCACCCATCCAGATTTCGTTAACGGCATTACCAGGTTTATAGAAATCAGAGGATTTGACTCCGCTGACCGCCGAAATTCGGTTGCCCATTATGATTAAGCGTGATGTATAAACAGATGTGCTAAGAGATCCCAAGGAAGTCAACGTCTTCGACGACAAATTCGATCGCCAGAGTCCGCGGATGAAAATCAAGAGAAAATGTTCGACTTAGGAAGAGACGCAAGGCAGAGACAACGGCAGCGTTCGTTTCGTTTGTTCTCGAGATATCGCTCAACCACCGGCACATCAAAAACCTCAATCGCGCCAATATAACCCAGAGCTTGACCTTGTTGTTTCGAAGGTCAGGCTTCAAGAAAACCCGGAGCCAAGCTCTCGCCTCCTCCCAGTCGTTTACTAGGTGTAACAAAGAGAAATCGCATCTCGACGTTGTTTAGAAGCATCGCCATTGCCCCTTTAGTTTGGCAACTACGTGTCTTCGTCTTCGGCAAGCACGATCAACTGCGAATGCCATCATCAGTGCACATGCCTGAAAACATCAGAATCTCTGCGAATTTCTTTAAGATAAAGAAATTTCAATTCAAAACTGTTCATGGCTTGATTCGGATTGCCTCAACAGTATACCAATCTCCAGAGAGGACTCACAAATCAATCACCCAGAAATCATTTAATGAACATCTTCAAGGGATTCACATCGGCCAGCGGCCTTTGCTCACCCGAGCTTTCGGACTCCTTGAGCATCCTCATTCCTCTATTCTGTTCAAGACCAGACAGATCCTCGGTCAGCCCCTAATTTAAAAAAAGACTTGGCGTGCAGTGGCTTCATGCCTTAATTGCCCCAAAAATAGCTCACTGCATAAATTGAACTTCAGGCTTATGGACCAAACCCAAATTAATTGACGACGGGGGCATCGACAAGAGCGAAATGTCATCGTTTGGAGCTTGAATTTAAGCCTTTCGGGCAACTCGCTTTCGGGTAACTCGCACTCAATCAGACTCTCGACGCCTTTCTCTACAGATTCTATTTTTTCAGTCAAGAAGTAGTTTGATGTAATAATACTTTTAGCATTGTTTGCGAACGATACGGCCGACTTAAGATACAGAACGTCTATTATCCAGAATAAACGAAGTCGCTTCTCCGATGTACTCTCACATCGTAAATTTTGATGATCCGCCTCCTATCTATTTTTCTAGTGGCGTAGCAGCACCGTCGCACTGTCCAGTTATCAAAAGACCGGCGGTATCATGACTATCCAACTCGGCGGAATACTGATCCTTAATACAGCCTAGATTCTCCCCGGACCAGATATCAGTAGCCTTGTAGCTATCGTGACCCTGCAACTGAGGAATTTCGTTCCATACGAATGTCCTGTTGGTGGTATCATCCTCAGAGTTCCACATGAGAAGGAGCGTTCCATTGGTTGATGAGCCGGACCAGTATTCAGCTGGGTGATCTTGATCAAAGGTCCAGTCGTCATTGTAGCCCCATTTGTATGGGGTTGCGGGTTCTCCGATTACAGGGTCCTGATTGAACCTGACGAGGATTTGGTTGCTCATGATCTCAAGGTAGTCATCGTCGATTTGAGTGAGCTAGTAGGAACCCAGTGTTAGCTTGCTTGACAGATGTAAAATCCTTCACAAAAAAACTTACATCGGCACCGATAATGAGAGGAGATTTCATCGCCGCCCAGAATGCAAAATGAGTCCTGGCTTCTTCAAAAGTGATGCCATCATTTCCAACTTCTAGCATATCGGCATCACTGTGGCCCCAGAAGCCCGTGTAGTGTGCGAGGAACGAATTCTGATTGAAAATTTGAGAAATTTGAGACCAATCCGCTGTGACTAGTCAGCTTCAAGAACTCAGTGGATAAGGGGTAGTTAATAACATACGCTGAATATCGCCCGACATTCTCCACGAAGCTCCGGTCTGATTTCCCCAGACCTGAACGTCTGCTTTTCCCCAGTCACAGATAGAGAAAAGAATGGTACGATTTTGCTGCAGAAGAGCATCACGCATCGCGGCGTAGCGCTGCGCAGTGTCTGATGTAGACCAGTCATAATCATCGGGAGGAGGGTTGTCCATATCAGGACAGGTGGCGTTGGGGTGACTGTCATCACTGTTGACGCGCTCACAGAAATCATACTCATCCGAGTGATCATCCGGAATACCGCAGTTGTCATACTTGAGATCTAGAAAGAGAGTGTAAGTACGGAGTAAGAATAATCAATAGACAAATACGTAGGTGAGGGCGAGACATACAGTCAACTCCCCATTCTGCCCATGTTTCGGCATCAATTTGCTCATTATCAATGCTAGCTGGATAATCAGCACATGTCGTGTCTCCAGCACCTATATTCGCTTAGTTTTAGTTTATAGTTCAATTGAAAGTCTTCATGGTCTAGTAACATACTGCTGTAGATGCCAATTTTGAGACCCATATCGTGGATTTGATCTGCTAGACCATCGATTCCATTTGGGAATTTATCGGGATCTGGGACTAAGCGTCCTGTATCTTCATCACGGCCATCTTTAACAGACCAGCAATCATCGACTAGACAATCTCCAAGTTAGTGAAAAGCCTCTAGTTGATAGAACAATGTAGATAAGGGAAGTTGGCAAAGTAGATCCGCAACTTCGGAGGATGGATTATAATATTCTCATTCAAACCACAATAAGTTCAGTGTACTTACTGTTGACATATTCATAGCCTAGATCCTTCAAACCGAGATCAACAATTTGTTGAGCAGTCGACAGAATCTTGTCTTCGTCTATATCACATTCAAATGTATTCCAGGAGCTCCATCCCAATGCCGGTAGTCTGCCCTATATTCAAGAAACGACTGTCAGTTCAAAGAAGTTGACTCCTGAGAATGGGAGAGCATACAGTTCCATCTGGCTCAACGAGCGCAGTTATGGCAGGTACGGACGAGAGCAGCGTAATGAGCGAAGTGCGAGACAACATCTTGGCAACACAGCTAAAAACTTTGGTCTTGATATTTCAAGTCCCAAGTCTCAGGTCTCAGGCGAAAAGCAGGTCTCTATATATAACGATCTGGACATAATGCGGGGACCCCAACCCGCAAGGGAGTATGCCGTCGAAGGAGAGAATTTGGACGAGGATTCAACGGCTTCAATAGCCAAGCCCTGGCTCGCTGAATCTTCAGATCAGGCCGAGCGAGGCATCGGTGTTTGAACAATAGATTAAATGTCGATCACCTTGTTCTATTGAAGGAAACGCAAAACCCTTTCTCCATTAACCGACCGATCGTACCTGGCCGAAACATGGGGAACTACCCCGTACCGAAACCAGGATCGGCGGCGAGTCGGCGTCCTAACACAGTTTCATCTTCAGCTAAGCTTTCCCAAGCTTTCTGATTACCCTTGAAGATAAACAAACACCCAGACACCTATTCCTAATACTTAATTGTATGGAACATGGGCTCTACCACTCGACCAAAAAGGCGGGAGCATATTGGCGCCGGGCGGTGATGGCCGGCTAACTTCAAC
Organism: Arachnomyces sp. KDTOL00113; assembly: GCA_949709995.1. Classification (NCBI taxonomy): domain Eukaryota; kingdom Fungi; phylum Ascomycota; class Eurotiomycetes; order Onygenales; family Arachnomycetaceae; genus Arachnomyces; species Arachnomyces sp. KDTOL00113. The sequence continues at coordinate 1,548,047 of OX453234.1, forward strand.
ACGAGTAGAGTGTGGCCACTCGACTTACTCGTGTTTACCGGTGTCACGACATTGACACATGCACTGGCCTGCGTCGGGAATTCTTCCAACCGATGCAGAAGATCGTTTGCAGTATTCAGAAAAAACCTGAAAGTAGTCTACTCAAGGCTCTCTGGATATGGGCGGCAGGTTCTGAGAACTATGCGTAATCTTCATGTCCAATGGCTTTGAAGATAAAATCATGATGAATGTGGCTTGTTCTTTCTCACAAGCGATTGGCAACTCCTCCGTATCAACACCTCATTTCATCCTTTTGCTCTGATGATGACATCACTTGATTCACTCCTCATCTTGGGCATCTATAACCTGTATTGAGGGTCCGGTTATAAAGAACCTCAGCGTTCAGCTCTACGACACTCGGTTCTACTTCATAGAACCATACGTTTACTTTCCTCAGGTGCCTAAGATCACACTCACGTTCTCCGAGCTTTACAATCTTACTTCTCTACCTGATCTTGCCCAAAACACGGGATTGGGCGCGTGATGATCCTGAAGAGACGCGGAGAGCCTACATATTTGGCTTAGTATGTATAGCTCTTCTCTCATTGCCGTTGCCGCAGAGCACAAGAAACTCGGAACATATTGAGAAAAGAGCCATTTGACAGCACGGTTGGACATCAAAGGTCTGTATCTATTCTTTTGTTTTTTTCCTTTTCTTACTCCTTCAAATATACCTATGGAGGTGATTCTGAAATGGGGGGACATTCCCCCGTGTCGTCAGGTAGAACCTCCATGGAGATATGCTTGTCGACTGCCCACGAAGGTATTCAAGGGCCTCTACCGTTGAGGGCGGCAATCCTTCAGTTGTACCTAACGGCCGAAGAGGAGGATCAAATAATTCAGCAATTCCGAGGGGCATGGCGACGCAACAGCCAAGTCATGTGGAGCGGCATGCGAAGGGAACGCGCTCAACAATGGGCAGATGAGCGTGGGATTCAAACGCTGGCCACGGCAATGGGCCCTTTGATGGTGCTGGGCCATCCATCATGTCTGAAGGGCCAAAAGAATAGCAATGGATGGAGCAAATATATGAAAGGTGCTTCGGCTGTTTTTGCGTACCATATCTCAATGGGCGAAAAGGTCACGGTGTTAACACCACCGCCCCCAGACAAGTTCAACCCAACTGGCATGACGAATTACCAAGCGATCGAGGAGCCAATTTTGAAGGAGTTATCAGGGAGGAAAGCCCCGTTGCGCATTGAGATGGTGCACCCGATGATCGAAGGAGCAGAAGATTTCTCTTACGAGGTGTGGCCAGTCGATAGAACTGACACCTGGGTTGAAAAATTTGGGATTTCGCCGCTGAGAGAACAATGCTGGAGGGCGGCAAAAAAGATGTCTACAATTCTGAAAACATATATCGTGTACAAAGGAGCGGTGGCTGACCAATCACCCTCTCACCATGCGAGCGAGCCAGGCCTTGCGCAGCAGTCTCATATCCAAGAAGCGGGCGATGTCCCTAACAGAATGGTGAACCTGAAAGACATCGGGGTGACTAGTACGGCAAAAGAGCAGAAGCAGAAGCAAAATGCGGTAAAATCTTCGAAGAAACAAGATTCGTCCCAAGATACGTCCAATCCCGGAAAAGCATCAAAGTCCGAAAACATTTCCGAGGCGCAAGAAGCACCAGATACGGGAAAGACTCAGAAGAAGAAGAAGAAAAAGAAAAAGGGCAAGGCCAAAAAAGCGACAACGCAACAGAGTCAAACCAAGGCGACAAAGGCGTCCTGAAAGCAACATTTCTGCATCCCCGCATCAGTGGGTAGCAGTGGATATGGTTCTTTTCTATTTTCAGGCACTTCCTGCCTCACGTGCATTGGTAAGTCCCCTGAAGCCTTGGAGAGGAAAGCTCATTGCCATTGTCTGCAGTGTCAACTTTATCAGTCAGTTATGAGAACGATCTAGGAGCAAGCAGGGGAACATTTCAATGGTTCACTGAATTCTGCAATTCACATTACTTACCTATCACAGTTCGCTGTGTTCTTCACTATTCTGGGACGAGGAGATATGTGTTAAAAAGTTTTTCTCAACTTTTCCAAATCCACAGCACCCTCCAGATTGTATGTACTAGGTTACCAGATTGTTTATATACCAGCCGGTTTTGGGTGCTAGCAGATACCAGATGCAAGCCATGTTCTACATGCGAAAGCAAATGTGAAGCTTAATGCGGATGGCTGGTTGTCGAACGAGGGAGGGACCAGATTGTTCAATCTACAGTATCTCCGTGCTAGATAGGCAAATTGATATCTTTAAAATTACAACCCGAACATACATTGAGGGGAAGAAAAATATACTCAGAGAACTCATATCGCATTCGTAAGAGGCGGATTCAAAACTACTTCCTCCGCTATAGATATGAATAGGTCCATTTTGGAAGTATCCTCCGCTGGCTCATTGAGCCAATGTTTCCCACACAATCAACCCCTAGATACCCACCATGTAACGACCCTTGTTGTTTTCCTGTTGTGAAGCTCAACGCGATTGTATGTTATCATGAATTAATTTCCTTCCTCGCTCACGCAAATTTTGTTATAGATAGACCAATTGCTGCGTTGGTGGTTGGATTTTCGAACTTTCCTTCTATCTAGAAACATCCTATTCATTCATTCCCAACCTTTGCCATACTTCTATCAGTTTTAATCGCAGTTGACCAGCGTTCAGTTCGTCCCTCGTGCCTTTTTGATATTCTTTGGCATCCTCTCTCGACCTGCTTTCATCACAGTGTTCTCCCTAGATAACTCTTTCAGCAAGGGAGATATATACCTCTCTGGTACGTCCTCGTTAATGTCCGGGTCCTGGTCAATCTCTTCCCCATTTTCATCAACGAGGAAGTCAAGACCGAGTAGCTCATCGTTGTAGAATTTATATCGACCTCCGGGTGTGTATCCCTTTTTCACAAACTCACAATCCTCGAAATGTTGAGGAATAGCGTCAAGTGTAAAAGCAACGGTGTTTCCTTCCGGTCCAGCAGTAGGTTGCCACGTGAGGCCAATCCTTTCGAAGCATTTATAATAACAACAAGCGCTGCAGTATACTCCCGACTCGGCTCTTTTCTTTTGAGCATCCCAAAATGGGAAATCAGTGGCTCCACGACATCTCCACCGTGTAGCAAGAAGCGAGTTTTTCAATTTGTAAGGGAACGAAAGGCACCGAGGCGACGACGGTTTGCGCTTTGACGGGTTGTGGGGAGATGCCTCCTGGGATATAGACCATCTGAGAACTTTGCTCTTATATCGCAAACGACTCTCCCTGCGATTGTGTCTAACAGCCTCTCTCATACTCTTAAACGAGCCATGAATCTGTATTGCAAGACTCTCTACCTGTTTAACACTAACAAGATGTATCGAACGATCGGAAAAATAGCTTTCTCGGTGATGCCCGTAAGTCCCTCCGGGAGAATAAACAACTGGTAAATTCTTCTTCACTACACGCGGTGGGATAGCGAAACACGAAGAGACTGCGCTCAGAGGCAACATCTGGAAGTCATCTTCCTCCTGAAGACAGTCTTCGCAGGCACGAGAGACGGTAGGAAGAAATATAAACGGCGCGAATGAGCCACATTGACAGGATGGCTCATTGAATGCTGTAAAAAGCTGTCGAAGCGTGATTGCTGAAGATACGCCCGTCATATATATCACCTTCAAGGTTTGTGGAGCATGTTGATTGAGCAGCCTGTATGCCGGGATAGATTCAACCAGGTCTTTGAAATGTGAGTTGAGTCGGCGCAGATTTCCCAGGCTCATGAGATCTAGTTCAAACAGAATCTCAATCGTAATCTCCAAAGGGAATCCGCTCATCAGATTTCCGCTGCTCGCTTGTTTAAGTACTCGTAGTTTTCGACGTTGGGAGCTTCCGGTTGGTTGATTTTCAACTTGTACCAGTGGCGGGAGTGTTCCCCAGCGCGATGCCCTCCAAGATCTTTTGCGATATACATTGATCTTCTCCATTGAGGGCTTTGTACGACGGTGGGCGATTCCGAGAGCCATTTTGTAGTATCAATTGAGTAGGACTTGAGTACTTTATTGGCAGAGTTGTGAATACTCTCTTCGTTGAAGCCCAATATCCATGAAGCGAACGACATGTTATATGATGGATGATGTTATGATGACCAACTGGCATTCTGGAGAGTTAGTTAGTCAATACTCGAGACGAATTGCTCCTTCATGAATATCTTATATTCGAAGTGCAGTGAGAGGTAGACCTCATTTGGATGAGGCCTGTAATAGAAAAGAAAGATTTAGAAACATCTAAACTGAAGTGAAGTTGAGCGGGAGACATGCTTTCTATAGTGACAGTGATGCGACGCGACGCCTGTGGAAGGCAACAATGATCACAACACTGGCATCTCAACAGGTATTCATAAATTGTCTTTTGCGACTTCTTGTCTGCGGTTTCCTCAATGTCAGGGCTTCTTCAAGCAAGCATGCATATGGTATTCGCTTCAAGCGCAAGTCCACCACCTGAGCGCTTAATATCACGCACCGCCCCTGCGACCGAAGCCATAGGGAAATTCTGTAGGGCTTCACCCTTCGAGTTCCGAGAAGACAGAAATACCAAGAATCGATAAGGTGCTTTCGTCTCTGGAAAGAGGATAATAGGAATTTTTCAGGAGGGCGATTTCTTCAAGAATACCCCTCAAAGGTCATCGCTCATATTGGTGCTATCTCATGGGGCTTTCTGACTCGGCGATTTCTCAAGTTGACCAGTGAGAATGTGAACCATCACAGGCCAGAGCAACGCACAATTGATTGATCAGTAAAAAGCTCAGTCTGACAAGTGAAAGACGGAACAGATACGAGAGTGATGTGAAGAATCACGAATAAATCTCAGATTCGACTAATAATAAGGCAGAGACGGGATCCCCACAGCATTCCTCGACCTCCACAGGTCAAAGTGATGAAGAAAGGGAATGTGATGCATGAGCTCTCCCGCGCCAACTGCGATGCAAAGCACAAAGTGCCTGGTGATGAGAAAGAAACAAGTCTCGAGCGAGAAACAACCATAGGCCAGTCGGATTTATGCATTCAAGGGAGGATCATCGATCACCGTGACATCCTTGCGGTCACTCAAAAACCATTCGATGTCTTGTTTCCACATTCTGCAGACTCCCTGCATTTTGTTCACAACGCCATTTCTTTCTCCCCGACCGCCCAATGATAACCCCTCTATGCCTTCTCCTTTGCCGCCGGGGTCTGTCATGCCCAGCATTCTCCATGCGCGAATCAGCCTGGAATGCCTCGCTTCCCAGTCTGTGGGCAACAGAAACCCCCCCAAGGTCTGTCCTGTTATATCACTAGCCGCTCCCCATATGTGCAACTCGACATTGCATTGCTGCGTATCAGAATGGGAGCGATCTCTCCTCGAAGATTGGGCTACTTAACCAGAGCAATGCCATGAGATATATCAATCAGGACCGCCGCATCATGAGTGCTCCTTGCCTCAGTTTCTCTCGCGCATCGATATTTTTGAGCACCTTCCTCGCAGTGGTTTCCTTTAATACAGCAGCAACAGCAGCAGCAGCCGCCGAATCATCCACTTCTCCCTCCATTTGGCAATTTCATATCTTAAAAGACCCCGCTCCAGCCCCCGAAGACGGTCCTCCGCTCTCAGCAACCGCATTGCGAGACAAAAGCCTTCTTCCTGCGGAAATTGGCGGGATTGTCGGTAGCTACGTGGTCTTCGTAGCCGTTGCGTTGTGTGCCCTCTTTTTCGTCGGCAGACGGCTTCGTCACGCAGCCCAAACGTCAAATCGTTCCCTTGACGTCGAGATGGTCAGGCCACAAAAACCTCCGACCTTGAATACCGCCAGTCCCGTATCCCCGATGGATCGTTGGGCGAGCCCCGCCAGCACGACGGACACGAAAACCTGGCCAAGCCCGGTCAAAGAGAAGGGTGTCTGGAATAACATGTCGTGGAGTAATATACCTAGAGGACACCGCCCGCAACCGTCTCAGGATGGCAGCGTTGTGACTTTTGACGAGAATGTCGTCCAGTCCGATCGGCAAAAGGCACAGAATGAGATGGAGAGGCTTTACGCTGCCGTGATGGACCACGATGAACAGAAAGAAAGGATGTCAAATGCTTCAAAATCGCCAATATCTCCGACGGAAGGCCCGCCAGAATTTCGACATCTTCGAAGTCCGGGTTTCGCCCAGCAACAGTATGTACATCCAAACCAACAACAGCAACAGCCACACCACCAGGTGGCAGGAGAATCGGCCACCCAAATGCCACCGAGTAGTCCTCGTATGAGTAAAAGGCTTTCCCGCCTGTCCGGTCTATCCTTCCTCAGTTCAAGTTCACGTTCCTCGACCGCCAATACGAACAAGCACCGTCCCAATCATTTATCTGTACGGAACCTTCCCATATCCCCTCCACTGGGATCTCCCGACATGCGTCGTGCAGGCGCATACGCGGAAGACCAACCACTCTCACCCCGCCAATATACCCCCGGCCCTCCTCCACCGAACCCGAATCAGAGAATGCGCCAGGGATCAGCAACCTCTCCAACCCTATTCCCCCCATCATCCCGCCACCGCCCTTCACACGGCACTGCCGGTAGCAGTACATCTACCCTTCCCTTCCGTTCGGCATTCAGCCCACCTCAGAGCGCACCGCCGACGAAGACGACCATCTTAGAACGGGAGGAGATGAGTCACGGACCCCGTACCGGCATTCCCCAAACACCTTACAGCCCATACATGCCGTTTACTCCGATTACTCCCATAACGCCCAGCCATTTTGTTACCAGGCGTGACAGGCGGCAGAAAGAGAAAGATAGCGGGATGCGAGTACTACATGAGGACGACTTGGTGATGAGCGATGAGGATATGTGGGGATCGTGATTATTGGCGATGCCTCCTGTGCGATATGTTTCCTTCCATTTTCTTTTCTTATTTTCTGTTTTATTATTTCTCAGAAAGGGGGCTTTGTTTTCTGGACAAAAGGCTTGCTCTTTACATATCAACCACCCATTGATCAGCCCCATCGGCTCTTTGGCGATGGTCGCGATTTATGAGCACTCTTCTCTTCTTTTCTAATATCCATGTTTTCGTTTCTCAAGTCATCTCAGGGTTCCCAGGGGGAGTTAACTACGACGGTCATCATGACTCGAATATCATGTTTGTATTCACCGGCGACTAACATATTCGAATCTTCAGAGATAGGCAGTCTCTAGCACATGAATTCTATGATATACATCTGAGCTGTACTACAATTCCACGATATCAAAACCGTTGTTTCGTCAACTGAGAGCGATACTATGCTCTGTATACAACTCCTTCCTTGGATCGGTGGATCGGAGTTTAGCTGAGTCAGCGTATCGCATCTCAAACCTGAACCAAAGAATTGTATTTAACTCACCAATTCAAGAACTCAAGCAATTTGCCTGGGGAAAAGGTCTCTGAGTGATATCCCGCAAAAGCGGAGCATGATGATATAACATCCCTGAGATGCGGCCCTTGATCTTCACCGAGATGCCTTTCGGATCGATTCGGTTCATATAGCGGCGAGGGGCAACATTTCATGTCCTCATAAACCTTCTAGTTTCAATTCCTACATCACAGGAATGAAAGCCAAAGGGGGAATGGATAAGTAACCAGAAAACTACTAACACTCATCATCGACTACAAACATGCCTCTTACCATCCTCACCATCGCCCAAACTAGGTCCCTCCTCCTATCCCTAACCCATGACGACATCGTCAGCCTTCAGCGCACTCTTGCGGAATCACTCCGAGAATACTCCACCGGAAACCAAGAGACAGGTTGCTGTGCTGCATACCAGCCTCAGCGAACGACTATCACGAGAAAGAATGGCTTAACTACGGTTTTTATGCCGGCGAGTTCGGGTGATAGTGTTGGCATGAAGATAGTGTCCTTGCACGGAGAGGTAGGCGACTCGGAGAATAAGGAAGGAGGTGACGAGAGGGACAGTGTCGGAGCGGAAGGGTCAATAAAGAGCAAACGATCTTCAACCGGGACGGCTCAGACAGACAGCTCTAAGAGCTCTACCAAGTCAACCACCTCTGCTCTAAGCGGCCTCACTCTTTCTCCAGCGACACCTTCCGCCGGAGAAATCACCTCTCCAGCGAGCGATGCTTCTACCCGAGCAAGCTTGACACTTCTAGATTCTACAGGAGTCCCAACCGGACTCATCAACGCAGCGGAGGTAACCGCTTTCAGAACCGCATTAACGGCTCTACTGGCGTTCAACCGTCGCAGTCATGTAGAAACAATAACCGTCTTTGGGGCAGGGAAACAAGCATACTGGCATATCCGTCTCGCACTCCTTTTACGTGGAAGCGAGATCAAACGTGTCAACATCATCAACCGCTCCTTTGAACGCGCCACAGATCTACTCCGGGAATTCTACTCCCCAGAACATAGACACTGGCGGTCAGACGTAAAGTTCTCCGCCGTGAGCCCGGACTTTGTCGATTACTATCGGTTGCTCAAGGAGAGCGTGCGCAAAGCGGACGTGATATTTTGCTGCACTGCATCGAAGGAACCGCTGTTTCCCGCCAAGTTTCTTACCTCAACCGAAGGGAGGAAGAAGGGTCGATTCGTCAGCGCTATCGGTTCTTATAATGCTCACATGGCCGAACTACACCCCGACATCTTACGAGACGCTATTAAAGAACCAGAGCATCACCACCATCGCCATCCCACGATCCATCAGCGGCCGCAGCCTCGCCGTGGAGGTGTCATAGTCGTCGATAGCCTCGAGTCTTGCCTTCGGGAGGCCGGCGAAGTGATTCAGGCGGGTCTGAAACCTCAACAGCTCGTTGAGGTGGGTGAGCTAATGATGGTTAAGCAGGCGGCGAAAGAGCAGGTTGATCAAGGTGGGGAAGGGGAGAAAGGATTGCTAGAGTGGATGGAGAAGGGGAATGTGATTTACAAGAGTGTCGGTATGGGATTGATGGATCTCGTCGTTGGCCGGGGCTTGGTTCTGTTGGCTGCGAAACGGGGATTAGGGATTACGATACAGGATTTTTAGTTATCGTCAGTTTGGACTCTAGAATAATTTCCCCTTTTGGATGCGAGCAGTCATCGTTATGCTATTAGACTGTTTGGCTCTTTATTTTCAATGCATCGGGGTGGCGACTTTCGTGTTCAAGGGGTTCAAGGAGGCGGCGGTATGGATTATTATTGATATTCTCTCACCGAACATCGTTTAACAAGGAAGTTTCTGCTTAGCGCAACAGCGTTCGTTATCTTCTCACCTGCTGTGCCGTTATCAGACTGTGTTCACGCAATTCTCATATATAAAAATTTGACATTTTAATCTCCCACAGTCCTTTTCTGCAGAGAATGAAAGATCTAGAATCCCGGAATCGACCGAATGTCATCCATGGTTGCGAAAAAAATCGGAGCAAAGGATTTCTTCCATCCGTCATCATGCATTTCCCGTATGAAGGAGCGCAAAGCAAAAGAACTTCACCACAGCACGATCATGCCACAGTCGTCAATATAAAGATTCGTGTATATAATGCTCGCTAATATAACCTGATTTTCTCAGCAATTCTACTTCTTTAAAATTAACAATACAGCCATTAATGCGCCAGCGATGTCGTCCTCAAAGGCTTATCTGCCCAACGGTCAAAGGTTCGACGTCATACCCGTTTTTGGTGGATTCTCATTCAAATCGATAGATTTGAACACACAACAAGGAGTTTTCCCTCCGGGTTGGACAATTATATTACAGACACAGAAGCCCAAGGATGAGAGAGCTGATATTCACCGGTCTGCGTCTAACAACACCGTTCCAGAGGTGGTTGCCACCACCTCATCCGATGACCACATGCATGGGAAGCAGCAGCAGCGACCTGGTCACCACCAACACTCCTCCTGGTCCGTAGGCCTGAGTGAGCAAAGAGATTCTCCGCCGACATATCGCTTTACGAAACCGACCTTACAAAATGACTTTTTCTACATCTCTTCGATATCAATGCCATCAAACGATGCTTTCAAACCCGCGAGCTCCCCGACTAGGCAGATCGCAATGCTGGTATGGGCGACGCTATGGTGGTACTTCCATCTCCCAGAACCAAACCCACACCTAACCGATCCTTCGTCGCATGCGGTGCCGGAGCCCGGCTTGCCGAAGGGAGACTGGCGGATAAACATTAAGCGGGACGGTGTCTTCAAGGGGCGGAATCTACTGCAGAAGCTAGAGCGGATGGGTCTAATAACGAACGAAGACTCATCCGTAGGGCTGAATTCGAGTGAACTTCGTGATCCGACCGGTTGGTCTCGGATGTTTAGCAGTCGACGCGGTTTCTGGCAGATTGACGCCCGGGTTTTCCTGTTCACTCTACCACCAGCGAATGCGTCGTCGCCTTTTCCTTCCTCCTCGCCTCGTGCGTCGAGATCAGCGTCTCCGTGCAAGGACTCACATGGTAACTCACCGCGACCGGATATAGGAGGTACATCGAGTCCGTTGGAGAGTTTAAATAATTCCGTTGCGTGCTATGGCGGACCATTCACCTCCGGGAGTCATCTTCCCACGTACTTCCCTCCACAACCACTCCATTACGTCGTCACAGACGGTATTAGACACCCAATGCGGCAGAAACCACCTCGCCAGGGTGAAATCTTCTACGTTCGATACATCCCGAGCGTGGAACAATACCTCTCATTCCGCGTCCCCATACTCTCCACGAAAGACAACCATCCTCCCACACCGAGCGTCCCATCAATGCCTTTCCATATGCAATCACACTCGCCAACACCCTCACAATCGTCTAACGGTCCACCATCAGACCTAGAAACCCTCCACAGATGGATGAACATCGACCGCGTCAATGCCGCTTGGGGTGTCGCAGGCCCGCATTCGGTTCAAGAACAATTTCTCCGGAACAGGCTATCCAGCCGGAACTCTTTCCCCGTACTAGGATGCTGGGATAATCGACCCTTTGGATACTTTGAGATTTACTGGGTGAAAGAGGACCCTGTGGCTCGACCTCTGGGTGGTTACATAGATAATTGGGATAGAGGGCTACATTGTCTAGTAGGGGAGGAAGAGTTCCGAGGTCCGCATCGGGTGGCTATCTGGCTGAGCGCATTGGTACATTATTGCTGGCTCGCAGATATGCGGACGCAGACAGTTTTAATGGAACCGAGGGTTGATAATGAGAGGTATGTCTTAAATAATCCCTTCCCTTCTTGATAAGACGAGATCGGAAGAACAAAACAACTAATCGCTATTAAAAAAACTAGATTCATTTCCCAACTCCAAAAAGGCGGATTCTACAAAGAAGGCGAAGTCAGCTTCCCGCATAAGCAGGCAGCCATCATGAAGACCAAACGCGATTATTGGGAGGCTCCTGTGCTGTAGTCGAACCGCATAAGAAAGGGCGGAATCTAGGCCTTCGCTATGGCCCTTGAACCCGAATCGCAAACGCCAACCAACAAATAAGAAAGAAACCAACAATTATTATTGACTGAAAACGAAACCTTTTTCAGCCTGAAACTCCTCTTCTCTCCTCTCCCAAAAACCAACGCGAGCAAACAAACAATAATGGTCCAGTTTCTGTTCTCTTTCTCCGCTCTTCAACTCCAAAACGCTCGTTACCAAACGGACAGTTATGACGGAGCAAACTCCGAAGCTTCAACAAACTAAGGGTTGGTTTTTTTTTTTCTTCTTCTCTTCATATATATATAATTTTACATAGCGATACTTTTTTGGAAATTTTACGATGAAATGAACATGACTTTTTAACTTCTAATGATAGAATGAACCAGTACCCAAGAGTTTATACCTCAGCGATTTACGAAACTTCCATGTTCCTTTGCCATACATGAACCCAACTCCGTTCGCCCCAACAGGAAAATCGTATGTAGACAGTTATATTTCAAATATACGCTTGCTTGCTTAGCTACAGTAAGGTATTCCAATATATTTGCTTCGTGCGAGAGAGACAATACGTCACAGGTATGTGTGTGTACAAGATAAAAGCAAATAAGGATCAAAACAAAGAACAAACGCCATCGCAATGCTTCTCCATCCAGGATGATATGATAGTAGATAGGAAAAGACAGGGAAAAGGAAATTTGACAGATAAAAAAAGAAAAACCGTTCGCGAAAAACAATTATTAGTATCCAGTCCTTTTATGCAGGACGCGAAATAATCGAGGGAAATGCGGGAGATTGCAGGTGGTTGGTGTTTGGTGCTATGTTGTTTTGTTGTCGGGGTTGGGTCGGGTTGGAATGTTAAATTCGGTTCTGGGCCGGAGCTTGAAAAGGTTCGGATCAAGGGTTGGTTGTGTGCAGGGGAAAGAATGTGACCTGGGTGAGATAAAAAAATATCCCGAGAAAACGGAAAATAGGGGGAAAGGTTAAACCAACCCCAAAACAAAAACGCAGGCCGAGGTGAGGGCCTGCTCAGCAAGGCTGGTTTGGGAAGAAGGGGTGGGTGGAGGCTGAGGTCGTAATTTCATGATGCGTCCGTTGGGCTTTTTTTGGGTGGGGAGAGGACAAAAGAAAAATGAAACGAAAGAAAAAGGGAGGAATGTGAGAGTTGAGCGATGGAATGTTTGTTGGTCGAGCGTGGAATTCATGCGAGCTCATCTAGGCAGCTGCTCGAGACGGCAGCCGCATGTACGTCCCTGAGGAACCAAACAGGCGGGACATGAATCCCCCGGATCCGTTCCCGTTGGCGACTTTCGCTTTCTTTGCGGGCTGAAGCGACGCATCGGTATGGAAGCTGCTGACGGAGTGCGACTTCGTGTGTGGACGGACCGCTTGAAGGTCCACATGGCTGTAGCTGTAGCTCAATGCGGAGGTAGACGGGCTTGAGTGACCATCTACGACAACAATGTTATCTGTACCGGCCGATGAACAGCTGCTGCTCATGCTGACAGGGGTACCACGGAAGCTTGGGGCAAGACTAGACGATCGAGATGTCTTGCCACTCGTGGTGTTACCCGTTTCCGCCCGTGATAGACCGGGGACATCCCTGACAGATGGTGGAGAAATGGAACGATCAGATCGGTATGGAGAAGGGCGACGCTTGTGGCGAAATCGCTCGACGTCATCGGCGATGGATCGTGGAGAGTCGTCAATGCCGGCAGGAGCAGGCCTCGCGGGAAGTTCGCGGACTTCTTGTCGCTGGCGGCGGAGATGGTTTGACGCTGATGCAAGCGAGGACTTTCGGCGAGACCTAGTTCACTATTAATATTGTTTCTATCAAAAAGAGTAGGGTAAAGAGGTAAATACCATTCACGGTTATCGTGCCATTCCTTTTCCTTGTTGGTAAGCTCGATCTGCAAGCGAATTGGAGCAAGGAAGGGCTCAAGGTGTTCGAAAAGATCGTCTTCATTGACACGGGTATCCCAGTCCAGAAGAAAGAGAAGCTGTCGCTCCATAAGATTAACCTCGGCCACTGAGAAACCAAAGTCTTGGAATTCCTTGACGATAGTGTAACGGGCCCAGTGTTTGTTCTTGGGGCTCGAGTCATTCAGGTTCTTAGCGGCCAGAATGAGGGAGGCAAGAAAAATGCGGTGCACAGTGCATCGCATTCCTTTCGCAACTGGGGGTAGACGAGAGCGTAGACGAGCAAGAAAGACCAGGGATGTCATCAGCGTGGGAACCTGCACATGGGATCTGTGCACCAGGGAGGAGATAAAGGCCTCGAGTGATGGCAAGCCGGGTAGGTGAGCTGCTGCTGTCCTATCCTCGTCTGATCCGTCGACCGGGGGACTCTGTGGTGGTGTGAGAGGTTCGTTGGGTGTGACGGTCACATGAGGTTCACATCTGATGACCGAGGACGCCTGCTGAGCGAGATAGGCGATCATGTCACGGGTGACAGGTAACGTGATAAATTGATTGAGAGCCTCCCGGTTGGAGGAGGACTGAACGACGTTGGCCATGACGGCGGTGTGGTTTGGGAAGTGGACGTGGGCGAGCGTCGGGAAGTAGATGGAGGTCGAAAAGGCAAGACCGATGTATATATAACAAAAATCGTTCCAAAAATATTCTCTCCTTCGCTCAAAGTCCAGATCGAGATCCAATTAAGACGTGTATGTTCTTTGTATTGTTCCCAGATCAAAGCCAAGCAATGGGAGGAGAAAATAGTGAAAACGAAATGTCAATAGAAGGGAGGGAATTCTGCGGGTTCCCGTCCAGCGGAAATAAATATTTGGGGATTGGTCGATTTGGTAAGAAATCGACGCTCGATGAAGAAAGGTCGTAAATTTTTGTTAGACGCGAGAGTATCAAAGAGTTGAATGGACGTGTCTCTTCTGCAACAAGGTGGTCTAGCCAGCTATTCTACGTGCGTCGAAGGAAGGGATGGGTGTATTATTATATTAAGAGAGATGAAGAAAGCCCACAACACTGAAGTGGGAGGAAAATAAAATGAGAAAAATCAAATGAACAATGCTAGATAATAGAAAATGAGATGGAAGGGAAAAGGAGCATGTGGATGAACCTCGTGAGTCGTGGACAAGAGAAACAAAAAAAGGGACCTTCGAAAGGGAGAGAAGAATGTATATAAGGTGTTTTTCACTTGTGGCACCGCGTCAAGTCGCAAGGTAGCTTCCGTCTAGTCTGATGCAGGTGGTCAGGTCCACGGTTCATGGGCAGTTTGTGGTCTCAACATTCTGATCCATCTGGTTGGCGGTTAGCATGGGACACTGGGGAGATCCGTTATAGAATCTAAAAAAGAATGTCGCCCAAATGCAAGGGTCTGTCGGAGCTCTTCAGAAGGCTGAACGGGAAGACGATGATTGTTGGACGGAGAGGAAGATCCATTATCAAACACTCGATCGAATCAAGAGAGGCCTGGGGGTCAGTGGATAGGTGAGTCAACGGGTCTCTTCGTTTCCTGTTGGCGCGCGACAGGAAATGAAGACGAGACGGACGCAGTTGATTGACTGACAGCGTCGTCGTCGACGGACAAGCCAGAGACGAAGCAAAATGAATGGATGAGAGAAGCAGAAAGACTCGGGGCCAAGAAAAAGTGTCGGCGGCTCAAGCAACCTTGTCCATTGGCTGGACGGGGATCTTCACGGGGTGTTGTTTCATCTTTTTTCGGGCTGTTGGGGGAGGTACTTCGGATGACGCAGAAAGTTGGCCGAGTGGGGAAGTACCTCTTCTGCACCACCTGCCAATCATCGAGATCTGCCTCCTTTTTCTGCGACAGTTCGTCTGCTTCTCCAACCAGGATCAACGGCGACAACCTGCAGGGAAGCAAAAAGAAATTCATCTCAAGTCTGAAGAAGAAGGACAGAACAAGAATAGCCTTCTAACTTCTCCTGTTTCATCCCTCGTCGAGGTATCAAGATCATCGAGAACATCATCACCACTGGAGAGAATTTCTCGTTCCCTTCTTCATGAAACACGTCGCATGGGCTCAAACAAAGAATAATCAAAGACAATACAATCGAACACCATAAGAAGCAAAACGATAATATAAATAAATAAAATAACCTCTGCTTCGCCTCCTCCCCACCACGGCGCGTCGCTCATATGTCAGCTCCCCATTGTCCTTCCCTCTTCTTCCATTCTTCTGCATCTTCCCGTCTGTCGCCTTGTTCAAGGTTGCCCATCCTCGTCCTCTATTCTTCAAGAATCAGTTTGAATAACAATGGAGACGATGTACCTGGTACTCTTCACCCTTGCTATCCCCACCGCAAAAGACAGGAGGCCGGCGCCTACATGGTCACACCATGTCGGTCTCCTCAAAGTATCCTATACAAAGCCTTGATCGACCTAACCGCTCGTGAAACCCCACCGGCGACCTATTCTTGTTTCCTTCTTTCTTTTTCTTTCCTTTCCTTCTTCCGTTCATTCTGATCTCTCGTTCGATATCTGTCCAATGTTTCTCAGGCTTCGGTCGTAGGTGATGATGACTAAGTTTTCGATAAGGTACAGATCACGTGTAGTCGATAAGATAAAAATTATCTCGAACTCCCCCACCACAAGGAACAATAATGAAAGAAAAGGCAATAGACTCGTAATATCTCACCGGTTCATAAACGGCCACAGCAATGGCGCCGACCCTGTGCTTCAACTGCAAGACCGAGCGGGCGCTAATTATCCGTCCCAAGAACCGTCACAAACTGTGCCGCCCATGCTTCCTCAGTATCTTCGAAGATGAAGTCCACGAAGCGATCACCTCCAGCGCCCTCTTTCCCAACCCAGGCGAAAAAATTGCTATCGGCGCCAGCGGTGGCAAAGATAGCACAGTACTTGCTTCTGTCCTCAAAACCCTCAATGAACGCCACGGCTACGGTTTAAATTTAGTCCTCCTCTCCATCGACGAAGGTATCAGGGGCTACAGGGATGACTCCCTGGAAACAGTCAAGCGCAACGCCGTCCAATATAACATGCCCCTGGAAATAGTGGGATACGATGAACTTTACGGCTGGACCATGGATCAGGTTGTGGCACAGATTGGGAAAAAGGGAAATTGCACATATTGCGGCGTCTTCCGTCGACAGGCTCTCGATCGTGGGGCTGCCCGTCTCGGGATCAAGCATGTCGTCACGGGCCATAATGCAGACGATGTTGCAGAGACGGTCATGATGAACCTTCTCCGTGGAGACTTGCCTCGTTTATCCCGCGCTACGCATATCGTCACCGAGTCCGCTGCTAGCGATACCAAACGCAGTAAACCGCTCAAATACGCCTATGAGAAGGAGATCGTTCTCTACGCTCATCACAAAAAACTCGACTATTTCAGTACCGAGTGTATCTACTCGCCGGAGGCTTTTCGAGGATCTGCCAGAACGCTCATCAAGGACCTCGAGAAAATCCGGCCTAGCTCCATCCTCGATATCGTCCGCAGTGGAGAAGATATGGCCAAACTCGTCCCAACGGAGGTTAGTGGCAACCCAACTGCTGCAACTACTGCTGCTGCCGCACGAGTAGAAAACGATGACTATTCTACCGGTGGCTGTGGCAGCCAGAACGGCCGTAGCAGCGGTGGAGAAATGGCCGAGTTGGAAAGCAAGCTCTCTAAGAACCCCGCTGCTACCCAGCAGGAGATACAATCCAGAGAGATTGAAATAACCATGCCGCCGGCACCAAAACCTGCCAAACAAACTCCCACTCCTTCCGCTCAGAAACCGAAGAAACCGCTGAAACTCCAGACAATGGGTCAGTGTGAACGCTGTGGTTACCTTGCCAGTCAGAAGATCTGTAAGGCATGTTCGCTTCTAGAGGGATTGAATAGGAACAGGCCGAAGACTGCTATTGAAGTTAGTCTTGATGCGGATGAGGAGGAGAGCAGTACAACCCTCATGAGACAGGTTGAAGGGATTCAAATTGCGAATGGATAGGAGAACATGCTAGAGGATCCAATATACCTTCATACACTCTGTGTTTGGGGCAGGATTGAAACTGCTCTGAATTATGACATCAACGCGTCGTCGCCCGGTTGCCCAATTTCCAAAGCGTATGGGATTTTGACTGGGTGTATACGACACTGCCTCCCCAAAGGAAGCTGCGAATACATATATTGTGCCCTAATCGACGACCTAGGGGCTCTCCGACGCCGGCATAATATAATTCTTCATGCTGCCTTGGTAGGCTGCTAGCTTGATCACGGCGGATAACCGGCGTCTGATGAAGATAAAAGGAGTATACCTACCCCCCTGCCGGTCAATTCCCCGGCAGGCATTCTAGTCAGTGAGTTCCAATGGGAAGTCGGGAGGCACATAGAACTAGCGAAAGAGGATAGATGAAGTGTCTGAGGCACACAGAGGGTGGGTGGTGTATGAGATAGTGATAGGGGATTGTGTGTGAAGATTTTCAGGAGTCATGTATTCTACAAGATAAATCAGTGAAGAAATTGACTCTCTACCTCTCTCTCTCAGAGCAACAATAGATAATCATCACCATTTGACAAAGACTCTTCGATATATCGCCGTCTCTATACACGCGTCTATTTCCCCGGTAGTCACGAACATAGAACATATATACAGGTAGAAAAAAGAGTGACGTGTTATAACACTACCCTCACTTCACTTCTCACTTTCATTATACCTTTCACCAAAAAAATTTGATCCCTTAGCGTCAAGTACCAAAGAAAAAAAACAAGCACCCATAAACACAAACCACTCATCAAAACACACAATGCCGACTTCCCTATTTCTCGTCATCTTCTATCACTCGCGACAGTCACCCCACAAAGCGCGTCTCCCAAAAGCATGAATATCGATATCAACATAAACATTAACGGAATGGAGACTTTTTGTTTCTTCCTTCACTGTTAGAAGAGAGTTCCAAATTCTCGCTAAAGAAACATACAAGAACTCGAGCTTCAACAGGCTTCTTGCTCTTCTTTTTTTCTTCTTCCTCTTACTCTCTGCCCAGACAAACACAACAACTCCTTTCCTGCTTGACAGCCTCCGTTCCTGGGCCTCGAAGGAACAAGACAGTCTTCTCGTTTCCGATAACATTCGCAAGAACCGCGTCGCACCTCATTCAGGAGTTCATATCGATATCGACAGATATCGACGTTCATAACCCAGCGTTTCTCGTCGCCGTCAAGGTGAGATAATGCACATCCAAAAATCTCATAGGAAGTCGCACATTCGCTAACGAGAATTCCAGACATTTCACCGTTTCTCACATCCTCCAACCCACAACACATCTCTTCGGTTCAGCGTCGTCTTGTTCCCGTTTCTCAAGGAACAAGGAACTCCATAAACCCTCTCCCGTTTCTTGACAAAGAACCGTCAAGAACATTTCATTTGTTCAAAAGAGACCACCCAGGAAAAGAACTTCCGGAACCCTTCAAAATGGACCTCAGGATGATTCTCGATAACACTGGATCCGTGTCTGGGGATAGCACTATCTCCATGCTCAGTAAATCTCCTTCACCTCCTTCGAGCATGGCTCGCGACCAGGCACTCAACGAGCCCACAGGTACGGGTGAGGTGCCCGGCCCCAGCCGCGGACACATCAGATACCCCTCAGGAGACACTACCATCCCCGCCTCCAGTACCTCTCCAGTCTCCTCTCTGGGCTTGGGTCCCAATGAATCCTTTGAGGAATACATGGGTAACACAGTAATGAGCCCTCGTGAGGCCGCAGGAGAACCCCCTGGGAACATAGCATTCCCGCCTCTCGGAGAGTTCGCAATCACGCCTTTGGTGCGCGCCAGGAACAATGGGTCTGCAAACAGGCCCCTGGACAGCATGGGCAATCCCCCGTTTGAATTTCCAAGCCATGCGTCCAGGAACAGCATGAACATGGAACCTCAGAATCTCGCTGAGTCTGCAAGAGCCTCTTCTGAGGATAGCACAGTCATCTTAGGCGGTGGTTCTCCACGGCCAATCGAAATGGTTCCCGACAGCAATGCACCTCCAGCATCGAACCAGCCGCCCATGGCAACGCCCGAAAGTCAAGTTCCTGAAGGTTATCACTGTCCCCCCGGAAATGACGATGGTAGCGGACAATGCAGATGCTACTGTAGCGAAACTTGCTTTCTCCAAGAGAACATAGCTCTTGCGAGAGAGATCGGAAACCTCTTCCCAAACGCAACAAGAGAGGAGATTCTTTCTCTCACTCTTCTTGATGTCGTCACCAGGTATCAAGAACAAGGCCGATATCCGGGACAGATAGGGGACACAGTAACTTTGCGATCGTTAAATGGCGTGCCAATTGGTCAGAATGGTGATGACGGGAGGGACAGCAATCAGATGACGGACGCTGTAACTCTGAGAGCAATGAGACACGTCCCAAACGGTGAGACCAACAATGCTGGGAGCAGCGGCAATCAGACAGGTGACTCATTGAATAGGGACCGTCGCGGAGTGATGTTGCTTCTCGAAGCACACACTTTTATTTCGGCAAACACACCAAATCCACGACAAGCTCAAGCTATGCCTGGCATATTGCCCACCATAGAGGAAGAACCTGAGTTGCCAAATGGTGTCGTAGTCAATGGTATTGTTCATGATGTCGAAACAACCCAGGTGGATAGTGATAGTGATGGTGATAGCGACATGGAGATGAGCACAGAAGAGTCTAATGGCCTTCCCAATGGCCTTCCAAACGGCCTCCCTAATGGTCTGCCAAATGGTAGCTCCGACTCAATCGAAGTTGATCCAGACAGCGATGCGGAAATGAGTGGTGATAGCACCGAAACGTATGTTCCTTCTTCTCCCTCTTCCTCTGCATCGTCCTGAGTCTTCTGGGTCTTTCTTTAGCTTGGATGTTTTTTGCTATAATGCTTTTTCGACTGCGTGGCTTCAAAACAAATTGGGTTGGCTTTGGCTTTGGCTTTGGCATGGTTTGCGATTGCGATTGCTTGGTATGCGATTCTGCATAAATGAGCGCTGAAATTTGGTGGTCCCTGCGTGCTACTATTCCCCTTCTTCTCCTTCTTCTTCTTCCTTTCTCTGCGTTCTCTGTATCCTCTGCATTTTCTCTCCTATTAGGTAGACAGACCCCTAAAAACCAATATCTTATGACTTCTCCCTATCCCCCCTCCTCCTCTCCTTTCTTTTTTCTTTCATATATCCTCTTCCCTACTCCCCCTTCTTCCCACCCTCACCACTCCCCCCATCAAGCTCTTTATTCAAATCCACCTCATCCGGAAGATCCATCCCCACTCTCCTCGCCGTCAACCTAACCCTCTCTTCATCATCCATTCCCATCCCTGGATTATACCTATCCAACAACATAGCATACATCCTCTGCGCCTTTGCGAATTGAACGAATTGTTCCCCTTGTTGGATTTGGCGGCGTAATGGAAGTGTATTACTCGACGACTCCGAAGATGCGGGGGAGGAAAAGATATTGTGGAGTCGTTGGCGCAGGGGGGATGGTGGTGTTGTTTTTGGGGAGGTTCGGATTGGGAGTTCGCGGAGGATAGAGCGGTAGAGGGAGCGGAGTTGGAAGGAGGTTGATGGGGATGTTGCGGTGGCCATTGTGCCCTTTTTGGGGTTTTCGAGATGGATTTGAAAGAAGGTAAAGGCAAAGAACGACGTAAGGAACGTATATAAAATACAGAAAATTATTAAAGGGTTGAAGTTGGTGATTATATATGTCTTGTTGATAAAGAAATGTGAGAGAAGAAAGAAATTTGAAGATTGAGGTTCAGTTTGTCGTCATCAGGTGACTTCCCTTTCCGCCCAAATCCACGACAGAGGTCTAACCAGGGGCAACAGGAAATCACTGAAGACGATTTATTAATTAATCTGACATGTAGCTTGGTTTTATTAGCGGTAATAGCAAGCAATATAGATTCGAAACAATTCTATCACTCATTATATGTAGTGCGTCGGATGTTTCCGTGGATCAGGCACATTGGAATGGTAAAATATATATATTTTCTTCACTTCTCATTACCTCCGTTGAAAAAACACAGAATATCAGATTCCTTGTATAATAACGGTAGACTTATCATATCTATACCGTTGTTTTTGTTTTCCCCTAGTCTTTCTTTAAAAACAAAGGAGTAATAAGAAAAAAAAGGGAGACTTTGAGCTCCTCCCACCAGCCCAAGAACAACCTCCTGAAATAACCGATAAAGGGGAAAAGGAAAGCACACAGTGAAGAGCTTCAAGCAAAGGAGTATGACAAAATTAAATTATTAACCGCTCTTGAAACGCCACATTAGATCATAGAGAGTAAATGGCAAGATAGATAGCAAAAAAGTAGGGAGAAACAAAACGCCCTGTCAAAAGAATAGCGACAAGAGGATATCTCAAAAGCGCCCCCCTTCGCCCGAAGTGATAAGTAGAGTCGTTATGTACAAGACATGTCTTGAATATACACATAAAAAATTATGTTTTGATTCCGAAAGGATGATTAAAAAAACCCCCTAACAATAGACGGCATGTGTTAAGTCGCTAGAATTTTGATTTTTTCGTGGCGGTGGGAAAGAAGTGTGATTCGGAGGAATGGATTATAGGAGATAGGTGTGGGAGATAAAATGGTAGGATAAACGGCTTAATTAAGGTCGGAGCCACCCAAACTTTTTGCGGCCGGTGTCACCAGCACCAGAAGATGGTTCAACCTGCATGCTTCGACGGTAGAGTTCCTAATTAGGACTGTCAGCTTACATCCCAAAAGAGAGATCAAGAAAGGCGAAACCACTTACTTCTTCATCTCGTCCAAATTTGGTATCCAAAATTAGTCGTAGAACTTCATCGTTCCTGGGGATATATGGATACGGCGTCTTCTGACTTTGCTGAATCCCTAATACAATATCGCCCATGACTTCGAATTTCTTCCAATTAATTCGATCTGGATTATCGGCGACGAAGGTCTTATTGCCTTCCTCAGCAGAGACGAGATCTCGACGATGAAGTGGGAGGAACGGTATCCTCTCCGAGAAAGAATTATCCCAAGCAAGACGATACGCAAAATGGCTCTTTTGTGTACCCATGAGAATCACTAATCTCATGAACTCTTTCTGTATTCCCTGAGGAACAAGTTCTCGTGTCTGCGCTAACCGGAGAACTGGAGTTCCATTGATACCAGCGATGAGAGCTCCGAGAGAGTTGTAGTTGTTTTGCTGGCGGAGTTTCTAATGCGCAGACACTTGAATTAGCTAAGTCCTTGAATAGTAAACCCGGATAAAGGGAAACTCACCCATGCAATGTTCATGAACTTTTCTAGCGCTTTGGCTCGGTGTTTCGCCTTGTCTCGGAGTAGCACGACGCTTGTGACGAAAAACGCCAGATGGTTGAACTCCTTGATCATCCGATTCACATTCCCCAAACTCTTGACCTTGTCTTTCTCCTGCCCGGAGATGCTGACATGTCGAACGAGATCGCGCGGACGGAACGACGAATACATAACCCAGTCAATCCGTGTCACCTCTCGGGCGAATTCCTCGTCAGGAATAGCCATGAATAACCGCCATTGGAATTTGGTTAATAGATTCTTTGGTGAAAGATCTAGTGAGAGCGCTTCCCGTTGCGCGTTTTCAACAGTGAGAAGCGTTGAAAACGATTGGTTGGAGATGCTACCTGATCTGCCAGCACTTGAGGTGTTCGAGAACGTTGATGAAGCGTCGGGAGATTCTTCGCTAAGATCTAACGCACTCATGGTATTGATTGGATCCTCCTCCGAGGACCGAGCAACAAATGTCGCCGGTGAACTTTGAACCGAGGTGTCCAAAAATGTTTCAACATTGCCGTCGTCATTACTATCGTTGTCATGGAAGGCCCATCCGGTATCGTCATCCTCCGTAAACATTTCCGTGTACGAGCTAATTTCCTTCGCGGCGAAAACAAAAGCCCTGTTCCTCTCCAACACCGCGATGAAATCGATTAGTCGTTTCCGGGTTCTGGGGTGTGCAAAGTCTCCAGGGTAATCTGAAACCCATTGTGTCACGATGTTTAATATTCGGAGTTGGTCGCCGATCCGCGTCAGTTGGGGAGCGGAACTCTTATCGACATTGTCGAATCGCGTCACTACTGCCGCAAGAAGTCGACCAGGTGCCGCGAATTTCCTATATAGACATAAAAAGACAGCGGCGAATTTCCCATCTTGCTTCGACATGGGCATCGCCACGAGCCGGTCGACGAGCTCATCAAACGTCACACCGGGATCTGCGGTTGCTTGATCTTCTGGCATCTCTTTCACAGTCTTGGAGCTCGATTGTAGACCGGAATTATCCTGGGAAGAGTCATCGCCTTCATCGTCCATATCCAAAAAAGTATTGAACGCGTCGGAACCTGTGCTGTCGCGCCAGGATGTCCGTTGCCGTCGGTACCGATTGTGTCTCGAAGGCGAGTTATCCTCCTGAGCGGACGCCACCAATGACCCAGAACGTTTTATCCTCCCCAGAGGCGGAGTTTTTGGTCGTGCGGGATGCGAATTGCTCCGGACATACCTCGAACTGCCCTGAGAATTGGGAGCCACGTTTGAGTCGTCTGTTCTGTCGTTGAGACCTCGGCCAGCGCCGGTCCCATCGACCTCCTTATCAGAAGTTGTTGTTGTTGTTGTTGTTGTTGTTGTTGTTGTGGATGTTGTTTTTGTGGCGTTGTTCGTGACGGAAGAACGGGGGATTTCAGAGGTTGCACGGGTATGTTGTCGAGCTTGATTGGAGTTGGTCGGTGGGGGAACTTTACTGGTGGTCCCAGAGCGAAGCCGAGAGGAAGATGGTTGGTGCTGGCGAGAGATGTCTTTTGTTTGTTTTCAACGAATTGAGTGATCAGTAACAGGTTTTTTTTTTCGGGGGATGGAGGGAGGAGGGATGGGATGATAAAATCAAATTTCAAGCTGGACTTGGATGGTGTGTATCAGAAAGGACATTAAAATGATGGTCGACTGGGGGTGTGGGAGAAAGAAAGAGGCTTGAGAGAGAGAAAGCGAACGAAACAGAGAGAGGGGGGAGACAGAGAGCAGAGACAAGAGCGATCCAAGGGTTAAGCGGTGCGCTAGTACAAACGGCGCGGAACCGGGATCGAAAATAGCGCACCCACCAAAAGGGTTTGGTGTGTTTCCTAAAAAAGGAAGTGGCTTGGCAGTCATGTGAAGAAAAAGAGGTGATGAGATGAAAGTGATAGATAGAAAATAACGGAGATAGAGAGGATGAGAAGAAGTAGAAGCAGAGATAGTTGGTGTAGTAGAGGAACAGAAAGGAAAAAGACAGACACAGAGAAAGAGAGACAAGATAGAAAGAGGAGGTTACCCACTGCCTACCATGTGTGTGCGGGTACTTCGTCCAGGGGGAGTCGGGACACACAGACACAAAAAATGGCCCCAAGATAAACCCCACACACAGTTAAAGTAAAGACGTTCGATCGTTGGTAAAGAAAAAGGAACAAAAAAATTCAAATCAAATCACAGCGGAACTTGGAAGAAAAGAAAAAAAAAAGAAAAATAAAGGTGCTGTCCAGAGCATATATGTGGGACAAAAAAGAAAAAAGAACCTCCCACTTACCAGATGTTCTGGTTAAAATCGACCGGAGGACGATCGAAATGCATCTCTTTTGACTTTCCGGGGAACTGGCAGCTGTCTGATGGACATTCACTGCTCGCAGAACTCGTTTGGTCTGCTCGACCATCGAAGAGGGATCAGGGTTGTCCGAACGTAGCATACTATCATTTTTACAGGACGCCACGACGAATGGTAATGCAGACTTTTGGAGAGCATCTGCCACAACATATATCTCATCAGCAACTCTCATCCATAGAGCATCAATCAGGTGAGAGGGTATGCGTAGAGCAATAGCCGACGATCATGTACAAGAATCGTAAATGCCGATAATACCGGAGGAGCTGTGGAGGGAGGAGGGGGAGGGGAGGAGGGGGAGAATAAAACTGTGAAGAACCCTGCACAACCAACAGAGACTGATGAAGAAGGGTTGAACTTTATGCGGTTCGGAAGGATGTCCATATTATTGCTCCGGGATATATTCCTGCAACTTACTCAGAATTCCGGGGAACCCAGCCGCACTCTTGGAGTCGGTCACGTCGTAAAGCGCAAGCACTCCATCCACCGTGGGCATCACTTGATCACCGATCGAGGAAGGCCAGACGATCCTCCCGTTGTTGTTCACCCTCACATCGCTCATGGATATCTCGAGTAGCCGAACGACATAGATAATCCCTTCCAGCGACATCTTCTTGGTCGAAGAACGGGACTCTGGAGGCTTCTTCAGGTCCAATGCGCATTGTACAAATGTGGACTTTCCGATCGCCCGCTCTCCAAGGACGGCTAAATTGATCTGGGGGGTACTGCTCGGGCGAGGGGAGCCCTATACATCGAAAAACGGAAAAAGCTATCAGCAAATCGAGACACAATCATGATGATTTCGATATCCTCCATGGCCATTCCATGTCTTCGCCCCCTCGCTCTCTGGTGTCGGGATAGATAAGCAAGGAAACCCCACAGAACCACGTACCTCATTCCCTCCCTTCGCGACAAGCGTATCCTCCGACCGGGGAGAATCATTCTGCTGTGAGTGCGAAGAGGAGGGAGGATTAACCTTCCCTTCCTCCACAATGACCGGTTTGACGTGGCTGGAGTGGGAGGATCGAGGTTGGGGGCTGGTGGGCGTCGAGTCCTGAGAGGTTTTGCTGGCCGACCGCGATCTCATGGGCTGTTGGGAGACCATATTATGAGGACCTCCCATGAAGTCACCCGAGATCTCTGAAGAAGGGCAGATAAATGTGTGTGCGGTGGGACGGAGCATGATCCGACCGGCGACAAAGGTTGTCACATCCAGCTACACGAGCTTCGCTGACCCATTGCGAGAGAGTGGATTGAGGAGGGGGGGTTAAGACCGTTGATAAAGATAAAGAAAAAAAAGGCGTTCTTCTCCTGTGCTTTTCAAATCCTCTTTCTCTCTCTCTCTTCTTTTTTCTTCTTTTCTTTCGGAGGCTCTAGACTTTGGTTTCGGAAGGAAGAAAACAGCGGGGAAGGACGAAAGATGAACCGCGGATGTAAGAGGGAATTGCAGGTGTCCGATCAATCTGGTCGACGGATCGAATAATATCGATATCGGGTCTTGACAAAGGGTAGATACATTCAATTAACAAACGAACCCTCCTTCTATTTAACTTTTGAAGCCGTTGAAGATGAAGAGAAGAAGCTTTCTCGTTATTTTAAGATCTGTCGAATTACTTTTTGGGGGTTGAGAAACCTTTTTCAGTACGATGACTATCTTTGATCCGTGATAATCAAGAGCCCCAGATGATAGATCGCTGAACTTGTTAAGGCCAAGACCAGCCTGGCCAGGGCAAGAGATCAGCGATCTTGACCTTTATGATCCCAGTATTCTGGGGCAAAGCCAGCCTCCAGGCCCTTGAATTCCTCCGTATGCACCTTTTTCTTCCCCCCGATGCAGCAAGGCGAAATACCTTCCAACAATGTTTCTATTTACCTTCCGTCTGGACCGGAATTTTCCAAACAAAAGCTATCCATTACAATCGCAGAATTATGTATAGAGCCGCATATTCTGGAACGTGCGACCTGCATTCCTTCTCCGATTGCTAACCGCCACAACCGTCGCAGATGTGGTCCGTCTCGCCCAAGTTGAACCAGGTTTTCAAGACAGGAGGCTCAGTCCGAGCTCAGGTCATTGCTCTCTCCTGCAAGTTAATAATTGCTCAAGGATAGACGCGGCCGTTTTTCAAATTTTGAACGTGGTTCTATTTCATTTGATTTTATTTCGACTGTTCCGGAAACAGAAGGGAATGTTGTCCATCTATGTATACGGAGCGCCTCCGTGAGCTGTTCCATGTTCCTCGCCTTTAGATGGGATTAAAACATCACGGGAGACCTTGCGTCATGAAAAGGGCCCTAGGGCCTTGAGTTGATTCTTTCGGGTGGGTGCAGCGGCAATTATTGTACATTTGTTTGGAGTAAGGGGCGACGGTCAACGTATAATGTTCAATATACAATTTTGTTTCTCTTTGGTGCGAAGGTCCTTGGATGATAAGACCCAGCACTAGATATATCTAGAAAAAAGTGATCCTCTAACAGCCGCTCCAAGGTAATCCCCGGAATTTGAAGAGGAAGATCTCCAGGTTTATCCTGGAGGCGATCAATCTTTGCCAACATTTTGGCTCAAAAAAAGAGCTTTCTCCCCGTTTCATAGTTGGATATTCCTCCTTTCATTATTTGCGCCTTGCCTTGCTATCCGTAGTTCTGCCTCACGGCCTTTCTGTGAGACACATTGACTCGAGCATCTTATTTCATGCGATTATTGATGGGGTTTAGAAGAATGAGACGCACCCCTACGGCCCGCAGAGCCGTTTTGAGCGCTTCATGTCGATGCATCTCCCCTATCCGAAACAAAAAACTAGACCACGCAGATTTTTCATTTGAAAACTTGTTGGGACCATGCGGTTTTCTCACCCGTCAGGACTCAAACCGCCTAACCTGGTCTCTTGAGAGTGTCGGTCTGCCGTAACCAAGTCCACGAATTTTTGAAACCCTTCAGCACCTTTCCCACCGCTCCCTTCATCACAGCTGACTCGCCACTTCTGGACCTTGCCCAGGCCGCGATTAAACCCTTTCTCGGCAGTCCACGGACCTCTATGGTCATTCCCGCGGGCCCCTGCATATCCACCCCTCCCTCGACCGCGGCCTCGACCACGGCCTCGGCCATATCCACGTCGACGTTCATTTGTCTCCGAATCCTCCCATTCTTCCTCAAGTGTGATTTGATATATATTCCGTAGCTGAGAGCGTAGGCGGGGGTACCGGGTCCAAAGATCTTGCAGCTCGGGGGATGATCCTAGGGTAGAGAGATCGAGGCCGTTCATCGTAGTTTTTGCTGCACTTTTACCAGAGCCTGCAGCTGTGCCGTTACTAGTGGTGGTAGGTTGATCGACACCTAATTCAGAGGGCCGGGGTAAACAAGATGGCTTATGTGTCTGAGTGCAAGCAAGAGAGCAGCTAATTGCAAGAAATATATGATCAGTATCTTTGCTGCAAGGACAAAACGGCCAGGATGTACAAAAACGCTCTTCTGGAATGCTTTCTGGCTAGACTCCCCAAGAGGTCAAGGATGACAGATAGAAAAGCTCACCTCTGTGTTCCACAAGCTGGGCATCGATATTTCGACTGCTCAGTTGAACAAATCTGGCAAATTGTAGCCATATTTGTTTCGAGCTTTCCAGTACGGAGTAAATCAGGATAAGTATCGTAGCTTGTCAGTCCGGAGTCTATTCCGTAGATCAAGGCATATTGGCAATATCGGCACCTCGAAGTACGGTACAGTCATTCATCAGCTGTAATTCCTCCTCAGTGGCTTAAGTGAGACGTTCATGGGTTGTAGCATCACGTTTCAGCTTTCAACTCTTTCAAGATGAAGAAGAAAACAAAAAAAGTATGCGATATTTATGAAGCAGTCTGTGCATTGTATAATTTTGAACAAAAAGCACAGACCATCTCATGGGACACATTCTTTTGTCCACTCCGCAGCCTTGTCATGTGATCCAAACCAACAGTACTATCCCTGCCTTTGTAAACAGACCACTTCCCCATAGGACATGTATGTAGAGAGCCAACAGCCTTCAAGGCTGTGCAGCCTTGCTGGCCTCGACGGTGACTGTTTGTTTTAAAAACCATGGACTCGTCTCTCTGAATGTGTCTGAAAACTTCCAAGTTCTCTTTCACAATATCCCCCAACCCAGAATACATCTACTAAAATCCGAAACTATGGCTTACCTTTGTGAATTCGAGCCTCAGAACCCCCTTCGTACAGTTTTCGATACGTATGCATAAAACTAGCAAATCAATTATCAAAACCCCGTAACTAACAATCAGCTTATAGTCTCATATGTCTTCTTCTAGCCGGGTCCTACGTTCCCCAGTTCCTCAAAATTGCGGCTGGACGCAACACAGCTGGCATATCACACTGGTACACTATTCTTCTCGCCGTCACCAGCAGCACCCTGCTGGCGAACCGGATGATAAATCCCAACAGTCAGGCGGCAGTTGCTTGCGTTCGCGACGGCGATCTTTCTGGTTGGAAAGCCTTTTCTGCCCTCCTCGTGTACATCCAAGTTACTGTCCACTGGATCTGCGCAGTCACGCTAGTTGTTATCTATGTGAAGTTTCGAACCCACCAGGGACATGAAGATTTCTCCAAAAATACTCCTACTACGTCATCTCCGTCCTATGAGTTGTCCTCGTCATATGAGGCCACACCCACGGATGAAACCCCCTTTATTTCGCCGGAGCAAGAGCCTTCTCGTGACGCTGTGCGCCACGTTGCTATGTCAAATAAAACCATTCTAGGAACCGTCATTACTTATGCCACCATTGTACTCTTCATAGGACTCACAATGTTCATTGTGGACCCACCGGAATCGAAGGGACTTATGTCTATCTCGGAAATCATCTATGGCATATTCCTAATGATTTTACACGCGTTTTTTGCGCTGTGCGGGCTGGCTACAGGACTCATCTGCGCCATTCCGCAGGTTCGCCTCATTACCGCCCGCTCCCGTGCTGGTTATGGATATGGGAGCTTGAGTGTCCTGGGCCTGGGCTTGCGAGTTGTAGCTTTCGCGGCTCTTGGTATCTCCCAGGGCCTGAGGTTCCAAAGGCTGCATGTCGATGACTCTTCCGAACCTATGCCTGTGTATATTTGGTTTTTCCTTCTGGGCGGGCCTGCGGTGGGATTTGCTGCGTTGGCTGTTAGTCAGTTGGCGGTGTTGGGCGTTGCATTAAGGTTTGGAGCATTAAGGAGGGAACGGATTCACCTATAAAACGAATTTGTGCCTCTCTGTTCCCGTCCGCACCTTGGCCAAATACCCCAAGGTGTTTCATTATTACTACTAAATGACGACCTTCATCCCTTACGAGGACATAAGCGGGTGTTGAGACTGGCTTTTTTCGATGCTATACCCATTTAGTATTCTCGATCTTCGGCGGGCCGGTGTCCCCAATTCCTAGATGTAGATCGAGAGTTGATATGGTATCAATGCACCAGCTTTGTTTATAGAAATCGGCATGGGATAGCTCGGCGTATTCATCATGGGCCACAGTATCCCACTACTATGGTATACTTATACCCGGAACACGGATGTCTTTCAGGCATAATTGCACTTAGCTCAGCTGAGAACTATTCGAGAGAACCGGCGGTTCTCGAAGAGCAATTCCTCCCCTTTTTGATCGTGTATACCTCATAGGGTAACCATATGCTATTGATTCGTTCTATACTTAATTGTACAATAGCCCAGGCTTACCGTCGGCTGTTCAAAGATAACCCATATTGGGACATCTATTTTATCGTTTGTAACCTCTCGAAGATGATTGGCTTTCGATCATATCATTCTTAATCGAATTAACCTCAAGGCTAGTCTCGCTTAAAAGGCGCTAGAGCCGAGTATCCCTGTCAACCAAGATACACGCCAAGACTGTTGAATTTCTCCGCGGAGAACTATCTGGACTGAACTTCTGCGTATTAAAATGACGGAAATTTAGTAGCGGGAAAGTTGGACGTTGCAGCAATAACCTATTCTAACCACCATATTTCTCTCCCTATTCTGAGAGGCCAAAGATTAAATTGAAATCGCAGGTTAGTCACCCTCTTCATGGTCATCACGTGACCTATACTGACTAATATTACATCATGAGGCGATTGGGTTAATAATCAGCATCAAAATATTATTGTCTACTTTTCCTCGGCATCTTCAACTCCTTCATCTTCCTTCAACCACCAGACAAAACAACAGTTATACATACACATATACTTGAACGAAACCAACAATGTCAGCAAGGACAGCATCTAGTGGCCTCGTCAGGAGGACGTTGATGATCGAGTCTCGACCGGCACCAAGAATCTCTGCGTCATCCAGATTGCCGACAATAACCACGACACATACTCCATCATCGTCGAGATGGATACAGAGCCGCGCGGTGAAATTACCCGCTATCACAGCATCACAGTCACGGCATAGACCAAGCCTTGAACCACACCAACTTGGTGGTCCGCAATTGCCACTAAGCGTTCCCCGTGGAAGCCGGACCATATTCATTCAGACGGAATCAACACCGAATGCAGATGTAAGTATTCCACCAAGGCTCCGTTTACGCAACCATCCCCTATCAGGATTTCATTTGATTCCGATAACTAACTGAACATCCTCTTAAAAGGCCCTCAAATTCCTCCCAAACCACCCCGTCCTCCCCGAAGGCTTCCCAACCACATTCCTTGAATACCTCTCCCCGCGATCCACACTCGCGCCACCATACCCTTCTCCGCTTGCATCCAAACTCCTCAACGTCGACGGCGTGTCCGCAGTATTCTACGGAACCGATTTCATCACCATAACCAAAGCCGGCGACGCCAACTGGGCGCATATCAAACCCGAAGTATTCAGCCTCATCACCGAAGCCGTCACGACGGGAGAAAGCATCGTTAGCGTCGCGAGTGGAGAAGCGTCCGAGGGTGCACCCGCTGAAGAGGACTCGTTGAGCTACAACGAGGATGATAGTGAGGCGGTGGGTATGATTAAGGAGTTACTCGAGACGCGGATCAGGCCGGCTATTCAGGAGGATGGAGGGGATATTGATTTCCGTGGGTTTGAGGATGGGATGGTGTTTTTGAAGTTGAGGGGAGCGTGTAGGACTTGTGATTCGAGTACGGTGACGTTGAAGAATGGGATTGAGTCGATGTTGATGCATTATGTGAGTTTTGAAACCCCCCATACTTTTTTACGTTCGACGCATGGACAGCTGCTGACCGACTCCCTCGCGGGATAATAGATTGAGGAAGTGAAGGGCGTGACTCAAGTCCTCGATCAAGAGGAAGAAGTGGCCATGCAAGAGTTTGCTAAGTTCGAAGAGAAGCTCCGGCAGCAAAAGGGGCCTGACGCCACCGCTGGTACTGTGGGCTCGGGAAGCTTAGATACAGTGGCATGAACGAGTTGCATTTTATTTCTTCTGTATTCTACTTCTTCATGTGTTTGTTTGATGTTTTAAAAATTATATAACCACACCTACAATTATGTTAGGTTAAGCTTAGAGGATCTAGGAATTTATTTGCTATTTATTACTGTGGATTATTCGCTTGGGTTAGGTATGTAATCAGCTAGCTCTCTTGAACAAGCTACAGCCTTGACAGTTCCCTCCCCAGACAGCTTATTAGAAAGGCAATAGGGAAAAAAGGAATTGATGGCCCCTAATTCATAACATTAAGATATTTGACCCCGTAAACCCTCCTTCAACCCCAATAATCCTCATCCTCATCGTCAATATCATCATCAACCTCACCAAGCAATCCATCGTGCATCCTTTCCATATGTTCATAAATATAGTCCGCGGTACTCTTCTCCCCACAGAAATAGCACCAATGCGTTTTGCACCCCTTTACCGTGCAAAAAATATGACCACAACCACTAGTCTTCTGGGTCATAGTTCCGCATCCTGGGCATTCCCGCATCCTGCGCGTAGCTTCGACTGCTCTCCGAGCAGCCTCAGCTGCTTCTTCGGTTTGTGCGTCCCGCGCCGCCTGTGCATTAGCCAAGGCTTGCTCAGCTCGTATCCGCTCCTCTTCGAGCCGTTCCTCTTGGCAATCATCACAAGTCCATTTCCTAACTTCGGCAGGCATTCCACGGGCGCAAACACGTTCTACATACTCTTTCGCAGTGTGGCAATCACGGCACCAGGCGTAAATCCAAGTGCCCTTGTCTCGAATAGCGTTGGCTAGATTTCTAACGGCATGGATTCCCATGCCATACTTCGCCAGTGTTCGGGAGGAGGGAAAGCGTCGGCAGAATGGACATGATAAAGCCGCGATATTGATGATTCGACCTGCCTTGTTGAGTCCGTACCATCCTGAGAGGCATTCTTTGCATATACGCTGGAAACAGCCGCGACGGCCGCATGCTGGATTCACTGCATCCCGCCGGAAAGTAGAGAAACAAAGAGAACAAGAAATTTGTTCTGTTTGGCGCTGGGAGATGCGATTTTGGAGAGTTGAAACCAGAACAGGGGTATTGCGGATAAGCTTTTCCCCCAAAGTCAGTGGGTTTTCAATAGGAGGGAAGAGCGTAAATCTAGTGCGGAAGTCGTCGATCCCGATCGTGGATATGGTATGGTAAATCGAGCGGTTAGTGAACGGGTGGCTGTCTGGGTCTTTGGAATCACGTATGATCCAGGATAAGGAATTTTCAGCGGAGATTTTCCTCGCTGTACTCTCGACATCAACGGTAGTGTCCCTTCCAGAGCAACATGCTGGACAAGTGTAATCCGACGCAACAAAAGAGGAAGTTCGGTAAGCTTCTGGCCAAATTACCCGGTTTAAACACTGCTTGCATTCAACACATGGGGCAGAAATTTCCGTATGTCGACAATAATAACACTTAGGCCGGACTCTCAGGCCATCAATGTCATAGACCACGTACTGTGCTCTGCATGATTTAACCGAGCATTCAACCCACGTTGTTCGGGTGGACTCAGTATCCTCCATTGAAACTCGAGTATGTAAAGATTTCACAGCTTCTTTAGAAGATCCGTCCTCCGTGAGAAGGCATATCCCACATTTTCCGCTCTTCCCCATAATGGTGACAGATCGCGGGTATTTACATGATCGACAAGAAACCACGGGTCCAATTGGCATCATGGTCTTATCTGGTGTCCAGCCGACCCGTGCGGTCAAAGAACTATCGAAGTTGAGCTCCAACATCTTAAATGTGCACAGATTTTCGAACAGAGTTCTATCGCTTTCTCTGAGTAGGCTGAGAGGTTTCTCACTCGCATTCTTGTCGTCAGACTCAGAGGCTCGAGATTTTTGTCGGTGACGATATGCTCGATCGGCATCAAGAAGAAGAGACAAGCAAGAAACGGTCCAGTTCTCTGGTACATCAACATCACTCCAATTACCCCTGAAGCTGGTCATTCCACGCTCTGCCGCTTGGGTTAAAGGGGTAATGCCAAGTCGCAGACTCAGAGCAGCAAGCAGAGCCGCGGGCCGGCTAGATAGCATTGTCCCCGGAACAATGGTGTGCAAGAGGATCTTCCAAAATTTACCTTTATGCTCATCGGACGCTAAGGCCACTGGAATCTTGGGGACCTCTTCATCACTGGTCGCTGCAATATGCCGGGGCATATCTGCTGGGTTTTCTACATAAGTTAACCGCGTGAGAACACGGCCGAGACGTCTAAGAATCCTAGGATCGCAGGATCGTCCGATCTCAAGCAGTTCTGCCCTAGTGAAAGCCGTAATTGGGCGGTTGATATCATCATCGTCACCATTATTCGGATCGGTGCCTGTATGAGCAACGCCCATGGTTGGGTCAAGGAAGACGCAAGGAAATCGCTCCGCTTCGGGAACGCTGTCAATTATCTCGAGTACTTCCGCAGCGTAGTCATAGGATTCTTCAACCCAGGCCTTTGCACCTGCCTTTTCTTCGGCATCTTTAAGCTCGTTGATTTGCAAGCTAAACGCTTCCACGAGTTCATCGCGTGCTTCATGTTTTCTATCACTGCAGATAGTCCTCCAGAGAGTACCAAACACCGGATTAAGCATTATGGCCTGGACATCCTCTTTGATGATCTTACGGAGGTGTTTCACGGCCAGCGCTCGGAATGTAGGGTCTGTTGACCAGGACTGCGCAAAGTCAGTCACAGGATTGTCCTTCTTTGGCAAAAACTTCCGCAGACTGCCGTGGGTCATCGCGGTCCAATCGATATTAGACGAAACTTTCTTCCTTTCATCCGCCTTGCGAAAGGTGGTTTCGAAAAAGATGACTCCCTCTCCGTCTTTCTCATTTTTGATCTGTTTAATTTTCTCCACGCTGATGAAGCGAGATAGATAGGCTGGTAGAGCCTCATCTTTCTCTTGGGGTGCTTCCGCTTTTTCCACCCCCATCCACGCCAGTAACAGTGCCATCGTCACCTTCGAGATATCTTTCGGCTTTGAACTTTCGAGATAAAAACAAGAGCCTCGAGTTATGGCACAGAGGTAATTGTAGTACGAAACGCATTGCCATGGCATGTTGTCCTGAAGAATGCAGAATACCTGGGCCTGCTTCTCTCCGTCGCGTAATTGCTTGCAAGCAGAGACCCAATCCACAAACAGTGGTCCATATCCACCGTATGAATCAGGTTTAGACAATGCTCTCGCTTCTCGCGTACTGTTAGCTGATCCGAAGAATTGAAACTGTTTGAAGAAAAAATTAACATCAATTCATCTAATGTTTGGAGAAGAAGCTGGCTTACGGAAACATCTCTTTGCGTGTGCGGAGGCGCATCAGTATAGACCAAAACGATGGTCTTAGCGTCAGGACGCATTTCTTGGTAAGCCTTCGCCAGTGCTGTTTTCGTGGCCTCTGGGTAATCGCCGCCACCGTCTGCTTCAAGAGATTTGGCTGCAGCAAGGAGATCGGGTTGCCCTGCATCTGAGCCGAGGGATGGGTTGAGCCATCCAGACCATTTGAGCAGGTTACTGTCGCAATAATCCCGATAGGCGAGGAGTCCAATACGTGAAAAGCATCCTGTCAATGCCGAGACAGAAATAATCTGAGGAAGAGAGTGGTTGAGAGCGGCGAGGTACCTGCTCATGGAGGCCGTCGCATCGACGATGATGAGGAGGTCGTGCTCCTGTTCCATTGTGAGTTTCTGAGATTGGTAAATTTCTCATACAGGTAGTAAGGAGTAAATTCAGGAGTAATGTAGATTGCTGAGAAGTGGGAAGTGGGTATACCTGTCTAGCTCTTCCCCCATGGGTTGTCTGTCTTTTATATACCTGAGTCTCATCCTTCCTTTGACAAAGAAGTCCAAGTTACTGGCAAGTCTCCATAAAGAGTATGACTCCTTCCATCCTATTATTACTCACTTGTAGGCGTCTGCCTTGCAAACAGACATGTTCAGCCAGTGAGTATCTCAGAATCTTTGTCACTCCTTACGTCATCCATCTCGGCTGTGTCTAATTGGCACATCGTCTCTAAGCCACTTTTCAAAGGAATCATTATCTGGCGAACACTGGATTCTGTTTCGTTGTTTCTTCTGTTCCGCAAACCCATCCACATGCTTCTCAAAGCTCCAGATGTTAAGTGCTCGCTCCATGTGAAGCTGAAGAGGAGAGGATTTGGCCGTCATTGTGTAAGTGAGTACAGACTGCGATAAGCATTGTTAATTATTCTAGCAAAGCTTACCGATATAGCAGGTAGTTTTTGAAAATGCGAAGCCAAGGTGCTTCTGCGCTACAGTTCTGCTGGCATGCCTAATAACGTCCGAATGACCAATCAACGCGTTGATGACATTCTTTGTCATCAAGATGGTAATTTCTGAAAGAAACCAGGGCCGTCTCCCTGTGGAAAATTCCTATACAGGCCTTTGGGTCTTAAGTTTACTTCGTTGATCATGGCTGAGAGGAAGCGGCTTTATCCAATTCATAAGAGAAGAGTGGCTGGGAAGGATGCGGAAGAAAGCTTCGCGACGTGGTGGTCATCGCAAGCTCCAAGGGAGAATGATTCTCCCCATCTTACAGATCAAAGCTGCGCCGTGTGCGTTGCTAAGAAATCAGAACTGTCGGCGTGATCCGCAGTTTGACGAGTCTGTTTATGGAAATGCTGGTTTAAGGTCGAAAGATTACTGCCATCCAGTTTCTTCCTCCATCTTTGCCTAGAGCGAAAAAGGGAAAGAGAAATAGTGAGGTTGAAGCAGCCGGAAAACGTGCTGACGTGCGGGAGATTTGAAGATATGATAGCAAAAGAAGGAACAGATACAGAATATACTTCGTAGAAGAGGACGAAAGCTCAAGCCAGTATGTCGTGGTCTTTTTTCAGGGGCAGGATTTCCAACTTCGAGAAGGTTCGTTAGCATATTGTACCATGGGCATGTGTGCACTATTGCCTATCCGCTTTGATCTGAGAAGGACCATTCCCCTCTTATCCAGAAGCTATCATAGGGTGCGAATTTGGAGTCATTCCTTCTTCGCAATTGACCCG
This sequence comes from Arachnomyces sp. KDTOL00113, assembly GCA_949709995.1. Lineage (NCBI taxonomy): Eukaryota > Fungi > Ascomycota > Eurotiomycetes > Onygenales > Arachnomycetaceae > Arachnomyces > Arachnomyces sp. KDTOL00113. Next base: position 1,585,416 of record OX453234.1, read on the forward strand.
ATGATTGTCTGCCTATTCAATCCAGAGCAAGACACATTCATCTGCATTGACTCATCCTCCAACCCCGATAGATTTAGATAGCAAGCTACTTAACCGATCCTCCTTGTTCCCTAGATCAATCTATGCTAAAAGGCGAACGGTTTTACGCCAAAGGCCCTCATGTTCTCCTTTCCAAGCCCTGTATATAAAAGGGTTATGTATATATGTGCGTGCGTGAAAGTATATATGTACATCTAACGTAAGTGATCGGCTATGTGAAAGTGAAGAGAACCTTTAACGCAACTGAAGAGACTAGCCCCGAGGAATGCTTGATTTTGGTTTCGGCTGGGCCTAGATCCCTGACCTCTTCTTTACTGGGGATATTGTACGAGAAGAGAGGCGATAATTACGATTAATTATGATCGTGTGCACAGGTACAAAGGACGAAGTACTTTTATTAGCAAAATGAAAAATGCATGGATATATTGTGAATAAGTTGATGAAAATAATTGCTTGCATTTGAGTCGTCTTTCCTGTTTAATGTACTACCTCATACTTCTATCATCGCTGCATACATTACAGCATGATCTTCATGTTTGAAGACCTTCTTTCCTGCTCTTCTCTCTCAAAATTTGCGGGGTAATTAACGGAAAGGCACTGCCACAATGCACGAAAAAGCGCATGCATGTATCCGGACTGGACTGGAAACACTCAGTCCATGGTACTGCTGCATGCATGCCCTAATGCCAAGCTAGGATGTTGATGCCATGCCGACTGTAAGTCAGAGATAAAAAGACCGAGATGTATCTTACCTCCTATCCAGAATAGCTGTCAGTCATAGCTGACGGAGGGAGGGGAACCAGAGAATAGGGTCGAACGGTTAAGACCGCCGAGTATCCATGGACCGTAGAGTGGGAATAGACGGATCGACCCAGCGCCAAGGAAGAAATATCTGTTGGCTTTGATAATATTAATGGTGGCGCCGCGCATAATAATGGGCAGGACTGACACTCACCTTGTCATATTTCGCGCTCTCTGCTTGACGTTTCATGTGAGTAGAATACTATGTGCGGAGGCGTGGTGATGGGAACTTGGGAACTTGGAAGGCGAGAAACCTTGATTGAGATATACTCGTCAAGATGGGCTGTTTTGATGGCCATGTGATCTGTGCGAAGAGTGGAAAGAGGACGGGGAGAAAGTGTAAAGAGAGTTCATAACGGTGAGGTCTGGAATGATGTCGTGGCTATGTATGTTTTCTGCTTGGAGTCTTCAGGAAGTTTGAAAACCCTCGTCTACCCCGAGGAGATCGACGAGTGCTTGTCTCACTTCCTTGTTGCTTGGTGATGAGAGATCTACCCGTAGCTTTGATACCGAATCCATATCGTTATTCAACATCTATCCTCGCTTCCCTGAAGAGAAAAGGTAGATAGACTCAGAGCTTGCCTGATATCATCGTCAAGACAAGCCACAGTTGTTTGTGACCTGTAAGAAAAGGCGCTTTGATTCCCACCAATCCATTGTCCATTGATAAGGTTCCATTTCTTGACTAGCACGAAGCAAAAAAGAACCATTTCATCTCTCGCATATTCTCCACACGGGTGACGATCTCTATCCTTTGCTTGGAGCTTTCCCCTGATTCAGGTATGCGTCGATGGGGTCGCCAGGCGGTCGGTCGTGACTTTGCTTCTTTTTGCGTAACCCCGATCAATTACCTCGACGACAAGAGAGAGGTGAGCTTGCAGTTTGTTCGTCTATTGATATGTGCCGTGAGAGAGTGAAAAAAACCCCTTCTCAGCCGATATTGCGGTATTTTCGGAATGCTTGTCCATTTGGCCTCGTTTCCCTGGCTGACTTTTCTCTTTGATCTCACCTCTGTATGGGTCCGTGGGCCACAGAGAATAATCCCCGCCTCTGGAGAATTTCCGGACTCCCTCCTCCTCCTCCTCCTTCTTCTTTTTCTCAGGGTGTGAAGTCTGGATCCTTTTTTGGACAGACGCTGAGATATCCTGGAACCGACAGGAAGCAGGTTGGTTGGTGGATGAGATAGTTGAAAGAAGAATAATCGTCTCTTTTCTTTCATCCCTCCCTCTTCGAAATCCTCGTCGCTCTCGTCGCTCTCGTTCTCCTCTTTATCCTCTTTGTGGGCTCTTGGATGTTCCAGGCAGGGTTATCCTTGATCCATGGTTCGTTGGGAAGGCTATTAAGCGGTCCTGTCATCGATCGGCTCCATCTGTAAGCTTCCAATAGCACCCCCGCTTAACAAGACCTGGGCACTTGCACAGTTGCAGCAGCTCAACCGACGAGTAGAATGAAAGCCGTAGAAAAGCAACTTCCTTTTAGCTTCCTCGTCAAACTGTGGATCATGGACAGATCAAAACGGGTCGTCTAAACATCTCCGCCTCCAGTAGAGAAGGGAGAAAGAAGAAGACCCCATGCGACCATCACGAAGAAGGAGATCCAGACCTTTCTCCGATCAAGTAAAGTATCCTCTCTGTAATTCGAATAGAGGCTTCGCAGTCACTGTAGCCGTTAGAAGGGTAAGTTATAACGAAAGTTCCGCTATCTTTCTTAACTCTTTTTTTCCCTCTTTCTCTTCCCCCCAGTGCCACGGAGGTTCGTCACTTTTCGCCTCATCCAGTACTATTAATGCCCGCTTGTTCTGTCTTGAGTCGAAATACCGCGACTGTTGTGCGACTATCTCCCAACTTCCCCCATCTTCCTCTTCCTCTTCATCTTCCCCCTTCAAAAACCTATTAATTAAATTAATTACCTATCCTGCCCGCAGATACGGAGAACCCTGCCTGCTGCATCCTGTTCGCTGTTGTTCCTCATCCTGCTGCTGGTTAATACTGTCATCGTTGCTGCTATTGCAGACCGTTACACCTTTTCACCAAACACCAAACGTTCTTTCTTTCTCCGCAAATTTAGATCGGCGCATAGAGTCGGTTGCATAATTGCATTTGGCCTGGACTTTCTCGGACTTGGAACTTCGCCCCCAGATTCTTTGTCCCGCAAGTGCACTTCGGACTAAAATCCCAACCACGACACCTCTTGTCTTGTATGAACTGCTCCGCACCGAGCTCCAGGTCAAACCTGTGATTCGACTCTGGCACGACGATACTAACGATAGATGTATGCTCAGTTCGGTCGGAAGATGCGCTTCTCTTTTTAGGGCTGCGCATTGTTCACTGGCGTCAGTCTTCGACTTGACTCTCGAAGCACGGTCACGTAACCTGTTCGCGCCGCATTCAGACAGGCAGTGATCGAGGCGATAACATCTCCCCCGATTTTTTTTCCCTCCCACTCCCAAGTCGCCACACCGTTTACCGTAAATTCGATCGATAGAAAGAAGGAATAATATCCTGAGACCTCATTATTAATTCGCTCGACATTCTCTTGGCCATCAGACAAAGAAGAGTATCCGAGGAAGCTGCTCGATCATCGACGACCTGCCCGCATTCCTCCCCGTCCCAACCCTATCGAAAATAAAAGAAGCCTGGTTGCTTCCAGTTCCCCCGCTGCATTGCGTTGATTGACGATAAAAAGTGACGAAGAAGGAAATAACAATTGACGAATTTCATCGAAACGGTCCTTTGCTCATAGAATCCTTTTTCATACCTTTAGACTGGTAAGGCTCTATCTTCCCGGCTATACCAGGGTGCTATGCGGGGTGTTCTGCTGTGTTGAACGGAGACTGACGATGGTGGTGATGGTTAGATTGAGTTCCTGTTTTCGAAATTGCGCCAGAACCGTTTCCTTCATTCATCACTTTTGCCTTCCATTCACTATCGCCAGACATACTCAGCGTTAGAAACTTAGCCGCGTCGCAGTAGGTGAGCTCCTTCTTATATGTGTTTGTTCCTTCCACTGCTGGTTTCTCTGGATCACCCTTGGAAGTGGATGTCGCCGAGAGCCTTTTTGCATGGTGTTCGTCTGCCAAAGTTGTCCCCGGATCAGGAGGAATAATCTGAGCTGCACGTCAGTCCAGAACATTCACCGGAATAAGCACCAGATAATCGTTGGAAGTTTCGCTTGAACGAACCGGAGCCTACGCTTCTCCCATCTAGACACTCGGCGAACCATCACATAGTTAGCCACGGACCCTGGAGTAACATTCTCAAAAAGAGCTTCCCTTAACGCCCCGCGTTATATATATAACCCGATAGACCAAACCTGCAAAAACTTGGCCACTGGAAATATCTGTTTATGGTTGCCGTGTTCACAACATATATATGTTCCTACCTCCTAGGTCACGTTGCCTCGAAATCCGTGATGTTTTGATATTGGCCATTTTAGGATATGAACACTAGGATCCAAATTTCTCCGGAATCCACGCCGTGGCTGTTATCTTCCGGGCTATATATATCTGGAAATTTCTGAAAAGGGAGCAAGCTAACTTTATGTATAAAACTTTACAGTTTAGACAGATTGATATAATACCTCGCGTTTCTATTTCGACAACCCCCTTTTTAATTATATATCGTCTCGCTAGCCTGTGCCGGTCGGTGATTCTATACTCACTTCAGGGTCACCAGCTTTATAACACATATATAATTGAAATGGGTAAAGGGCGGCTGCCGCATGCCCTTTGTTGAATAAACCAAAACGCGACACCCGTGTCTTTATATGGGTGCGCATTACCCTTGGTGATAACACTCACCAGGCGACGACGATTAAACACCGTGCTCTAAGGAGTTGGGTGATAACACCCACCAGGCGACGACTAATCGCCGAGCCCTAAGGAGCTGGGTGATAACACTCACCAGGCGACGACTAAGCGCCGAGCCCTAAGCGACGGGCCCTAGGCAGCGGCGGTGTGTATATAATATCTCTCATCTTCTTTTCTTTTTACTCTCACCTTCCTTCATCCTCTCATCTCTCTACAACACAGTCTTGGGCGTTTACTGCACCTTTGGTTGTTTGTGGACGCGTTGTTTGGGACCCGAATATCTCTTTTGGGAGGCGGCTAACCGTCTGTGACCTTGTGAGTATTTCCCTGCTCGAATATCTGGTCGAGATACGCGAGGGTTGTGTTGGTCGAGTGAGAGGTCTTTGAATATCCACCAAGGTGACGTTCATACCTGACGTGGATGACCTCTACAGACAACACAGCCTCTTCTCTGCATTCGGTTGGAGCTCTATTGCGGATAGCTAATGAATCGAGTCGCAGCTCGACAGCGATAGTTACATATTCCAGCTCAAAGTACCTCAACATGGCTGCCCCTAGTAAGCCGACGCAGCAGTCGAAATCGACCAACCCTGCGTTTTCCTCCGCTCCTGGCAATAATGCGTCTTTGCTTCTGGAGAAAACTCACCCTGGAGTTCGACGCTCGACTCCCGATTCCGAAGCTTTGGCGTCATCTGATGATGAAGTCGAGCATCACCTTAACCAAATCCAGAACCCTCCTCCGCCGAAGCCTGCTAGACGCACATCGTGGCTCAACGAAGTCCCTGCAAGCTTGCCCAGAAAGGCTTCTTTGACTGCTAGTAGTTCGTTTCCGTCGACAAGCTCTAATCCTACTACCCCCGCCGTCGATCAGGCAACTTGGGGTACAAATCCAAGTCCTGGACTATCTAGCTCAATGACATGGGGGCCTTCGGGCAACGGATCCTTCCCATGGGGTACTGGTATTTGGAATACCGAGTCGCGCAAAGAGCCTCCATCTCGCTTGACTGAAGTACTTCAGTCACCGACTTCTGCGAACCCTCCAAACTCGAATACTAGTGTTGGGGAAGATATCATCAGCCCTACTGCACGTCCCATCCCTAGTGATCCTTCGATTCCATTTGCTATTCCTCTGCACCCAACTCCAAAAACCTATCGTTCCCAGTCCTACTCTGTTGGTCAACTGGACCCTGAAGTGGCAAACCCGCCTCCTAACAAAGCTACTATGCCCTACGCTGGCAGGCAGGCACGCAATGGAAGCCAGTATTCGTCGCTCCAACACCGGCCTTCTAGGCCAAGTTTGCTGGGAGAGTTGGGCCATGACCCTGCTACCCTCGGGCGTGTCCGTGAAGACGACGATGATGAGAGCAATGCAGCACCCGAGAGCGGATACAATCGATCTGCCAGCCAGACGCGTACTTACGAACAGCTTGCATTTGAAAATGCGATGTTGCGCCAAGCAGCCTCCGGTCAGCTCGATAACTCGCGATTCAGAGATCGTGCAGCGTCATCTTCCTCAGCTAACAATGGCTATGTTGGTTCCGGTGGACTTACTAACCACTACCGCATTCGTGGAAGCGTTCCCGAGGAATCCGATCTCGCCGTCGAGGATCAGGACGAGTTGGGAGACATACCTGACTATAATAACATCAGAAGCACTAGAAGGAGGTTCAGCGAGCACTCAGCTAATCTCGAAAAACAGATCCCGACCTTAGCGTCTTTGGAAAATCGTAACCTTGAGAACGTGAAGAGGGCCCATTGGCAGACCTCCCTCGATTTCGGCGGCGTCCCAGAGGCGTCCCAAAGCCGTCGACATTCCTTCGCCGATATCCCAACGAGACAAGGATCGATCGGCTCGGCCGGCGATTCGCAAGTCCCCGGTCTAGGCACCCGTCCCGGATTGACCGATCGAGATGATGGATATGGAAATTATGGAGAGGGTACCCATGCTACTTCCCCAGGAGATAATCGGAACCGTGAGTATTCCCATTTTCGTACGAATTATCAACTCGCAGAACATGCAATAGAACTGGAGCATTTACGTTCCCGCCAATTTGCAGCTTCCTATTTTTCTGGACAAACCCACGCCCTTCGTGGTAACGATAACCTCCCCCCTGCCCCATCTGGACTCTCCACGTCCCTTCACCAAGCATACGTCATGCCCAATGCGTATGGTCGTCAGCATGCGAACATGCCCCACCCCAATCAGAACCAGCTCTTGTTTATTGTCACATTCAAATGCTGCCGTGCCGATGTTTTCTACGTTCAAGAGGACACCGGTTTGCAGGTGAAGCCAGGAGAGCTCGTAATCGTCGAAGCGGATCGCGGAACGGACCTCGGTACCGTTGCCCACGCAAACGTGACGTGGGCTAAAGCTAGAGAGCTTAAGGAACATTATGCGGAGGAGCATTATAAGTGGCTTATGCTCTTTTCTCGCCAGAGTCAAACTGGAGCTCCCAATGCTGTGAATCCTAATGGGAATATGTCAGCTTTGAATGGTGCTCCAGGAAGTGCTGTTGGTGGTATGGGTCCACCAGGACAGCATGGAATGCAAGAGCCTCAGAGTGGTGATATTAAGCCAAAGCTTATTAAGAGACTTGCTCAGAATCATGAGATTCAGACCCTGCGCGACAAAGAGGGGAACGAAGCCAAGGCGAAGCGTGTTTGCCAGCAAAAGGTTGTTGAGCACAGATTGAATATGGAAATTTTGGACGCCGAATTTCAGATGTAAGCCAACCCTTTCTTTTGTTTCTGTTGGCTATGAATCATTGCTTACCTGTCGTGTCTATAGGGATTGGAAGAAACTTACTTTCTATTATTTTGCCGATGCTTATATCAATTTCAACTCCTTGGTCACCGATCTATTCAAGATCTATAAAACACGAATTTGGATGTCGGCTATTAACCCAGCTTCTTTTGTTACTCCTACTGCTGGCCTGCAGCCTCCAGGAGCTGGTCCCGCGGGACTTGGATATGGTCCTGAAGCTGATCGCCGCCGTCAAGGATATGGTGCGCCCGGACCTTCCCCGGGGAAATTTGCTGAAGCCGCAGAGGCTGGCCGTGAGATTGGTCAAAGCGGTGGACTCCGCAGCCCCTATGCGGATCCTTATCAGGCTTTTGGACAGCCAGGACGTCAATCTGGTCTTGGTTTAACTGGATTTGCTTCGGGTTTACAGCCACAGGCTGATCCGTTCTCTTCCTATCCTTCTGGGAATTACCCTGTTATGGAGTCGGGCATCGGAGATTACGGAGCACAGAACGCGGTCGGTGCAGGTGGATTGCGCCAAACCAATCCCACTCATCCCGCACACGGCGACTGGGTGCATAACTTCCAAGGTCTCTCGCTTAACTCCTGATTTTGGGGCTTGAGGCATATCGACTGGTTAATCTCTCACCAATAGCGTACAACACGATAACATCACATCGGCGAAGAAACATCTTTCCTCGCATCTTGGGGAAATTTGATCAACGGCTTTACTCCACCGACAAGTTGCTACCGCGCCTTTACCTTTTCCTTCATTTCTTCTTTATCTCTTTACGTCCTCGATACACAGCTAGAAATTTCCTATCGCGTTTGGTGCATTAGACCATTGAGAGAGGTCTCTGTCACCATTTCCGGTCTCTTCCAAGTGGATACAGATAGACTATTCCGACTTAACGAATAATGGACGGGTTCGTTGCCTTTTCTGTGATCCCCCAGTCGAGGCGCGAATGGAGCTGCGTAACCGACCTACGTTCGCTTTCGCTCTGGTGTTATCTTCGAATTCTTTGTCTTTTATTGCTTTCCAGGACATTTTTCTTCTCTCTTCGACCCTTTTTCACTCCTTTATTTTTGTCCTCAGTTCTGCGTGGCATAGTTTTTTGCTTCTTTTCCTCTTTTTTCTTTTCCTTTTTCCTTTTTCGATCTCCATCTACGAAGTTATGACGGGAAGGGAAGGGGTTCATTTAAAATGCAGAACACGGATTAAGATTTCTTATTTTTAATTTGGGAAAGATCGTATAGCGCGGGATGGGTTGGTTTTTATGGCAAGCCAGCGAGAAGACAGGAAATTTCGGGGTGAAGAGCCAACGGGTTCGCATCTTTTTCTTCTCTCCCAACACCTTATCTTCGCGGGGTTGTTGGATGGTTTCCAACAGCCATACTTTCTTACGTGTACTTTAACTTCTTTTATTCCTCGAGTTATTCTTGCTTGTTATTTTCTTTTTTCCTTCTACTTTTCATTTCTATCTTGCGAGTCGCGAAATTGCGATAGGTAGTTAGCTGTAACTCATTTTTCTCCATCTCCTTTTTCCTTTCTCCCTTCTCCCTTTTTTCCCTTTTCTCCTGGGTATACATTTTATTCCCCTTTTTCCCTTCTAGAGCAGTTTTCTCTTATATCTCCTTTCTCTCTCTCGCCATTCATTCCTGACGAAACAAGAAAAATGCACGGCGCTTCTTCTGAAGGTAGATAAATTGATATACTGAAAAGAAAGAATAGAAACGTTTTGGGAGCATGATGCGAGGCCAATTTTATATACATTTTTATATCTCCTATCCCCAAAAAGGGGTAATATCACTGCAGAAAGCATCACATGACTTGTAGATTGATAAGTTTATTTCAATGACAGAGGACAACGGACTCTTCTTCCCCTCCTTTGCATTTCTCTCAGTTTTTATCTTGTCAAGAAGCAGTGACTGCTTGGACTTTCGTTTAATATTTAGTTTGAATCTGTTCAGGGGCAATTTCTCGAGTCGCAGTGATGGCTCGTGCTGGGAATAAAAGGAGTGGTGAGTTTTCCTAGAAACCTCACTTTTTGAACAATAGTCTAGGAATTCGGGCTGATGTTGTGTTCCTTTAATACGTATGTAGCGCCGGCTAAGACGGAGAGTGCTAGTAAAAAGGGGAAGACGAAGGCAGGTCCAAAAGCAGAAGAGGATAAGAAGGGGAAAGGAAAGGGAAAGGGTAGGGGTAGGCCGAGAAAGGTCGAGATATCAGAAAGCTCTTCTGAGTCCCCGGAAGGAGATGAGGATGGGAACGAAGGTCTTGAAGCACTGAGCCGGTCTCAGAGTAGTGCGGATTCAGAAGGCATGGAATCCACCAAGTACGTGGTGGAGTTCGAGCCAAATTCTTTTATTGTTGGGTGATAGAATTGACATGAGAATCTAGAAAGCTCTTGAAGGAACTGCAGAGCGTGGTTGAACAGACTGAGAAGAAGGATAACTTCCAGAAGGAGTTTGAGAAAGAGGTTCGAGCGGAGGAGAAAAGATTGCTTGAGCTGTTGGATGAGCTGGAGAGGGAAAGGTAGGTGGTTCTACTAAGGATTTGCATTAAACGTCTGTCTTTGATGCATATGAAATTGAAAAATCTGATGCTCTTTATATAGACAATCTGAGAGAGAGGCGTTTCATAACGAATTCTCTTCTCTCCTAAAGGCAGCCTTGTCGCCTTTAGGGATTGATGATACAGGTGCAACGCCGATGTCCTCAGCTTCGTCTTCCCCGTCCTCCTCAGCAAGCACAGAACACAGCGAGACGCCTTTAATTAGGGTACCAACTGTCGACGAACATCCACTTTATGTCGCATCTCGCACGCTTATGGAAGAGTTTAAGGACATGATAACGGAATACGACAACCTCACTCGCCAGACAGCCAGCTGTCAAATTCCAGAGGACCTGGCCGAGGTATGGGAGAAGGATTACGCCGAGGTTCGCCGTCTCATATCCGTTGGAAGGACGGCTACGGAAGCGGACATCAAGAGGCTTCTGAACTATGAAAGTGGGAAGGGTCGCAAATCTAGAGTGGACAAAAAGCAGGGAATGGATACAAATGGGTTGAATAAAGATGAACATCTCCAGGCAATGTTGGAGATGGGACGCGAGGGTCAGAGTAGCGAGAAGAAGGTCTATGGGTGGGGTAACGTCGCACATAGACTTGAGAAAGGCTTTAGAAGTCTAGTAAAAGCTCTACCAGATGAGGACTGACTGGGAGGAAAAGGATCCGGAATATGAGGGAGGTCTTAGAAGGAGTGTCCTGTGAAACGAGGACATATGGGAAATTGTTTCCAGTTCATGTAATTTGTTCTGCTTTAGGTGGTTGATTCGCTCGCCATCGCTTCTACTTTAGCTGTTAGCATTAGATTAAGATGCTGTTATAGTGTGAAAATTCCATAAATCTATGAATTATTTAAAGAAAAGTTGGAGTTGGAGTTGTGAGAGAAGGTTTTTGGTGGTCCGCTTGGCGTTTAGGGTCGAGGGTTTAGAATTGCTCGCCTAAAATTTTTAGCGTCCCACACACAATTCATCTTGAACTTGGAGAGTTCTCGACAATTCAACACTCCGCAAGTTCAGCGACAACGACAACACCAACGACCAAACCGGTGCCGACAAGGTAAGTGCTTTAAATACTAAGACTTACGATTCTCTTTATACTGTATGCCGAGAAGCTGACCTTTGGTTCTATTACAATCGCAGATGGGTGCCCTCAAATACGTAGAGGAGCTTCAAAAGAAGAAGCAGTCTGATGTGATCCGCTTCCTCTTGCGCGTTCGATGCTGGGAGGTGAGAATACCCCTCGAATTGTTGTTATAAAGAGAGAGCAAGCAAAGAAGAAGACCCGGAGCTGGAATTCCCAAAAAACCGTCATGCTCTACGAAAGCTTTTCCTGAGCGACAACCCCCTCCTTTCCACCGGTCGACGGTTCTTCTTCTCCCATTCCGTCTCCTATCTTGGGAAAATAAGGCGAATGTGGAAGATGGGAATAAACACATGAAACTGTGGCACATCTTTTTGCGTGTGTCTTGCTATACACTCGTTGAACTTTGCTGAGAGTGCATCAATATAGCTCCGTCAACTCAATGTCATCCACCGTGCATCCCGCCCATCCCGCCCCGACAAGGCCCGCCGTCTCGGTTACAAGGCCAAGCAGGGATATGTCATCTACCGTATCCGTGTGAGACGCGGAGGTCGCAAGCGTCCCGCTCCTAAGGGTGCCACCTACGGTACGCAGTCAATTTCGCAGTCTTTTTAACCCCTTCGAAAATTTTTCGCTAACTGATATTTTTGTACTTTTCAGGCAAGCCCACCAACCACGGAGTGAACCAGCTCAAGTACCAGCGTTCGCTCAAGTCGACCGCCGAGGAGCGTGTTGGCAGACGTTGCGCCAACCTCCGTGTCCTCAACTCGTACTGGGTCAACCAGGACTCTACCTACAAGTACTACGAGATCATCCTTGTCGACCCGCAGCACAAGGCCATCCGCCGCGATCCCCGCATCAACTGGATCGTCAAGCCTGTTCACAAGGTACCTCATTCCTACCGTTCAGAAAGAAGAAACGTGAGATTGGACAGTGATGCTAATATTTCTGTGAAATTAGCACCGCGAATCGCGTGGACTTACAGCAACCGGCAAGAAATCTCGCGGTCTCGGAAAGGGCCACGGTTACCACAAGACAACCGCTGGCAGAAGGAAGACCTGGAAGAGACTCAACACCCAGAGCTACTGGAGATACCGTTAAATGGGGTAGTGTGTTGGGGCGTTTACGACTCGTTCTTGTTATGGTCGCGGAGGGTATCAAAACATGCCATGTCTGGGAGCCTTTTTCTCAGATTAAGAAGCGAGAGCTTGGTACGGACGATCTTCCGGATCAGATATGTCAGCTAGCAAAAGGAATGAACTTTCTTATCCAGTTACTTTGCTCATAAAAAGAAGTGTTAAGAAGTCGAGGTTTTATGCGTTTTCTCGGGATATGTGATATGTAGAAGGACCTGCCCTTTTCCACACAGGTTGTTTGGTATGATAATATGACAGTGAGATTCCTCGGTGGTCCGATCGCGTGGGGCATCCTATCCCTTTCCTCTGGGTGCTTTTTCACTAGGATCATCTTATTCAATTGCTCTCGTGGCACCAGCATATCCCAACTGCACGTAAATAGTGTCTTAATTTAGAAATGTTTCACCTCGTCCGAGAAAAAAAGAGAAGGCCCCTGTCAGATCTCACCACATCCCAACGCTGATCTATCTTATCAAATCCATCATACCAAATCGTATCCGAGGTTATTCTGTAGATGTCTTCTCAGACGATGGAGAGGGCCCGGAGTATATAGAAAGCTTAGTCAGGTCACACGCGTCATCGAGCTGAAGATCAAACAATAGAAGTCACAGGACCAGCAGCTTTTAAAGATATCCATGGGTTGATCTCATTGTCCTCCATATACTCACCATTGAAGGGAAGGAACTTGTTCTAGTTGAGATAGATGTATCTCAGGTAGTCGTGGTTGCACTTTCAAGCATCCCTCTTTCTCTTCTAGCTGCGAAAACAACCCTCATGTTCAGTCTGAGCTTCACCATTCCTTTCATCAAGGGGGAAGGTTCCATTCAACCATGACCTAGAAAGAAGGCATCAATCGTTCAATCAACACAAACTCTCATTCACAGCTTCACCGAGTTGACCTCTCGTTACTACTACAGCTATCGTTTACTTTTTCTATCCTCTAGAAATCCACGATCGTTGCCATCTACACTTATCCGTTAGCACTTTTACTTCCATGTCCAGCCTCCTTCCAGATCGCGCGGACGTTGCTCCCAAGCTGTACCTTTACCGCTGCCTCGATGCCTAGCTGGTCAGATCGTTTACTTTCCAACCCGTCAACGTCTTCAAGCGCCGGTGCCCCTCATTCTAGCGGCACCCCTCACCACCACCCGCAGCCGTCAATGTTTCCCGGAGCTGGACAGTCGAGCTCTCGGCTTTTTCCGAATGTTCCAACTATAACTGGGCCGGCACCTGAATCTTCACGTCGCGGACATTCTCGCTCAAGCAGCAACCCGTTTCCGTCATTGTTTGGTGGGGGTAAGAAGGACAATAAGGCAGCTGCGAGGTTTGATGCACTAGAATCAACAGACGACGAAGGTACAAACTATGTCGGGCTTCCTCGGACAAGTTCCCCGTCGAAGTCGCCCCATCATCGTCGCGGAACGCCTTCGGAGGATCTCTTGACTGGAAAATGTATGACTTGCGACTCTACGGTGCGATGGCCGCGAAACCTGAAGGTCTTTCGTTGCTCGGTGTGCCTCACTATCAACGATTTGGAGCCAAATCTAGAGAGACCTAAAGACGATTCGTCGAGTAATTCTAAGGGTGCTTCCAGGCAACAAGTTCCCAGAAAACGTAAGAATCGCTTCATCCAACTATTCCGCAGCTAGCTAACTGTAAACCAGCACTTCCAATTTCAGTCGAGAGAACCAAGTCGATCATCGATCGGTGTGTCTTCACTTACCTTCAAAGCCAACTCGAGAAGCCTGATTCATCGCCCTCTCCACCAAGTCACTTTAATCCCAACAGTGCAGCACCTGAAGGACATCGACGTAGCCGTTCCCAGCTTCCATTTCGACCTGCGAATACAGGAGAGAGGAGAGATATTAGCCCACATGCGAACTTAGGGATGGATTTATCCGGAGTTGATTCCCATCATGATCACCGTCTCGGACTCGATGGTTCGACTGGAGCAGACCCGGAAAGCACAGCTCAATTGTCAAAGAAGCCCGAGTCAATGTTTCGTCCTCTAGAGAACTATATAATATCATCATTCCGTCGAACCGATTGTCTGAACAACTCTTTCACGACATTGAGATCCCATCAGACCGCAAGTGAAGGTCATCAACAGAAGACGACCCTCGACACGGGGACAATGTCTACATCCTTATCTCATGCCCCAACTTTCGAGCTAGATCCTAAGACCATCCTTCTAGGTGACGTTGCGGAGAATGGATCATGGTGGACGGGCAACCGTGGACGTGGACGTAAAAACCGATCTACTGATGAACAAACCACAGGGAGAAGTGCGATAGGTGCGAAAACATCTCGCATAAATTGGGCAGAGCTTGAGGAGTGGTATCAATTGATTATCCATGCTGGAGAATCTTGGCTTGACAAATGGTCAGAAATGATGCCTGAAGAAGCTCAAAGCCGGGAAAAGTCACTTTACTCGAAAAGATGGGAGTCTACTAATCTGTCGATATTAGATCAGGAAATTTCCAGTTCCCGCCACAACCTGCAGAGGACACTTCTTAAAGCCACAGAGAACCTCCTCAAGCGTCCACGGCGTCCTTTAAAACAGCCAGATGATATTAGATTCCTGTTGATGCTGCTTGCGAACCCATTGTTGTATTCTTCTGGTTCCGACGGTAGGAGGAAGCCCTCGGTCCCGAGTATACCAATGTCTGAGAAAAGGATACTCGGCTCTAAGCCCGCCGATAAACCCGCCGATTCTTCCAATCGCAAGAGATCTCCATCTGAGAGGGGACCGCCATCGGCACGGAGAAACACCAGTGGTCCTGGTCAACATTCAGGTATCGTGAAGCGTATCCTAGGCCTCCTTTCAAACCTACCGAATGAGTGCCATCAGCTGCTGGTTTCGTGGTTTTCCAGACTGCCGGAGGATCATTTTCAAAAAACCGTGGATCTTATTGGTAGATTCGTTACCTATCGTTTAACTCGTCAGCATGGGAGACAGCGAAGTGAACCTCCTAAACCTGGAAATGGTTTGGTACCTAGTTTCTCTAGCACTGGTGGTACATCCTCGGCCCAGTTGCATGCAGCACTCACTTCTAGGGAACCTTCACGGCCTGTCGAAAATAAAAACAAAAAAACCGTCGTTTATGGCGAAGACTGGCAGATCAAGGCAGCTGCACGGGTTATGTCGTTGTTTTTCGCAGCAAATGATACTAATCTGTCAAAAAAACGTGGTGGAATACAGTATGAGCAAAGAGTACCGAGTGCCGCTCTGTCTGCGAAACATCACGCCTACAATCATGGCCAGATAATACCCATTAATTCTTTCTACAACACGCTTTTGGACTATTCTGATCTTCTCGCGGATTTTGAATCCTGGGAGTCACGACGGGGCAAGTTTTCTTTCTGCCAGTACCCTTTTTTCTTGAGTATCTGGGCGAAAATCCACATTCTGGAACATGATGCGCGTCGCCAGATGGAGGTTAAAGCCAGGGAGGCTTTCTTTGACAGCATCTTAAGCAGAAAGGCTATTAGTCAATATCTAGTATTGAAGGTAAGGCGAGACTGCTTGGCAGAAGACAGCCTTCGAGGGGTCAGCGAAGTGGTCGGTTCCGGACAGGAGGACATTAAAAAGGGGCTTCGAATCGAATTTGTGGGTGAGGAAGGTGTTGACGCTGGCGGCCTTCGTAAGGAATGGTTTCTGTTGTTGGTGAGAGAAGTCTTTGACCCGCATCATGGTGAGTCTTGCACATTTGCTCCCATAATATACAGTAATTAATTTCTGTGGACAGGACTTTTTATCTACGACGAAGATTCTCAGTATTGTTATTTTAACCCTTACTGTTTTGAGTCGTCCGAACAATTCTTCCTGGTGGGTGTCCTGCTTGGACTTGCCATCTACAATTCGACAATTCTCGATGTCCCTCTACCACCGTTTGCATTCAAAAAGTTGTTGGCTTCCGCACCACCCACTGGTGCTCCCACAAGCTCCGCTCCGCGATTATCGTTCGTATACACTCTCGAAGATTTGGCAGAGTATCGTCCTGCTCTTGCGAAGGGATTACGCTCACTCCTCGAATATGATGGTGATGTTGAGGACGTATTTTGTCGTGACTTTGTTGTGGAAATGGAGCGATATGGAGAGGTTATAGAGGTTCCACTGTGCACTAATGGGAAGCAAAGACCCGTGACAAATAGGAACCGGCGGGAGTTCGTGGATCTCTATGTCCGGCACCTTTTGGACACAGCTGTCGCCCGACAATTCGAGCCGTTTAAACGAGGCTTCTTCACTGTTTGTGGAGGGAATGCGCTATCACTTTTTCGCCCCGAAGAAATCGAGCTCCTTGTGCGCGGGTCGGATGAGCCGCTAGACATTGATTCTCTCCGCGCTGTAGCGACATACGAACACTGGCCATCTTCAGAGCCCGAGAAGGAGCCTGTAGTGAATTGGTTTTGGGACTTTTTCGCTCGCGTGTCGCCCCAGCATCAACGAAAGATTTTGAGTTTCATTACTGGCAGTGATAGGATTCCAGCGATGGGAGCAACAAATCTAATAATTCGGCTTGTCTGCCTGGGTTCGGATACGTCCAGGTTTCCAACGGCTCGAACTTGTTTCAACATGGTCGCTCTTTATCGGTACACATCGAAAGAGATGTTTCGGGAGAAGTTCTGGCGGGCTGTTGTAGATAGTGAGGGGTTCGGGCTGAAGTGATACAGCAACCTGGTGAGGTGTTATGTCTGCGAATGCCTTTCCCTTTTCCCCAGGCTATTATACCCCAAATAGGTTTATCTCTCACTGGAGCTTCATTATTGGGTGTTTTAAGGAATGCATTGGGGCTCGGTTTAGTTTAGTTTCTTTTATTTTAGTTGGTCTCTTGCGGATCTTGTATTCCCCTTCCTTGGTCTCTGTTTGGGTTTGCATTGGAGGTAAGGACTAACCAAGGGCATTGCAGGTGAATTAGGGGACAAATGAGCGTTTAATGCTAAAAACTCGTTATAGGGAATGGGATTAGTTAAATAATAGGTGAAACGAATTCTTTTCTTTCCGTCTACCCCACCGTTGAACAGTGCAGGATAGCAAATGATAGTGACGAGTGCTATGGCTCAAGGGAATTGAGAAACTACTGAAATTATATTCCATTATTTCCTAATCTCATTAACAAAATTCTGAACGATAGTAGATTTGTTTATTCAAAAGTTCGCAGTTGCGTTATCATTAACTCCAATAATCTCTCCAACCACGCTCTTGAAGATGCCATTAGGGTCAAACTTCTGGCGCACCGCCTTGAATCGCTCGAGGTGCTATTTCGATAAAGTCTTAGTTGTGTGATGAAGACGGTGAGAGATGAGGGGGAAATGGGTGAAACTCACGCTTGGGTCTAGATTTTTTACGGATTGTTCCAAAACGCTTCTTGTGTTCTTGGTCCAGTGCGGTCTGCATGGAAACTCGTTGATTAAGGTCGTTGTGAGTTTGTGGTCTTTTTTTGTACTGGTCAGTACGAACTGAGAAAACCTTGTTTAGTTTGTGGAGAAAGTTCCGAGTTAACTTACAGAATTCGTCGTTGAATCTCAGCTGGTCTCCTACTGTTGGTCTGTAAGAGGGGAAATCAAACATCATCGCGCCTTTACTCCAATCCGCTCCGTCGGCGGTATCTGTACTCGTCTGGCCTAGCAGATCCGTATAAGGGCGGCCAAACTTGATGTTGATACCGCTTCTGTAGGTTGAGGTCATGGTTATACCCTTGTCGGCCTCGGCATCGAAGGCTTCTCTCACTCGCTTTAGCAAGGCGTTGGCTTGGGTGACTGGCACCGCTAGCTCCAGAGTGTAAGCGCGAAGGTTATACTCCCATTCGGGTTTCTGGTCCGGGTAGAGACCACCGATCAGGACGTCGTAGTTCCAGCCGAAGACGGGCCAGTCTGTTATTTCTTCATTTGTGGACTTCTCGTGGAAATTGGGCGCCTCCCACTGGTCGAAGAAGATCTGTTCGGCAAGCATGTTTGATGTTGCGAGGTATTTTCCGCTATCTAGGAGGGTACGTGCGGCGAAGCCTTCGGCGTCTGTGACGGAGAAGGTCGATTGGAATCCCTCTTGGTCGCTTCTGTTCGTTGGAATTGTGTCGTAGTATCTATAGTGGAACTTACGAAGGTAAGGCCACCACCAGAAGTTCGCGGTCGGGTATGGTGCGATCATGGCGTAGATATCGCCGTCCAACACTTCCTCTTCGTCAAGAGTTTCTTGCTGTGAGTAGACCTTGAAGTCAGGGTATATCTTGAACTTCAATCTTACGATAGGGCCCAGCAAACCCAGGGAGGTCGACGCGGCTAGCCAGTCGTCGTTCGACTCGTCTCGCTCGATGTGTTGGATCGTTCCGTTGCCGTCAATAATGTCCATGGCCAACACCCCCGCAGCAACCATAGAGTGTTCACTCAGAGAAGACCTGTGAGCACCCATCGCAACTGAACCAGCGAGGGTAATGTTCCAGTTGACGAGCGCGTATCCCACCGATGCGCCATTCTCGTGTAGGTATTCAGCAAGTTGGAAGAAGGTCACGCCCGCTTCAATCACCACGGAGCCACCCTCAAGATCAAAGTCGGAGATCGCGTTGACGTCTTCAGTCTGGATAATAATTGTCCTTGGATCGTCAGAGCACATAGTATCGTACCACATATGCCCCTTTCCACTCGCTCTCACAGGGATGTTGTTCTTCGCAGCATCTTGAACGATGCTGACCATTTCCTCCACTGATTCTGGATGATGTACTTCTGCTACATCGTTGCAAGCCGGAAAGCCCTCGCCATCGAAGGTGTTGTATGGAGCTGCGGACACACCAAGTGCAAGCCCGAGAAGAGCCGCCTGTGTGAATATGCCTACCATATCTACAAAAGTTTTCGTACCTTGATCGATAACAGCTCTCGGCGGCTAAGGAAGAGCTCCGAATACGGGGGAAAATCTGGGGAACCTACTTCCCCATATAAGTGCCTGTTCTCATAGCATTCGAGAACTGATCCATGGGCAGCCGCGGAGAGAATGCAGTATCGAATTTCATGTGACGGATGCCAACCTTGCTATGAACTGACTCCAATCCTTCAAGTCAGGCGTGGAAAATTAAAAGCGAGCTCGCCAAGCTCTTTCTTGGATGCGTGAGGCAAGGATCTCCCCTATTCCTGGGATATATTCGTCACGATGGTACCTCTTAAAGAAACGTCAAGACGGCAGATGAGCACTTGATAGGCGGCAGGGAAATTAAACGTGGAAACGAATCAATAATGATCATCAGAGCAGAACTCATGGGCAATGGGCATGACCTTTCTCCAGACTTTGGTTTCGGGCTGTTCGGAACACAGCTGAAAGAGAACCTTTTAACCAAGAACAGGAATAGAATAGATATTAGATCGATGGCAACTCAGTGAGGACTGATTTCTACTACACAGAGCAAAGAGGTAGGTACGTAGAGTGAATAAGTCTATGAGATGTGAGAATGATAGAGGCTGGTCATCCAAACTCCGCTTGCTCCGAAGGATTAAGTTAGGGTTGCCTTGTGGCCCGCGTCTGTTCTTGGCGAAACTCGGCTATTGGACCCCGCTGAACGCCAAGATGTGGGGGTGTTGAGTTTAAGTTAAAGATTTCGGGTGCTAGTTTCAGATAGGTTTAGCTGCCTCCATGTTATGATTGATGGTTGGTTGGAAGATACGTACCTTGTGACGCGGAAGCTTGGGGTTTAAAAACATCTTTGACAACACAATATGAATCTTTTGTGGTACTTTCTAAAACGTCCTTCTATCCCATCACTATTCACCTTGGTGGCCCCTTTTGAGACGACTTATTATCTATTGTCTCGACTTCCACGGATACACCTTTTTTCCGACAGATTTTATGATAGCTTTTCGTGATATCCAAAATGCCTTCGACCGCCGGTATCTACGTTGCCATCTACGACGACGGCGCTATCTACAAACATTGGAGACTTTTTATCGATGGCCCCGGTGATTCGGAAAAAACCATCCTCCATATTATGGGTTCCTCGACCAATTATCGGTTCGAGATGAGGAACTCCGACGCTCGCAAGTCGGACGGAATCTTGGAGCTGATTCATATGTGCAATGTGAAGGTCTCCGACATCCCTGCTATCAAGGAAGCTGGAAAGAACGCAGTCATACACAACGAATTCCCTGGCTATAACTGCCAAGATTACGTGCTCGAGCTTTTGGACGGATTGGAGACACGGGGGATTATCGACGGTGCAAACAAGGAGTATAAAAACCGCAAGAAAAATGTCACAAGCAAGCAGGAAGGATTCGCATAGGTGGCAATGTCTGTAAAGGCGGTGGCACCCTATATAAAAAACCTAAAAGAATATCTGTGGAAGAGTTCTGAAGAGGCTCATATGTTATTAGTTCCCATATCCCGCATCGACTCCGATTCTGCCACAGCTTCGACAATTTAGGAGGTTTTAAGATGGATATCCCAAAGTCTATCAACGAGCCAACGGACGGGATATTTCAATGGAGAAATGCTTTCCGGAAGGTAGAGATACCAGTCATCTTCGGCCACAAGACTTAGATTCCCTGTCAGCGTGGTGGATTCATAATATTCCGGATAGAAGCCACTGTCTTCCCAGTCGATAATCCCAGTAACCGTCCAAGCGTGATCATTCTCCTGGTCCTGAGCAACCATGATGTTAGTCTTCTTGAAGTCGCCGTGAGTGAATACAGAGCCACGTAAAGCGGCGTTTTCTTCAGCCAGAAAGGAACGGAGCAATGCGATATATGAGCGACTGCCGTGATGAGGTTTGGAAAACTGCAAAGAGTCAAACTCCCTTGCTGTGGCGATGACCGTCTTCTGGGGATTTATGGAGAGTCGATATTCCTTTACTCCCTCTCCACCCACGCCTCCAAGCACGTTGCCGTCAGGTTGTCGGAGAGTCCTCAGCTTGCGAAAGATATTGTCTAATTGGCATTGGATTGACGCTTTATCTTTATGCGCAAGACTTGGCCATGCTTCGGTTAATGTCATACCCGGTATGCACGACATGAAAATAACACGAAATGGCCCAAGTTGGATCATGCCATGGGCCCTAGGTGCTGGGATCTCGGGCATGCGCTCTGCAAGGTATTGCATACTTGTGTATTCAGTATAGTCTTCATCTTCTTGAGTAATCACTTTCATGACGATATCATCGCTACCCCTGACAACAACTCCCCTGACGGGGCTTTCCCAGATCTTAAACGAATTCCAGATCAATGACTTCAAAGAAGAGGCCAGCAAGCACTCTGCGTTATCGGAGGTACTAGGTATTCCGGGGTATTGAGAAATCAATGCTTCCGCCTCTTCTGACGGTCGAAAGACAATTTTTGCAGTATCGGCGATCTCAAGACGTGTGCGAAACTCGGGTGGACCTTGATTTTGTGTGTCTGAGTATCCTCCTTATCAGTAGGCGGCTTTGAACTCGAGACATCAGTTGCCATTCGAATCCGGCGTAAATAACCCTTTGGGAAATTTGAGACTAAATTTCTCTCCGGCTCACGGCGCAGTGCACTACGAAGCTCATTTACCGTCCTGAGGTTAATCTGGCCAGCGTAGGAGAGCTCTTGATACTGAGTTTTTTCATGCGCTCGACGATATGGAGCAGGAATGAGAGACATCAAATCGGCTGCTGGATTTTCTTCAAGTGCATTTTGGAATTTCAGCATAAGGTCTCTGTTCAACTGTGTAGCTCTAGCATCCGGGATCGAGAGAACCTGCACGGCATCATCAACCGCTGCGCTGTCGCCCATATCTAATAGGATTTCCGCCGGGTAAAAGATTAAATAGTACTTTATCAGAAATACAGACACGAAAAGTGCGAGAGTAAAAGATTGATCTGGAGGCAGGGCCTATGTTTACAAAACAGAACTTCAACATGCGTGGTGGTCTTCGCGTCTGGGAACTCCCAACTAGTGATCTCACTGGGTCTTACTCAGCGCAGCTCTTGATCACCAACCCACGATCTCAACATTTTGGATAATACATCGTTGTAAATGTCTCTCTTCATAATCTTACTGAGTACCTACGTATGTAAAAATGCGTTTTCATTATGCCAAAATTTATTGTGTTTCGAGCCAAATCATTATTGTGCCTGCAGCAATCCCTACAAAGTTGAAAACGACGATATGAATTTCTAATCGAACACTGCTCACAATTATTGTACATCTCGCGAAACAGCTTGCAAAGACTCATCATGCTCAATTTAGAGATCACGGCTCTCTCTGGATATTAATATCCTGTGGCTTCTCTACCTAATCTCTCCCGTTTAGGTGGACGAGTGTGCCTGATTCAGACTGAGGAATCTTTCATGGACCTCCTTGTTTGCTTCGAAGAGAGAGCTTCCCTTCTTCCTTGCCCTCCATCCATGTTCCCCTGAACCACGAATGGGCTTTAATGGATGCAATTGAGATACGATCTTGGGGGTCGTATGTAAACGTCCGACCAACAAGATCCACAAAGACCTCAAGCTCGTCTTCCGGGATTATGATGATTTGGTTTTCACTAGTTCTCAGGTCAAAACAAGGCGCTTCGGCACCTAAGGTCTCCTTCAGACATCGGAATTTAGTAGCGAGAGAACCTTCTTCATTAGACAGGAGTCCTGGTTCGGGATCATACCTTTCCAACGGTCCAACCACGGTTTGGGGAGCTTTCCCAAGATCCGAATTATTGACGATATAACCTCATCCTCTTCTCCAAAGAGTATCCCGAAAAGAGGTTGGCCACCACGAATTGTGCAGAGGGTGCACCCAAGAGCCCAAATGTCACTCGCCACTCCCACGGGTTTATCGAATATAACCTCCGGTGCGGCATAATCCACCGAAGTTCCTGTCGGCTCTGATGGGTTGGAGATCTCATAAGATTCACCGAGGTCCACGATACATATCTGGTCGGTGATATTTCGACGATCCGTTCTCCAGAAGTTTAGGGGCCCTACAAGGTAATCCGGGACGCTAGGTCTTTTACTAAAAGTCGTTGGAACTGGAAACTTGAACGGTTTTCCGAGTGTATTCAATAATTGTTCTTCGGTAAGTTCATCGAAGTTTGTGACCTTGAGGAGAATGTTGGCCGGTTGAAGATCTGGGAGTACTTTAGTTTACATAGATGTCCGTCCCTCAAAACATGAGCAGATAGAGTCACTCACCACCATGACAGATTCCATTTCTATGAAGAAATTCGAGACCCTCCACCACCTGAATCGCAACACTTCTGGAGAACCCAACGGGGTCTTCGGCTAAAGCCAGGATTTCCGGTACACGAGGGCCCAGGATTGGAAGTATACAAGGCAGAGATGAGTTCCGTTAGGCCCAATCGTCCAAAAATGATCTTCCGGAATACCAATCTTGTCGCCTCCGCTTTGCTGATGACTCAAGTACTTCAACTTCATATAATTCAGCTCTGGGGAATCTTTAGATTGGTCAGCCGCGATGATTTTAACGGCCACGTACTTTGCTTCCACGGTATTTCGGCAGAGCCACACTGTGGAGGACAGTCCGCTCCCAATTTTGTGAAGGACCCGATATCGAGCGTCGTACCCGAGGATATCGCCAAGATGAACCGGATGATAGCCCCCAGGCCTGTACTCATGGCAGTCCTCCAGGCTATCTTCAAGTATCATCAATTCTTCATCCGTGTATTCTTCACCTGCGTATTCTTCATCCACTCCCTCGGGTCTCCTGAATTCTTTGCAGGTAAGTCCTTCGACTGTGAATTCTGCGACTCGGTTATTGTTTCGGGATTGGTCACAGTTTGAGGAAGCCCCACACGTTTCATGCTTAGACATGTCGAAGGAAGTGGGTATGTGTTCTGTGAGCTGTAGAATGTTTCTGGTGGGTTTGATCAAAGGCAGATGTGCTACGTAGTGAAAATCCGTGACTCCAGCTATGGACAAGTTAATAAAGTACGAGCAAGATTTTTCTACCCCAAGTTTTATGTAATAATGCTGGAGCTAAAATTGCCAGTTGAAGCCTTCTATTCAATCTTCAAACCAAAAACCCCCGGTATGATATGGAGGGCGGAGGGATATCCCTGTTGAAATCAGTTCTTTCTTTGAACGTTCACTTGTGTTTCACTTATAACTCACGGCTCATTCTTTCAGCCCCAAAACAATAAGACTTGGCTCGGCTTTGAAATGATGTTAATGCCTCCTAGACAAAGAACGGATTTCCAAAATAATGTTAAGAGGTCCTCCGTGGATATGTGAGTCTTTTGGTCTCGAAGCTTGGGGGATGCAAAAGTTCTGAGACATTGACTATGGATATCAGAAGAAGGTTCTCAATTCAGGAGCTTGGAGATTGGAAGTCTGTCGAGACGTGCGTCCGGAATAAGCGGACTTTGATATGACTCTTGAAAACTGAAAAAGGTTCTGCAAGCGTGGATAATAGATATCAGGAGAAGGTTCTGTGTTATTGGGTTTAGGGGATTCATGTTTCGGAACGTGGATATTGGAACCCCGATTCTCTAAGCGGCGGTAACTTGAAATTGTTTCAAGCTAGAAGTGCCCAACTATTGGTAGGACATGCTTATGAGGTGATGAATTATAAGCGGAAGTTACCACTTACAACCTATTAAGCGAGAAGTTCCTAGACAACAATCGGATATCTCTATGTTGGGTTTGGGTAACTTCCGCTTGAAAAGTTTTTAAGAGGCAGCTTCCGATGAGAATCCTGAAAGCCACACCTATAAATATTTGGGTGCCGTTGACTTAAAATGGTCTCAGAAGCTTTGTTTTGAGCTATCCCTCTCCGCTGAAGTCTCAGCATTCCAAGTGCTTTGAGATCTCAGCGTCTTGAATATATATATATATGAGTCCAAATCATTCCCTTAGGGCAATCGATTGTCATTCGAAGTTGCTAGGGACCTTGTTTGAAGAAAGCCCTCTCTCCGCGTCCGTTATGGCTGGATCCACCCTATCGGTAGAAGGATGCAAAACTCCTCCCGATGAGTCAAAGGTACGTTTTAGCAAGCAGGACCCAATACTTCTCTGACAAATGCAGTGGGTATTGTCAGCTAATACTTAGCATATTAGATTACATGGAAATATCCCCGCCCACAGGAACAAACCAGAGGGCGATAGCATGCGAGAAGGTTGCACGAGAAATTGCAAAGCAAGAGGCTTTTCGCATGTGTGGATCAGGTATGCCAATTTTAATTCTCATAACTCCAAAAAAGGCAAGCTATCTAACTTTTCGAGGGCATATAGATCATTCGGTGTCCTCGAGGGTAGCAAATGGGAAGAAGAGAAAAACATTCTCAGATCCCCATATCACCGTCTCTGGGGAAGAGAGGCAAAAGCAGGGCCATGTTTACGTCGGGTATGCTGACGACGGGCTTCCATCACGTTTAGCACGTGAAGAGAGGGAACGCCCGAGAGAGGGGAAAGCATATTGAGTCGTTCGACTACTCCCCCCGGAAGAGTGGAAGGAAGCATGTCACTGAGAGGGAAAGAAATAAACCCCAACGTCCGAACTAGGTTCTGAAAAAGGTTGACGGTTTTGGTTATCAAGTGACTAAGGATATTATGTTAGGATACACGACTCGGACGCTTTTGTGTTAATAATACTAGTTTTCAAGACAAGAATCAACAATTCATCTTTGACGAAAACGAAGCATTATCAACAGGAGGGTTTCATAATACACACCTTTAGATGTTGATCAGCTTCGTAGTGAGACCATAATATCCCAAATCGAGCGAATGCTCTCGAAGACATTATTCCGCTGCTTCTTTTCCCCATATTCGGATCTCAAGAGTGCTACCTCATCTCATTCTCGATCATAACATCCAGTAATCTATTCTCATCATTCACCTCCCCTTCTAGAGCAACCGAGGGTCCCACTCTGGTAAAAAAGTTTCTTTCGAACGTCTCCGGATAGAAACCTGCATACTCCCAGTCAATTATAGCATTAACCTTCAGTGTCGTAGGATCAACGATCACATTATTGGCCGACAAGTCGTTATGACAGAACACTAGATCTCCGGACTCGAAGGGCCTCATCTTCCACTGCTGTCGGGCACTTTTAACCATTATGCGGTATGGTGGTACGACCTGGATATATCAGTAACGTTCAGTGGGGTTTGGCTCTGCAAACAACATACAATCCCCGAAGGTCCACCCCAGACCTTCGACTTCAGCTTCTTCATCGACTCCAGATAAACCTCTAGCTCCTTTTCAACAACTTTTCGTTTATTTTCCTCGAGTTCATTCATTCCCACTCCTTCAATATATTCCATCACCAGGTATACAGCTTCACCATCTTCGAAACAACAATGCAACTTGGGAACAGGAATATCTGTATGCTCAGCGATAAATCTCAACGAAGCTGCTTCGTTGAAGACTCTTTCGTTCCCGGAACGAGGGACAACTAATGTACCCGTATACGGGTTTAATTGCCATTCTTTTGGTCGCAAGCTGCGTTTCACCCAGGTTGGGCCGTCTCTATAGTATTTCCGCTCAAGCGTGACGGCAATGCATTTCTCTTCGCGCCGCGAGTTGAGCATTTGGTTAGTGACAGGTGGCATCGCGTATGATGGCGGAAACAGAGATATGGCTTTCACGTCTGCGGTTTAGGGACCAGTTTAAGGATTCTTGAAGAGGCAAATAGGTGATAGTATCTTCGGGCTGTAGAGCTCGACATGTAGAAGCTTTTGTGAGTCTATGATGCCATGAGTGATCACCATGTGTTGCGTTCACCACCTCGACGTTCTCCCTCTTGATGGATCACGTCTAATCAGGTCAGCAAAAGAAGGTGCAAAAGGGGGAAGGTACTCATGTTTCCTGAAAAGGGAAACCTATGTCCCACCGGTGTCAAGGAATAACATTTTGGATTTCTCTTCGGAGGAACGCATTGATGTTCTCGCCTTTCCCATCACGAAGATGAAAACGAATGGGAAACGAATACGGATGTTCAGCCTCGTTCTAGACCAAGCAAGGCTTGGCAAACTCTTTAATTGGCCCAGAAATTAAACTCCTTGCAGATTCTATTTTAAGGTCCGTAACGGCTCGGAAAATTTGATGTCATTGCATGTCAACCATCGCCCTATCCTATTTTAAGACGAGAGGCCCAATATGAAATACGATAGGGATCGTTTAGAATTGATTTCTACAGGTGGATATCGGTCCTTTCAGCCCACATCACATCGATGCTTGCCGTCTCAAATTCACGTGCACACCGCTTACTAGGTATCCTCTGCTGTTGCGCCGTGGATGTGCCATAGGGCCAGCATCCTGGAGTTTGAACTGATGTAGCCAACGGCGGACGAGCTCCAGAATAGAATGAACAACAAGGATAAATGTTATTTATCCGGGGAATGCTTACTCCTCTGAGCTTTAAACACAGTCAGCAATTATACGCTCTTTTTAGGAGACCTATCATGACGACTGGTACATATAAACCCGTCTAGGCCTCAAGTCGCATAAAGGGTATATTTATTTTTTCTCGGAGAAAAGAAGTTACCGCACCTCTTAACCACTTTAGGTCTTGTTTACGCCTATATCGCACCAAGACATAATGCTTTCTACTTTCCCTCTTCTCAACGGCAAGAGACCTCGACCAGCGAAAGTTTACACTGACGAGGTTTTACCGACCCACTTTCTCGATGATACACCCGGCAACCGGTCCTTTGTCCTGGTCTGGACATTGCGGTTCAATGATGTTCTCGATCCAGAGATGCTGCATTCGAGCTTAACAAGGCTACTCGAAATGGAGGGCTGGAGAAAGCTAGGGGGACGATTAAGAACCGATGTATGTCAGTTTGAAAGGAAACATACAGTTGAGGTGAAGCTTGGTACTAACGGATATGATTTGATTAGTCGAAAGGGAAACTCGTGATTCATGTTCCCGAAAAGTTCACCAAGGACAGACCTGCAGTAGGCTATTCTCACGTCTCCTTCAACTCTAGCATCAAATCACATCGATTAGCCTCCCAGCTCCCGAAGGAAACGGAAGGCCCATCAATACAGCTAGGGAGCGATAAGTTTAACTCTCTTGCGATGCGAAAAGACGCACCTTCAAAGCTGAAGGACTATCTCTTCAGCGACGAACCGCTACTAGCGCTTCATATAGTATCGTTTATAGATGCCACACTGGTGACGATATCTTGGTCGCATGCGGTATCGGATGGTATGGGTCTACGAACTTTGGTAGGGAATTGGTGTCAGGTACTCGCAGGAAATGAGAACGAGGTTCTTCCATTTGCTGGTGCTCTGGAAGACCCCTTAGAGCGGGCGATTACTGCCCCGGAAGTGCTCGGGCGTCAACGTTGGGTGCTCCAGGATGCTATCCTGACAGGGTTGGCTTTTTTCCTCTTTGCGATTCGCTTTCTATGGGAGACTTTCTTAGGCCCTAAAACGGAGATCAAAACGTTATTTCTTCCGCAGGAGACCGTTATAGATCTTCGTGAGAAGGCAATTGCAGATTTAGACGCCCCGGACCCGAGTTATATGAGCAAGGATGAAGTAGAACGCCGCGACCATAGATTCGTCTCGAAACCCTTTGTTAGCGAGGGTGATGTTCTCAACGCCTGGATAACACGATGTATCGCCGCGACCAAGTCACCTAGATCGAACCGTGGCGTGACTGTCATCAATATGTTTGAACTTCGAGGCCGGTTGCCATCAGTCTGCGATCCGGCAAAGGCTTTCGTAGCCAATCTAATGGCGCCGATGTGGACGTTACTCAGCGTGCGTGAAATTTCGGAGATGTCGCTCGGTCGCCTAGCCGCTCGCATGCGTGAGACAATCGTCGAGCAGACGACAGAGGCCCAGACTCTCGCGCAACTTCGTGTGCAAAAGGAGGAACTGAAAAAGACGGGCCGTTTGCCGATACCCGGAGAGGCTGGATGCTGGCTCATCACGTTTTCGAGTTGGGCGAAGATGGACTTCTTCAACGTCGTGGATTTCGCTCCTGCTGTTATAAGAACCGGAGATACATCTGCCACGAGAGAAAACAGATCGGGCACTCCTGATTATTTCCACTGCGTGCCCTTGATACAAACCTTGCCAGCTCGGGATACCCTAGCTATTATGGGGAAAGATGCACGTGGTAACTATTGGGCAGTTGGGATGTTGAATTCGGCAACGTGGCGCAAGGTTGAAGAGGATTTGGAAAAGCTGTCACGGAAGACACTGGTTTCTGGAGGTTCTATCTCTTGATTATCTGCAACGAGGTTGTTTTCCTCGAGGCAATAATAAAAGCTGCATTCGAGCAAGAACAACTCAGAAATATACAATATGGAAACCAGACGAGCGGGTAATCTCACTCTTGAGATTGGAGGTGTGGAATCGGTCTCAACGGGAGCTAAGTCTCTGAAGCCCCCGGAGAAAACGGTGTGATTTGGGTGCATAGAACGAAGTGACCGGTGCGGCGTCCTTGTTGCTAAATTGAACCCACACAAGCTTGATTCATTTTTGTTTCAACTCACCGACTCTTCAACCCACCCAATCCTCGCACATCCTAGGGCCTGGCTACATGCCGTTCAGCCGCATAACCGTGGTCATGGGTAGGGGTTAGGTCAATCCTGTAAAAATAGAACTGGAGAAATGGCATGCTCTATTAGTGTAGATATAACTTCTCGTTTGATATGGTTATAGCTTAACTTAGGAGTACGAAAAGAAGAGTTGGTTAGGTATTATTTAGCCTAAGGTCAGGACACAGCTGCACTTCAGCTGTCGTCAAGTAAATGTCATGTGATCAAAACGCAGAACGGAATATTCCGTGTTCGGCCTACCTCGGCATACCGAATAAACTCCGGCATCGGTTGCCCCCGCAGGATTAGCGTCCCGAATCCCGGGCCTTCAGGAACGCCCGATTTCTTTTATAAGGCGGTCAATCGCTTGATCATAAAATTTTGTGTTACAATCCACAGCCCAGAAACAGCGTTTCGGTGAAGTTGGGACATATAATTCACTCGTAGGTACTATCTCTTGCCGATCATAAAACAGTACTTTAATAAATCCCTCCCGATATCAGAAATCCCCGAAACCCGGACGATAAGAACTTTCCCGAACACGCACCGCTCCAGGTGCGATAAACTCTCAATCCTCAAAAGATAGGCGACACTTCCTGCTTACCGCAGGGCTCTCCTTGAATTGTATGTCATATCTTCCAAACGTGCCCAACGGGCAATTGACTGCCTCCACTAACAAATGAAAACAGATAGAAGCTCACCCCCGGGACGTTCCCCCACCCCCCAACCGCAACCATGATGTTCACACGTGGATTCTCCCTCACCAACTTCCTCATCGGTAGCTCTGCGCTCTCCTTCCAGATATTCGTCCTATACCCCTGGCACATGAAACTGGAGGATAAATTCGAAGAAATGAAGACGGAACATCTAAAGATGATGAAGGATAGCGAGCAGGCTCGTTTGGCTGAGTTGAAAGAAATTAGGGAAGAGCTCATGCGTCGTCAGAGCAAGAAGTGGTTTTGAAGGCGGGAGTGAGTTGGGCGTTGATTGCTATAGTTGTTCTTTTGTGAGCTTCTGCAACCTCCGCCGCCGTTGAACTTGTGGTTTTCGCCGGATAATCACTTCGGTATACTTCCTATTATAGATTTCTTCTACCCTCATGGCATCTAGATTATTCGCCAGCATGATAGGCTAGACAAAAAGAAAATAGATTCCTCCTGCTGCCCTTTTTTCCGAATTACTTCGATTTACATAATAAGGATGGCCAGCTGAAAGCACGGCCTTGTCTTCTAATATTAGTACATGTACCTTTTGAAACGCGAACTCGGGCAGCCTATGAATCCCTGGGGATGCCCATTAATTGATAAGAGGGAAAAAGGAACTATCACAACCATTTACTATTATTCAAAAGGGTCTATATTGCAAAGGGTCAACTGGAAGCTTGTTGTAATATAATAATATTCAGCATATATGTGTTCTTTAAAAGAGAGGTTGGCACACATAAGCTGCTTATCGTATCCATGGTGCATTAAAAGACGCTTGAATCCTCCCCCAACTTCTCGACTTTACTCTTCCGAAAGTTGTACCCGAGTTTCAGCCGCACCCTACAAACCCATCCATCTACCCAGAGAAAACTGGTGGGCCGGGAATTTCGTAAGAGTCGGGGTATGGCTCGCCAGCTTGGTTGTAGACTATGGTTTCATTCCCATTAGCTTTCGGGCTGACATAAAAAAGGGTTTAAACAACTTACTCTGAATCATAATACCAGGGTCAGTAGCAGAGTATGCGCCAGGGAACGAGACAGTCTCTGGGCTTCCTGAGCCACCTCCGGTAACTTTAATCTGCTGTAGTGTCAATACAAAGCTCATATTATATTCGTATTACTATGGGGCTAGCCTATCATACCTGAACGCAGCCCATGTAAAACTGAGCTCCGCCCTCGGAATAGGCGCTGTGCAGCGCGATGATCTCATTACGGAGAAGGTACTCTCCATCTGGGACGCCAGCGGGGATTTCGATATCCCACTTGCCGTTGTTTTCAATGAGGGTGTCAACAGCCCAGGTAGTTCCGTCAAGACCGGTCTTTATCAGGAGTTAGCGAGTACTGGGGAACCGTTTTTCAGGTTATGGAGAATATTGGTTTCGCATACCTCGGCAATCTTGAACCATTCAAGGCTAGACGGGTCGGACTCAGAACCAGCGGAATCGGTACTACCTAGGTAGCTCAGGATTGGGCTTGTAGCGGTCTGGTCAGTATCTATGTGCGTTTCAAGGTTCGAGTGATTAAACGTTGTTCTTACCCCTTGTGAGAATCGGCGATGGCTTCCGTGTCCCGGCCTTCATGATGCCACTGTTTCAAATTAGATGCGCTCTATTATCCTGTGAAATATGCTATGGGTACTATTTACCTCCACGGTAACCGTGCCGCCGGCTTTATGAACGTCAGCAGAGGCACAAATTTAAGGGGAAAGTATAAGGTGGCGCGAACCAGCAACTTCCGCTGTTGCAGAGGCAGGAGTGTTTCCGTTGACATTGCAGGCCATGTCAGAGCTCGTTACATCTTGGATCGGGTTCTAAAAGAGTGAGCTTCATCCTCGAGAATGGTGTGGGTTTTGTTTACGTTGCTTGCAACCATGCGAACGATACTATTGACATCAACATTAGCAACCCATGGCCATAAAACAAGCACCATCGCCCACGGAAGGGAAATTTCTTACTCGTCGTTCTCCGTACCGTCGACAAAGGCCCACTGGATAGTGGTGTGAGCGGAGGCTAAGCCTGCAAGGAGTAAAGTTGATGTAGCGAACAACATTTTGATGGCGTCGAGGAAGATTGACTTGCTCCTAGGATATCTGAAAGTAGTAGAAGAAACGAGGTCGGCAACTTCGAGATCGAGAGCGAGGCTTATGGCCTCTCTTTATCCTGAGAACAGACCATCCTCACGGGAGATAGACGGAACTCCGTAAAATTATCCCCGTCCAATAGTCGCTTGATCCAAATTTCGGACCACTTTGTTATTATCGCAGGGTGGACGGCAGGGAGATTGGCTGGAAACAACTATCTCCCGGACCCATGCACCTGGTTCGAGAGGAGTTATGCGATATCTTGTCAGGTTCCCCGCGCAAAAACATGTTTCCTTGATTGGATAATTTAGTCTCTCCTCAACCGCAGAGAATAGGCTAGAAGCTTTAGAAGATCATGGTTTGATACCATCGTTTCTGACTATCGGACTATCCCGAAGAATGTTCTCCTAACATCCTGGGGCGACCATCTAACACGCCGGGCTCGTGGGGACCTAATATATATAAATTAATGATTGCCAAGTAGAAACTTCCATAGATCGGTTTCATGGTTGTGGAACACCGAATAAAACGACGACACTCCCGATTTTCAACCAGGAATATCGGGACACGCAGGAATTCGGCCCGAAACCACCGCATAATACGATGGGTTATTATTTTTCCTATCAGCGTTTTTAAGATTTTCGAAATTCGTTCATGCGAGAGTCTGCACATGACCTCGAAGAAGCTCAAGAAGAGATTTCAGAAGAGAGCTTTGCAGGGCGTTTCTCTCTACCCTCCAAGTAAGTAGGTCATACACTTACTTCACTTACTCACATTTAGAGTAACAAAAGCCCTTAGAAGAAATCACGAAACTAAGTGGGGTGAAAAACAACTGCACCCACCCCAAGGTGCCTGACAGCCTCTCGGTATAAATGGGGCCGAGATCATGATCCGTCTCCTAGAGGAGATATCAAAAGATCTGAACGACTCCCTACCTCATTTCTACACCCGAGATAGATATGATACTGGCCAATGGGAAGATAGAAATTCAGTACTTCAGCATAGACGTACAGTATCCAAATGTTCAAACTGAATAGGTTGGACGCCACGTGCGGTGGCAGACGCATCGACGAAGTCCTGAATCGCTCTCTGTCATAAGCGCTTGTCGATTTATTAATCGTTCTCGCCTTGAAAATATGAATATATAAAGTCAGAGGAGGGGGACCAAAGAACCTGCGTACGTAAAAACGGAACGTCACGGGAGGCAGTCGCCATCGGTGAAGTTATCCGTTCCCTCGAGCCTCAATTTCCGGAAAATTGAGACGGAAAATGAGACGGCAAAGCATGAAGATATATAAGCCAAGAGAAAACTTTCGCCCACCGTAATCAGGTCAAGAAGTTGAACTCAGAAAAGTCGAGGTGAAAAACCATGGAAAGCCATTGGAACAATCTGCTAAAACGAGTCATGGATAACCGATTTCCCCCGCATATGCATGGAAGAACAGGTTAAATTCGGGAGGAATCGAACCCCGTTGATCCGGCAGCAACTCATAATGCTGCCGCGTTCAAAGTTCTATATTTCCAAACCACAACTATACTTACCGAGATTTCGTCAGGTACCCGATCGATGCATTTCCACCTGTTATATCTCCGTCAAATCAGCATTAAATATCGTTCTTGGGAAAGGAACCCTGACTAAGAAATCGTTAGGAGATAATCAGTGTGCGTTATATCCTCAAATTGGTGGAGAAAGCTCGAACACACCAGAGAAGGTGCTTAAATCGACGCCACGCAGATTTTGGCGATTTCCGTGGGCAATTTTCGTCATGGAGGCGCTGTACTTGGATTCGCCCGATTGACAATGGATATCCGCGATAAAATCAATCCGGAAAGGCATACACCATCAACTGCAGTCATCTTTGTCATGTTTATAATCATCCTGACCCGTACTTAGAATTTCGGCGCTCTTGTTGAGCTTGCCCCTATCATATTCACCTCTCTCATTTATCAGCATTGTTCTCATCAGCTCGAGTGTAACGAAACACAGCGCGTGCTCCATCTTTTAGGACCGGAGAGACTAATATAATTGTTTGTCAGCCTGGCAGACTTCTGTCACAAGTTCTAACCCTTGTGTGGTGCTGATTACGCTTGCTATCAATGCTGCTGACAAGACATAGTTCAAGGCTTCAAGTTGACGTGCTGGTTAGCAAGCACGCAGCAGAAGTAGAGCAGATCATCCATAGCAAGCGGGGTTCCCCGTTTTGCTGACGAACAGACGGAGGATCGGGTCTGAAGTATAATGACCTCGGGCTGTAGACATCAAGTCTAGCTCTTCTCAATGGAAGTGACATCTCTTTGACCCTGGATGATGGCTCACCGCTGGCGAGCAATATCGTTCGCTGGAGCGATAAAGTTTTCGACCTGAATGGGAGGCGCAAGGAATGTAATGCCTGGGCGAGTCAATTCCATCGCTGGGAAACTAATATCCTAATTTTCATAGAGTTTCGTACGTGTACAAAGCCCGGGGAAACTCGGTTGACTCAACAGATAAGTGTCTCTCTTGGTGAACAGAGTGCTGCGGACTTTCCGGATCTCATACAGCGTGTGGCCGATTCAATCGATCATGATATTCCAATAGAACTGTGTCTGATTAAATGTTATTGGTTTCATGGACAGTTGCGGAAGGGGAGAAATATCGTACGTACCTAGACCATCCGTCAAAGAGTCACAGTGCATGATGCTCCCTTGTGGAAGAAGGGCAATTCGCCCAACGTGTATCCTCTAGGAGCCGAGTCTGTCTGTGTGCACATAATAAGTGACCCGTCATATCACTAACTGATATCTTGTTGGCTTCGTCCCAAGCTGCAGGCCTTCGTACCACTATAAGGACAAGAGTGCTCTGTACATCCCCGCTCGCTTCAATGGACCTAAATAGTTTTGTAAAAGCTTCTTGAAGCGAGCACCGTTTGGCTCAAGGCGAAAAGGAGCATTCTGAGATTCATTCGAGTGCTTCAAATATTCTGTCGTGTGTTGAAACGGTCAACGCAAATTCGCTTAATTCATTTTCAATGATCAATGTCTAAAGATTGTGTTAAGCTCTCCTACGTTGTTTGTCTCGGGCAGTCTCTGAGCACTCTTGCCTAGGTGTTGTGTTCTGTTCTGAAGATCACAATAATTATTCCACCTTCGCTGTCTTACGTCATCATACAAGAAGACAAAGGATCAAGCAACAACTCGCGTACAATGATATCAACTATTAGGGTTTAAACGTCCTTCTCACGGTGAGAATCCAGCTTATTCAAACCATCGCGCTCGATAACATCAATCTGTGCAGCATCCAGGTTTTCAAGGTCCGCAGCCCTAAAGTAGAAGAGAATGGTTAACCGAAACGATTCACAATAAAAGTAAAAGGGGATTATGGGCTCACCTTCTTCCTGCACCAACCGTCTCAGTCGAGGCAAATTTGCGAGCGGGGATGTGTTTTTCGAACAGCTCGTCGAGTTCCTATTCCCGGGTTAATAAAGCTTTGACTGATCAAGAGAAATGAAAAAGAAGCTGACTTCGAGAGATCGATTCTAGAATGAGAATGGTTAGCATATGAGTTAATCCACTAGGAAAGCAGGGATGGGGCGCTTACCTTTGTCTCGGGGACATAAAAGAATGTGAATATAGTGGCGAGGACAGCCATGCAACCAAACACCCAGCCGATGTTGGCTCCAATACGATCTAAAATATAAGGAATGCAAAATGCGACAATCCATGCGGCGAGGATACTGTAGAAAAGAGTGTTAGGGGCCGTTAGGCTATTGTGCAGTATGCCCAATATCGTACCTGACAGACATGGTAAATGCCATCGTTTTCTCACGGACAGCAGCCGTACCAATTTCACTCCCGATCTAGTGGAATGTGGCCGTTAGGTTGGACGTGAAAATATTGGATAGTTATGTTGGAGGGTAGAAAACTTACGACATAAGAAACCGGTGCCAATGTTCTACAGATGAAAACGTTAGTCCGGTTCAAACGAAATAGGATGTTGTGATACGAACCCAGCATAGAAGAAGTTATACAGCATCACACTGGCGACAAGAGTATTGGCCTCGGCAACAACCGGGTCTTTTGGCAAGCCCATACCCGCAACGAGGAACAGGAATACCGCTTGGCCGATACATCCCACCATGAGAACAGTACGACGGCCGGAATAGTCGATGAAAATCATCCCGATAGCCACACCGAGCCATCCAAGTGCTGCGGACCCGATGTTATAGTTGAAAGCATTTTCGCTTAAGCCGACAGTTTCGTAGAAGCGGGGTGAGTCTGAAAATCTATTAGACGCGTGAAAAGTAGAGAAGAAAGGGGGGTGGACAGTACAGTTCGAAACAAAGGCTTGTCCGGTAAACTGCTGGAATATGAAAACAATCGTGGCAATCATAGTACGCCGAAAATTTGTACCACGCTGGAAGGTAATAAGTTAGCGTGATGTGGATCTGAAAAGTAAGGCAAGTAGGTTACTGACGAATAAATCGACCCAGGGACCTTTCTCAATCTGATTGTTAATAGCTTCTTGAATCGCCTCAACTTCTGCTCTGCAGTGGCCAGCGGCAACATCTGCCTCTGGCCGCACCTTCTCCAGGGTGTTCACCGCATCATCTTTTCGTCCTTTGCTGATCAGCCATCGAGGTCCGTCCGCTGCTTCAGTATGAGTATACATATTCCAGACGGAAAAGGTAGTAGAATGGGAACAGACGGATAAAGAATACACCAATAACAATAACAACTGGAGCGCATGCTTGGACAGCAATGGGGATGATCCATCTAAAATTTGTATTAGACCTCAATTTTCCTGAAGTGAGAAGGTCGTGAAATGTTTACCCCTTCGGTTCGCTGGATGTATAGTACGCCCTATTGACTCCTGCAGCCATGATCTGCCCTAACTGGTTGAACAGTTGAATTGAGCCAACGACAGCCCCACGCATAGCGGCGGGAACAATCTCGCTTTGGTAAGTGCTGTAGAGCAGGTTAGTTTCAGGGTATGCCACGGGAAGAAAGAAGGGGGTCTTACGTTGCACAGACCTCAGCAGCACCGACACTATTCTCTTAGCCTGTCAGATACTCCATCCCTTCCCGTCCTTGCACACAAAGAGGTGGGGGGCGGACCTGAAATAGACGACGCAGCGACCGACAACAAAGGGTGCAACGTCATGAGAAGTGCATTCGATGACAACCCCAATAAAGCTGATAGCGCAGACAATCCAGATACTATGTCGATGGCCGATCCATTCAATGACGGGAGAAGCGAACTAAATTTAAGTCAACCAACATAAACTCCACCCGTTGAGGCAAATAAGGGCATACCAGAGCTCCTAGAAACTTCCCAGCAAAAGCAACGGAGCTGATAAAAGATGCGCGAGACGCGGAGAGCGCATAAGAGCCATTCTCGCCAATGGGAGTCCCGAACTCATTCTGGAAAGCTGGAATGTTCTGGACACCACCAAAGCTCGTGGTATCGAAGCCGAAGAGGATGTTAAGGATTGCGGTGATAATCCAACACATAAACAACGGGTACGTCAATTTCTTGAACATCAACCTGAACCCCTGAATCAAATTCGGTCCCTTCACAGCTGTTTTGTCCATGGTTAAAAAGTCCGACGGCTACCTACTATCTAACTTAGAGATAAGAGTAGGGATGCAAGTAAAAGGTGATAGAAGAAAAGAAGAGAAGAGGCCCTCTGAGAAGGGAATATATATATCTGGGCTTTTAAAAGAAGACGCCATTGCTCATGTCGGTTGCCTCATCTCCCTCTCTCCCCCATGGGGACGAAGAAGCACTGGTTTTCCCAGTGGAGTGGAGATCTGGGGTCGCGCTAGAGGACCCAGAAGCGCCGGTTGAGGGTGCCTGAGGTGAGACTAGGCGGATTTAGGCCCGCCCCGAGGTACGCGAGAGGCCGAACCGGCGGTGCCTCCGCCGAGATACGCGATAATTTGGCTTTAGACATTGCCGGCGAGGTACGCGAGCCGGCCGTGGCCCCGGATGACTGGATCCGATGGTCTGGGATATCACATATGTAGAGGAGTTTAATTAGCTTGAGCTTTAAATACGGGTGCTTTCTCCCTTCCCTTTCTGGTAGCTATAACTTGTTCAACATCTCCACGGATACGGACGTCAGTGAGCTAAAGCTAGCCTGCAATCATGAAGCCTGACACAATTCCTAAACCTCCGGGCAAAGATAAACGCCCCAATTTTTTGATTATTCTTGCTGATGGTCAGTTACTTCACCTCCTCAAAGACATTCACTTGCTAACAAACGAGCCGCACTTCAGACTTGGGATATAGTGACATTGGATGCTTCGGCAGCGAGATCAGGACTCCCCACCTGGATAAACTGGCTCGCAATGGCGCTAGATTCACCGATTGTGCGAGCATCCCCGATACCTCAAGATCGTCTGCAAGAGAGCAAGAACTGACATGTATGCCGGGCTAGACCACACGGCTGCTGCCTGTAGCCCTACGCGATCCATGTTGCTCACCGGCACAGACAACCACATTGCCGGTGTGGGCATCATGAGCGAGCAGAAGGGACGGAACCCAGAGCACTGGGATGTCCCCGGTCATGAAGGTTTCCTGAAGTGAGTATATAAAGATTATGGATCCCGAGTTAGTGAACCGGGG
This sequence comes from Arachnomyces sp. KDTOL00113, assembly GCA_949709995.1. Taxonomy (NCBI): domain Eukaryota; kingdom Fungi; phylum Ascomycota; class Eurotiomycetes; order Onygenales; family Arachnomycetaceae; genus Arachnomyces; species Arachnomyces sp. KDTOL00113. The sequence continues at coordinate 1,624,423 of OX453234.1, forward strand.
CTAAATACTAGGACTAGCCACGATGTTGCCGCTCTCTCAGAGATTCTCCAAGACAATGGGTACCACACACTTATTAGCGGCAAATGGCACTTGGGATACCGACCAGACAATAATGCTATTGAGCGTGGGTTTGACAAAGCTTTCACCCTCCTGCCCGGAACCTCAAACCATTACGGGTATGAACCCCAGATTGAAGATAAGGATTATGGTCCATTTTTCTCTCGAGTTAGCCCGCAACTTGTAAGTCCCTGTTATACGTTCGATCAATGGACGAAGGGAGCAAATGATACTAACCTGTCTCCAACAGTACACCCTCGACGGCAAGAAGTTCGAAGTCGAACCCAATGTCAACAATGATCCAAAGGGCTTCTACTCCTCAAACTATTATACCGACAATCTAGTGAACTGGCTTGAGGAGCGCACTCCAGAGGACCGTGAAAAACCATTTTTTGCCTATCTCCCCTTCAGTGCACCTCACTGGCCCCTTCAATGCAGCCAAGCCGATCGTGATCGATACGAAGGAGTTTATGACGACGGCCCAGCTGCCCTCCGTCTGCGAAGACTCGAGAGGATGAAGAAACTCGGGCTAATTTCTAATGATATTATTCCCCATGAGGTTGTGGCAGGCCCCATGAACATGGAATGGGAGGAGATGACATCATATGAGCGGAAGTGTTCGGCGCGCGCTATGCAATGTTTTGCCGGTATGGTCGATAATATTGATCAGAACGTGGGCAAGATTGTTCAATACCTGAAGAGATCGAGGGAGTTCGAGGGTGAGTATCATGAATAATGATTCCATGGGCTAGGAAACTTACTAATATCTTCATTTAAGACACTGTCATCATCTTCCAGAGTGACAATGGTGCTGAGGGCGCGGACTATGAGGCTATGCCTACCATGGGGGCGGATCTTATGCGGGTCGTTAAGATGTATTGTATGAATTCCCACCCCTCCTCAACCTCCCAACACCCATCTCTCACATGGTTGGCTTACCAGACTTCCAATCCAGATAACAACACATTCGAAAATATTGGAAATGCCACATCGTACGTTTGGTATGGGACAAGGGTAAGTTGTTGAGCCTATCCGTGCCCCCGGTAGGGGGGATGTTGAAACTGCCTAACTCCGTGTTGTGCCATATAGTGGGCACAGGCCTCCACCGCACCCTCGCGTCTGTATAAGATGTATACAACTGAAGGAGGAATTAAAGTTCCTTTCCGTAAGTTCTGCCATCGTTTAAACGTTGTGTTGCATATCTGACAGTGTCTTTTTCAGTCGTCCATTATCCAAAATTCGCAAGCAAGTACCAAAACGGAGCCATTGTTGACGCCTTTTCGACCGTGATGGATCTCTGCCCTACATTCCTCGACCTCGCCGGTATCACTCACCCAGCTGCTGAAGGACAGTCCGGTATATTCAGAGGCCGAAAGGTTGCGCCCATGCGCGGTAAGTCCTGGGTTCCTTACCTAGTTGAAGGCAAGGCTATAAGCGAAGGTATGGGAGCGATCCACGGCGACACATCTATGGGCTGGGAGCTCTTCGGCAGAGGTGCGGTTCGCCAAGGGTCCTGGAAATTGGTACACATTGATCCTGGAGCTGGGGGAGGCAAGTGGCAGCTGTACGATCTCTCCAAGGACCCCGGTGAGACCAACGACCTATCAGAGTCCCACCTAGAGAAAGTGAAAGAGATGATGAAACTATGGGAGGATTATTGCAGGGAGACCGGTGTCGTCTGGGGTGAACATGGACCCCATGATGAGGTTCCAGTTACTGGACAGGAGTGGGGCTCAAATGATCCTGCCATTATCGGTGGTGATCATATTTCCCATATCAAAGCTTGGATCCAAGTAAAAAAGGGAGAAACTCCCCCGATGCCCCTGCCAGCGGAGAAGCAGAATTGAATGATATCATAAAGAAATGTTAGAAAATTTCTGTTTTGTGATTCAGGTCAAGAAAACGCTAGCTTCTCTCTAAAATTAGCCGTCGTCGAAGGCAGAAAACCAAGCTTCATTAATTCCAAAATCAGGTGCAAAATTTACCCCTGTCGAGTCGAAGAGTCCTTCGGTTAATGGTAGATCGAAAGTTCCATCAGCCCACCCGGCCGCAATTCTCAGCGCATCTTGAGCCAGAGGACTGTATGGTTGGAGCAGATCGTCATTTGCAAGGTTATTATTGCTATCGACAAGTCCGGGTGCTTCCATTCCCGGTGCCACGTTCGTAGGCGCTTCCGGTGGTACGAATATCTGATTATTCTGGTTCTGTTTGGACGTAGCCGTAATATCGATCTCGGCTTCATCCGGGTTGACGGCCAGGTTACGTTGGATTGCGCCGAAAGTCCCGTATGTACGCAGACTAGGGGAAACCTCCCGCGATGCTGGGCGCGAGGAAGTAGAAGGGGAAGGCCTGCAATAAATTAGAAACTATCTCATAGCGAAGGTCCAAGACTTACTCGTGCACCGATGTGTCAGTCAGGTCTATTTTATACGCACAGCCACGGGATAATTTACTTAAAGCCCAGAGCTTTGAAAATTAGCACGAGGTTTCAGAATATAGCTTGTTGTCGCATCAACCACTCACATATTTTCGCACAGGCTCTGACCAGCGAGCCACCCTTCTCGCGCACTGTACCGCTCCGTCAACCGAGGCACGAACGGTTGGATCGGATAGTGAGAGGTAGTCATTGTCCTCCGGTCGCCTGTCAATCACGAGCAGCCTCGCTGCCAAGCAGCCGCAGACTGCGGTGAATGGATCGCAATCGGACGCAAGGTGACGCATCGACATTGAGACAACTTGGGCCATAGAGAATGCGTGATGGAGAAGGCCTCGGCCGCAAGTATCCAAAAACCAGGTCGGGGGCTTTGGAAATATTGACTCTTCTACTCTTGCAGTCAATGATGTTAAGAGGGCGCCGATTCGTAGTAAGTCGCAATATGCACCCTGAAAGAGGCAGTGAAGATTGAGGAGTTTTATGAGCTCACCATGAGAGCGACTATATAAGCTATTCTGGTCAAATATGGAGACTTCATCAGTCATCTGGTCTAATTTTCTCCTAAGTCTGTAAAATTGGGCATCTGGGTTCCATGGAAGCTCCGATGGGAGGTTCGCTTGATTCCGCGGATGATATGAGAACACGTATTCAATGGTCTGCATGCGCAGTATTGCAACCTTTATTGCGCAAGCAGATATTCCATGGCACGGTCTTCCCACGCTGATATCTGAAACGAAGGTGAAGTCTTTAGCAAAATTAACCCGTTCGGTCTCTGTCTCTCTACCGAGGTGAAACTCTGTTTCATCGCAAGGAAGTCGGATATCGATAGACGACACTCTCATGCTACTCAGGGGTCGAGCACCTGACTCCATCATCGATTCCATGACAAGGCAACTCCACATAAGCCGTCGCCTGACTTCCACCACAGTAATAGGGAGAGTTCGTTTGCGACCCCCCGGTTGAGTCTGAAGAGGGTCGATATTCAGCTGCAGGGCATGTGCCAATCTGATAGCTAGACCCGAAAGAAACCATGCTTTCAGATGCGCTCCCCGATGTTGCTCGTAGCGTTGTAAAAGCAATAATGCTTGGAGATAGGAGGTAGAAATCTTTGCAAAAATACCCTGTAAAACGAGCTGGCAGCTCTCATCCGCCCAAGAATCGGCAAGCTTGCCTTGCGGGTCCTCTATTCGCTTGATCGTTGCGAGCACGATCAGCAAAAGACATCTCGGAATCAGATCATTGTCAAGCAACTGCATAAAAGTAGGTCTATGAATAAAAGTGAAGAAGCAGAAATTATGAGGGCCGTTGAAATAGGCGTCGAGCAACCGCATCATCTCGGTGCGACTTGGTAGGCTATCTGGGCCAAGTGTTGATGAAGGTACGTTGGCCGGAATTTGCCCCGATGGAGAAGGGGAAGACAGGCCATCCCGTGAAGTGATAGTGGGGAGGCATGCGGTGCCAGCATCTTGACATGGGGAGCAGGATACCCTCGTTCCAGCCCGGTGGCATCGCATCTACAACCTGCAGTCAGGAAATTTCCTTTGGTCGGCCTTAAACGAAAGGAAAATTAAAGCTCCAAATCCTACCTTCCTTTGTCTGCATCTCTGGCATGCTCTATTCGTCCTTGACCGCTGCCCATGGTGCGGCGAAGAAGAGAGCCAGTGACACTCGAGCCCCAGTCGGGCACAAGTTTTACAGATCCCTCGTTGCTCATCACATTTAACCTGCTCGACAACGTCAGTGAGGACTCAATTTGCAAACTTCAGCCAAACCAATTAAACAGAACCTACCTTTCTCGTCCTACATGTTATGCAGCCGCGCCTTGTCCGAGGTTTCGTAACGCTATCATGATCATTGTCCTGAGGGTCATTGATAGCGAATTGAACCCGAGTATTGCGTGACATGACTGAGCAGGCTAAAAGTTTACTCAAAACAAAGCTCTACCCTCAGTTTATATCATACGTACTATTGACTTGGGGTCCTGGCTACCTATTCGAGCTGTGTTCTGGGATTCCGGAGCCGCTTGCCAGAGCAAAGTCACGTGATACTTCTATTCTCACCAAGGTTTGACTCTAGGTCACATGACGAGCTCTGGAGCAACCTTGGAACTGGCCCAACAATCGCGGCTAAGCCTGTAGACGTAGTGGTTAAAATGATCATGAAAGTAGTCATTTTGAGTCGTTTGCTAATTGATACATTGTTAAATGAAGCTAAAGCTGTTATAATTCTGTTTCAAAGATCATAAAGTTCTCGTGACGTGACAACTACCTACCTAGGTACCTACCTTGTGTCGGAGCCTAAACCACTACTAGGCCAAAAGGAAAGATCAATCCTAATGGCCTTCGGGTCATAAGAATCTAAGGCGGGAGGTTCCAACACCTTGGCAGGTAGCTTAACAGTGAAAGATTTTTCTTTTCAAGCAATGAAAAAGCTTTATATTGCGTGTACCACTTTTATAGTCGATCTTGAGATTTCTTGATGAAAAGAAGCAACAAGTAATAGCTGCTGAAGAAATTGATGTCTGTTTGCTCTCATCGTTTGTCAAATTGAGTAAATTCTGTATGTGAAAACTCCGCGTTAAGAACAACTTCATCATGTTTTCATTCATCGGGTTTGACCCGCCTCGATTCACAAATCACACATGTAGATTTTTGTGGGAAAATGAATTCAAAGTGGGAAGAGTTCTCGAACTCTTCTCCCCCCACAGCCAAACTGCCAACGCAACTCCACATCCAACGCATCCAAGGACCAACATCCAGCGTACCCGCTTTGCCCCTCATCAAACCCTTTGATCGTCACTATCAGCTTTCCCACTCTTTTTTCTTCTTCTTCTTCTTCTTCTTCTTCTTCTGCTTCATCTTCTCTCTCATCTTTTCTATATATTTGCTATCATCGTAATTCATCTATTTAATCACAGCTACTTTACTTATCTCGCTATCTAATTTGTTAAATTTGACTAAACCAAGCACTATCATCAAAAATGGCCCTCCCTCAGTCCATGAAAGCTCTCAGGTACGTTCATACGGGCAGCAGGCATATCACTGCCTACAAAGCCTCTCTCCTCTTCATCTCACAGATGTCCACACCATGGACTTCCATTTTTCTTTGCGTTTGTTATATTCTGCTCTATTCTCTCAATTGCTCGCTGCCGTTCGGTTGAAATGCGTGGTGGGGTACCTGTGCCCCAGGTCGCTCTCCTTGGGTTTCAAAGACCATTAGGATATAATGAATCCGTAGATAGTGGACACTGGAGTTATTCGTTGCTAACACTGGATATTAACGATAACGCAGATACGAAAAGCCTAGAGAGTTTGGCGTCGTCAACATCCCGCTCCCACAGCTTCGTGAGAACGATGTCATGGTATGGCCCCTTCTAGTCGAAAGAGACTTTTCCACCAGCCGAGACTAGAAATCGATTTGTGTTCGGAGATAACAGCTGACTCTCGGCCACTCTTTGTCCGAATAGATCAAAGTCAAGGCAGCTGGTGTCTGCGGCACTGACTTGCATATCCACGAAGGAGAGTTCTTGGCCAAGGTATTTCTTCCGCTTTCCTTTCTCAACCCTACCAAGAAAGGATGGGTTGGGATGAAATATATTTATCGTATGTCAAGATACTTACCACTGTCACCCAATTGTAGTTTCCTCTTGTTCCAGGTATGGAAGCCCCACCGCTGCGCTCCCGCAACATTGGATGAAAACGAAGTAAACCCGATGAATTCTTCTAATAACTCATAGGTCATGAGACCGTTGGTGTCGTCGCTGGGTTTGGCCCGAAGGTGAAGGGGTTCACCGTTGGCGACAGAGTCGTCGCAGACAACTCGGAGCTCTGTGGACAGTGCTTTTACTGCCGTCGAGGCAATGAGCTTCTCTGCGAGAATTTCGAAGCCCATGGGGTAACCATGAACGGTGGATTTGCTCAATACTGTGCTTATCCTGGTGAGTAACGTCTGCTAGCGTGATTCGACGCTTTGGGCAAATGTTCTGATAGGTATCCGTGTTCAGCTGGCAGAGTCTTCAAGATCAAAAACCTCTCGGACGTTGATGCAACTTTGCTCGAACCGGCTTCTTGTGCCGCCCACGGACTTGACAAGATCGCTCCTAAGATGGGCTCTTCCGTGCTCATGTTTGGTGCTGGCCCTACTGGACTCGTAAGCTCTCTGTCCCGCGAATGTAGCTCTTTGTAGCATCTAATCAATGGATCAGGTTCTGGCCCAGATGCTTCGGTTGAACGGAGGCTGCCACGTTGTCATTGCTGCTCCCGAGGGACTGAAGATGAACTTGGCAAAATCTCTCGACGCTGCTGATGTCTATGTCGAGCTCTCCCGTAAGGATCCCAGTGCCCAGTTTGAGAAGCTGAAGGCAGAGAACCCTTACGGCTTCGACATCGTTGTCGAGGCCACCGGAAGTGTCAAGATCTTGGAGGATGCCATCAACTACTGCCGCCGTGGCGGTAAGCTGGTTGTGTATGGCGTCTATGGCGACGCTGATCGAGTCTCTTGGTCCCCAACCAAGATCTGTAAGTCTCTTTTTCCTGTTAGAATGTGGGCGTCTGTTAGCTGACTAGTCGGGAAAGTTGGCGACGAAATCACCATTTTGGGAAGCTTTAGCGAAACCTATAAATTCCCCGCCGCCATCGACTACCTCGACTCTGGCAAGGTCAAGGTGAAGGGTATTGTCAACAAGACCTTCAAGCTTGAGCAGTGGGCCGAGTGTCTCGAGGCGATGAAGAACAAATCCGCCATCAAGGCTGCTATCACCTTCGACGACTAAAAGCCCGCCTCGATAACAAAAAGCTTGGTGACATGATTTTATGAAGCAAAGGTATCACGATGGCTTAGAGACCAAGGGGCTGGTTGGAATTTGGTGAAAAGTCTGCGGAAAGCTAGATGAGGGGCACTTCATATATAAACAACACAGAATAAATAATAAGACTGTTTGGGGACCTTAAAACGAGGACCTTGAGAATATTATTTTTGTGTGAAATGGTGCACAAGTCTCATGACAAATTATGCATGGTTCATTGTGTGCTGATTAGTAATCAGACCGAGCTTCAAGTTTGAAAGCATCCCAACCTAAGGCGTTGGACGAAGATATCGACTCATTTGCTTCGAGCTATCAATCCAAGCTTTCGAAGAATACCCAATGTTGTGAATAAGAACGCATACGCCATGGTCAAACCTCTTTCATTTAAAGGCGATAAGAAGTCGAAGAAAAGAAAGCGTCGCGACGACGAGGACGGAAAACCATCTGACTTAACAACAGCACCATCAACAAGTAAACCTGACGATTCTCAAGAAGGGGATGCTGGTATAGACGCGAACGAACCAGACCAGACATGGGTAACCGCCGACGTACCTACCGATATTGGAGGCCCGGTTGTATTTGTCCTACCCACTTCCCCGCCAACATGTCTTGCCTGCGACGCGAATGGGAAAGTCTTTGCTAGTGAGGTGGAAAACATGGTTGAGGGGGATCCGAGCTCGGCAGAACCGCACGATGTGAGGCAAGTATGGGTTACGACGAAGGTTGCGGGTAGTGAAAGCATTGGGTTTAAAGGACACCATGGGAGGTAAGCTCCCCGCTTTCAGCACAATCTCATATATGGTCGATTTTGCGCTATGTATCAATCGCTAATTGTTATGGGCGAAAAGATATCTTAGCTGTGATAAATATGGAATCCTAAGTGCAGTCTCCTCCGCTATATCATCCTTCGAATCCTTCATTCCCATCCCCACCCCAGACACGCCAGGCACATTCTCCCTCCAGACCGGTGGCGGGATAAACAACACAGAGGACACATTCGTCTCGATAAAGCAAGAAAACGAACAATCAACACCAATAAAAAAGGAATCTAAAACCCCCGGGCCAGCTCCAATTGAAATTCGTGGCGATGCCGACTCCATATCATTCACCACAACACTCCGGATCAGGATGCAAGCACGCTTCAAGCCGCGCCTCAAGGCTTCGCGGGAGAGTAAGGCGCTAGAGAAAATTAGTCGGCGGGAGCTAGAAGCGGTGGTGGGGAGGCGCCTTGAAGATCATGAAGTGAAGCGGCTTAAAAAGGCCCGGAGAGAAGGGAACTATCATGAGGAAATTCTTGATGTTAGGGTTGCTGGGAAGCATGATAAGTTTGCTTCCTGAGATGGCTGTTGCCCTCGCTCTGGGCCTTCCGGGTTGGAGGATACAAGGATTGATGGTAGATCTTTACACAGAATGATCCGGGTCTCTGTTGGCTGCATCGACCCGATCGATCCCTATTCACTCCTTTCTCCCGACGACAGCAAATTTGGGAAATCACATGACAGCACAGGCAAATTAAAGGATATAATTGCCTATTCCCTGTACGCTGAATATGAAAAGATGAGAAACGGGAAGTGTCCGCGAAAGGATATCATGCCTTGGAATCATAACGATGCTCTCTAGAGGATCTGCGTCCCTCTTGTGTCGTTATGTGATTAGCGAAAGCTCTCAACTGCATTACGAGCGGCTCTCTAAGCTCTTGTATACATTATAGAAGCCCAAGCTCTGATGTACGTTAACAAGGGCCTATCGGAATGGAAACTGAAGTAGTCTTCACTCATGTCTCACTGATGCTAACCAGTGGCCTCTCCAAATTAGCTTTTCAGTCCCCAAGGATAGTGAGAGGATGGATCAAATGCAATGATTGAAGTGTCTAAAGTTCTATCTTAGATATAAACTGGAGACGTTTTTGAATGTTATTATCTTTCTTCTCACATAAAAACTGTTTACATCTCTCTGTCCCTCCCTTGGTCGGATTCCGTGATGTCACCATCACCAACCTTATCACCTCCTTATATAATCAAACTCTATCTGTTATCTGATCCTGGTTCTTCATGTGACCACGCCGCGTATCCCCCCGCAACTCACAGCCTCAAGTCATCATCCATCATCATCCATGTCCGAAGGCGTCGAGGCTCTCGTAAACCCTCGCAATCCACCAATTTGCCCTCTGTTGTTTTATTTTCCATTATCAACCTCCGACCGATATAATCACACTTCTCAATATCCAATACATATATCCTACCCCAATTGCGCCGCAAATCATTCGTAGCTCTGAATCATTCTCACTTCTCTCTCCCAGCTGGCGGCTGTGGATAGACCGCCTCAACATGATCGGTGACCCTCATCGATCTTATTTACTATATATTTGAGCTGAGGTCCAGCTTCCGGACCTTATAATGAGTACGTATGTTCTTTTGTCGAGGTCTCATATTGGTTCCATTCACTTTTCGCCTTGTGTGAATCGAACGAGCTAGAGACGGGTTCATGGGTAGAAAGCATATTAAGCGGCGCTAACAAATTGCGTATTCTAGCTACTGCGGACTTTGAGGCCAAGGTCGTTCTTGTATCTGAGACGGAAGGAACGGACCCGTCTGGTCTGGTCCAGGTTGATGTAAGAAATAGATCAAGAATTCTTCCCGGCGTTCAGTTCAAAACGTTCCAGAATTGGGAGCTAATAGGATATACCCGAACACATAGAGCCGCCTCTCCTTCCACCTCTCTCTTGATGCAAAGACCCGCTTGCTCTCTAGCGGCGACTTTGACGATGGAGACTCCTTGAAGGGCTTAGTATACGTTCCTACTCTCGATCGTGAAGACCCATGTGTCAATTCGACGGCTTCCATCGTCCCCCAAAATGTTACTCGCGTCGACGACTTTCCCCGATCGGGGTACGACCTGATTGCGCTGGCCCCATGGACTTCACCGAATTGTACACTTTCGTACTTGGACGTTGCAAAATCCGACAAGGCAAGGGCGTTTATATTTTACCGACCTGGGAGTGCGGACCGTCTTCCACCTCCTGTAAGCGACTCGATGTGGAACTTGAGCGACTCAGGGGTTTGGAAAACGGATGTCAGGTATCCGGTGTACGCAATCCCAAGCTCAGTGGGAGGCGATCTGATCATGCAGACCGCAGAGTACTCGGGAAATTTGACAGAAGTAGAAAACGGTTCTGAGCTGTCTAGAAAGTATGGTAGTGATAATTATCCAAGACTTTCAATCTCCATCACATCAGGTACGTAAACCGAACTACCCGAAGCCAAAGTCAAGTAGTTTAATAGCGGGACAGATGACCATAACGCCACACTCCCTAATCTCTGGATATTTCTTATCGGTGTTCTCGCGGTACTTCTCACGTTTGTCATTTCATCTTCCATCGCAATGCGCTGGATTCAACGAAGACGCCGTCAGGCTCTCGCTCGACGGCTTGCCGCAGGAGAAGTCGACCTGGAGTCTATTGGTATAAAGAAGCTTAAGGTGCCTCGGTCAATGCTCGACAAGATGCCACTGTACATCTACACTGAAAGCTCTACGCCACCTATCGGGGAAAAGCCATCGAACACAACCGCAGAATGCAATGGTTGCGAGCCTCGCCCAGCTTCCTCCGAGAGAATTAGGGCACAGTATGGCACTTTGGACACGTCGGCCAAGGGCGTGGGGACTCAAATCTCCGGAACGACACCACTGGAAGGGGAGCATACATGTCCACGCAAACAGAGGGCTTCACTTCCCGAAAACAACCTCTTGTTTTCTCAGTCGACCTGTTCCATATGCTTGAGTGATTACGTTCCGCTCTCAACCAATGTCCGCGAACTTCCTTGCGGCCATATTTTCCATCCAGAATGCATTGATACTTTCCTAGTACAGACAAGCAGCCTCTGTCCAGTGTGTAAGAAGTGCTCGCTTCCCCCGGGGTATTGCCCGGAACAGGTCACAAATGCCATGGTTTATCGAGAACGGACGTCTCGCAACCGAGCGAGAAGTGTCAGGGCGCCGGGGCCTTTACCAATGCCTATCCCGACAAGAGGTGAGGTGCATCGCACTCGTAATGGCTACTCACGGCCAATTCGCTCCACGGCGTCGAGAACGACTTCTGAAAATTCCACACAAGAAAACGATCACCAATCCCTTTTCGGTAGATTAAAATTTTGGGGCCGGTCTACGGCGCAAACTGATATGTCCCAAGCTGATGATAATGCTCCGCATAACCAATCGGCTTCATCTGATGCGGCACAATGCCCCGACGATGACACTACTCATGAGGAGCGAATGAGAAGAAGAGCCGCTGCCATGCTAGGCCCGCATCATACTGCAGAGGACCATGACAGGGAAGAGGAGTCGATTTCAAGATGTACGCTCTCAGTTTCCTCTGGGCAAGATCTAACTCTCTAAAGCCACCGGCCGAATATTCTAGAGTCGATTTGCTAACTTCTATGCAGGGCGGCGAATAGTGAACAAGTATTTCCCTGGATTTCGGTAGCGAAAGAGCTCTCCTATCCTGTACCACCACGCTCTAAGTGTGCCACGATGAACGAAAACGATATGAAGTTATTTACAGATTCCCGGGAGCCGCGCTTCCTACTTTTTCGGTTTCTATTGAGATATACCCCAGTCCTGCAATTTTCTTAATTTCGGAGTTTCTTATCCTTTACCCTCATCGTTTCCCGTCTTCTAAGCGATCTATCCGCTATCAAAACTACGTATACCCTCGTCCTCCGGTTAGTTGCCCCTGATCTTACTGCTTTTGTTTTTATAATACACGACCTAATTCTTTCCAATCAATACCCCTTCTAAGCTGTGACATCCGCCTATGAGGTTAGCTAGCGTCGCCTTTTTCTCTCTGCAAATGATTTATAGTCTTCATTCATATACATATATCTAATTTGAATGTTTATCCTCTTTCTCTCTCCCCTATTCTGGAAATCAGTTCTTTCGCATCTGTCTCTTAAATCATCTTGTCTTTGTATATACGATTGAATATGTACAAATTGAACGAGCTAGGATTCTGTTTTCTCATTTCTTCTGTTTACATGTGTTTTCTATTCGATGAAGATACAGCCAGCGCCGCTTAGCATAAGACATTGCCTGGGGGCTTTTGTATTGTATTCATTAATATTGGAGGATTCGTTAAGTTGATGGGGTTATCTGCAATGTCACCTGATAGAATGGACAATATTAATACTAGTACAAACTAGAGCACATTCGTCTCTGCGACACAGAGCTTCCCCCACGTCAATCTCTTCTTTTACTTTACCTCCCGCCACTTTCTGCGGCTTCATTTTCGTAGCCCAAACCTGGGATAACCCACGCCTTGCTTATTAAACATAGTGCTACCGAGCGTCGTGCCAGTTATGGCGATAACGACAGCAACACCCCAATATCTTAAAGAAAATGATACGACGGACTTCGGCGACTTTGTCAGTACCGAGGACGAGGAAGCTGACCTCGAAGAGGTTGCCGAGCCCTGGCTTAAGTACGATATAAAGGAGACCTCACTTGTCTTCTATCCCATCTGTATCGGCGAAATTCTCGAGGAGAGATATCTCATAGAGCATAAAATCGGCTTTGGTGGCCTTTCCACTGTCTGGATGGCCCATGACATTCATGACAAAAGAGATGTAGCTCTCAAAATCATGTCTTCGGCGGAGGAGTGGGGAGAAAACGAAATTCGCATGCAGAACGAAATCCATCGGAATGTACAGGATACCTCTCACCTTGTGACGTATTTGACGACCTTTTTACTTCCTGGAAACAAGGGTCATTGTCACCACAGGGTTCTGGTGCTTCCCTTGATGGGCCCATGCCTTCAACCTGTTATCATAAGAAAGATGTCCATGGTCACTCGCATCTCCGCTGCTAAGCAATTGCTAGCGACCTTGGAAAATTTGCACAAAGTCGGAATTATACATCGCGGTGAGTGAACTCCGCCTCATTGATGCGCAGTCTAATGGTTATTCGACAGATTTGAATGAAAGGAACTGTATGTGGGGAATGACTCCTCTTCACAATCTCAATAGAAGTGCTAAATATGAGGCACTCGGTCGACCACTAAAGCAAATAATACCATTTGTTGCCGATCCCTGGAGGCAGGGAGAACTTGTTCGACCGATTGAGATCCCCGAGAACCTACGTACAGAGAAGTTCTATCTCGGTGACTTTGGTCTGACGAAGAAACTTGACGACGACTCCACGACTCCACACGGCTATCCGCCTATGGAGTTTTGTTCACCGGATCGACTTCATAGGAAAGATCCCAGTTTTGCTTGCGATATGTGGAGTTATATGATCATATTTGCAAAGCTTTACCTTGGTCATTCGCCTTTCCCTGCTTTTCTCAAGGGTGGAATAATAAGTGGTATCGTCAGATGTTTGGGCCCACTACCTGAGCAGTGGAAGGACCATTATACTCACCCTGGAGGCCTTGATTCCTGGTATGATCAGCGTGAAACGCTGGATCCAAATCATGACCTTGCATCAACAATTGCTTACTTTCGTCCCGAAGCTGATCCAACCGAGCGAAAACATGTTCATTCCATTATGTCTAGAGTATTTACTTACTGCTCAGAGAAACGTCTGACTGCGACACAGCTTCTGCGAGACCCTTCATTTAGAGCTATCATGGAAAAATATGACTGTTGATGATAGTTTCCTGGCTTCCTGCGCCGTATTATCCTTCTTGCATGCTCTGGATTTCGACAATAGATTCTGAAGTAGAAGAAGAAGGAATCGAGAAGAGAGATAGAAAGGGCAAGGGCCGTAATGAACCGTCGGGCCATTGAGGGACTTTATTGATTATTGAGGAAATAATATCAATTTACATCTGAAACCTTGATATTAAGTTTACACCATGTGGGTCTTATTTCGGGAACCCATTTAAGGTTGGTCACGTGATAAACATCCATATCTCGACGACCGCACGCCAGTGCCACAACCTTTGATAACAACATCTCACATTGAAAGAGTGATCAAGAACGTCAATCTCGTTACAACCCCTCGAACACGCCCCGCGCATGCAATTTTAGTCTAGTTTCAATGAGCCTCTCCTGTGGTTTTACAAGCAGAGAGTGATTTCGGTCTTTCATTGCGACGGTCGGGTATCCTACGATAGCTAAATCATTCACGCGAAGACGAGATGCCGGCCACGAATAAGGGAAAGGGTAAAGCCCGTGAACCGAAACGATCCCCGAGCCGGAATACGACTCCCAGCTCCAGAATCAGTGCTAGTCCTGCGTTATCCGCACCACCTCCCGCAGGTTTCCTCGACAATGATACATCAAAGCTTCTCGTTCCGTCGACCACTCAATACACGGAGATCCTCGAACGTGTAGGTAGTGGGGGACCGATCCCAGAACAGCGGTCCTTACAATCATTAGTGGAGCATCTGAAGAGTCTCAGCCAAGCGGCAGAAGCGCGAGGCGATGCCTGCAACGCGGGGATGAGGGAGCTAGCTCAGAGGCGGAAAGAGGTACACGAGGACCGAAGAAGTCAGGAAAATGTGGAACGCATGTCAGAGGAGCGATCGAAGATGAAACGAGAGGTGGAGGACGACGATGAGGATGCCCGCGGCGCGAAGGGATCGAAGCTGAAGAAGAGAAAGGATCGAGGAGTTGTGAAAGAGGAGAGGCCATTGACTCATGGAGCTCATGGTGTTAGTAGACAGGATGGAACGAGTTCGAAGGCTGAAGGTAAACTCTCACCCCCATCCTTTGAAGTCAGCTCACTATACCGCATTCACCTCAACGTCGGAGTGAATGCGCACTTGCATTACTTATTGCCTTCCTCACAACTTGCGTCCTCATGCTAAATTGTAATTTTCATATTTTTTAAGGGAGCCGTGTAAACCAAAAACGTACCGGGAAAGCCCGTGGTACTTCGCCATCCTCAAAAAAATCGAAGAATACAGCAACAGGTAGCATGTCTTCGCTCTCGCCTCCGTCGTTAACATCTCCGACTGGTGCAGGTGATCAAGGCTCTGCAGCTCGATCTCCATCAGCTGACAGCGAGGATTCTCATCAACCAGAACCAGCGCCAGCCATACCCCAATATCAGGTATTCGGGCCCGATCCTCTCAAGTTCGATGATCCTACAATCTATCATATTCGAGATGTAACTCCGGGTATGACAGATGAGGAGCGTAAGGAGATCTATAGCGTTGAGCAATTCCCTAGTAGCGATTTGAGTCATATGATGGCCGGGATTGCGCCAGACAAGGATTTCAGCACTGCAAAGCCTACAAATCAAGTTAGCGCGAACACCTTTGCGACCTACATTGAGCCCTATGTCCGCCCGTTGACTGAGGAGGATATAGCTTTTCTAAAGGAGAAGGTAAATTGCCATAAGAACAATTGTTGGGGCCTTGCTAACTGATGTTTTCCCAAAGGGTGATCGGGCGACTCCTTTCCTTATGCCACGTCGGGGAAAGAAGCATTATATGGAGATCTGGGCCGAAGAAGACGGATCGATGAACATCGACTCGAACAATCAAGAGCGACTTCCATTGAACCAGGGTCGTGGTAATATTGACCAAGTTACGGACGAAGCCCTGGAAACGGACCAAGTATCTGTAGGACCTCTCGTGGGGCGTCTCCATTCTATTTTGCGCTTCGAGCACCGCGTTCCTCCCGATGACAATGCTACAACTGCAACTACTGGTGGAGAGCCATCTACCAACGGGATGTTGAATGGCGATTCTACCGGGATGGACTTGGATCAAGTGAATGGTGAAACAGAAACAAAGCCGCTCCCATCCGCTACTACTTTCACCGACACCTCTCCAAACGGTTTCAAAGTACCTGCAGCGAAACTCGAACATGCTCAACTAGACGAGCGTCTTAAAGCAGAGCTCCGCTACGTCGGATTTCTAGGCGAAGAAGACAACCCAGACTACGACGCGCACTATGACGACGACATCGCCGAACGTCTGCGTCTTCTGCAAGCTGAATTAAAGAAGCAGATGATCACCAATGGTGCACGCAAGACCCGTCTCCTGGAGATCGCTCGAGAGAGGATGGCATACCAAGAATACAGCACCATTCGTGACGACTTAGATTCACAGGTCCAACAGGCATACCTGAAGAGAACGCGTACTCTCGGAAAGAGCAAGAAGGGTTCACAAGCCAAACATCGACCCGGTGGCGCCGGTGGTGGAAGCCATCCTGTCAATAGTAACGCGGGGGTTAGCAGGCCTGGGATCGGGGATGTGGCGCGTACATTGATGGATCGTCGTAAGCGCTGGGCTGATTGCATCGGGCCGATCTTCAAGGATAGCAAGACTAGCGTTCCGCCCAAGGAAGAAAGTATCTTTGATTCGACTATAATGGAGGATTACGAGAAGGCTGAGCTTGAGAATTGGGACGAGGAACAGGAATAGAGAAGGGGTTTACCAACACCTTCTCTTATCTTTCCTTACTTTTTCCTATGATTGACCTTTGCTTCTTTGATTATTTGGCCTCGGGCTTTTGCTTTTGATACGATGGGGGCTTTCAATGAACTTGGTGCATGGAGTGTTTCAGTCACGACTACATATGGGACACAATGGGCGATCGTGGGAATGGATATATTAGCAGATAGATAACGACTTAGCAATAATTTGACGATGATTTCCAGTTTCGAAAGAAGTTTCTTCGTTCTCTGGTGACTCGAACTTGTTTTCATACTATCCGGAGGAAAGCCTACTCCAAAACATTCCAATTTTTGCGGTGGGTTCGAGATAAGCCACATTTTAATCATCCATTAAGTGTGTCGTTAAGACGAGCAACCTCCCAAAGACTGAGCTATGTTAAGCTTGGGCGGGGAGTCGACATCTCCTGTAAGCACGATAAGACAAAACTCGTTCCGATCTTCAATAACGAATGCTATCGATGTATAATCTGCACCTCTTCCGCGTACCTCTTTAGCCTGCTGGTAAGCTCCTTCTCACTAATTTCGAGCTCGGTACAGATCTGATCAAAGCAATGCATCCCGTCAAGATATCTTGACGGCAACCCACCACTCCCTTCCAAAAGCGAGTCATCGTCCTCATCCTCGTCAATTGCAGAGGTGTTGTCATCTTCGTGTTCACGTTCTCGTTCTGCTTCTTCAACGAGACGCTGGTGGTAACTATTACTGCTACTGTTGGTATTACTTAATGAGATCGAGGGAGCTCTGACCGGAGGAGGGATGGGCAAGAGAAGATCAACGCTGCCCGAACGGGCTATTGAGGCCTTCTGGGGTGTGGGCGCGGGGTACCCTGTGGCATAGGCGTATTTGTGAACGCGGTACAAGAATCCCTTTATGATCCCGAAGGTGATGAAGCGTCTGACGTCGATATTGGCAAGCTGGTGGCTATTCTGGGCATACCATTGCTTGACGTTTTGACCTTGCTTTAAAGCTGCATAGAGCTCGACAATGCCGACACCATCAACTATGTCCTTCCCCTTGCTGTTCTTATGACCGTCCCCGCTGTCAACGACTGGCCAGATATCCTCACTGGAATACCAAGCTGCTGCTACACCGCGATTTTCATCGCCCAGCGGTGTTGTCGGAGCGTTTAATGTCGTAGAACCAGGCGCGAAGCGCGTGTTAACATACCGGGCACATTCCCGTTGCATGCTCTCGTCACAGGCAATCGTGCTACCAAACTGCGCCGTAGGAGCATAAATAGCTGAAAAGGAAAAGATATCAAGGAGGAACAAGCAACCGTAGTAGAGGAGGTGCTTTATGGCGCGGCATGTAAGAGTAAAGTCGGCATCAGCCAGCGTAGAGATTATGCGAACACTATTCACACCGTTTATGTAGGGAACGATCTAAGCGGGGTCTGTTTAGCATCCGGGGTCTACTATGAGAGAGGAATGAATGCAAATATTCCCCTATAGTCTAGGCTAAAAGCATAGAAAGGATTCCATAGCTCAGACTTACTCTCTGCATAGTAAGATCCCAATTTTCATCCATGAACGTCTCGTAGCGAACGGTAAACAAAGGCACCTGCCATGCCTTCACAGATGGAGGGTACGGGTATAAAGGAAAGAGCTTAATATTCAAAGTATTCAGCTCATCTGAGATCAAGGACGTCCATTAGCCACGCAATTGAGACCACAACGAAAACACACCATTTCACTTACCAATAGGAATCATGCACTCGCAATAATTGTTCAAATCCTCCATCAAAGTCTCACAAAGACTATGGACCTTGCCCTCCCCACCTTTCGAAGGATCTCTAGACAGAAAACCACCCTGCTCCTCCAATCCACGCATCAAATCCGCCAGCTTATGCACCACACTTTTATAGGTACTAAAGTCCTCTTCTTCGGGGAGGACGAGGCAGAAATTGAAGATGAACTCATTGCGATCGTAGACGGAGGATTTCATGCAGATCGGGTAGCCTAGAATGCGATAGCCGCCGTTGCAGACGTGCAAGAGGTTCCCGCATAGTTCCTGGCGGGGTATGACAAAGAAGGAGATATCGAGGAAGGAAAAGAGTGGTTGTTGGGTGGGAGAGGTGCGCGATGGGACGATAGCGCCGTCGGGGACTTGGTGAACGACTTTGGGACCTGTGGACGGCGGAGGGTTAGTATACGATAGCTTTTTCCCAAATCCGCTCCTTCTAGACGGGAATTATTTCTCACCTTCCTGCGTGTCGAACTTGCTGTAGAATATTGCCTTGATCATCTCGGATAAGAGAGCTTCTGGCAATGCGTATGAAGCATTCCCCACATCACGGCTCAGAACACAGATAGGGTGAAGATAAGTTATAGAACAGACATGCCGGACACGGATATAGAATAGAAGAAGATCTGGTTGACATTGATCCCAAACCTGCGACCTTCTACGGATTTGTACGTGTAGTACACATGTTGGTTTTGTAGAAAATCGAGAGACGAAAAAGCGGACTCGGACCACCGATAGATACAAGATGATCGATATCAGGGGGTCCGCCCATATTCCCCGCAACCGCTGAAGCTCAGGAACAACTCGCAATGCCTCCTTTTTGTTTATTATTCGGGTGGCCTCCTTTCTTTTTCAGGTAAGGAGCGCAGCGCTTTTTACCTACGATTATGACTCTGTTCAGATAATCCGAAGTAAAGGGACTTCCAGTTTTCAAACAAAAGCGTCGAGTTCTTGTATGTTTAAAGAGTATGAGCTATCGCTATCTAAATCGCATTTAATGCGTATATAAAATATGAACATAGACGCTGAAGTAAAGAAGATACCGAAGAAACAATGTGAAAGACGCTTGAACTGAAGGAAATCTAATTGCCAGTGAACTGGAAAACCGCCATCAGATAGATATATGTATGGATAAAAGTCGACTACTCCGAACCGATAGAAAAGGAAACTGTGGCCGTGTAACGCCATGTTAGAATTTTCAAAAAAAAAACTGCCTAAACAAAAAAAGCAGTAGACACCGTTCAATGCACCGCCCAGTAAACATTTATACCCACTTATCCTCGCTCGAAAGTAGCCGTCGTAAAAGAAATTCATTAAATCCGTATCCCTTTCGTGGGAAGTATGTCGCTCCGTCGAGAGCATTGGACTAGTGTCTGGGTGAAGTAAATTATCTCGCAGTACCAGTGGTAGGATTGGAAGATGGAGGTCGGAGGGTAGCACTGGGTGCAGTAACCGGAGAAGCCAAGCTTGACTGAGCGGAGATCAGAAGAGCCCCAGGCATAGATTCCGGCCGCGGCCTCGAGGGCCCTGGGTCAGCGAATTCAATGTTGCGAGAGGCCGACGGCCCACTGGCGACCGAGGATCCAAAGGGCTGCCCGGCTCGGATTGTGCTGATCATTTCTGAATACCCTCCCCTTTCCACGGCTTCTTTAAGCCACTGCTCCCAATCCTCGTCCAAAGGAACGTCCGCTCCCCTCTCTCTCGCGGCGGTTGCTTCGAGGAGGCGCTGGTTAAGTTCGACGCCATAACTCTCGACCTCATCTTCACTTGAATCTTCATCCTCATCATCCGCGGTTTGGAATCCATCGGTGTTATCTTTTATTCTCGCTTCGACCTGCAGCCTGTGGTTCTCCATTTCTTGTTCAGATAGAGTAGGTAATTCGGCCTCATCCCAAGAATGGATCTGAACAGATGGTCTTGGTGGTTGTACCGCTACACGCACGTCATCAGCCGTGGTATCACGGACCTGCACTCCTTCATCCCTTTCATATCTGTCACGAGCTGACTTCGTGCCCTCCCAGCGGCACAAAGAGGCTATTTCTCCTTCAGTCAAGCCTAGGTCGTCAAAGACCTTGAACAACTTTTTATGCCATGGGAATCGCCCTAATCTCATCCGATGCGGCGGGTAAGAGTAGTCGAGTCCCGGATATTGTGCCTCAATGCAATCTAGTGTTCCATAGAATGTAGATGTTTCAATCCGGACTTCTGGAACGAGGTTGCGTGAGATATGTGCGGCGAATGATGCCGGATCGTTTGTGCGTGCTTTCGGAAAGATAGCATTGTACACTAGCTGAGGAAGAGAAGGCTTATGCATGTTGAACGGTGGGAGAAGAAGGGTCGAGGAAGAGCGATGCGAGGCCGGATTGTTGCCGGCCAAGAAGAGAGAACAGTCGTGAATTTAACGATCGATAAAATTGTAAGTGATGGGTGTAATTGTCGAAGGATGAATTTGAAGTATCGTAAACGTCAGGAGGTTAGAATGGTTAGGCGGTGTGTTGATCACGCTGATGTCTCGTCGTTCCCGAATTTTTGCCTGTCGCGGATGAAGAAATTAAAGGAGGTGAGTGAGGCGGTTGGAACAGAGACCGTGCTGGAGAAGGTTCACCCAAAGCAACAGTCAAGACTCAGGTATGAGAAGATTCTGTCAACATCGAACGGAAGATTCTATAAAGAAAAGTGAATAAGAGATAGAGCGAATGAGTGAATGAGGGAGTGAGTGGAAGAGCGACTGGTGGTTCTCTGATCTGGTGGGGGATCCCGGATGGTGAACGTGAAGATGAATGTGGAGGAGTCTAGATGTCGTTCAACAGCAAAAATGTTAGCCCGAAGACCGATCGCAATCATCAAAGATGCAAA